>CM023482.1:110381204-111063622 GCA_013339685.2 Hyalomma asiaticum | reverse complement strand
AAAGGAACGTGACTGCCCTTAAACACAATTTGCAAAAAGAAAAGAAAGAATAAAGCTTGAACCACTTTAGTGGATGTGGTAATGGCGTTGCTACAAGTGGCGTTATCGTCGCAGACCCTGCTGGTAACTGCTTTGACTGAGCGCCTTTTTCCGTGCGCACAGTTATTCCAGTCTCTCGCAGAAAATCAGTAGAAAGCAAGACAGTACTAACTCTGCTCTTTTTCGAAACTATATCTGCTCACTAAAGTGCTTTTACTTCTACTGTGCACCGAACGTAATAAAGTACGCGATATAATGCTTCTCGTCTGTTGCTGCAGGTGCTACTGTCCTGAGCCGACGAGTGTTCAGAACAGCATCAGGAAATGAGGGATCATTGCGAGTGTTTTAACTCTCTTTTCCCACGCAGAACGAGAACAGGTTGCGATGCTTAGGCATTCGAACACGAATGCACTGCGATTGCTAAATTGACCATTGCTTCTGAAAAATAATCTACGCTAAGTATTCAAGACCTGTTACAACTTGCTACACCGAGCTAATAGGCGTCTGACTAGCTTCATTCTCCGTAGCGCGCGACCGCATAATGTTGCTCATGGCGTAAACTTCGCGCTCCCGGAGCGGTTCCATGAACAATTGGGTCACCGCCCGTGATGACGAACTCATGTTGCCGGGCACTTTCTCAAAACATTGTTGATGAGAGCTGTTGAGAACGTGTTGCTTTTTCTGCTCCTGGAACGGTCCGAGAAGGCTGAAGTGTGGCTGCGGGGTGTTGGTTTCATTAAAGGGTCCATGCAACACTTCTTGGACCTAGTCAGAAAACGATGCCAATCCGTCGGGGAATCTCCCGTGAACGTGTGAGCCAAATATTATTGCGCTGCGCCTACCATGGAATCTGCAATATGGTTTCAAGTACGGCTGGGAAGCACCTTATTTTTTTTTCTTTTAACAAACTACGTCGCTGGGGCCACCGACTAAGCAGAAATGATATCGGTCGTGCTCGTGATTGTAGAATGACTCTCTAGAATGTTTTATGTGTTCGTTTTGAGTTCAACAAATAAAGCCAATGTACCGAGTGTGTCAGAACATTTATCGGAAAATTTTTTAGAAAATGTGTCGAGTGTTTCAGAAAGACGTAGCAAGGATCCTGGAGGATGTCATAGCAGAGTCATCTAGGTAAGCGGAATAATGAAATATTGCCACTTTCCTGTGGAATGAGGACAGACCGTTCTGGCAGGTAGGTGGAAAGGTGAGCCGTGCGCGGGCAAAGAAAGAAGACACACATCTGATGAGTTTTTGTTCTTGTTTTTTTAACGCACGTCGCTATCTAATGGAAAAAAATATGGAGAAGGGTGACTTGCTTTTCTCGCGTGCCAGAGGCCGTAACCGCGTCAAATATTTCAACAAGGCTGTTTCACTGATGATGCTACAACATTGTTCGTATCCGGCCATTTGCAAGCCTGTGCGTGTTGTTGGAGTATGCCTATTGCAAATTATCGGTCGTGTGGGCCAAAACTCGAGGGAATACACAAAATGGCGCGACTCATGCATAAATAACTTCCTGTGTCCGTGATTACAGGTGGTTTCGAGCCAGCGTATTATTCGGTCAACGTTGCACAAGATGTATGGGAATACTTCGAATGGTGCCAGTTGCCACACCGAGCTTATGTTCATATTGTAGTGGAAAGTATGACCATGAGGCATTTCAACCGAAAAACACATTGCAAGCCTGCCAAGCAAGGCAGACGGCCATGTACAAAGGGACACATTCGAGCGACACTTTGCAGCGCATGATTTTATTATAAGCAACAGAAATCCTTATCGCAGGTGCTGTTGTATCGTAGGTACAAGTGTCGTTTCCCTCACAGCAATAGACGTTCATTAGAGTCACGGAAGCGACATCCGTCACTGACGACAGTAAAAGAGCACGCCCGCTTTACAGAATCCGAACGCTTTAGTTTCTACTTCTGACCCCATGATTCGGTTCCACTTTCCTCTCCGGCTCCCATTTCTTGTTTTCACTTGACTTCCCGTTATGGCTTACCTGGGGAGCAGCATACGTGAAATCTCACAATAGGAAGAAGCTTTACTATATACAGATTCTAAAAGAGTGCTTTATATCTGCAGACATCTGTTTTATACTCCGTAAATTTATTTGCTCGTGCTTCTTCACATCCGTTAGGGCGGTAATTGCACCTATGGAGACAATTTTCCTTTCAATTTTATTTATGTAAGAACTAGATATTAATCATTTTAGTGCCACGAATACCAAGTGACACTATTTTTTCTTGCGCAGCACTTGCGATTCCCTTCCTGAGAGAATTAAAAACAAAAACATTTAACAGCCCTCCCTCTATCGGCAAAACGGGGGCAAGCGAAGCTTGGCGTCTGCATGCTTCGTTCGTTCGTTCGTTCGTTCGTTCAAGAAAGTAATGTTTTTCTTATAGAGCCTTGTTCTTATAGCGAAGCGTATATGGCTAGGCCTTCATGTATATTTTATTGTGATAGCAATTATATGGACATTCTCGAAGGCTTTTTGCCTTCACCGTCGCCGTCGCCCTCATGTCCCGTGTAAAGTCCAAATTGATAACAACACCCCGCACATCGCACGTTCTACTCGCGGGTAAATGCACGCGAGCGCGGGAGATGAACACAGCTGAAGCAGAGATCAAACGAGCCCGGCCCATCTCCGTCGCTCGGAGGGCGCATGCGATAACATCACCCCGATCAGGACGCCTGCCATCGCAGCGGAGAGGAAACGCCCTGCCCGTCTTTAGCGAGCATGAAAAGATGTGAGGGGGGGGGGGGGGTGTCGCTAGAGCAGTAACTGTGGACTTCACGCGGTCAACATCTCGGCAGCCATCAGCGGGCGGTTCGTAAATAAACCCTTCTACGTTCTGCGCTCTCAACGCGAAAAGGCTGCGAAAAGTGTCCCTGGAGCAGCCGTATTCTCTTATAGCAGTGTTTTGTAGTGTTACGTGACATCGTATCCAAAAGAGTTAGCTGCCAGCCTCACTTCGTGTAACATTACAATTTCTTGCTATCGCATTCACTGTTTCGCCCTTTTGGTGAAACAATCTTTTTTTTTTGTCGGTCAACTGTAAACAAGGTGAGCATGGGCCGATCCTGGAGACGATATTAATGGTGTGCACATTTCAGAATACGACTTTCGCGTTAATTGTTGGAGACTGCAGATAAGACATTTTAAAGCCACAAAAGTGGACTCAACTTGTGCTAGGAGAGTTTGCTTTGAATTGCCGCAACAGCTGCAAGCCGCCAATTACCAGGAGTCATTGATACCCCTGTCTGGGCTTTGGGATGTGTTGTAACCTTGTCAGACATCCACCGTCATTTATTGGAATGGCGCGTCGGTTATTTTAGATGCACACCAGGCTGAAAAAAAATAATAAATAGCGAACCCCAAGCCCACACAGAGCCAACTGACTGTCAGTTCGTGATGAATCCCAGCGCGTTTCTTTACTGTGATGTTTTTGCAACAGACTTCACCTCGTTCTTGCCAGTGCTCTTTTATGTTATTCGTGTATGTTCGGGCTTTTTCTACAGTACCTTAAGCTTACTTTTATACCTTCTGTTGTACCTGTGCAGCTACATTGGCTGCTCAAATTACAGAGACCATGTTCTTTTTTTTTGACACACCAACGTAACCTTCAGACGTAGCTCCTCGACGGAGGGTGCTGCACCTGTGCCAAATAAGTGACTAAGCGTATTCTAGAGACCTCGTTGCTAACCCTCACACACGCGAGCAGGTAATGTAGGAACACATCAGTGTACAAAATTACTATCGCAGGAGTGATCGGTTGCGCAAGTCTAGGGTCACTAGGGAATGCGCCAGGCGCATGATGTAGTTGCGTGTAACGTGTCAGGCACAACAGTGCGTTTCCCTAAATTATGTGTTGGCGGCAGAGCTGTAATGATTGTGTGTTATGAAACCTTCGTTCTTGTTTTCAGTTTATTGATCCCTATTTTACAATTCTTTAAAAAGAAAAAGCAAGATAGGGCATGCTGACGCCGTCGAGACATTGCTAGACGTTGGCTACAAAAGACTGCCCACGTACTGTATATACACATATACGATGGTGCTGAAGATGTTGGAGACTACTTCATCAGAGTTATTATTATTATTATTATTATTATTATTATTATTATTATTATTATTATTATTATTATTATTATTATTATTATTATTATTATTATTATTATTTAGCAATGTGCTTCCCATTTGGAACTCACATCCACGTTGCCGACATCAGATAAGCACTTTTAAAAGCACTGCTATCGTCGTGAAGAAGAAGGCATCATAAATAGTTCACTTGAAGCTCGCGTCGAAATCTACGGAGATGCATGCGCGGTGTGAGCCATGGACGCATAAAAGAGCAGGATTAGGAAACCGCGTTACGCAGTACTACGAAACGGGTGATTTTAGGACGTTATAATGCTTCTTATGCAAGCTCTGTTGGTATTTGTGCTTATAGTATTTACCTGAGCCTATATAAGGCGCCAATGTGTTTTTACGTAATGTCCGTTACGAACTGTTCATAGCAACAAAATTATTTCGCCCTACGCTTCTTCGGTTTCTTCTTTTCCTTAATTTTACACTGTCTTGCTCACTGCAAGCTTGCTTCGCTTTCGGTATGCATTTCTACTTTCTAAAGATAAAGTCTCGGTGCCACCTGAGCACAACAAGATCTGATATCGCATACTAAATAGCACACTGAAGGCCTACAGTCGTGTTCAAGAGCAGCTAGCAACGATAACATAACAATTATTAGGCGCAACATTTCCTCTTTCAAAACGTCGTAAATAGATCGGCGGACCCCGTTTCCATTAAATATATTATGCTTAGAGAATATTGGAGCATTCGTGTGGCGTTGATTACTTTTTTTTGACATAACGTTTGTAATAGTAAAGGTCGCCGACATAGAAAAATCCCTTAGTGTTGTATTTAAGGAGATTGCACATAGATTAAATACTGTCTTAAAATCAAGCCATAAAAATGCATGGAATCATGAAGTCCTGTCACATGACAACAGGAAAGTTCAATTCACCAAAAGCCTCAAAACTTGACGCGTCGAAGAAAGAACATATAGAAAGGAAGTCCGCTGACATAGCACAACTGCAAAGAAAGTTTGGTCATGCCGACGCAGAACATCCGAACGCGTAAAGCGACACCGTGAGGCCGTAATCAAATAGGTACCGCAGGCTTTCATACAAAATGTTGCTGTGTATCACACATCGGCCTTTAACAAATATTGTGTGCTAATGGAATATCCAGTGGCATATTATAAAACGAAGTGTAAAGCCAATCACAACCGACTTTGTCATTTGCATGAGTGAAGGAGCAATAACTGCTATAACACTTCACTTGTAGTTCTTGTCAACATTCGCGCGATATACGTCACGAGAGAAATGGTTTGACGTGGAGTCCTTCTATACTTATAAAATTAACGACGGCGACATATCGATATATGTTATTTATTGTTGCTCTGCACAGTAAACAGGAAAAACGACAGGATGACTTTTCCAGCCTTTAAAGTAAACTGAAACGAGAGATAAAAGCAATGAAGATTCCCAGGGAAACGTAAAACGGCACGTTGATGCTTCGATGTTGACGCGCAAGCAAATAGCAACAAACGAAACACGAACAACTAACAAAAACAAAGAATACATAAAGAGTGCATGCTTATTGGTCCTTCGTTTGCAAATCAGCGAAGTTGCGTTATTTTTCTCGCCGACGGTGCTTTTTGGAGCCATGTATTGACAAAATTGCTCTAGCATGATCATCGTGCTGTATCTGCAGATCTTCCGCGCGCGTTGGTACAAGTAACTCTACCGAAGACGTTTGCATGCCTGCTTCTGCCTTTGTGTACATAGGTGCGCATAGTTTCGTTTAATGCATGATGTAGAGTCGGGTACGCACTGTACCATGACACGAGCTTCATTGATGTAAGAATGGAGCTAGGGAAACATCAAAGGTGGGCACGGAGGAATATATGTGCTGTGCTTTAGTCGGCGAATGCTCATGAGGATGCTGAACAAGCATTAGCCAGCGCTATTTCAAGCGGAAAAAGCATATTCGCTGCTTCGGAGGGAAAGCATGCATAGCCAATCACGCTGAGCACAATCCTTCGACGCACTCCGTGCAGGTTGCAAGTTAGTGTCGCTAAATAAGCTACGGCTAACCTACGCAGTTATATTTTCTTTGGATGCGTCGTCCTTTAAGAAGCATACTTCAACTGGAAATAGATAAGACATGTGCCTGTATATCAATATCTTAAGCAGTTTATTCGACCAGCTTCTCGTTAGAGGACGACTAACAATTTCTGTCACTTGTATGCTTGTATTATTGAAGGATTTTTTTTCGAATACTCAAGCGTACAATCCTGATTTTATTCGATCAGCTCCTCGTAAGAGGACGACTAAAAATTTCTGTGACTGGTACGCTTGTATTTGCACTTGTTTCGCCTGTAGTATGAAAGAGTGTTGCAGAATATTGCCTCTGGACCCTGGCGGCCATTTCTGGTGGGGCCGCTTGGGCACTGCGACTCCTGTTGTGGTTTATGAAAGTGTCTTACACCCTGTTTCGTCAGCCGTTCTTGCTGGCTTGTAAGTCGGTAATCTTTATTGGAACCAATAACTTTCCAAGAACCCATACGACGCTCGATGTCGCGAAGAGGCGTAGGGCTGCGTTATAAAGCAGGTCCATATTTATGTGCCGCAGTTGCCTACTGTCTCGCAAATATTCGTAGACTTGAACATACCGAAAAGAAGCCGTTGACCGATTCCCACCACAGCCGCCGCAGCAGGAGCAAGAGAAGCAGTCACGTAGCACTATCACAAGAAGCTGCCGCCCTAACCTCGAGCTGCTACGGCTCATTTTGTCTATATCGTGATGCCGGTGGTTGCCCTGTGACGGTAATCCGAGGGGTGGTCACCGAGTGACATTCTCTACCATTGACAGCGGTGGTCATTGAAAAAGGACGTCTGCTCTCCACACGAGTTAAGTCCTGCAATATCTCCATATTTTATAGCGCCCACCACTTCGACATTGCGAACACTAGCATTTCTGTGCTCCTTTAGGCTCTGCAGGTACGTTATAAGAGAAAGAAACGTACGTCTTCAGCGAAACAAAACCTTGTCTGAGAAATTGTGTCGTTTCAGTGACGCAGCATTTGAACATACGTTCAAGTGCGAATCGTCTTCAAGGGCATCCGCTGGAACACATCTCGTAGCCGTTGTGCCGCTTATTAGCCTTAAATATCATGAACCAATATGTTATGAAGGGTTGTGCAACCAGGGCCACTTCAGCTGGAGTTACAGAAAAAACAGTGGCCGCCGACCATATTTGTCAAACCGTTTCGAATCGTCACCATGATAAATATTCAAAGCAAAGGGTCTCAGCGCTACTGTGGATCACCAGCAATAGCTCAGGAAACAATGTGTGACATCACCTATCCTTCTATTCACTGAAGTTCTCTTTCTTCTTTTTTTTTTGTCGTGTCATGACCTCATTTCAGTTTTATACTATAATAAAAAAGAGTGTTTATTCGGCCTTGAGTGCACGAGATTTCTTTTAGGACGGGACGAAAGCTTCCTTCAGCGAATGAATACGCTTGTTATTTCGCACTGTTATTAAGTCGCGTACAAAATGCGCCGAGAGAGGGCCTCCCTAATCATTCTTGATCAAGACTAGGTGGATGCGCACTCGCCCAGCACTTAATGCAAAGGGGAAATAGGGGCATGCAAGGGAGGTCAATGTGTCGACGGCCCATATGTCTCTGGAAGCTTGTGAACGATCTAACCTGTTTTTTCTTCTTTTCACTTGGATGCTCGCGAAAACGACCCACTTAATTTGAGAACCATCGTGATACATTAGTCTGAGCCGACTCGGAAAGCTTAAATCACGGTATTGCCGACGTCCCTGACGGTGTCGACATGGAGATTAATGCGTCGCGAGAGTAGCACAAAAGCGCAAGTCGACGAAGTGTTTATCCGTACGTAATGGCATTTTCTTTTTCGTTTTTTTTTTTGTTTCATTCGCGTTATTAGCCCTGTAATTTTCCCTCTTTGTGGGCTTCAAGTTCGTGAACTTGCAGGGGAAATCAGATTGCTGTGATTCATCGACCTGATAACTGAAGTAGCGCAAACAGCACAAGCATGGAACTACCTTGGAAATCTTCCAAAGGGTCGCGGGGTCGAATCCCGGCCGCGGCGGCTGCATTTTTGATGGATACGAAATGTTGAGGTCCGTGTGCAGTGCTACGTCAGTGCACGTTAAAGAACCCCAGCTGTTTTGGGGACGTAAAACCCCAGAAATCGACCTTGGAAATGTTCAGTTCACGCCGTCACGTGTCACGAAGTATTCGGTGTCGGATTCTGTGTGTTGGTCACGTTTTCGCCCGTACCTATGAGCTAAAGGAATAAAGCGAACCGAGGCGCTCAACTTCTCGTCCATTGCAGTAGTCACAGAAGCAAAGATTCAATTAAGCTGGCGAAAGTGCACAGATAACGTGAGTTCTTTATTATTATTATTAAAATACGTATCTTGAAACGAAAGGTACAGCGGACATTCGCGGCGTGCATCATGAGCAGCATTAGATAAGGCTTTAGCGACAAGGCGCAGGGCTTCTGAACGAACCTTTTAAAAGTGAACTATACTGTGGTGCCGCAGCAGCTTTCAGATCAAGTACAGCACAGGTACTGCTCAGCAGTAGCTACGACACAGCCAGAGGACAACGCAGAGGCGGCAAATGGGAAGCCTTGATATCGTTTCGATTGTCGGTCTATTCTAATTCTTTTTTTTTTTTTGCAAAAACGATAGCAAGCGGTTTGTACTAATAGCGAGACGCCTGGGCGCTTTAGAGTATACTCATGTAGAACATGAGTCTTCGGACCATGTTAAGACCACATTTGTTTGTTTTTTTTTTGTTTCTTTTTTTTTCTTTTTGACGTGTGCATAAATTGCGTAGCATCAGGACAGCTATTTTTGACCACTTTGAAACACGAGAAAACGACCGTCGGTTAAACCAGATGGAAATGAGCGATGAAAGAAGTAATGAACATAGTATATATGAGAACAGGTGCGTGAGTAGCTAGGTGAATGAGAGACAGCGAATTAACAAACTAACTAACTAACCAACTAAGTAACTAACTGACTGACTAACTAACTAACTAACTAACAAGCTAGCTAACTAACTAACTAACTAACTAACTAACTAAACAAAGAAACAAAACAAATAAATAAAGCACATAACGAAAATGCGGCGTATTGACCTTACATTTACATCGGAATATTAGTCGGCTTAGGCCTAATTGCTTCATTCAGAAGCGAAATGAGCGGCTCAAGAAATAACTAGTGATAAAGAAAATTAAATTTTCGGGCCGTCGGAAATCAGCCCTTATATGTCACAATAAAAATCCGCTCGAATTTTACAAATGTGCTCTATGAATTCCTGATAAAGAAGCACGAAAATCTTTGAAGGCGCATGTACAGCCCTGCAAAGAGCACAATCGTGGCTCCAAGCAAAGCAAAACCAACATTCCAAGGCGCCTAGTAACACAAGCGCTTTTACAATGGCGGCAAACATATAGATATAAAATGTACTGTAGAAGGATGGTCATGTGGGCGAGTTGGAACTGATTATGCATATTGATGGTCAGCGCAAACCACGAGGACATAAAGAAGGAAGGAACACAAACACATAGTTGTGAGACAGTGCTGTGTTTGTGTTCCTTCCTTCTTTATGTCCTCGTGGTTTGCGCTGACCATCAATATGCATATAGATATAAATCGACCAAGATAATCTTCCAGAAACGCTCTTGTTGAAAAAAACAACAGCATTATAAAGCGCACAGCTTCGCATTTCTTGCCTAACAGGATCAAAACGCAGTTTACGGTCCCACGCGCAGCATGGAGCAGCGTCCCGCCTTCTTTTGTCCTAGACACAGTTTGCGCAAGGTGAAGGTAACGCAATGCTCTTCCCGTAGTCTTGGTGCCGTCGTGTCGTTGGTTTACTGCGGCGGCGTTTCGAGTGCGCAGGCATGGCTCGGCGCGGCCGGAGGCTTCAGCGCGTTTACGACGCTTGCCGACGCCGCTTCGCCTTCGAAGAGGCCACCCGAGCCTTCCATTCGACGTCTGATGGCGGAACCATTCAGGGCTTCTCGTAGATCGACTGATCCAAGTGGACCGGAGTACCTTATGTCGTCGGCGCTTGCTCCTTTTACAGCGTAAGCTGTTATGAGACCACAACAAAGGCCGTTTTTGGCGCCGTAGTTGTCCGCCGCCGCCGCCGGTGTCCGTAACCGCTGTCGCGCAAATTTTAGAAAAAATAACCAGGACCGAGGTGGATTCAAACCCGTGTCCTCTGCGCGGATTCGAACATTCTACCGCTGAGCTACGCCTGTGCTTGAAAAATCTTCGCTAAAAGCCCCAAACAGGTACAACGTCTGCCGAGGGAATGTAATGTTACGTGGCAGAATAATAATATGCCACTACACGTCGCGGAAAGTGGATTGCATAACGAGTTCGAGGAATCATTTGAAAGAACACAGGGCTGCATCCTTTGTAGCTCTGAACCCATTACAGAGACATCATCAGCATCATCATTACGAAACAATCTTCTTCAACTTTTCCGTCATCATTATTACGAAGGATATTTTGCAGTAGTATTACGCCCGCCCCTCGATTTCTAAGTTCTAGGAGGCAACATTTATGAAAGTCCTCGATGTCGCGGCGTATCACTTTGCGCAATAGAGCAAATCTGTGCGGTACGATAAGTCAGGAGGAGGAGAAGGAGGAGGAAAGTAAGGAAAGACAATAAGGTCAGCCAGACGCCTGGTTGTCTGTATGGAGCATCTTTTCTCAAGGACACTGTGCCAAACCATCGTTTTTACATCGACACCAACAAACGCCAACTCACAGGACACTACGGAGAAAGTTTTTTGTTTTTTTTTTCTAGATCTAACAACTGCTGGTCCAACAGACAAACATCGGCCGCATGGGGCACCGTGGCTCTCTTCGATAAGTCGCTTATTCAGTAAGCCCCGCAACGTAGTGGATACTTAAGAGATTGAGAAAGCGATTGCTTTGGCGGATATATCGAAGTGTTGTAAGCTCACTGAAGCCTCCAGCCACACTACCCAAAGTTTTCGTCCACCTAAGAGATGCTATAGCAAACAAACAGCGACATAAAACAAACAAAGGCTGCGTTACCCTCCCCTTCACCGTTACCTTCACCATTTGTGCACTGGACACGGAGGAGGAAGAGCGTGAGACCAGAAACTGCTTCTTGATCACCTTACGCAAGGCCTTTAAAGGCGTGTACTTTACGTGTGTCCTTATTTCGCCAGGAGACGTTCCTAACACTTCCAGCCCTTTTGTTTTAATCTGTCTATATCGTGCACCACACTATCTTGCCCTGCGCTATAGAGCGTTGGTAATCGATCTTTGTTGTTTCACTTTGAGCCACATGCATTGTTCTCGAAAGATGTAACGTGTAATACCAGCCTAATGTTACCGTAATATCACACTAAGGCCAGCTGGCCCGATTGGTAGTAAAATAAATCAGTAAAATAAATATTCAATGTACGCCCTCACGCATCCCAGCCTGTATACGATGTGCACTAGGACAGTCAGAATGATGTCGCGAAACCCATCCCATCCTGTCGCGCAGCTGTTAAAGCGATAGCTCGTGGTGTTACCAAACCACTTTTCTTACTCAAAAAAGCATTTAACTTTGAGGTGCTTCTGGACGCAAGATTGAACATACATGAGCATTGAATCCCTTTAGCCAAGAGAGCATGCATTTTGCTAGAGGTATCCTCGTTTTCACTGTGTAAAGCAAGGCCAAGGAACTACTCCAGTGCAAATGACAGGTCAACGCATTTGGGTAAAATACTTGAACAGATTTTCCCACTATGCCCTGCTTCGGGCATTGCAAGGAACGGCGATCGGCTTCCGACCTGGTCTATCGACACAATAGCATGCTCCTACTTTAGCACCAAACAATTAGCCAGAGGACTAGGGACACGAGAGCAATACTAAAACTAGACATGGAGAAAGCCTTTGGTAATATTCTCCATACGTTTACACTCAAAGCAATTTCGAACATCTGTGTGGGAAGTCACTTTCTTCAATAATTAAAGTGGAAGGATCGTCGCACTCAAGGCTGGGGACCCAACATCCCATGAACTGAAACTAGGCAAATCGAAGCACACCCCAAAGAGCGATGATCTGCTTGCACTTTTTAATACCTACATGAAAGGTCTCGCCAGAAGACTTCAAGACATCTGAGGCATATAACGCTCCATTTACACGGATGACATCACGATATGGTGTACGCGAGGCAACGTAGAAGTAAAACAAAGATTAGAAGAAGCTGTAGACGTCGTTGAAGGTACGTCGTCTCAATGGGACTCCGATGCTCATCCAAGAGGTCAGAACTGTTACTATCGAGGCAAGAGAGAAGATGCCGGAAACCTAGGGGAAGGATTCTTCCTGGAGAGAACCACATAATGTTCCATATAGGAGCGGAAGCGTCATTGTAAGGGTGGGCTCTATCCGGGTCCTGGACTTGGTGATAGAAGGCAACAGCTCCAATAATCAAAACGATTCTACGCATCTCTAAGGAAGTGGAAAAAGCAATGAAGCTCATCAAAAGAGTAACTAGCCGGCAACATGGGCCTGGAGCAATGTCGTCAGACTAGTTAAGGCCTTCGAGCTATGTCACTTCACCTGTCATGGCAGTCATGCCCGTGTGGAATAGATTCAAAACACTCAAACTCAGTGCATTGTTAAGAGACGTAATTAAGGTACCGCTTGGGCTCCCTATGTACACGGAAACTGAAACACTCATTCAACAAGTGATGCATTGGAGAAAATAGCCGAGGCACAAGAAAGAGCCCCGTTCATTGCACTCACCACCGCGCGATCAGGCAAAGACATCCTCAAACAGATTGATGTACACATTACAGCAATAGATAATAATGACTGAGAAATTCCCAAAGATCTGCGATACAATATCACACTCATACTTGTTCCAGCAATATTCACAACATCGTTAATGTGGGATGAAGGCAAGCCAGAGCCGAGTCCCTACTAGGAAAATTCTGGGGCAGCCGTCCGACGATTTGCCAAAAGGGTCAGCTCTAGACAGGCCCTCGAAATTCTCCATGAAAAAGTCGTGAAACGCACACGATCATCTGGTTTCCTGCTCATATGGAAGGAATCAACGGCGCTCCCACATACCTGAACAAATTTGTCCAAAAAGCTGCACGTAGACTTCGCTAATCGTACAGCAAGAGGATGCTGAGGTTCCAAATTGCACGGGCCACCTCCTCACGTACAACGAGCTGACCAAGCACTTCTGCCGAGAAGGTAGGGTTTACGCCTCAGGCAAGCTAAACTAAATAGAGCTCAGGCCGTTACACAAGGGCTCTTACAAACAAGAACCTATACAAACCCACTATCAATGAACAAGGTCCATCAGAGTTCTCTACCCCTACAACATGCGACAAATAGAACGATACCACAGATCTCCGTCATATGCTCTGGTGCTGCCCCGCGTTATGCAGCGACAAGGACAACACTGAAGAAGCTCTACACAGCCTTACATTATAACAGTATATAGCCATGGGCAGTCCAGCGGACCCGCGAAGCGGCCGAAAGGCTGTGCCTTTCGTTCCCGACATGGGAGTGACCCGTTAGAGGCTAAGAAACTTCCGCGACCTAATGGACCTAAATGAGGTTCTCCCATCCAGCCATCCGTTATGTTTCAAGGTACGTACGTAACACACACAAAATGAAAAGAAATAGTAAAGTACATCACACAGGACCCCGAGTCCCACTTCAGCACACATCATCACATGTCTTCAAATGTCATATTTCAGACTAGCTATTCCTTTACTAATGCTCTTCCTGTTACTGCAGCACTTAGCATTCACTGGAGCGTAATAACTGGATACCCGCTGAACGTCGAAGTAAGCAAAGCAGGGTACTTGCCAAGAGCAAAACTAAACACGAATGAGCAGTCAAGGAGAGCGCAAATATTTCGTGCTGGAGGCCATGTGCTTTCGGCGTCACAATTGTCTACATGTCAATTCTGTCGGAGGTGCCATTACACATTGCTCTACTTGATACAGACTAATGTATCAAGATTCTTCCTGAATTAAGTGAGTCGTTTTCGCAAGTTTAAAAAAAAAGAAACAAAGAAGAATGGAAGACGAAGTCTCTCGGTAAGGTGCCGCGACATTTGCGCGTCGCTTTCGCCGGAATGTCCATACGTTTTCGTTACACACTAGGGAGTTGCGAAGGGCTCAGCAACTTGATCAAGAAAATTATGGAGGCCTGGTCGCAGCGTACTCGATAGCATTGCGCGCTGTCGGGCAGATCCATCCCCAGAGGAGCTTTCGTTCCACTTGATAGTTGAAAAACATCGAATGTAATCCACCGTCTTTTCTTTTTTTCACACAAAAGAGAAGTGGACCGAATCTGTGGATGGGGGCGTTTGAAACAAAGAAAGAGGTCATCGCATCTCATCACGAAAAGAAAAGGCCGGACAAGGACGAATATAGAATGGCTCATATGTGTAACATTCATCACTGTGCTATTATTCATGGTCTACTGCCTTGCTGTGTCGATTCTCCCTGAATGCGAACAACGTTAATTATACGATCAACTCTTTCCTCGCGACCTACTTCTCAAATCGGGAATTCGTGGAGGTAACGAAGGAAAACGAACAGATAAATCACACGGGCCAGGAGACTTATTTCCTGTCCAAGCAGAATGTGCAACGGCGTTCGTGTGAACTACCTACGTCGCACTTCTTTGAGGCTATGTAGCTAATGGAAAATTTAAGTATGTATATTTCACCAATTCGCACATCATGTGCGACGCATGTATCTTTATCACTGAATGATGAATTTTCGACAGCCAAAATACGAAAGCAGTGACAGGCGTAAAGGAAGACGCCTTTCTGATGATCTGTTGCACACACACACACACACACACACACACACACACACATACACAAACACACACACACACACACACACACACACACACACACGTGCGCGCGGTGGTAATTATTTTGTTTAGGTTATAACGATAGCTGTAACCGGTTTCTTTATAAAGTATATATAGAAATTGTAGGATCATGCCTGATCAAATCTGGCAGTAGCGTGAACAACAAGAAAATATTATAACACGTCGCTCAAGAAGAGGGCGATCCAAGAAGATCAAGTAGCTACGGTAGAGCAGGCCACTCCGCGACCTGCACTCGTATCACGAGAAATGGCGAACAACCGATATTGCAGTATACCCAAGCTGAGTAGGAGCGAATCGAGTATCAAGCTGCAGCTTCTTTTGATCTCTCGTTTTCCACTTTTTGTGCTGCAGTGGCGACCAGCTACAGGAGTTCGCAATCGGCACGGTATATTCTGCAAACTCTTTCGGAACACCCAATATTTGCGAGTCGGTACAGGACTTTCGAAAAAGAAGTTATTATTGTTTATTACGTGGCTGTGCGCAACCTTGCATTCCATTGAGCACCAAGCGGGTGCTTGAAAGGTTATTGGTTCCAGTAAATGCGGTGACTTTCCAGGCAAGACGAAAGTATGAAGGAACACAGATTGTTTATATCAGTGAGCGTAACGAAAGTAACATCTGTCTGGCCGACCCCGCAGCGAATGCTGTCATGGGTGAACGCTGAGGCAATAATCTATCTATCTATCTATCTATCTATCTATCTATCTATCTATCTATCTATCTATCTATCTATCTATCTATCTATCTATCTATCTATCTATCTATCTATCTATCTATCTATTCTGGGTGTTCACATAAAGTGCATTGCGATAGTTTATATATGGCTTTCTTCATTTTATCTCTTACTGGGGCAGGGTAGCCAACCATACACGGTCTTTATTAGCCTTCTGTTTTTCTTCCTTTTTGTCTCTTTGTCACTCCATGGGTGTTTTTCTCCGTGTACATATCGCAAACGCCGTATTGTTCCTGTCGCGCATGCCGTATTGTTCTTTGTCAACTCAGACTATTTTTAAAAAATGACCTGAGGTAAGAATTTCTCTTTATTTTTCTTACATACAAATAGCACATTGGGTTACAAAACCAAGGAAATAGCGCGATAAACAGAATCCACGAACAAACGCGCTAAACACGGTTGAAAGGGTTGGTAATGGCTGAAAGGGATAAAACAGAAAAGGTGTCTAGCACTATAAAGAGGCTTCTTTAAAAAAAATTCTACATATCCCACGCATTGTGGAGGTCGTTGTCATGCGAAGCAGTCAGCGAGAAAAATTGCCCACGACAAATTGTTTGGCATTCAGCCAAAGGTTACGAATTACGTGAAAGGGAGGAGGCCACGTAAAACGTCTTTCCAACATACATTCACCACATCGTACATGAATCTATGACTGTACGTCTAAATAAAATGAAAGAATCGTCTGTAGTAGAGTCTACGTATACGTCGCTTCTGTTTCTGCCTGCTGGCATTGGAAACGTCTTATTTATTTGTTTCCATTTGTTTTATTTTGCTGACACTCTTTATTAAAATGTTATTGCTTTTGTTTTATACGTTGGTAGATCAGTAACCATCAATGACATTTGCCATTTTCCCATTACACTGTCGACTTTCTGTGGTGATGCACAATTTACGGATGTGTCGGCCAGGACAGAATCACGGCCATATATATACTGGCGCTTATTTCTTGCGCAACGGACTGCTATATGCGCTGTTATTACTTCCCCAAACACGGTCTATATACAGCAAGAGCAAGATGTCGCTTTCATGAAGAATAATAATGTCCATTTATTCCCATTTTATAACTTGTAACCTGCGCCCTCTTTTGAACATTCTCGATCAGCTTCAATGTCATTGCTGTGGCAAAGCGCGAAGCATGAGATCTAATCAGACGTGATACGTGCCGCCCTTTCGTGTGATAAGAGTGACTATCACGATAACAAACCTAAGCACAACAAAAGACAAATAATGTGGCATATCGTTTCAACAACTGTTCTTTGAGGAGGTTGCTTGTGACTAGATATGTTGAAAGAGGAGCAGGCGGTTTGTAGCCGTATTTGAAACCCGATTGCAAATTCCCATGCTAAGCGCCGCGAACTAATATTTCGCTCACGTGTTCACGGCATCCTTCACGGCTGGTGGACACCGTTTTCAGACTGTGCCCTTTAATGGGCCCCTTTAATGGGTCCCTTTAGTGTGTTCTATACTGTGCGTCACCGTAGTGACCTGCTGGAACATTCCCATCGTTGGCTTTGCCATTCTGCTGAAACTAGCCGCTGAGGTTCTCTTTCAAACTTGTCGGCATGTTTTCCGAGCTGAGTCTTACCGAGAAATGAACTCGCAGATCTTACATTTTTTGTGCGCTTAAAGCTGAATCAGATCAGACGCGCATCTTTTTTCTCACCTTCAGTGGTTCAATTGCACAAATTGAGATTAGCGCTAATGTGCACCAACTTGGGGAAAAGCTCTGCACAGCGCTGCGTTGATATGACGCGGGTCTAGTCGCATCACTTTTCGCGACGTTTTGTGCTCTCTGTCTGCAAGCTAACTTTTCTTCCTACGTGTACAAGGTGAAAATGAATGAGCATTCTTGGAATATCTTCTTAGGAGTGTCGAAATCCGCGTAGTTTACTGCAATTGCAGTTGAAGTGCGAGCACAAAGGCTGCCTTTTGTCCTGGACAGTGCGAGATCATTCTAGCGCGCCACTCAAGAAACCATGCGGACACACCTTCGACATGTCCTGCAAGGAAAGAAACACCTTTTCTACCGCACCCACGTAACCTACAGTAAGTGCTATGGAAGTTACCGACACATCACCACCCTTCCTTATACTCAGTCGACCCAGATCTCAAATGAAAACTACAATCCAACATTCCTCGACATCTGGAAACTTTGCATCATCGACTACGGCTGAACATTGCATATTCAAACGACTTACGGTACCGCTTCCATCAGGAGACAAGCCCACACTGCAGCAACTGCGGCTCTACTGAAACCGTAGAGCATATTTTGTTTGAGTGCCGAGCGTACAATGATGAGCGTGCGCTCTATGAACATTGCATGCAGTCACTTACACAGCTCCCTTTATCATCTCAGGGTGTTTTAGGCTCTCCAGCTTGCCCCGCACAACAGAGACGTGCGATGGACTTTTTGTTTACATATTTAAAATGTATAGGTCAACTCGATAGACTTTAACTTTATCTCCGTCGTCACCATCACTCACCCATCATGCAATACATCCTATCACATCACTGCGGGTTGATGCAAACGTTAAATATCTTTGGACGCAATTAGGACTCTCTTTGGACTCTCTCTCTCTCTCTCTCTCTCTCTCTCTCTCTCTCTCTCTCTCTCTCTCTCTCTCTCTCTCTCTCATTTTAGCGTGCCTCGGTTATATTTATTTATTTACGAGTACCTTACAGCGCCCTCGAGGGGCATTGTGTAAGGGGGGCAATACAGCATGTACAAAAAAGAGATAAATATACAAAGGTGAAATACTGATTATTACAGATGTGACTGAACACACGAACATAGAAATGCAAAATATACTAAAACAGCAAAATGTAGTGTCTAAAGGCGTTACACAAAATATAATATAAAGTAACTATTTAAACACCAACAGTTTAACAAGATATGATAACTGCCGAAAGAGTTTTTCGCAAATAACTGAACACAGAGGATAAAATAAAAACAGGGAAAAAAAACGTACCGGTTACAGCTTTGCAACGCCATACATCAAATTTCGGTGCATAAATATTTTTTGAGGTTGCTAAAAAACTTTGCGTGATCTCGCTGTCGTGCGAGACCATCTGGAAGGTCATTCCACAAACGAATCGCTCGTGGAAGAGCCGAAAGTTTGAAAGCGTCAGTTCCACCGTACATGCGTGATAAGCTATGGTTGTTATGTAATCGGCGTCAAGTTCGATGAGCTAGATTAAGGTACATACATCAGAGTATTCTCGCTTGAGTTTGCGGAGGCAGTCCTTCGTTTATGTTTAAAACAAAACATTTGAGCGAAAAAATTTCATACCATTTACGGCATGTTACTCGAACTTATACTATTAGCTCTGTCAGTGCCGACAAGGGGGGAAATTCAGCCGGTTGTCAAAAGAAGGAATCGAGTACAGGTGGCATGCATTTGATAAACATATGTGAACTGATGTTGCTGTCACATTCACCTTGAGCTGCAGCTCAGTAAGTGAACATCGTTTTTGTAAAAACAGCGCGCGTTTTCTAAAGCGTTCAACATTTCTCCATGGCTCCAACAAAATGATTTCCCGATACGACGACTGCACGAATCGCTCGCACCATCATTTTTGCAGGCCTATGAATACAGAAAAAAAAAATGAGAATACCAGCGCCCATGTCAGCTTTTGAAATGTATGACCTCTGCGCCAACTAGCAGTTTCATCAGCTTCCGCCCCAACTCACAATAGTAAAACCGTCGGGTGCGTGCGCCATACCGGAGGACACACGTATACGCACTTGTAGTAGTTCGCAAGCTACATAATAAATATGTTCTAGTTTTCTCTGAAGGGCCAATGGGTGGCTGCGAACATTTTTTTTCCTTTTTTGAAGTTGTTGAATATCGTTAATTTATTATATTGATTAAAAAAGAAATTGAGGAGGCACATGGAAAAACAAAACCTGGAGTGACAACATCCCTCGTGGTGTTCACAAGATCGATATCTGCCTTCGGGTACTGGATGTACGTGCCGAAGCCCCCACTACCTTTCTTCCTTCCCAATACACACGCCGTAGTGAATTTACGCGCAGCAAAAATGTTCCGTCTACCTCGCTAAAGCACAAGTCTTGTAATGTCGTATTTGGGCTCCAGCAGCAACATTGCCTGAAGCAAAAACGATAGCGTTTGTACCTTATACGGGAGCTTGAAGGAAGTGCTTCAAAGGCAAGTCGGTGGATTACCTCTTCAGAAGAAGAGCCACTTACATCTCCGGAGCAGCAATCTAGGAATGCCTAAACTGATTATTACTTTTTCGAAGTTCCAGTGTTCTTGAGGGAAGTGCAGTCGCAAGTGCGAAACTCAGCTTTTACCGCCGTGGTTATAATGCGTACCACTTGGCGGCATCTGAAAGAATAAAGTGCTCCTAAAATTATATCAAGGCGTCTGCTTTAGCTATCTGCTTCACTCGCTTCACCTCGCGTGAGAGGTATATGAACGATATGCTAATATAATTTCCTTGAGTGAGAGATCGAAGTCTTGGAAAGGCGGCAGGCTTTAACGAATCCTCGCTTCCTAACTGCAAATTAAGCTTCGATTCGTCTATGTTGTGGCACATTTCTGTGGTACATCGTCGCCATGTCTACCTGCAGGGAAAACACTGTCGTCTAGCAACCACGACTGCAATTCTGCGTTACGTTTAGGAACTTTCAACGATATTTATGTCGAGACGTATGGTACTTCTTACTTTTTTTTTATTTTAGTCGGCTTGCAAGGGTTCATACAAGTAACCACCTGAAAATGACAGGATTTGTCGGTACTTCCGCTTCTTTCGTTGTTTGTTTGATGTCTCGACTGCATTTAGTGTCTGTATTACTACCGACTAGAACTCACGTAAGCGCTTTTTCACGTTGCTGTGGCTCGATCTACGTGCATCATGATCAAGGGTGCTCACTTATCTTACAGGAACCTGACCCTATTCATTAATCCATGCTCTGACATTTTCACTGCCCGCTTCGAACAGTGTCCATTTATCTACAATGCCTTTCTTTACGTATAGATAGCCTGAAAGAATAGCAGCCCTTTTCTTGAGAGTATAACGGAGGAGATAACGTCACAGACTAATAGGAAAGTTGGTTCTGTAAGGCGGAAAGCTCCTGAACTGGCATGTGCCATAAGCATTCGCCAAAACAAAATTCAAACGAAGAAAAATTAGCAGGAGCATTCCATTTCTGACATCTTGGCCAATCCCCCAGGGTGCGTATGTGCCAGAATTGAGGACAACAACAACAACAACAACAACAACAACATTCCACGAAGAGATTTCCACTAGGAAGACGTGAAGAAGGAAAAAATCTGCCCCATCAGCCATCTTCGTCGGCGTCAGGGCAGCGTACCTTTCTTCTGGGCTCGCACAGCTACGCTGGCAGCTACTGAGAACTCCTACCGCACATGCCGGGAGCGGTCAGCGTGAGAGGAGCATGGTGCAAGGGAGCAACCGCCTCCGCCGCTCGTGTAGTAGAGAGAGGACAGCTAAACAACCCCCTAACCAACCCCACAACCTGAGAAAGTGCGTAGCGCGGCCAACCCAGCGATTCTCGTTGTGCGCCGGAGAAGTTCTGTGGGGACCCCGGCCGCGGCGGCTGCACTTCTATGGAGGCGAAATGTCGAGGTCCGTGTGCTGTGCGATGTCAGTGCACGTTAAAGAACCCCAGGTGGTCTAAATTTCCGGAGCCCGGCGTCTTTCATAATCAGATCGTGGTTTTGGGACGTTAAATCCCAGAAGTCAATGGAATCGCAAGTTCCGTGGGAGGAGAAATCGCGAGTTCGGTAAGATAGTAGCGCCCTCTCGTGCGCTTCACGGGTATCGGCGGTAAGCGTGAGCACGCGACAGGAGGAGACGACTGTCGCTGACAAAGCGAGCCCCTAAATCGCTGCGCACTTAAACTGTCGAAACCTCTAGTCGGTGAAGAGGAAAGAAAGCTTCACTTGTGACTGAATCTAACGTACATGCTGCCATGCCATTTTTTTCATCGCCATTTGTGCTTTAATTTTCTTCCCATATTGGATGACTTCAACGCAACTAGCACATCTTTATCACAGACAAGAGACATAAATAGCTGTTTCAACGTTCCACGTTTGCCTCATAATGTTTCCTTCTTGACCAAAATTCATTTATGAAATACATCAGTGACACTTTTTCTTCATTAAGTGGCCACGAATGTGAACAACTGGCTGAAGAACGCATCGATGTTATTACCTTGTGCTTTCTCAGAGATGAAAAGTACATTGCGTGTAAGTACATCCCTGAAAAGCAAAACCTGTAGTCGAGCACTTTCAAATCTCAAGAACTTGAACCCTTAACATAAAGTCGCAAACGCTGAGCATGATAGTGTGCAAAGATCTTGGAAGCAGAGCACCGTCTGAAAACAAGAAGCGACGATACTCTAACCTTTATTAGACCTACTGGCGCGAAATGCAGAAAGTCATTGAGTAGCGCGCATTGTCAACTGCACAAGGAGCAGACGTGAGCGTTTGCCGAGCACAAGGTTTCTGCATTTCGTAATGCGCTTACGTAACTTTGCGAAAGTGTGCAGCCGCCGAGTTGTTTGTTTAACGTGCAGAGTTTCACGCCTACTCCCGTAGTCCACTATTTTGCTGTGGGTTACGGGGAACATTGTGGACACTGTCAATTTTCATTTTACTCCTACATTCAGCATATTCTCACTACTATGCAGTTTTCTTCACCTCTGCAAGTTCCTGGGGTACTGAGTCTGGTAGTTGTCAGCTTTATTTGCGAGCTCTGTCGTAAGCGGTTTTCGCTGGTCTCCTTCAAGAATACCGCGGTGGTCAAGAAAGGAGACCTGGCTTTAAAAGTATTTTTCGTAAATTCTTGTTTCGGGAAAAAGAGACGAACCGTCGTAAGACTATCTCAGCAGGAGCAAAGCGGACATGAAAAGACTAGGAAAAGTGAGGCTGCGAAATCCTTCGCACTATGTGAAACATGGGAACTGACCGCATTGTTAAAGTGAGAAAAATAACGTAGTAAAATAACAAGAATACTTGGAAGCAGGATAAAAATTGCCGAAGAAGACACGCGTGTTGTTGCCCTTCGGAACCGCTTCTTCTTTTCTAAAAAAAAAATTGCAAAGTACATCGCGACGCATTTTACTTGCAACCAGAGAATTTTCAGTGCTGGCACACCATTGGCATCGTAAAGGAGGCAGCAGACGCCTCTGAATTTCCTTTACCTGTGAGTTTAATAATTTTCTAATTCACTTTTTAACGTTCGACGTAGTCAGTGTTTTCAGTTTCTGCGCTGCGCTTCTTTCGTCATTCTGCGTCCTGCTCTGTTCTGTTCACTTCAGTTGAACGCAGGAAGGAAGCGGCAAGTTCCCTTAATAAGACAATAGCACGGAATGCAAGCGAGAATGTGTGTTTTCTGTAAGAAACGTAAACAAGGTCTATACACCGAAAAATACATCTCCTGGATGTTAAGGTTTTAATAAAGATAAATTTTCAAGAATATCTGCTAATTATTAATAGGCATCCCAAGCACTGCTGAACAGGCATTTCAAAAAAGAGTTGAACGCGACAATGGTGTCATTGTTAGAGACCGAGCGTTCTAGACAAACTCAGCGCACAAAAATGCAGCATGTATACTAGCCCTTGATGACCTTGTGCGGTCCACTCTGCTTTTGAGAGCTTAGACTTTCTCCTCTAGGTATGCTCTAATCATTCTGGATTGATTTGTGATTTGTGGGGTTTAACGTCCCAAAACCAGTTCTGATTATGAGAGACGCGCTAATCATTCTGGAAACTAACGTGCGCTTCGTGATAGCAAGTAGGCGTTGGTGGGATCGTGAAGGAGGTCCCCTCGGCTGATGCAACCTCCAGTCGAGGGACAGCGGGAGCGACCGCTCGTACGCACGAGGTTGCGAGCAGCCGCGCAGACTTGCCGGCGCCATCAGTCCGACCTGCAAGCCGGCGGCACCCTTTGTTTGCCTGGGCTGAGGCGCCACGGCCTGCCGTTGGAGAAGACACCCGCGGCGCTGCTGGACATTGTCCGTCCACTGTTAGCTGCTGTTGCTGACATCGCTGCAAGCCAGCGTCGCGGGAAACGGAACGGAGGCTACCACCTGGAGCCCGGCCAGAGCGTCAGAAAGGACGTGCTATCGTGGTGGTGCAGTTCGGACTGGCATTGATTTGCTGACAGGCGTCAGCTGACTGCGGGCCTATTCCCTTCCTCCTGCGTGTCTTCAACCAACGGCAGGAGATGAAAGTCTTCGTCGGGGGCCAAGGAGCTCAACGAAAGAGACGCCGACTCGACTCACGAGAAAGACGATCACCTTTAAGTCTTGTACACGTCATGCAAATATCGTGAAAATACAGTTATTTGCTTCCTTCGCCTAACGTCCTGAACATCCGGCACTCCTGACTCCACGGCCTTCGTGGTGGCCTAGACATCCACAGACAATCGGCTCCCAGTCGCAACAGCGTTAGGACGTACTACGTGCATAGAATTAGAGCGCATATTCAGTGAATCCAGCGACGCACTTCAAGCCTATACCTTACTCAGAACATTAAATCGCTGAAAAAGCGTGCTGTGCGCTTCATTTCCTCAGATTGCTCGCGTTATTGTAGCTTCAATGCACTAAGAGGCCGCGTTGAATTAAAGACATCACCGTATCGTCGCCAAGCAGCTCGCCTATCGATTTTTCATAAACTGTATCACTAATTGTCTGCGGCGAGTTCTTTCAATCCCCTACAGTCACTTTCCTCGCCGCGATCATCAATGCAAAGAAAAACCACCAGTACATGTCTCATTCATTGTTTTGCTAATTCATTCATCACACGCGCGATCTTTGAGTAGCACCACTAACCATCTACAGGGAGAAACGCAGCAAGATTTCGGGAGCTGATGCGCACTGAGCGCATTGCTCAAACGCGCTGTCCGACTTAAATGATTGATGTTACGCTTCTTTTAGGTATTGAAACGTACTTTTGCAATGCATTGCTGCATTCTCATGCTTTCTTTTGATTTTTTTTTTTCTTTTTTCTCGTGATCCATTTCGTTAGCATTTTCTACTTGGTTTATCGCAGGTTACGTCTTCGTGAGTTTCAGTGTATTTTAGTCAGCAATTTGTATTGAAAGTTTCTGTGCTCTTCTAGGCATCTTCTAAGTGACTAATATCATGTGCATATTTATTTACTGTGCGTTTATAATTCAAATGTACCGTGGGATTGCTCCACTCCCATTCACGTTGCCAGCGCTATAAAGGCTTTACAGCTGGTATGATTGTCAGGGTGCCGGTTTCTGTCACCAGGACTTCAGCAAACTCAAGTAACATGCACAAAAATAATACGCACATCCATACCCAATGAAATTGACGGCGGGACGACTGCCAATTTAGCTCACTTGATGTAGCATCTAACGCGTTTTCCGAACTTCGTAAATTCGGCCCGTACACAAAGCAGGCGTTTCTTGGTCCAAACGCATATCACAGCGTAAGCTGTTATGACGTCACAACAAGGGCCGTTTTTGGCGCCGTAGTTGTCTGCCACCGCCGCCGCCGCCGCCGGTGTCCGTAACCGCTATCGCGCAAATTTTAGAAAAAATAACAAGGACCGAGGAGGATTCGAATGCACGTCATCTGCGTGGATTCCAACCCACACCCTCTGCGTGGCAGTCGAGCACTCTATCACTGAGCTACGCTAGTGCTTGAAAAATCTTCGCTAAAATACCTGAACAGGTACAACGTCTGCCGAGGAATCGCCTTAACAAATGTAATGTTACGTGGCGGAATAATAACACGCCACTACACGTCGCAGAAAGTGGATTGCATAATGAGTTCGAGGAATCATTTGAAAGAACACAGGGCTGCATGCTTTGTAGCTCTGCACCCATTACAGAGGAATTATCATCATCATCATCATGAAACAATATTATTCAACTTTTCAGTCATCATTATTACGAAGCGCTGCCCTTTGAAGCAGTTTTGTCATATCGTGCCATGCGTCACGCTGCAGGCGACGTACGCAGCCCCGACAGCAACCTGACTTGGCTCTTCGTATACCTGATGGCGCCTCCTCGTAAGGTGCGGACCGCTGCTGAAGCGAATGGCAAAGCTACGCACGCGGCTGCAGCAAGGAAACGTACGGCACAACAGACAGCTGTGCAGAGAGAAGCCCAAACCGCAACTCGCCGTCGACGCCGGGCCGAGAGTTCAGTTCGTTCTCGAGAAAACGACTCCAAGAGACTCAAAAATGTGCAGTTATACAGATTTGTACGTTACAATAACGCAGTAATTATGGCGTTAGTGGGTACTTCCCTACTTGGCGAAATCATAAGAGTTACGGCTCAGGGGATACCTACCACCTCTACTTGCACTAGTTTCCTCAAGCGTTTACAATGGCCTCTAAGCTCGCTCCTCCAGCTTACGCTGTCACTGTCCTGCAGTTCCGCGCAGGCCTGGCCCTTTTTTTTTTTTGTTTATGTCCTAACTACTTCAGTACGCTTAAAAGCTACAATTCATGTCTCCTAAGCGTTCCTTCGCTTCATTGTCTGTTGGTTTAGTGAAGCTGTGTCTCACAAATAAACGTCCCCTTGACCCATTCCCCTTCTTCCGCTGCGAGAGGGGCGTTCTCTTTCGAGGAATATAGCGTACTGCAGCACTTCGTATTTAGTAGGTGGGCACGCCGGAGCATTCATTACTGCTGGCTTTGTTTCAAGTCCTAGAAGTTGCGTGGCGCGAGCGTATCTTTCTCAACTCATGCTCTCGTCGAAAGAACTCGGTTTTTGCCGGAGATTCCGAGGAAATGGTCCATAAATTATTCATCCGCGAGATTCAAACTTGAGCTGCGCATTGCACGCATGTCCACTCGACGCGCGAAACTGACCTCGCAGATGCTGTTGCGTTTGAAAGTTTAATGCCGGCGTCCTTCTTTGTATGTCTCTTTCTGCATGCAGGGGTCGTCTAATTCGTCCGTTTCGATAACTCATGCATGGAGCGCTTACAACAGAGTTTAAAACTTTCGGTCAGTGACGTAATGCAATTCAAAACTTCCAAACTTCGTAGCCCCGCGAACAAACACTCACCTATATACGCGCATCCGCTGCACTTTCTGCTATAGTTACAATTTGAATCGACCTACGTGGTATTGTAGGTAATGTGCTGCTGTGTTGTACGGTGTCGAGTGAGTTTTTTAGCTTGAGTTTTAAACGTTTCCTGAGCACATAACCTATGCAGTTCTCCGGCTTTCTTGCATCACTGCCAGCGTGTTCACGTGCATGTTCTCCTGGAACACAATCTTACAATCTCAGCGGAGAGTTACAAAACTAGCCACTGAGGGAAGATAACAATCATCTCCGCGCCGGAGTTCACTTTTTTATTTTTTTGTCGGGAGCAATGTCTTATTTGGTTTGTAATGGCGACACTCCGCCTGCGTTTAGATATGAAAAAAAGAGGAAGGTTCCAGCCGTATACAACAAGCAACAATCGTTAAGGTTTAACGTTCCAGAATCATATGATATTACGATCGAGGCACACCGTTGTAGACGAGACCGGGAAATTCTGACCACCTGCGGTCTTTTGACGAGCGCTGGAAATGAACAATGCACGGGCGCGCCCATTTCGCATCACTCAAAAACTCAAAATGCGATCAGCGCGGCCGCGGTCAAACGCGCGCGTATTTATTTGTTTTCTTCCTTTTCCTTCTTTTTAGAGGGGGGGTGGAGGTGAAGGGGGAGGAGAGAGGCCATGTCCGTAACCGAGCACTGCAACTACTACATAACCGCGGCGCACATGTACGTAAAAAATCCAGTACGTCGATGAACATTGAGCGAACTTTTCTTTTTCTCCATGTGAAAACAGGTGCCCTTCTTCTGGGCGTCTTTTTTTTATATAAATTTCACATTAGCCCGCTCGTGAGTGCTTTCTGTATACAACATCCGTATTCGTACTGCAGCTGTCGCATCATGTAATCATCATCACCTCGCCATTACCTTACATACACATTCGCTCGCACTGAATGACGCAGAAAAAATTCGAGCCGGTTCCACGTCGTCAAAACCGCCGTCATAGTGTAGCTAGCCTCTTGCCGTTAAGCATGACGTAACTGGCAAGGGTGTCAAGTTATTAATGTCCCTAACCTATTGACCACAGCCATACATTTGTACTCCGCCAAAACGGTATGTCCTTTACCACCTGGCTTTGTATCGATCTTCCAACTTTCATCGTTATGCACTGGCCGCACATGATCATTCACTCATATACACTTCTTTCTTTCAACTACGAGCTAAACCTTTCCTACATTTTATGGCACGTTGGCCTTCGCATACCTACTGTCACGTAGCAGTGGGTCGATGACAAGAGATAAAATCTGTGCTCGCGAAGGCGCCACACATCAAGCTTCGCATGACAACCACCATGAAGGGTGGGAGAGAAGGGTGGCTTTGCTCTTCCCGCCTTCGTTATACTCCGATGCACGGCTAAGGGTCGACTTAGAACAGCTTCGCTTTTAAGAAAAGCACGTCACTTACAATCGCAGCTTCGGATCTATCTTCGGCGGTCCCGCCACGGTGCTATAGTGGCTATGGCACTCGGCTGCTAATCCGAAGCTCGCGGGATTGAATCCCGGCCGCGGCGGCTGCATTTCGATGGAGGCGAAATGCTGAGGCCCGTCTACTGTGCGATGTCAGGGCATGTTATAGAAACCCAGGAGGTCTAAATTTCCAGAGCCCTCCACAATACGGCGTCTCTCACAAGCAAATCGGGGTTTTGGTACGTTAAACCCCGGAAATCAATTAAACTTCAGCAGTGTACAGTCTGCCGTCTTATGCGGCAGCCGCTGAATTGATCAGCAAAAGTGGTACGGCAATTTGTCTATCGGGATTTTCGCAGTAGTTGGACGTATGTTTTAAAAGGCCACATACATAGGGTTTTAAAGGCGTGTGTTTCGGTTGCCATTGGGGTTGAAAATGGCGTTTCGCGCATGTGTAGGGCATTTGCTCCAGAAGGCCTATTGCGGGGCTCCTCAAGGCCCTTTTACGGCTTTCGCAGATGAGATCACACCTACAGACATCGCAGGGGTCTGTGAATTTTTACTTGATTTACACTTTGAGCCCTACATAACTAACTAGCGGGCACACTAATTTGTCAAGCTTCTTAAAGAGAGAATTGGCATCCAGCTGCTGGTGGTGGCTACCAGTTTTATTTTTGTTAACACTTACTCCACCTTTGCGCGATTGTACAGAACTGATCTTCCGTATTCAGTATCCATGTTCTCCTAGTTTTCGATCAATTAGCTTTTGTGCTGCTAGTTGCTAGATTCTTGGCTAGCTCGGTTGCTAGAATGACCGCCTCGGACAAGGCGCTGATGCCGCATTCGAACCCAGAACCAGGGCGAATTTTTCGTCAGCTATGAAGCTTTGACTTTTAAAAAATCCGTATGGATTTCGCTGTCGCCTTGTTCCACAAAAAAAGGTAGATATCAGCCTTCCCTTTCGTAACCCTTATACCACTTTTCCGGATTCCACAGAACTAATTTACCGTGTCCAAAATACTTAACTGTCAATTAAAAATACCTTTCAGTTCTATTCGCTGCTATATGGATTCGAGTTAAGCGGATGTCTTACATACAGAAACCTGGCTTTCCCACTTCGGCTTGAATGCAAGCTAGCGGTTTCATGGAACACTGTTCTATCTTCGCGTTTTATGGCGTGGCAGTGCAGGAAACACATAGGAAAAAGGATAAAGAGTCCGTCCCTTGCGGTGTGTAACTCGATAACGCGTTGATAAAGTATTGTTTCACCAGGTCAATAACCAATAGCGTATGTTAGTGTTATAAATGACAGCTAGCTGACGGCGTAGGTAGAATTCTCAGAGTTATAACACTCTCAGGCGTACAGCGTGAAAGGCGGCAAGCTGTTGGCCTCCACCCTGAACCTGTCTCTTCTGGTTCGTTGGTCTTTCAGTCGTGCGTCGATCACAGGATGTGACAGGCTGTTGCAAGTGGCCCGTAAACGGACGCATGCAAGATTGTACCAACATATGTTTCAAGAAAGAACGGTTTCAGAAAACGTCAAGGAACGGGTCGTAGCGAAGAGATGTCACCTCTGGGAAAGCACACGATAGAAAAAAGAAATGAGATGATTGTGTTTCCCGCTATGCTCCGTTGGTAACAACAACAACAACTAAAATGAGTGCTGCCCTAGAAATAGAGCTTGCTGTCAATGGCCCAAAGACGATCTTGTTTTGCCTCGATCCGGCCCTCAAAGCGCGTCGTGCATGAAGGCCTCCCTGCTTTGAATACAAAAGGATCCATGTTTGCTCTCCTTCGGAGAACAAAATTGTCATCCCGCCTCTATCAGAGGAGCTCGGAACTCCCCCACCCATCCACCCCCACCTTTTTTTTTTTTCTACTTCCCCTTCCTTCCTACGCTCATCCAGGCAGCACTACCGTTTTCCCGTCTCTGCACGCCTGACCCACTGTCCTAATATAGACGCCTTTCTTTTCCTTTTTTTTTTCGCTGTCATCTTCCACTAGAAAGCTCTAAATTTCGGCTCCGAGACCGCCGGAAATCTAATTGTATCTCTACTGCAATTTGAAGTGCTCCTTCCTTCTGAGCTTCGGGCAGTTGCGGATCACTGGTGCGTCTTTTTTCTTTCTTTCTTTCTTTCTTTCTTTCTTTTTTTTTTTTTTTTGAACGATGAGGAAGATCGATTTTCGAAGCATTCCTCACAGCATGACATTGAATGGCTATTTTTCGCTTGATCCTTGGTTGTGTCACCCTTAATTTTTGAGCGGGCTGCTGACGCACCGAAGCAGTAGCTCTCTTTCACTGTCGACGCAGAATCGTAGCAATGAACCGCAAACATGATCACCTCCAAACTCCATTATTTTTGGAAGATTGTATCGAATTCTGAGCTTCTCTTTCTTTCGCGCCAGAGTCGGAGAGGATTCAGGTGAGATTAATTTTTTTTAATTATCAGCATCAGTATATAAAGATTTTTAACCTCCACTCCATCACCTCAAACACACACAACCACCAACTAGAACCCAATTCCACAATCTATAAGGGTGATACTATTTAATCCTGGACTATTCTTACTTGTGCCACGTTTCTGAGAGGCGAACCTTCGCACGTGAAACTTAAGTCTAGAGCAATAAAAATAACAGCGTTACATCCTAAAGCACGAAGACAGGCATCAAGGGTGGAAGGGTGAGAAGCTTCGATTCCCACCGCTTAACTTTATCGCCATTCTTTGTTCCATCGTCAAAACGTGGGCTGGGCTCCCTCACTTCTTCTCGGCATCCGATTGAGCCTTCTCGAGTTCTCAACCTCCCAGGGTACAGTTAAGAGGTGCTCGGACAGACATCACATTTGATCGCAACGTCTTAGCAATAAGTACATGCTTGCTTCGCAGGCGAACGCATTTCTCGCACTACGCAGTCGCAAGCATGAAGCTATGACTGAGAAAGCTTCACATAATCATTCATCCTTGGCAGTCCAGGTATGCAAGCGGCAGAACGCATTTCGCCGGCTGGTCAAGCGCCGCGCATATTTCGGCACATCCGGCGGACATCCTACTGGCTTTGCAGCAACGTCTGGCGGAAAGGCAACAAGCAAAGCCAAGGATAGTGAAACTATTCTCGATAGGTAGCGCGTTTCGCAGCAGCTGCGCTCTGGTCGCGCGCTTGTCATTTCTTTGACGTTCGTTTTGATTTACTTCATTATATAGCTTCTATTTTGGATCTAAGGGAGGCCATTTCGCTTTAGTGATTTACGCTCAACGTCTTTCCAGGGGCGCCTGATCTTCTAGTTCTTCTATGGCTCGCTTATCGAACAGCCGTCTTCTTTCTCTCTAGCTGCTTTTTGCGCTCGTGTTCTATGCCAACGTCGAAATATGAAATCACTTCATCTCTTTCTTCATTTCGGAATGCTGCTTCTCGCTCTCTCTTTTTGGTGCATTATCTATAAACGCGGTGTGAGGCGAAGCGAAGGCAAAACAAGATGCATCGGGTGCCTTTGTCTAGCGTTTTGTAGGCCCCATCCTCAAATGCGCCGCCGTAGTTACCGTTCGATAAATGCTGAAAGAACTGCCGATAGCCGACGTCACAGGGCATGCAGGCGATGGCACGTGTACGGGTCGGTGCATGCTCGTCGGGAAAAGATAAAGCAGGGTGTGGCGGCAACTCCGAAATGAGTGTGCGAGAGATATTGGGTGCATTCCTAAGCGTATAGTTGGCGTTTGTCCTACATGCGCCGCGTTTCTTTTTTCCTATTTTTTTTTTCAACGGAGAACAGCAAGACCTTCGCCGGAAATAAATCGGCGCCAATTAGTGTAGAATTCTCCGAGCGCCGTTGTCAAAGAAAGAATTTATTAGAGCGATAAAGGGCTAGCGAAAAGCCAAAAAGATATGGAGGGGCGTTATTGGTGGTGCTGTGCATTTCTCTTCTTTCTCCTTCGTCATTTTGATCTCCCTTCATACTTTCGCATTATCTTGCGATAGTTTTGCGTTAGTGTGTTTCGTAACTAAGAGCAGCATAGCATTCCCTCTTTTTTAATTTGGTTTGCTCTAAAAGAGCTATTTCATAAAAGACTCATGAACGAAAGAAAAGCAATCGATCGAGGAGCTCTCGTTTTTTTCTCTGTTCCTCTCTTTCTTTCTATTCTTTTTTTTTTGTTCGACGCAACAATATAAATCGAACATGTAACAAAACCTACATTTCGTCTGACCACTACCGTGCAGCACTGCCTTTGCTAGCCCAACGCATGCGACGTAGACGCCACACAGACGCCGAACGGACTGACATGGCGAGGATAAATAAGCTGAGAGGTTACCGCCTTCCCTATTGTCTAAACAAACCTGTAGCATCAACAGTGATGAAAATAACTGAGATATGGTGTAGGAGAGCGCGGGAGATGTAATTTGCAGTCTTTCATTTAAGCGCAGAAGTCGTGACATGAAAGCTTTAAAAATAGTGAGCCGTTCTCCTCTGTGATGGCGGACAACCAACAAAGCTGAGCCCACGACGGTAAGATCACACGACGGAGGAGCTGCCCAGGTTCCAAGCGCGCACGTCATTGCCGAGCATGACCCTCGCATCTGTACCCACTAGCACTGTATCCTAGCGTTAGACACATTATTGTCCCTTTCCTTCACTACACAATGTTTTCGTAGTTCTCTCGTCACAAAAGCACCTTTGCGATTGTTTGCTGTTGCCCCGACGCACGCCTGTCCCGCTACTGTGGCTGCCAAGCGCGCACGTGCCCTAGTGATTCGGTGGCTGCCACGCTAACATTTACTTTCGTGGGTATTTCTGTGAGTATAACTTTGCGTATTAGTCAGCGCCCACCGGAGACATAGCGGCGCGTGTGGAACACTCTGTCTGCAAGATGACGCCATAGTCACGTAATATTTAAGCGATGGCCGTGGGATATCAGGCCGTCCCAGTGCTAGCTAATGGGGTTATGCTATGGGGACAGATTTGTGCACGATAAGAAAGTTAAACAAAAAAAAGTATCGTGCCTAGGTGGCATTAGTGATGGGAAGTGCGAAGAAACAGCGAAGCTGGACGGCTTTCTTACCTTTACTCAGTTGAACTTCGCTACAAGCCCACAAGCCCAGCATCTCTCGTAAGGACCCACCCATGACAAACAAAGTTAAGCTAAGAAATAGGTACTACTCGCTCAGCTTACCTGGCGAGGACCGATGGATCGGCGTGAAGACAGCGCTTCTTTGCCCTGTCGGCTTCGCGGCGGTTTGTTCTTCTGGCGCCAAATTACGCTTTAGTTTTTCCAGGTTTGAGTGGAGCGGACAAATAGCCGGCAGCAGCCGTGCGCACGCTTTTATTAGCGCGGTCACATGACTCGCCCTGCTTAGCGCAGTGATGACGTCAGTGCCAAGGTTCCGCTTCCTCTACCCGAGCATAGCGAGGCGTGCGCATATAGTGTCGCCGATGGGCTACGCTCTGCCCTCCTTCCCGGACAGTCTAAGCACTCCCCCACTCGTAACGCGGCTCCTTGCCCCGTCACGGTGGTCTAGTGGCTAAGGTACTCGGCTGCTGATGGTCGCGGATCGAATCCCGGCCGCGGCGGCTGCATTTAGATGGAGGCGAAATGTTGAGGCCCGTGTGCTGTGCGATGTCAGTGCACGTTAAAGAACCCCAGGTGGTCGAAATTTCCGGAGCCCTCCACTACGGCGTCTCTCATAATCAGAACTGGTTTTGGCACGTAAAACCCCACAAAACAACAAGGTGGCTCCTTATCGCTCAACCACTTTTGTGGGAACGACACCGTAGTTTTGCCGACCACAAACAGAGAGAGAGAGAGAGATAATGGGCGGAAGGCAGGGAGGTTAACCGGAAAGGTAAATATCCAGTTTGCTACCCTGCACTGGGGAAGGGGTGAAGGGAGACAGAAAGGGATGGAAAAAGAATAAAGAAAGAAGGAGAGAGGTCAAATCGCGCACACACACACAAGCACGGCATGTGTCACAGACGGTTCACGAGGCCCGTTGCGCGCAAAAACTTGAGCACAGCCTTCGTGGCTTTCTGCTGCGAGACACTATCTGTCCGGCATTCCAATATGGTTTGCTCGGACAGCGGTCGATCATCAAGGCGTGACAATTCTGTGGCGAGAGTCTGTCGCTGAGAGCATTTGCGCATAAAGGACGAAGCACTGACAGTCACAGCTCGATTGAGTGTCGCGCTTCGTCTCGACGCATCTCTCGATTGAAGATGCGTTCGCTCGGTTTCCACTGCAGACCTGCCGCACCCACACTTTCTGTAGTCTACTACTACGTCTCAAGCATCATGTGGAAAGGCCTGCATTTCCGCTTTCCAACTTTTAGCATTTTTATTTGTTTTTTCCTCATGGTTAAAATAAGCGAGTAGCGATGAGATGTGTATTCTGCTTCCTGAGATAACGCTTGTGTTTCCCTCCGTCATCATTCCGACAGCCGGGAACGAAGGAGTCTTTTTTTGCTTCATCTATTTACAGATATGAGGAATAAGTCAGCTTCGCCCCAGATCTTGGAGCTGTCGCGGGAAGAAACATCGAACTGCGAAAAAACAAAAAACAAATTGATCAAGCCTTTAGGGGGCTTCTTTGTGGGCGTGGTACGGGTATTCATGAATGTACCTCACTGAAAGTCGTCTCGCCAAGTGGAACGCGCAGGTTGAAGGAAGCCTTCGAAGACCCATTCGTACTCGTACGCAACTGCGCAATACCTGCGCGACATCTGATACACAGCACGCCTACCTTGTCATCGCTCATAACTAAGCAATTTGTTTCGCTTACGGTGTTTTGTCTTTCTCGTGGTCTACGCTGATCTAAATTATAAACCAAGACCTCATTCGCAAAAGAAGAAGTAGTAGCGGATAAAAGCCTATAAAACGCTTTAAAATGAAACATGAGGATAACGCCAACAAATCTCCACGTTCTCCTTTGCCATTAGCATGTGTATTAATGATTTTTATGAACTGTTCTTTTATTAAAAATCTGCTCACACGTACGTCAGCGTTTGTGCGCGCAAACGTCATTTAGGCACTCCGATCAGTCAAGAGCACCTTTGATGTGAAGGCGAATATGTAGAAATGTGTGCAGAAAGGTTTCGAATAAAAATTTATACCGTATCGCGCTATCATATTGCACACAAAGGCTGCACATAATGATGAAGGCAAAAGGTTCTCTAAGAAAAACCATGAACAGGTATTTCTCTAATGAGATGTGAGTGTCATCCTGATGAGTGAACTATCATTCAAGAGACAGAGCGAGAAGGCAGGCAAGGCAGTGATGTATGCCATGCAGTTAGGAGACCGGTTGGCTACCCTACACTGGGGGTGGGAGAAGAGGAAGAAAAAATTGGGGGACCCTTAAGCTTCGCCTTTAAGAGTTGAACGCGATAGCGAAATCCGGCCCCTAGTGTGCACTTCAACCACTCCACGGGGGGGGGGGGGGGGGGAGTTACAACCCCCAAACGCCCCCTCCCCCCCCCCCGTCGGTGCGCCACTGGTTCCTCGGAAATATTCAGCTGACAGCGCTAGTTTCGTAGTTTTACTGCAAAGCGCCGTCATGAGTTTGAAAATGGGTCAATCATGCGCGCAGTTTGCCTCGTTTTGCTCTTCTTGTAACCACGGTATGAGCTCCGTGGAGACACGTCTCCCGATTGGTGACATTCTGACAGTGGTGTTGCCGTCGCTTTCTTTGCGTGGTTTTCCGCGGTTTCGTGCTCATAGAACTATCTGGTTTGAATTTCAAGAGAACTGCTTCCCAACAAGCTTATAAGTGGAAATGGGCAGGTTATCGAAGCGGGGTACGACCGTCACAGCTACTTATCAGAAATCATTAATCAATCAGTTAATCATCATGTACTGCGTGATCACAGCACACATGCTCTGCTTGGAGGAGCTGAGCATGCGTAGGCCTGCCGCCGTTGAAGATGTATAAAAAGAAGGGATCGCTGGCTCCCTTAAATTTTCGTGGAAATTCATACTCTCACTTTCAGAAACTTTCTCTCTTCTACTTTTGAGAAGCATGCGTGCGAAGGTGTTCGACGAAATAAAGTCGTTTCAAACACACGTTAGGGCTAAGCGTGCTCTTGTCGTATCCATAATCCAGAGAGCGACAGAAAAATTGTGTTATCGTCTGCACGCGCAGTAGGCCGTTATTACTTCGGTTGCGCAGTAGCCATGCACTCTGCAAGAACAGATTTCATGGAAACACCGCCGCTATGCCCTACAACCCATACTAAGTCCTGATGCGCGCACTTAGTTGGAGCAAGTGCCGCCTTCTTTGCTCGTAATACGAAACTGTGATCCGCTTTCTTTACAGCCCCGTAAAAGCCAGCGATGCGTGAAACTATACCCTTTCTCGTTCGCATATGTCCTAGCAGCTACTCCAGGGAAGCTGTTTGAGCTGTGGGGCTCTCTCTGTATAGTGAGGCGTTTTCAAAGTGCATGAACATGGACTTACGAGCGACAACAGAGCCGACTACATTACCGCTTTTCATAGCGCAGTAACGCAAAAGCGAAAACTTACGCTACGTTTTTAGTGCCAGACATAATAAGGTCTTATGATGAGCCAGTGGATGTAGTCAAGGAGAAGGTTTCCATGGGCTTTTTGGAGACTGAAGCTGCGGACTGCGAACGGCAAGTTTTCCAGATAGCACTGCATTTCCTGTAGGTCGCGTCATGTGAAATGGTTTGGTTTTTGTGGCCATGCTTAGCCCTTGCACCGCTAAAAAAAAAAAAAAAAAAGTGGTTGGTGCTGCAATGGTTTTGTGCACACATAATAGGCTCATGAGACCAAAGCTGTTAAGAAAGGCGGAGCGTGAAATCTTCTACCAAGCAGACAGAACTGGCTGAACTTTAGGCACTAATCAGCATGTATAATTAAGCCGAGATAAAGTGTCATGTTGTGAGAATCGAGCACGCTCTAATGAACAGACGCAGCCTCCAATTTGTGAAGTATAAGTACAGGCAAAAATCAGGAGTATGCGCTGGGAGACAGGGGAGGCAATTTCAACAATATTATGACCAAGTTCGTTAATATAGCCGAGGATTTCTACGGGTTTATATAGTGCGAGATTCGTTTCTCGGCTCACACAGGACCCCACAACATCGTAGCCGAGTCAACCAGCACGACAATTGAAGGGTGTGTAATATCCAGAGGAAGCAAACATGCCATCAATAACGACAGAGCAAGTAAACCCGTGAAATTAAGTATATAATGATGATCGCGATAATGATACACCCCAAAGTAACAGTTACAACGGGCAACAAGTGCCTTCTCTTGAGCAGCTGTGTTGTGAAAGCGACTGTAAAATGAAGAGCGTACGGTTTTATTTGCATGTCCTTCGCTGACGGAAATACTTTTGTTTGCATGTGAGGCAAGCTAATGGGTTGTTTGGCGAAACTGGCGCCTCGCTATCGGCTTCCTGACTTTCCATGGTACAATTTTTGAAAATATGACCATTGAACCAAAATACAATACCTTTGATTACTATAACGGTGTGCCTACCTGTAAGCTGAAAAAATATTTCTTCAAGCGCAGATAATTCTGTTGTTGTTTTTTTTTCAGTGAAGTAGTACAAGGAATGTAGACAGCATCATAAAGGATATCGGCATCATTCTTTCCTTGGAAGCACGGATATTCAAATCAAGCCGAATGGGTATAAAGCATCGAAAACATAGCGCAAGGCTTCAAACCTGTGTTTAGGCATGCGGCGTGTGTGCTCTCATGATGTTGGCGTACAGTTTCTTTCAATGAGCGGTGCCCAAGAATATACTATTAATGATATTTTAGTTCGGTGGCATATGCTATAGTATCTTCTACGAAAGCATTTTTGGGTGATTGCCGCGTTACATTCCCAACATAGCATAGATCTCATTTCACCAGTGAACTCTTGTGGGCAACCACGTATTTTGATCGGCCCTTCACGCTCGTATTCTAAGCTAGCAAGTGTTATACAGTTTCATCGCTTCTACATTTGGTGCCCCACAAGAAGAGCACCAAGTTTTCAATTTCCTGATGCATGAGAACACTCTCATACACTGGCCCCCGCCATGGTGGTCTAGTGGCTATGGTACTCGGCTGCTGATCGGAGGGTTGCGGGATCGAATCCCTGCTGTGGCGGCTGCATTTCGATAGAGGCGAAATGTTGAGGCCCGTGTGCTGTGCGATGTCAGTGCACGTTAAAGAACCCCAGGTGGTCGAAATTTCCGGAGCCCTCTACTACGGCGTCCCTCATAATCAGAGCTGGTTTTGGGACGTTGAACCCCACATAACATAACAACAACATTCATATACTGGCGTCAGATTAAATTACCTCGAAGCTAGACCCAAAAGGGCGCGGCGACAGTTGCACCACTCTCAGCTGAAGCACCTTGGGAAAGGGTACGCTCGATTATCAATGACCTGCTTTATCCTTTTTGTTTTTGTTTGGTAATTTTGTGTAGGATAGTCTTCAGCACCCACGCAGCAACGATGTGTTACTCTAGCTTTTGTCGTGAGTTTATGCGGTGAAGCTGGGAGTAACCCGAGTAGATGTTCTGACTTTTCCTATTTTAATCCGTATTATTCCTTTAAGTTTGTGACACTCCATTTGGCAAGCAGCAAGAGAGAATGAAGGGAGCAGGCATTAAATTATCGCTTGTTGCCAAGCATTTAAACGTACCCCGCGTATATCCTCGCTTGGTTGGTCAAGACTGAATTATGGGATTTTCCGCTCTGTGCCTTATGCAATTATATCGGTGACAGAGCAAAAATTTCATTTTGTTACGCCCATAGTTGCGGTGGCCCACGGCCTTCAGAAGCGTGTCCTACGCAGAGCCCCTTAGAAGACGTCGTTTCCACTGGAGCGCCAGAGGAACTCGGAAGGTGAGTACAGCGATTTCCTTCCTGCGAAAAAAAGGCGCTGATCAATCCAGCTATTTAATTGAGTCGTACGAAGCTGAGACTGATAAACGAGGCTAACCTCGCGCTCTACGACACTGCTACCCGCACCAACACTACTACACCAATCAGAGATGGGTCAATACTCAAAGGAGCGGGATGTAATGTATAGAATCTCTGCATAGCACTCCACATGGGCAACAGTGTAGATCCTCAAACACTCAGGGGCAGCAGATGTTATTGTTACCTGTGCTGATTCCATCAGGCGTAGGATAGATGACCAATAGTCAGTGAGAGTGAGGCAACGTGTACACATGGCGAGGTCACGATGACAGCCGAAGGCGGCAGAGATCTAACTGGGGCGACGCGATCGAAAAATCTTGAGTCGTGAAATTTAACCAGCTAGCACACTTGTGAGGAGTGTGCGGCGAACACTCCTCATAGAAAATTATGGCGCCTTTCCATTTTTCTTCCACTTGCTAGAAGAACGCCCACTAGTTCGTGCGTATTGTTTATACTATTTAATGAAAAGGAAGAGCAGATAAGCAGCTCAGAAGTTACCCTACTCCCACGCCTCAGAGCATGCATGACATCAAACAGTGCAGTTCTGTGACCTCCATCGTTCATGCATGCAATGCGTGCTTCACATCTAGTAAATATTATTTGAGACACCGACCCTGCAGAGTACACGTCAGCAGCATAAAACACGGCGAAGTACGTCTACACTTTCAGTAACACGAAGGCGTCGCAGGCTCTCGTCAGTCGTGTTGGAGCAGAAGGTCACCATATAGGTGAGAGTATCGATCGTATCCGGTTAAGTCACCACTTCGCCATTCGGTTTGTGCTAGAAATAAAAGTGTTCCTGCTGTTCTACTTATTTTCGGGATTTTTGCTATCATGCCCAAACATTTAATTCCAGCGCTATTTTACATGTAATACGTATGTACCGTGTGCCTCAGCACACGGTCCAGGCGTTTATGTGTGTGTGTGCGTGGGGGGGGGGGGAAGGGGGTCATGCGCGCGCGCAGGCGACTGATGCTCGAAGGAGCTTGTGCCCTTGTGGGGCCTTCGGAGATCCTTTCTGGACAGAAATTTTTCTTCGAGAAACGATCTTTGGTCCTCCTAATGGTGTAATTTCTTGAGAGAACAGCTGTATTTGAAACGAAATTCCAGATTTCCTAGTGTGTGCAGCGCATTAATATTTCGCTCACGTATTTATTTATTTATTTATTTATTTATTTATTTATTTATTTATTTATTTATTTATTTATTTATTTATTTATTTAAGTCTTGACTACACATCGGCCGTATTTTCTGGTTGTGTTAAAAAATGGTGCGAGGCCCCATTAGAAACCGCCGTATTGCGAGAGGACAACACAATAATTTACGACACTTGCACGATGCCTACCTGTATCCACCTGTTACAAGGCGGGAACCGGAGTACATTCGTGAATGCATACGTCGCCCACTTTGCCAGCCGCCCCATTTGATTTCATGTCCGGACACGATGAACCACCCCATTATAATCGGAACCTCCCGTTGTCTTCGCTCTTCGTTGACGTACCAGTGAATTCGTAAAGCCTTATTTTTTTCGATTAACCTACCTTCACCACCTTTTCTATAAAATAGGCAGCAATGGCGACACTGTTTGGCAAGGTGCGAGAGAAAGATTTTTTTAGCCTTCCTCAGTGCTTTCATTTATTACCCTTTCTATTCCTGTGTCAATGTGCCGCCTGTCAGACTAATAAAGCTTGACGGCCAGACCTCGTTGTGCAAGGTCAAATCCGCTGCGATGTAAGTGGATTGAATTTGTTATTATTTGTTATTCAATGGCAAGCTGAACTAACCTGCAGCAAGCATTCGCAAGGCAACGTGTCTGGTATCGGAGTTCAGCGACAACAGCTGCAAAATGAATCGTGATGCAACCGAAACCATTACGTTACATCCCCCGTGTGCCTCCACCTCGAAGGAACTCTCTTTCTTTGTTTGGTTTTTTCTGCGAGAGAGTGTATTGGGAATAAGAAAACCACCACTGCAGCGCATGAAAATCCGCGTGCTTTTGCAATGAGCTCAACATGACTGTCGGTTTAGTGTGACGTGAGGGAAATTCTTATTAGACAGACTGTTGTATGGTATTTTGCCGCGGAGCGCCTCTGATGCCTTTTCTCTTATTGCGGTACTTTTTTTTCTTACTATTTTAGAATCAGTATGCGAAATGACGGTTGTGGTGAAAGACATCACCAGCATTCCCTGCAGTAATGGTTGCAGGCACACGCGCAAGCATTTATTCGAAGAACGGATATTTAGGATGGTTGCTCAACAACCTTCGGAATACCGAAATTGTCTCTGCATCCCTCGAGACATACAAGCCTGCCGGCGCAGATTGAAATTCACTGCGATCAGAATTCACAATTAAGAATAACAGGCTAAAAATAAATGGGTATAGCGCGCTGGGCACGTGTGCGCAAAAGCTCGTGGTCGCCACACAAAGACAATTTTCTTGCAAATAAGGAGACTGAAGCCCTATAACGCAAGCGAGAATAATATAACTGCAGTGTTCTTGATCCCTCGTTCACTTGTTGCTCACTTGTTCTGTGAATATTGTCACAAGGTAACAGAAGGGCTTACTCTGTAGTGTTGCGAGGAAGGTAGCAAAGGGGCTCACTCTGTACGCAGACTAGGGGGAACACACGTAACCCCCGTAACAATATGTTTTACGAACTAAAAGTACACTTCGATAGTACTTTGACACGAACAGCAAGCTCGTACTGACAGACTGGATTATGTTAAGCCATTTGTTTTATAAGAAAGCTAAAGCCGGCACGTGTGTGGTTAAGTGCTTTGAGTTGCTGTCGGCGCGGATTTGGGAACAGAACCTGCTGCTTATAGCCAAGCCGTATTCGGCAGCGTGTTCACGGCTGTCATGTCTTGTATTCTACGAGCGGAAATTGAAATTGTTAAGGTCATTTTTTTAGTTATGAAGTTCTTACTAAGGCATTGCTTTAGTCACTGCTTCATGATTGAATCCGCCGCTTGAAACAACGTTTAAATGAAGTTGTGACAGGACACATGAAAAGGCAGCGCGGAAAAACACGGTCGAAGAAATAAAGACTAGTACACAGGACGGGCGTCAACACTGAACTATATTTAAGGAAGCCAAAGCGAGCCAATATGAAACCGTATTGCCACACCACATGCCAGCAAAAAAAAAAAAAAAGGAAAAAAGGTCTATACACAATTGAAACGTTATCGCTTTATGCCTACCAATGATACGATAACTTTAAGATTATTTGCCTGTGAACCGAATGAAGCTAATTGCGTGCGCAGACGCAAATACATAGCATAAGAGGGACAAAAAACCCACGCAAACGTTCGCACGCGCATAAACATGACCACAGGAAGAAGCGTGCGCAGATACACAACCAGAATGATGGCACTGGTGAAGAAAACCTGACATTGCAAAATGAACAGCTGAGGCTGGCAACATACGCCAAACAACTGGAATGTTGCCAGCATTAGGTGTTCATAACACGTGTTTAACGAAATTAAGGTTCATTCTTCTAAACGTCTAGGGGTCCCTGAACAGAGTAGCTCTCTCTCTCTCTCTCTCTCTCTCTCTCTCTCTCTCTCTCTCTCTCTCTCTCTCTCTCTCTCTCTCTCCTATGCGGTAAAATAGAATACGGAATATGGAAGCGAACAAGCTCATTTCCACTTTTCCACACTTGTATGCGTGCATGTGTTGTCGCATAATTTACTTTTCTGTTGCGCCCAACGCTACCTGAATGGTTTGTACTTCTGATTAGATACCACTGATCTATACTTCTCAGTGTCTCCTCTCTTAAGTTCAATCTCTTTAACATGCTCGTTTACTGTGGTTAAACGGAACCGCGTCATAAGGACCGCCCCAGTGAAAAAGAAAGTTCCGACGCCACTGGCTAAGCTGTGTTTTTATCATTAATAGCAAGGAAACTGGCAAGCGTGTCAGGAAGTTCGCTGTCACTATCATGTAGCATTGTCACTATCGCTATCACTATCACATGTCAGTGGGTTGATGGTAAGCTGGTGCATAGTGGGTCGAGGGAAAGCACGGGTCTGCTATTTCCTTTCTGCGCAAGCCGAAGTATTTATTTATTTATTTATTTATTTATTTATTTATTTATTTATTTATTTATTTATTTATTTATTTGTTTGTTCATTTATTCTTTCTTTCTTTCTTTCTTTCTTTCTTTCTTTCTTTCTTTCTTTCTTTCTTATCTCTTTCAACATTGCTCTTCAAATAACCACTATGATGTAGCAGGAGCACGGGCAGTGGGTCCAGACACGGGGAAAGGATATGGGCAGTGGCTCGAGGGCAACGCGGATTTGCCTCTCCCTTCTGCGTGACAGCGGACGTCGGGGATGGCGGACATGATGGGCCCCTAAGCGCCTCTTCCCTTAGAAAGCACTGGTCTACATAAGCAGAGGGTCTGTGAATGTGTGATACTGTATTGTCAAGAGAACGGGGGCAGTATAATCTGTTTCTCAAGGCAGACCCTTTTTCGGAACTTGGCACATTGCAGGAACGAAACTGACTGTAAGCAGTGAAGGACTTTTTTCGCCTGTTTTTGAAACACAATTTCGTTAGTGTAGCCGTCGGGTTGGTCAATTCTTACCTTGACATCCGTAGGAGAGTTGTGGTGATTACGTACTTCCGAGAACATCTCCAATGTAGACGAGAGAAATCCGCGAGGAACGCCTGCTGATTTGCGCGGGCACTGTGAGCTTCTAGGAACCAGGCTTCCTCAGACAACCCAGTGAGGCCAGTAAAAGACGAAGTGGCTGCCGGTGAGGAGGATTCACACGGGCCGGCTGTATTATACGAGCGCTCACGGCGCCACCACACAACGTATCCATTTGATGAAAGCAGGCCGTGGTAGTCCTTGTTCTCGGCGACACCCACGCGATGGTAGTCACCAATGAGTGTATTTGTCGCCTATTCCCCAGGCGCTGTCATTGGGCTGCGTACGGTCACGTCTGGTGAAACTCTGTCATGGGGTCACTTGTTCCCGACAATTGGATAACACTGCCAGCACCCCGCTCGTGCTATTAATTGACATGTATCGCCTCCTGGCGCTTAAGTTATATTTTGTGAAGCCACGTTCAACTTTTCGTTTTATCATTATTTCGCAGAGCAGTCGTGAGCGAAATTGTGTCCATGAATTTGGTGTGAAAATGAGCATACTCTGTGTCGGCTAAGCTAACCTATCGCTGATGTCTCATTCATAAGCGACACAAACTTTGCTCTAAATAAGGAAAGGCGTGATGTAACCTGACACTGTCTCTGAGAAAGAGCGGGCTCAAGTAGTTTCCAAGTAAGTGCGAGGAAAAATCGTTTATGCATTAGCACGGTTCTTATCTATTGTGGAGAGACGCAAGCCTAACAGAGCTATCCCTGCGAAATGCACGTCCGTTAAATCAATACTGACGTTATGGGACAAGGTGTCGCACCTTACACACTGTTTTCAAACTATCAGTTCTTATGGGAGTGAGAATGCACATATTCTTATCAAATCTAAAAAGAAAAACAGCATTCGGAATAGGAGATAGATAGGAGGGAAAAGGCAGCCCAGCACCACCGCAAATATCAAACGGGAGACATATATGGTTAAATAAAATAGTACGTGTTTACTATTAGCAAGTTATCACCGCTACAGCTCAAATGGCAGGCATTTTGAACAGCCCCCACTACGTCACCTCCTTCATTCTCTTGGTGAGCGTTCTTTTTGCCGCTTTGGTGGCACCGTGACATAAGAATAACTACAAACTTTGCGAGCATTTTGTTCGTACTATAGAGGTCCGCTTCATATAGCGGGGAAGCCGTTAGCAATCTCTCACGTCGAGCAACGAAAGAAGCCAAAAAGACGTAATCCTTGTCTGGCGGGACCGACATCATCTAGTGCACTTGCCTTTCTAGCGATAAGGTGAAAGTGGGAAAGAGTGAACCCATTACGTTAACGACTCTTTTGGCAGAAGGCACCTCGTCCATCCCGGACACTAGAGTGCTGAACCCGTGCTACAACCAGAATATTTGGAGAAAAAAAGACAGGCGAAAAAGAAAGATAAAGAAAACGGAAAGCAAAAGGGGCTCAGGTAATATAGCCAGCTAAAGCAGTGACGGTGCTCTAGAGATGATCCAGCTTGACCCCGGCCGGGCTTTCCTTCGATGAACAGGCGTTATTACGAGCTTCATACGTGGAAGCGACTTTTCACTTTGACGATACCAAACTGAAATGTCGCCGTGAGCTATACTTCGATTCGTTCGTTCTTTCCTTTTTCTTTTTCCTCGTCGTTAATTGTTTTATCTTTTCGGTCTTTGTTCTTGAAAGACAGAAGGAAATGAAGTAAATCAACTAAGGTCAGAAAGCAGGTATGATTAAAAATAGAAACGCTGATTTGACGACCTGTTGAGCGAAAATGAGCAGTATAAGGGTTATGCGATTTCTGTGACCTGCCGGTGCCTCGTTGTCCAGATGATTGATTGGACGTCTCTTTAACCTCAGTGATATCGAAGAAGACGAGATACATTTATATGAAAAAAACGTGTATCTCATTCCCTATAGCTTAGTTCAAGCAGCGTTGAACTCATCCGAGATGTCCGCGTCCGCTGATGAACGTAAAGATCAATCGTAAGAAAGGAATCGCTACATTTACCAATTAAGTAAGATCACTACAAACCACGTACTGCTCTAGAGTGAAGAACCCGATAGGTGGAGGCGTACAGTACACGTGGGGATCTGCTATTAAAAACAAAGAGGAAGCCTGGATGCGTAATTAGCCGAACTCCGTTTATAAAATGTCCAATGAAACTGAAGCTACTTGGAAAATATATGAGATCCGTTTAAAGGGAAAACATCGTGTAGATCCCATGCACTGTAGGAATAGATGATATGCGAAGCTGCTGCGGGGAACCCTTCATTGTAGTTCTCAAACTCGCAGCTTTACAGCCCTGTTCATGGTGATCGCGCCTCATACTCCACTTTTATCGATTTTTGCTTGTGTCTTATTAGCCGTTTGCAGTCGTTGTCAATCACAGTTTGCGCTGACAGAGTTGAAAGGCCGAAGCGTACAGGCCTGGACTCTCCAGACAAACGCAACTTGTTATTTGGAGGGGCACTATAGGCAAATATTATATCAGCATGAACTCTTGAAATAACATTCAGAAAACGTCATAGTGTTTGCTTCGTGCCATAAAATGCCTAATTTGAACAAGAAGCGTATTTTGGTAGTTAGCATGCCCTTATAACTAATCCAACTGCCCATCTTGAACGGCCGTAGATTTGCCGCTCGCTCTCTTTCCAATGACCGATGGTCCAGCCAGCTGAGCAACATCCAGGAGTACAGTGGCAATGAGGCAGGAGCAATGAGGCAGGAGAGAAGAAGGGTTTGGCTTTTGTCTTGAGCAGACACCGCAGTCAGCAGTTCCCAAAACGCTCCGCTGCATAACCCAGCTACGTTGACAGCTCTACGATGCCCCACAGCTATATGGTCCCTTGGCCCGCTCTCGTCACAGGAGCCCGCTTTAGGATTTGCCCACTTGTGGCGCTAGCGATTGCCTGTGTTTGACATAAACTGCTCGACGACTCTAGCGCTGATGGAGTTAATATTGACGTTTTAGGCGTTCTCGAACATTGGCTCACCACTTGATAAAACAAAAGTGGTCTTTGGTGACCCTTTAAGATGAGAGCCGAAAGGTGACAACGCAGTGACTGCAGTGGTAGCACTAACATGAGATCATGAAGTCTGCCATTCATGTCATTAGATGCATCGGAGATTTTTATCCTGACACGGCAGGGAATCTGTGTTCTTTTTTGTATAAGTGCCACATCCCATAATGCGTACGCCATGAAATATCCTGTAATATTCAGGAGGTGCGTCATTTATGTTTTATAAACGCATGTCATGAAGCTTCATGTTATGCGATGCATCGTGGTCATGACAAGCACGTATATTATGCGGCGTAACGGGTGCGTATTATGACAGTATGTGTTATGCCATGGCGTCGTTCTTGGTAATGAAAGAAAATCGGGCAGGGGTCGGGAGGACTCTACAGGAAGAGGTTGGTTTTCTATGTTTTCTATGAAACTCTTCGCAAAGAATCTCACAAATATAACTTTTTTATCGAATACGTCAGTCTCAAACCACTGATAACGTACTCTGAAACGAGGTCAAAAGGAATCTAAAGGGCGGAAACAAAACAACAAATAACACTAACCACAGATTAACGTCTTTAAGCACTTTAAATCAGCCAGCCACCCACTTCATAGAAGCCAAAGCGACAAGCAAGCAAGGCTGCCCTTGCACATTAAAAAACTCACCTTTTCTTTATTACACACAAAAGCTAGCTGTTAACCGGTCCCGTACACAACGTGAACTTTCTGTGATGACTTTCAATTTTGAGGATTTAATATAACGGAAACAGACCAACCAATCTTCATCGCTTCCGGGATGTCAGTGCGTCTTCACGTGAAATACTCCTTTTTTATGGGAGACAGCTTGCGAACACATTCGAAGACTGACATGTTGAAGATCATAAAGTTTTTGTAATTCCGGGTGACGCTTCTTTATAACAAAACGCGGCGGCAGCAACCATTCCAACACCACTTGAGCGGCGGAGAGGAAAAAAAAAAGGGCCCTGTTTCTGCCATGCTCTGTTATTCTTGGTCTCCTTCTTCCTGCCGCTAGTGCAGACAACATATCGCAAGAAAAAAAAATCACCTGACTAGAAAAACTGGAAGTTGTACGTTTTCTCAGTGGTGCAATAACTTTGCGCTGCGAGTTCGTGTTCCGACACGCAGGGAAGGGATGATTTTTTAGCGCACCAGTCACTACTTTACTGCTTTTATTTTTATGTCTAACAGCGTAGATATAAAGTTTTGCTTTATAGTCTCCATCAGTTGCTGTTGATCTGCGGCGTCTTGCATGCGTTTACTAAGGGGTTTGGTAATGACAGAAGAAAGAAAGCAGAGAGAAATATAACACAGTTCTGGTGTTCTCAGTAGACTTGAGAAGAATAAACTACACGTAAAGCGCATTTCGCACTAAGAAGATACTATGCTAAAATACTATCATATCAATGAAGAAGCAAGAAAGATCTAGCCGGCATTGTTGCTACAGCCGTCTGTTGAAGGTACTTGCTGCCTAAGTTTTCAAAAACGGTGCCGCTTGTTTCCTGGAATCACGTTAAGAAATTTCATCATGGCCAGAGTCATTGCGCTACTTTGGGTACTTTGGGTACTTTGGGTAATTGTCACGCCTTGATAGTCGACCGCTGTCTGAGCAAACCATATTGGAATGCCGGACCGATAGTGTCTCGCAGCAGAAAGCCACGAAGGCTGTGCTCAAGTTTTTGCGCGCAACGGGCCTCGTGAACCGTCTGTGACACTGCCGGCCGTGCTTGTGTGTGTGTGCACGATTCGACCTCTCTCTTTCTCCCTTCATTCTTTTCTTCCATCCCTTTCTGTCTCCCTTCACCCCTTCCCCAGTGCAGGGTAGCAAACTGGATATTTTCCTTCCAGTTAACCTCCCTGCCTTCCGCCCGTCATCTCTCTCTCTCTCTCTCTCTCTCTCTTGGGTACTTGCCTCAACATGTTTCCTGTCCACTTTGGTGGTCTAGTGGTCATGATGTTTGACTGCTGACCCGAAAGACGCGGGTACGATTCCGGACGCGGCGATCGCATTTTCGATGGAGGCGCAAATGCGAGAAGCACGTGTAATTTGCGTTGTCCGGGCGCCTTAAACAATCACAGCGGGTATAAATTTGCCGAGACCTACACTGCAGCGTGTCTCATAATCATATCGCGGTTCTGGCACGTGTAACCTACCGATTAAGAATTTCAATACAGCGTCTTCCGCGGAAGATTATCATCCTAGTAAATTTCCACGTTGGCTCTACTCTTTGCATTTTGTATTTGCGAAGATTCCTTAATTGTTGCCCAGATGTAAAGGACAAAAGGCAATGCTGCTATTGGACTGAAGCTGTAAGTACTGGTTTCTTCAACTGAGTTTGGAAGTACGTGGAACTTTCTTGTCCGAAGGAACGCTTTGATGTTGCCTATTTCACTTGCGCCCGATGCATTTAAAGCAGCGTATACATGGGGTAGGCGCTTAGGAAAGGCAGCACTGATATTTCTGCAGCGATATTGCGGCCAGGGCCATAAAAGTGTCAGTACTGGAGACACCATCGCATAACTATTCATTTGGTGGTTGTACAAACGTATCCGTGTCTTCTGGCGCGTGCGGAGCGCAGACCGCTGCAGGTGTGTTCGAGACGCACGGTCACCACCACCCCCACCACCACATTTATTATTACTATTATTATTATTATTATTATTATTATTATTATTATTATTATTATTATTATTATTATTATTATTATTATTATTATTATTATTATTTCCGTGCCCAGGGCCGGGCAAAGGCCACATCGCTTAACCAAGTTCTGTGCTAACTGTGACCAGGTTATCCGCCTAGTCTGCCCACCTAATTTTTTACCAGCCCATGTGACACTTGCCTTCTCTTGGGATCCGTTAGATTGCCCCTAATGACTAGCCTTGTCTGGCCTACTAATTCCACGGCCCACCCACACGCATTTTTGTTTATTATTCAAATGGTTGATCGCAGAGGTTCGTGCATTCAGTGCGGCCTCGCCGTACTAAGGCTTCAGTACCGCACTGAAGCTTCAGTGCCGTACTTCAGTGCCGTACTGAAGTCGCACAGGCTTCAGCACGGCACTGGAGAAGAAGAAGAATCACAAAGCTATGAGTTTGTGCATAGTTCTACCCACGAGAGCATGGGTTCTCCCGTGGCGTCCAAGCAGGTCCTATAATAGCATAGGCACGCATAGTGTTTACATATATATAGCGAATGGGTGGGGGAGAGAGAGATAAAACATTTTCTTCAGTTACGGAGGTACGTGATCCGCCAGGTCGAGCCTAGTGACCAGGTCGAGCCTGGTCCTCACCTCTCTGTATGGCCTGAAGCTGGATACTTAAGGCTGGTGAAGGTCAGCACCTCCTCCCACCTCTCAGGTGAGGGAGTGGCCAGGAGATCGGGAGAGGATGGGTCTTTCCTGCAGTCCCAGAGGATATGATTAAGTGTGGCTGTTGAGCCCCATTGCGGCATGTTGGTTCAAATATATCAAGGTATATGCGCGCGTAGATGTAGGGGTGGGACGGCGTCACGCTGGAGACCACGCGAGCTGCGTCTGCCACCGTCTCTGGTTCGACGCGAACGTCTTTACACTGAGCTCTGCGCGAAACATTGAGAAGCGTTCGCCGAGCCTCGCAGTGCTTCGAGAGACGTTTATTGAAGTCTCGGGCAACGGCGAAATGCGGGTGCGCCGGAGACGAACCTGGACTGGGCAAGTGCACATCAACTTCGCTGCTTCGCTAGCCTTGCGCCATTAGTACAAACATCGCCATTTTTTCATTTTACTCTTTCGATACCTTTCAGTGCTCAGCATGGGCTCCTTTTAAAAATGCTTTTAAAAGCATAATTGAACTCCACTTGTTTTAGTCAACTTGAGACTTTAATGGCCACCAGGGAACGCCGCATGGCACCGCAAGACTTCCGGTGTCAAGCTTAGTGCGCGGTCACAGAAATAAATGCGGAAACGCACGTCGCGGCTGCCTTTAGCGACGCAAGCACACCTAATCGCTCCAAAAAAAGAAAAAAGTAACAAAATGATATTCTTGCCGAAAAGAAATACTAATAAATACAAATGCGAAAAATTAAGGGGCAAAACAAGACAAATGTACAAAAGAAAGACAGAAAGTTGAAGAGACGGTGGAAGGGCCCCCAGAAACTTGTTTCTGCCGAGAGCTGCTCTGATAAATGATCCTCAAGAACAATCATGCCTTTGCCATGACAAGCAGAAAGAAAAGCGAGAAAATTAGAGTTGCTGCTGTTTTTCAGAAACAGAATAATGACGCCAGAAAAAAAAACAGACACGGTGAAATGAAATCAGAATAATTAGCGCGGGGAAGGGGTAACAGCGTTATCATTAAAACACGGAAAGAAAAGTAGGTCAAAAAGGTCTTAGAAGGTCGCAAAGAGAATAACGTCAGAAAATATGAAATGATTCATCGAGTGTCAAAGAAATACATCTGATTTGTAAAACGGGCAGCCAGCGGCAGTCACACTTCGCATGTAGAATATCTTCAGAATGGGTAGGCCAGTAAAGCTAAGGAGCATTTCTCAGAAAAAGGACAGCACTGTAGTGACTTTTTCGGTGTCTTCAAGGGGTCATTCAGTACTTTTAGAACTGAAAATACGGCCGATCGAACGTGCTGGCTTCTGTGAACTTGTCAAATGAATGGTATTGCACTAAATGTAGCAGGGAGTTTATAATTCGGTTGAGAAATACGTCTAGAAAGCGCCCGCCCTTCTTCCAACAAAATACGTCATACTTTGCATGGACAGCGAAATAATTTGGAGAGCCACAATTGGCTGAAATCCCTCTAGCAGTTTGCCGCGGTTGCCTTCGGGTAGAGCCACAGGTACCAGCAATGACTCCGGCCATATATGCTCGTCGTCACTGCGGAAGCGCGAATGCGTTCAAAAAAAAAAAAAAAAAGATGGCTGATCTCTCTGTCAACGGAATCAGTATAACACGAAAGTGAAATATGTCTTCACATAAGCAGTTGAATGTTCACTGATACGTCGAGGGGAACTTGCCCATTGCTATCGGTGTTTCGCTGGTGCAGCACCGTTTGAAGTGGATGAACCCAAGTTCACGCATCGCGTCCATAACTTCAAGGGCCAGCCCCTTGTGGTAACTGAAGTAGTTCACGTAATAACTGGACACAGTCGATCGTAAATGCCACGCGACAAAGATGTCGATCATATTTACTCGCGCCGCATTGACCCGTCAAAATTGGGGGATTAAGCTTCGCCTTTAAGAGTTGAACGCGATAGCGAAATCCAGCCCCTAGTGTGCACTTCAACCACTCAGTGCATACTTATTAATGTGTGTTATTACACACACACACATACGCACAGACACAGACACACGCACACGCACACGCGCGCGACGTACCTATAGTAATGGTAGAGGTTTTCGATCTATTTAACAGCACCTTTATATCAACTTCATGAAAATTTTGTACAGTGATGTAGTCACATGGTCCTGTATTATGAACTGCGCGTAGGTGTGACACTTTTATTCGTAAATGTCGTCCTTCGTGCGTTAACTACCTGGCAGCTGTTTGAGGTTGAGGTTGAGGTTTGAGGTTTGTTCTGGAGACCTCTTCCGGCCAACCACAACAAGCATCGCCTTATGGTCGGTGAAATGGCAACTGCAGTACTTCACTTCTTTAATGGTGTCGTGAAAATGAAATGCTAAAAAAGTGGATGCAGAGAGACCGCGTATAGGCTCTGCTGTAGCCGCATGGCCTCCGAGATGCGGGCCCGCCTGCCGTCTCGGAGGTCATGGAAGTCGAGACATTGTTTGATATGTCTTCCGCTAGATGGACATAGTTTTCCATATTAGGAGCTGTTATTTTTCGCTCACAGACGATTTTTCGCTCACAAGAGACGCTTGGAGACGCCGACACCGACGGCGGTATTTCTGCGGAACGAGCTCTCTAACGCTGTCGCGTTAACATCGTTACGTTGCTTGGGCGCCTAACGCATCAGTGTTCTTGTTTCCATCACGTTCGAAGAGTGGTCGGCGGTGGAACGCTACCCACGACGAAAGGTGACCAGTGCTCTACCACTGCGCTGTCGGCGCACATACGCTCGAAGCTGTACGAATGCATGCTGCTATGTTCTTTGTCATCATGCTTCTTCCAGATGTCCGCGCGGCTTCGCACGCGTGCACCGAGGCGGACTTGGGAATTCGCCTGGAATGGTGCCGCCATCCAGGAGAGGTGGAGTAAAACTGCAATGATTCACTTGCCTCTCCTTGATGGCGGCACCATTCCAGATAATGTGCTGGATTCGCGCGCGCTGCGAAGAGTGTCGAAGAACGAACGAAGCGGGATAAGAAGGCATATAAGGCGCGTTCGTACAGCTCCGAATGTATCGTGTCGCGCCTTACTCGTGCACCACGCACGATAAGCTCAAGGGGCGTAGCCCAGCTCTCTTGATGCTATCGCTTGTTCATCTGAGGGACGGTGCACAAGATGTACCATAAATATGATCCGCCGAATAAATCGACAACTAGTTAATCACAGAGACACTGGCTGTCATGTTGATCCCTGGTTCGATACACCCAGCATGTGCGGCGTCGGCGCAGTGGTAGAGCACAGGCTTCGTCATGGAGTGAGGGGCCTCAAGTTCGGTTCCCAGCGCATGAACAGATGTTTTTCTCAGTGTTTTCTTTCTTGTTCTTACGTGTTTATTTTACCGCATCATATCCGTTACGGTAGTGACGTATGAGGCCGTGGCGGACCCCGTCATGAAACACTTCTGTGTTAGAAGAGAAAGTGTTCAAGGTCATGCTGAGCGCTGCAGTTGTCTTCTTGCCCCTATTTCACCCTCCTCTTCTGTGCTGCCTCCAGCGCGCTCGTCGTGACGAAATTTGAATGAAAGCGCTCGGACGGCACAATTTGCCTCGAACTTGACGCTTCAACTCCGCTAATACCGAAAGGTTTAGAAAAATTTTTTGCGCCAGACGATTCGTGAAGCAAGACGCTCTTTTACTGATGGCTCGGAGCTTACTTGAAAAGGTGTTGCAGAGCCCCTTTCACTGCGCACACCCAACTTATCCCCATCTTCCTAGCTCAACACAATGGCAGCCTTCGCCATAATGTGGTTACGCTTGCTCCTTGTAACAGATTGCAGCAGCAGCCATGAAATAGCACCTATTTTAAAGAAGCATAACAGTCATTGTGAACCGTGCTTTTTTTGTTTCTGCAGTTGGTTTTGGTGAATATAGGTTCAATGCCTTGCGGTTGTAATTATGTAATATACTTAGTAAACAAATGTGGCTGTCTCACTGTATGCTTCACTGAGTATCTTCTTTTATTTTCAATAGGCTTCCTAGAAAAACTTGGACCATCTCCCCGAAGGGAACCCTGATGGGATGCGAAGCAGCGTTGCGCACAGGTGGCGTCACGGGTTGAACGGCGCTAACGCGTGTGCTGGAAGAACAGTTTGAAGCGAAACTCGGTGTAGCGTTTACTGGTGTAAACGTTTGTTTGAAACGCAGACACGGGAGGCGAGCGGGCGTTGAGAGAGATTCTATTTATTCAGGGAAGTGAAGAAAGTAGGGCAGAGTGCACGGTAACTGTCTCTCAGTGAGGACACCTCAACCGATACACTCAGGGGATGGGGGAATTAAATGGAGAGAGAGAAGAAATAAGGGAGGCAGAGGTCAAAACCACACCATGTCCGGCCACATACACAAACACACAAAGACAAAGGGAAAACAAACACAAACAGCCTGGCGAGCAGCTTTAAAGCCGCCCAGACAGGCCAGTGACCTCGATAAATGTGAGGAGGGCTGCTAGGGCAGAGCGGCGCCGTTCATTGCAGCCGTCAGGAAACAGGAGCTGCTCTGTTGAGGAACAGGGCAGGCCGAGTTTCCGATAGCGCGCGCACAGTTGTTTACGCGCGTCCACGTGGGCCGGGCAGTCACTGAGCAGGTGAGGGAGTGTCTCCACTTCCCCGCAGTCCGAGCAAGCAGGGGAGGGGAAACCACGGAGGCGGTGTCGGCGCTCGGCTGGCCAGCAGGTACCAGTTCGCAGGGCGAGAAGAAAGGCGCGTTCTCGCCGAGTGAATCCGGTGGCGGGGAGTGGTTGTGGCAGCCTGCCGTCGGCGAAACGGCTGTCCGGGTGCGACCGCGCCAGCTCTTTCCGAAAGTTGATGCGCGCTGAATCGTAGGAGCTGGCGCAGTCAGAAAGTGGAGTGTCGGCTGAGTGAGCGTGCTTTGCGAGCTCGTCTGCTGCCTCGTTGCCCGCTATGCCCACATGTGCGGGCAGCCACTGGAGAACGACATCGCAGCCGCTCTCCCGCAGGGACAGAAGGTTTCGAGCCACTCGTTGGGCGAGTGGCGGGCCGCATTCCTCCCTCGCGATAAGTCGGAGGGCAGGTTTCGAGTCGCAAAATATGGCTGCAGACTCGACAGCCGGCGATTCTCGGAGGAGTTCCGCAGCCAGTTGCAGCCCGACGAGCTCCGCTGTGGTAGATGAGGCACAGTAGCTCAGCCGACACTGTTTGTGCACTCCAAGTTCCGGTGCAGTGCAGGCAGCGGCGGCCGAGCGATCGCGCAGCACGGAACCGTCACTAAACACGTGCACTCTGCCGGCGAGGTCCTCGTGTATCCGCGTCGCCGCCTCCTGCACGACGGCACTGTGCGGCGTGTGGCGCTTTGTGCGCATCCCCGAGAGAGTCAATAGCGAGCGGGCGTTGGAGCCGGCAGCTGCGGGCGCTCTGGCGGGTGAGGGAGAGAGAGACGTACGCGCGCACCTGCGAGGGAAGCGTGCGAGGGGAGCGTGACGTCAACGCCCAGCTGCGGCGTGACCTACTTGGCACCGCTCCAACACCTGCGCCGAGGGAAGCGCGTTGCCTCGCGCTTGTGCGGACGGACGGACAGCGTTACACAGGCTAGTCAAAGAGCTGCTTCGCATCTAAAATGTGGAATGTGTTGCGATACTGAGGTCCTGCTGTTCTCATTCCAAAATACGGAAAGTATATGCTACAAGCAAAACCAGGAAACATTCCCTTCCGCGACTGTTCACGTCGAACATTTGGTTCGGTAGAAACCTCCAGTACGTAGACAGGTAGCAGTCTCAAACTTCCCATTAAAGTCAGCTTTTTTTTTTTCATCAAAAATGTGCTTTGACTGACGCCCTCCCCCTTCTCCCACGAGTGACCATAGCCAGATTTACATCGGTGGAGTGAAGAAGAAAAATGGTATGTGAGTGACAACATTTGAGCAATGTAACAAGCATTTTATAATTGGGATATCAAGTATCAAGTACTGGGAAGCAATGAAATCTGCAGCGGTATTAGAAGCACAGACAGAATAGAGTCATACAGGGCTGTCCTTCGTCGAACGAGCCATGCAGTTAGGCCTAGTTGTGTGCGATCGATATGTCCTTCGTATGTCTGCGATTCGTTAGACATACATTCATATTTACCGCCAATGCAAATTGCATCTCAACTTTAAAGACTATTCGTCCTGTCGAAGCTTTCCTTGATGCGTGAAGTGGAATAAAGTGGGTAGATTCTCCAGACGTCTACACGTCCATCTAGAACCTAAAGATCACGCAGGCAAGTAGTTTATCATGCATGGTAACGTGGGCAATATTACTGCAGGATCAAATATAGACACAGCCAGCTGCACATACAGACACGGCCAGCTGCACATTGAATAACGTCGACCACAGGGCAACTACTCTGAAAATGTAGAGGAAAAAAGAACACAGATATCGAGGCAAGGGCGAAGAAAACGCAGGACATCGTATCTACGCTGCTTGCTTGAAATAGCGGAACATGAACTCGCGCCTGTAACATTGTCGTGAAGGGTACGGAACACTGCCATAGACGCTCTAAGTTCACCGAAGCCCCATTAGTTAGTAGTATCGCGGTCACCAAAGCACACCATGTGTTCGCGGGAGCATATTGCACTGATATCCAGTAATTGCGGAATGGGGGATGATCACTCAGAAGTGAAAGTGCTGTGCTAGAGGCACGGAGAAAGAAGTATTTGAGGAGAAGAAACTGCTATGCCACGACAGCGCGAGAAGAAGAGTGGTTCGACGGAAAGGAAATAGGCGCATATTTCTGCAGACAATTAAAAGGTAGCACGGCTCAGCGCCAAGACAGCGCAAGACGGCGGCCCGCTAATGTAACGCTTGGGCGAGGAGGAAGTTTGGTTTTCTGCGCATCACGACAGATGACGCTGCCGGCCTGTTCCCATCGTTTACATGTCATTCTAGGGGCGCGACGCATAATTATCGCGTTACCGTCTCATTATATTGCAAGTTCTCTCAGTTTTCACTCTCTAGCGTCAATAAATAGGGGAGGCAGACATTTTAGCTGCATTTAATAATAAATGCCGAATCAATTATGTGCCGCACAGCGCTTGGAACGAGCTGCTTGCACTCACTTCAGAGCAGACAACGCATGCCGCTGGAAGTCATTCGCTGGCGTGTAGTGAGCACGCATGTGTAAATGGCTTTGGAAAGAAAGGGCGCGAGAGATGCCGCGTATTCTTTCTCATCTGCTCACTCTAGAACTCTCACAGGCTTCCGCAGCGCGACGTCGTGCCGTCGCAGCCGATCGCGGAGGCCACGGCGCGACGCGCGCGTTTCTCTTTTCGCCCGACAGAGAGCGCGTCGGCGCCGTGCCGTAAGGCGTGACTTTACCGGGCCGCCCGAGCGACCGCTGTTTCCCCTCCTCGAGGATTCTTGCTCCGTGGCTAAGGCCCTTGCAGAAATTTTGTTCCAAGAAATACACGTATGGCTGAAGGCTTTCATGCGGAAGGGGATATGTCTCTGCGTACTTGAAGATTTTTTCAGAGCACAAGCTTGTTTTCACAAACGACAAAAAGAGCTGAGAATCATTAAAATATACCCGTTCATAAAACTTTACTTGTGGCACCTAGAGAAGCACTGAGGGCACTTAGGGTTCCATATGCCAGCCGTGGGCGCATCCTGTCCTCTACACTTTCTCAAAAAATGAAGTTAGGCCCTGGTCACGCGCGCCATTAAGTGGTGTCACGTTTGTAACGATAGTCGCGGTCACGTTCTCAGCGATCGGCAAGCTGCTTTCTTCGGTCCGACATGGGAAACTGTGTCAGGTGTGTTGTCGTTTCTCGTAAAGTACGGAACGTATTTGCCAAGGACAAATGTTTTGATTTTGCCGCATATGCCTCGATTTTCATTTTTTTTTATTTCGAAAGTTCTCACGTTGCTGGCGCCCCCTTGGGTCATTTGTCTGGCGTAACTTTTTTTAGTTCTGTGCAATAAAACTCTAGCATTAATTTATACTGTGTTTCTTGAAGGGTGAGGTCAATCTCATGAAGAAAGCACGTGCGAGCCATTTATTTCTCGCGCTTTCCACCACCGAGAGCGGTTACAACTGTGTCGTACATGCTGCAAAGTATTTTCACTTTGCTCCATTATACGGGACATGAAGTTCCAATAGCCATTGTTTCTAATATTCTCATGTTAAATAAATGCAAAACAACTCTCCAGGAGCACCAACAAAGGTAAAGTTGACGTGGTCACTCGGAAGTGCTACCATTTTGTCGTCTTTGCTTTTCTTGCCCCAGTGGCACAGACAACTGGGACGACACAAATAATAAAGAATACAGGTATGTTCGCGGCAATACAGTACACTTGATTGTTCAATGAAATCAGGCTTAATATATATCCCCATTATTGGTTGCAAGTAGGGTTGCTGTTAGCAGTTTCCTGTGTAACCAGAACAACTTATGGGGCAAAGAAACTCAAAACAAACCTCCATAAGACATTTTAGTCTATTTTCCTCCCAGTAACAACGAACAGCGCTGATATGTGCTTCATTATTTTAGATCAGATATCAAACGTCAATTGTTAAGCCGCTTGAAGCATCGCAAGCCCAGCGCAATATTGGAATGCTATATTGACCTCGAATTCCACCGCCTCAAAGAACCGTGTTGCCGTTCGCGGAGCTTTCTATGGGTAAGATCAAGGAGCTGTACTGCGGGTGATGTCACTCGCTTTGAGAGCGAACCGGAAACATCGCTTTGTTATTATCCGCGCATCCGGAGACGTTTTCTTCCTAAAAATTGTTCATTACGGTGCATTAACCTGAGCTGAGGTTTGTGCAGCTACATCGTATGAAGGATTCTCTGAACAAAGAGCAGCAAACTTAGCCGTCTACTTCCCGGTGACGCAACGCCGGATGTACGCTATAGCCGGCACTATGCCGTCGGAGTGCTCAGAACTCGATATGTGGCAATGCATCTTCCTAGCTTGACTAGTATCGATTCAGACCCTGATTGGTGCCATAAATAATATTTACACCGGCTTTCGTAATCACTGTAATTGACGTAAAAGTAAGAGACGAAAGCGTCACAACAACACATGTAGGCTTACGTATGCGCGACCAGGTGTTGTAACACTGCCATAGAAGATAACGTGTAGGCAGAAATTACAGGGCAACGCAGCACATTGAGTGCCTCTGGATGAGAACCAGACGCTCATCGGCTAATTGGATCGCGTACCGTCTAGGCAGCGCGTGTGAGATTCGGAGATGAGCTTTACATAAACTAGCAATAGCATTAGACGACGTGAAGTAGAGCAACGCTAACGTGACGTGGCGTTCCTGCCACTTTCTTTTAGCGCTGAACAGCGTAAGTCAGCAAACGTGTAACAGAAAGCAGAACATCTCCTGACGCGAAATTATGCCCCGTCAGTGCTCATTAATAACATCTGACGAAAACGAAAGAAAATTGAACAAAGTGCTTGTTTACGAGATGCTGTTTTCCTATGCAGCCTATCAGTCACAAGGTGTTACGGTACGCCAAACTGCGTCTGACAGTGCAGACTCGAACTTGTTAAGGGAAAAAAATATAGCGAAAAAAAAAAAGAAAAGTCTAGCCTAACATCGCATATGTTTCAAGTCTTGATTCATAACTGTTCGTGCAAGTACATCTCTTTCTTTCCGTATAACGCCGAAAGTATATACACACTATCGTTTGCACTTTCTATATAAGACCGCATGGGATCTATAGTACTAATTACGATCTTTTTGAAGACACATTAAAATATTGTATGGCTTTGTCGTATTCTGTTTTTCGCTTGCCAAGAAGTAAACTCTCCTTGAGGCAGCTTGACTTAAATGAACTGGTAAGGCATTGCTCTGGTAAAACCAGGGGCACTCAAGTAATACAATAAAATGCACGTGTCACTGCATTCAAAGCATTCAAGGCATTGTACCCTCACCAACTATCAAGTAATAGACAAACTACTGCTGTTGATTTATCACATGACTCTTTCAAGTCTGACGCGTTTTACTGACGCTGTGCTCTATCACGTGATTCACTGCGCATATATAGTTACCTATTGTGTGACCAATAGATCGGATGGTAGTCAGCGCTTGTGTGTTTGTCCCTCTTTGCCTTCACTGCTCGTCGAGCCTTTCTGCCAGCACGTGCGTGATTGCGCTGCCTAACTTTAGAAAATAGCGGACAAAGAGATCGGTCTTGAATAGGCGGCCTTGTGCAGAGCGGTAACACGAATTATTGTCTAACCAGGGGGACGAAGTTGCTTAGAAAATTAAAAACTCAACCCCTCCCCTAGCAACCAGGCCTGTAATACTTCATTACATTTCGCGCGGGTGAGGTCGACTCATACTTTTCTCAACCTTTTACGTAGATAACCTCACTTCAAAAGTGCGGCTCCAATTGTAATTACTACTGATTTTGATTTTGATTTTCTTTGCGCACACAATGAGCTGTTATAACGCGTTAAGATTTCACAGAGGAAATGTTGATTCACGAAACACATCATAGGTAATTTGATTAAACGCATTACCGTGCGAGAACCTCATAGGTCGTGACTAGGTCTAGTGTACAGTAAGAAAGCGATATGTAGTAGCTGTTACGTGAAAAGCAAAACAAAGCTCTTCTTCTTGCAGGTGTAAGGACAAGTTCCGCTATGTCTCCTAATAACTATTTGGTTGCGCAGATGTTTTCTTTGCGCCGAAATCGAGATTCGTTCAACCAGCTCGACACTTCCTCAAAGGGCTTTTATCTCGAACATGGCTGAAGCTTAAGCAAGGCGAGAAAAAAAAAAGCAATTTCTGAACTGTTGTAGTGATGGCATTAGGTCCTAATGGATACAGACAAGAAACAGAAAGCGTGGCAGCCACTGGGGGGAGGGGGGCATGAGTGGAAGCAGGAGAGACTCTTTAACGGGCACCTCTCGGATATAGACTGGCGCGAAGAAATACGAGGCGAGTGGGGAAAGAAAAACGAATCCACGACAAGAAAAGAAGGAACGTGTATTAAAAACTAAAACATAAACCTAGTTTCCTGTTCGAGCTTCACTGAACATTGTTCGTGGCAAAGTATTCGCCAAAAAGAAGGAAGAGATCGCGCTTTTGGTGTTTTAGCAGCGGGACACCGGGGGTGCTGTTAATTACCGTTTCACCCAGTGAGAGCCCAATTTAATTACCACTGCGTGCATTCACGCGTAAAGGCGGAAGCGTCAACAGTGAGAAAACGTGGGGAAATGGAGACAGAAGAAAAACAAACGAAAAGAAAAACAAAAAAAAAAGATCGTAATGTATCTTTGAGCCCATAACCAGGAAAATTCACATTGAAGGGCACCGGCAAGCAAATAAATGTGTGGGTAGACAAGAGCGACGTCTACTAACCTTATGTGTTAAAGTTTGTTGTCGTGTGTCACCAGTTTGGCGATTACATTTGTTCGTGCGTTTTGATGCTCTTACCTGACCGCTATGGGGCTATTTACTTAGCCGCTTTCACTTTCGTGATGACAGCAAGAACGCAGGAACCATTCGCCACTTGATAGACAGCACTTCACAGTTTATGCAACGCCACTCATTTACTCATTTGTTTTCTGGTCGTACATGGGTAGCTGATACCCTTATACCAATTAAGACAAAGAAATGAACCTTGGAGGGACATGTAATGCAGAAACCGAACAATAGAATTGGAAATCGTTGGGAGACATATTCTTCCTGCAGTAGACTTAAAATAAGCTGCTGATGATGATAGTGGTGGCGGCTATGACGATGATGATGATGTCAAGTCGCAATATTTTGTAATACATCTGTCAGAGGCTGTCACTGAAGCCGCAGATACTTGGCAGTGTGTGTCGTGGTTATTGCTCTAACAGAATCACAGTAAGAAAACACAACAACACAAAAACAATGTCGCGCCGTGCTTCCCAGTGCCTGTTGACGCATTTTGGTGTGTTCGGAGACATTTTACGGTGTGTTCAAGTGTCTAGGAGGCACTGGGACCATTGTACAGTGTGTCCCAGTGCCATAAGGCGCATTGATAGTGCTGTGCTAACGATGGTAGCTACTGCACCAGGAGTTCATCACAGTGGAAGTCAATGTGGTACGCTTGGTTGGACACTGTTAAACCGGGAGTGCGCTGGTTAGCTCAGACACTGCGCGCCATTGGCCATAGAAGCCCTTCAAGTTAGCCTGATGGCTGTCAATTTGCTTGTCATTGTCTGTCGCCACACAGCAAAACAGAGTTATATAACTGCACTAACGCGATGTCACTCAACAAAGGAAAGGAAAAAAAAAAGCGCATCAGCTTTGACAACGTTTACGGCGTGCTGCAATTATTAGCGAAAGAGTACCTGCACAGGTTCAGAGCGTGAGAAAGCTGAGCTAGTGAGTATGGATTCGTAATGAAAATAAGCCGTGCTAACACGCACACAGGAAACTACGAGAAGGCCATAGAGCTTCCTACAAAAGCTCTGCGGTGCAGACAGCACAAACGCTGACTATTGACTGCAGCGGCCGATAGCCGGCGTTCTTGTTGTCTGCTTCCGTTCTTTCGTGTCCGTGTTTCCACGTCTCACCTTCTTGCATTATGCCTACGTTCAGCGAGGTGAGACATCACTTTTGGGGCAGCAGCAGCAAGTTTGCAGAACATAGCCAATAGCACTTTGCAGTAGCGCAGCACACAGTCAACAGCACTTTGCAGAAACACAGCCAATATTGCGTTTAACTTCGTGAGGCTCACGCTCCGCCTACCCACTTACTTGCGCCTTTTCCTTTTGCGAGCTATCAAACCGGAGGCATGTTGAGGCACATACGTGTCGACGACCACTGCTTAGCGCTGCCGCAACAAAACTAAAGTTTTGTTGGTAACACGACGTCCTGACGCCACGACAACACATGCACAAGAATTACCTCGTGGGTAGGTGACACCAGAAGCACGGCTGAAGAACGTGTCAGCTTCCCCCCTCCCCCTTTTATTTATTATTTTTTTGTCTTTGTCGTCTTCTGACTCGAGAAAAATGACGGGTGTGACATGTTTGTCTTACGGCTTTCGGAGTAGCGATGGCCTCTTTGACGCTCCGGTGACAGCGTGGTACGCTCGAGATTGTCAGTGTCAACGAAGATTAACGGCGTTTCCAAGCAGGGAAAGGTGAAACTTTAAAAACTGGAGTCGACAGCGGGGAAGGTAAATGTAGGCGCGCGAAGGCGTGAGCGAGTTTATGCGAAAGTAATTGCCGCTTGACCTTCGCGTACTCCTAACGGTGGGCCTGGGCACAGAGTGACGTCAGCTAAATAGTGCTTTTGCGGACATAAAAGATTTCGTGTTTTGCAATTTGGTTTTCGGTTCACGGAAGCATCAATAACGTCAATGCTCAATTATCTATAACATTTTTAAAATATCAAGCGAGAAAAAATCATCATCACCATCAGCCTGTCTACGCCCACTGCAAGGTAAAGGCCTCGCCCATAGATCTCCAATTATCCCTGTCCTATGCTAACTAGGCCCAGTTTATCTCCAGAAACTTCCTGATCTCATCTGCCCACCTAACTTTCTGCTGCCCCCTGCCACGCTGGCCTTGTCTAGGAATCCACTCTGTTACCCTTAATGACCAACGGTTGTCTTGTCTTCGCATTACATAGCCCGCCCACGCCCATTTCTTCTTCTTAATTTCTATTAATATGTCCCTAACACGCGTTTGTTCCCTAACCCACTCCGCTCTCTTCTTGTCCCTTGAGGTTACACCTACCATTTTTCGTTCCATAGCTCGCGGCGTCGTCCTCAATTTAAGCTGAACCCTCTTAGTTAGCCTCCAAGTTTTTGCCCCGTAGGTGAGTGCCGGTAAGAAGCAGCTGTTGTACACCCAGGTGCTATATTACCGATGTTATGAGAGCACCTCCCCATTAGAGAGTATTGCCTAAGAAATGGCGCGTGTATTTGGCGACGCCATAAAAAAAATAATAAAAGCTCCGTCAAACAATATCACATACGTATTTACATTGTTGTGCTAGACGTAGCGCAAATAACTTTAGGAAGTTGGTGGGCTCTAACTATGAGCCGAAATTTTATGTTCAGGTGTATATGTTCAAGTTTTCTTTTTGTTACACACTAAGAAGAAGGTGGCACATCACTGGCACATGTCGTTTTAAAAGCGCATAATGTGCAGGTACATGCTGGTACCGGCATGCAGTGCTCTGAGACATCCTTTGTCGCACGGTTGCATCAATATCTGGCGGTTTCATAACCGTACGTTGGGCTGAGTACGGTTAAGTCTCTTAGATGTTGATCAGTGGTCGTTCCCATAAATAGGAACAGCCACTTTTCATTTCGCATGTTTTCATATCCACACTATCTGCGCCTTGTATAGCATTCCTTGATTCTTCGAGCTTTTTCTCTTTTTTTGTTCTTTTTTATCCGTACTTTATGAGCCTCGTACCTGTGACAGTGGAAGTCGTCTGTGCCGAGTATCGGTGTGTAGTATAAATCGTTCGCCAGGTGTTGAATTTTGTTGCACATTTTTGAGAAGCCCGTTTCTCGAACGATTTATTTTCGTTATTGCAATTCTACACCGCACGCTACAACGTGCTTATTTGTGTGCTCAAATAAAAAGCTCCACACTCGGCTTGGTGAGCAGTATTCTTCTCTTTCTGCACATAGGGGGAGCAAATTCCTCTCTGTAGGCAAACAATGCGGATTCGGAAATTCACTGCACTCTAGGAAGGCGTGACCATTTGTTATTGCTACTTGAAGTCATTGGTAACGAATGATAACGTGATTCTCTGTAAGCAAATTTGTCGTTTCGTGGAGGTATTCAGAGAACAAAGGTACGGAATCGTGATGCTTACGCGCACCAGTGAAACTAAGCGGTTGAAATACACAAACTGTTACTGCGCTTGTGGGTCTACTTCTGCGCTTCTTGTTGCGTTCCCAAGCAGGTGCGAGTGTGCACGCACGCACGGACGCACCTACTCACACGGGTGCACGCACAGATGCATGCGTGCGCACATATATTTTGCTTTGAGTATAAACGCCGCCTACATATATGCTTTCATACATTGAGGAAATTATGCGCTTCCGGGAAAGTGAAGCTTTAGATAATAATTATTGTTCATCTCGCAGAACGACGCATAGTTTAGCGCTATTAACGTCTCCCAACAACAGGTGTTGCAACAGCCCCTTGGGCAGAGCAGTTGAACGCTATGCTAGTTCGGCTTGTGCTTTCCGTCGCTTCGTGCTACCAACGGAAGTATAGTTGACTGCTTGTTCTTTTTTTCTTTTTTTTTTTGAAACTGACATGCTGCCACTGAAGCGAGTGGAAAGTGACGCGCAATTCATGATTCTCAAGCTCCCCGCGAGCCTCATGCAATTAAAGGTTTCCTTTAGCCGATGAGCACCGGGTAACATAAGCAGTTAGGCAACGAAAATTGAGCCCCCTCACCATCCTCTTCAGAAAAAAGTTCTCTTTTTTATTTTTACGGCGCTCATAGACCATTATTAGAGTTAGGGAATCCAGCGCATCCAGGTTCTCTCGCGTTTAAGTGCCATCTGTTATATTACATGCCTGGGTTGTACCTTCGCAAACTACTGCTCCTTTCCTGATGCGCTTGAAAGCGGTGGCAAGAGCGCCAAGTCTTCATTTCCTGGCTGTTTCAACTGATCAAAAACATTACACCCGACCAAGCTTTTTCTGAGCAGTAGTATGGTGCTCGTATGCTGTACTGCAACTTTCCTTATGCCTATAGCACTGAATTAAAGCAAGAAAGAGAACAAAAAATGCTAATCGCGTAAGAAATAGAAATGTAATCGCTCAAATCCTGATACTTAGGAAATCACTAAGCTGGCGGCACTTCGAAAGTGTGGGAGCTGGAAGTCCTATGGGTAATGTTTAACTTGTAACACAACGCCAGTAAAACCTTGTTAGGAGCAGTGGTATCTGACATTGGTACCCATGTGGGATGCTCAAAGGCGATTCCCTTGACTGTTGTATCACGCCAATAATACCCGAAAATAGTGCCTACCCATAGATTTGCAAAGGTCTTATATATTGGTTATTACCAATATACTGCTCCAATATAGAGACCAACACATTAATCTGCACCACTTGCGCTGACTATACTGGTGCTGACCAATCGTGCTCGCCTCTCTGGCAAGCGTCAATGTAAATATGTATTGACACATATTAATAAATCTAATACTGCTCACACGCGCTCTTTCTGTGTCGCGCTAAATGCACGGAAAGCTGCAGGGCTCACGCGCCAGTTTGGAGGTGGCAGATAGACTGGGGAAATATCGCATTTACAACACAAAACGCCTCGCCATGCGCCCGCATCTCTAATTCAGTGCGTATAATGCGAGAGAAACAAACTGCCGGGAAAAACGACACTCTTACTAGAGTGCAGCAGTTGTGTGTATATATACAGTTGTTTTATCGCCACTTTCCGGACACAAATATCAGTTCTGGACGCGCTGAACGCTTTGCACTAGGCGTCCCGCTCGAACCAGTTCTCCTCTAGTGCTACCAGGACTGTGGTACCGCAGTTACTTGGCGGTCGAACCTACTTCGCCTTGCTCAAATGGCACGGAGTAACGCGCGCATTTCACGCTATGAATTATGGGCCCCTTTATGGTACGTCTGCACGCTCAACAGCGCTGTCGACAGACTCATACGTACACAGACGGACACAGCAAGTGGTGCCAACAACGCACGTTGTGTAGGTGAAAACACGCCCGTTGAATCCATATGGTCATGGCAGTTCCCTACACATCTAAGAGTAGTCTAAGAGTGTGTCATGTTGTCTAATATGATTTATTAAAAATAGGCCAAGGAAACTAAAAAGAAAGAAAGAAAAGCATCGTGCCCGCACTTCTTTTCAATTGCTCATTATCACAACAAAATTTGCAAGACTAAGTTTTCTGCCTCTTGTATAGTTCGATTAGCGAATGCGTGAACTGCTCAGTATCCCTTCGCTCTCACTCCGCCAACGACCTTGCCTAGTTGCGCTCACTTGCAAACACAGTTCACATCGCGAACAGAGCTGGGCGTGTGCGTGTGCGAAGCAAACCTGTTCATGCGACATTAAACGACTGTAATTTATCTCAACAAACGCGGCACTAACACTTTCCGCACGAGTCAAGTTGCGACAGCGTATACGAACTTGCAGAGTTTATGCACGGCAAAATGAACCGCTCCAAAAGAAATCTCGCTTCAGGAACCCTGCTTCTCCCGTCCTGTCGCTCCCATCCTCGTTTTGAACAACGTGCTTCCACTTTGTACAAAGCGAGGCTGCATCATTTTGTTGCTATCTGTACGGTGCCCCCTGTGAAACCGTTTTGCAGCGTACGCGTGACGTGTTTGTTAAAGGCAGCGACAAGGGTGTCGGTAGCGGGAGCCGCTAATGTGACCGGAGAGCGAGCAAGCGAACGAGCACGAACGAATGGACGGGCAGGAACAAGCAGCGCGTAACACTCGACACAAGGGCTACAGCAACAAACTGCTGTTGCCGAGGGGAAAACCCATGTTGCCTCGACGGCGACGGGTCTATGGGGGAAGCAGAGAGCGAGCTCTCGGAAAACAAGATATGTCCCTAGCTTCATCACTGACGAATGAAATAGAACAGCAAAAAGAAAGAGACCGAACTGCGTTCTCGTGTGTTGTGTACGCTCCTTGACCTTCGTATATGTGTTGCGTATTTTACGTTTGGTCTTGCCCACGAATCGTGCTGACACGCCTGTATGTGATAGCCGTTCATGGATGAACACATGTATTAAATGTACCGTTTTACAGCGAGGCCTTGAACTTCCAGGGTTCTAGGAAATTTTCTCGCCGCCATTGTAAGCAAAAAGAAAACGCGGAGTAAAAAATAGCATCACGGAGGATAGTCAGCACGGCGCGGTGGAGAAACGGACAGACGCACGGCGTAGGTAGCGCGGCGCATGCGCATAGGTAGTCAGGCATGGCGCATGCGCACAGGTGGTGTTACGTCATTCCTCGCCTGTATAACAGGGCGACGTATGCGTAGCGGGTGCATATAGCATCGCGCAGCATAGCGGAAATAAAGTGGAGAGGATGAGCGAAGACCAGAGAAGACGAGAGACTGGTGCCGCAACAGTGTCTGACAACACAATCGCTTGATATGGCGCGGCGCTAGCGTCGTTTCCATGTAACACAGCCGGCACGCGTTGAATTGAGTACGAAGTTACAGTTAAGTTACAGTGGTAGGCAACGGGTAATCTTTGTGGGTGTAGTTTACAGCTTCGCTGTCCAACCTCTTTCACAGCGTGGATTGGAGCCTCATTTTGTTTTTCTCACTATCATCGCTGGCCGGTGGACTATGATCGTCCCTGGTCTAAGTTATTGAGATTTTATTTAGACAGAAAGAGAGGGGGTTGGGTGGTGTGGTCCTAGCTTGCCTTTCGTTCATTTGCTTGTTCAGACCCCACTCAACGAAAGAACGTAACATCGGCACTGGCTGCTGCAGATATTCTTGTTGGTTCGCGCGCATTTGGCAATAAGTATTTTCTGTCTTCGTGAAGTAAAAGGAAATTCAAAGAGAATACGGAGTCTTACTAATTTCAATGACACAGAAACACCTGAGAACCTTAGACTGGGTGTAGCCTGTAGGGGTGCATGCGAAAATGGGGAAGGCGAGAAGAATGTTTCTTTCAGTGCTAAAAGCTTGATATAGTCATGGTTAGAGAAGTTGACTTCAAATACACAATTAAAAAATCTGACGATCACGATACTTTCTAATCCGTGATGTGAGCGCCACTGTATGCATGTGTTTTTGTGCAGCGATGTAATGAGCAAAGGAATTTGAGAGACGTGTGTTCTCGTTCCCACCTGCTGGCCTCAGTGAGCAGCGCCGACGAGGTACTTCCACCAAACGCTTTTGCTAATTGTTGATAAAGGACCAATAAGCTTCCGATTTGGCTGCGCGAACTGCTGGGTTCCCCTACATCGGGGAAGGATTGTTCCACAGATACTGTCACACCTCCACGGTGGTGTATAGAACGTATAACCGACCTTGTGGCACACCCCACTCTGAGGAACTGGCCATGAGCTGGGTATACTTTTATACGAAGCATCACAAGGTTGTTTTTTATCCACCAAATCTCTACAAAAGAAGACCATCGCGTTACTCGAGGCTTTCTTCCGGTTACCAGCTATCCTTGCCAAAAGGACACAGACACGTGGTTCGAAGCGTGCGAGCCAAATATATTTCGCTATGTCGTTTCTTTCGTCTCTCGGTTACGGAGAATGCTCACGGACGACGCCCAACGCAAGAACGGGCGCGCTAGAGTAACTGCGCTGTTAAGAACTGTGGATGTTTTAGGTGCGGAGCCGCTAAAGGGCTGGCCTGCGGCGTATCTTTGCTGTCGTCACGGTGGGCCCGCACTGTAGGCAGTGCAGTCAGACTGTGTGCGATCATTTGTGGGCCGATCCTAGAGGCAGTGCATATGTAGGGTTGTCGTGTCGGAAGCGATTCCAACGAGTTTCTGGTAATGCGCCCGCGCTGTCGGCGTCTAATGTCGTCGTCGTATAGCCACGGTAAAGCAAGCCCATTAGCAGTGGCTGACGTTTCCTGTGGGAAACACCGGCACATACCGCATGCTTCTCACCTTCCCACGTTTCACGTTAGTAAGAGGAGCTGTATCTTGTGCATTGCGTGATGTCGAAAAACGCCGCGTCTTGTGCTTGAACATAGCTGTACATGAGTGATGCGTGCACGGTCATTGCAACCGCGCAACTCCTCCGTTATGGTTTCGAGCGACGCAACGAATACGCTGCGCCTCTTTTTTTCATTGTCCCAACGTCTGCATCCTCCATAGTGTTCAGTCTACTTCCAATTACACACAATAAAAAGCACTCTGTAGAGGACACTCCATATAAACCCCTCAAGGCTGCCGCAAGTCCCGTTCTTTTATACCGCTTTCCTTACAATATCGTCCGAGTATTTCATGATCTGCAAACTGCCTACGTGTTACTAAAAGGCACTGAAAATTGCGCACAAAGCATCTTAGTCTCACGTTTCTAATTTCTCGGCGCTGATTGCCCCATTGTCCAGTGTGGCCTTAAACGTGGATGCGAGCAGTACAGTTAATCCGGTAACAGGATGTCAGATAATAATAATTTCGCCTACACATTAGGTTGCTTCCCTACTTTTTTGGGGTGCAACGCCAACCTCGTCTTTACAATCAGTTTTTCTCTCACACATACACTCGCCCCTTCTCCATCACCTGTGAGCTATTCTCTTGCAGATTCTTCATCTGCGATCTATGAAGCTAAGCCTCGGCCGCGGTGGAAATATGTCTTGCGACGAATCTCTTATAAATTCGCCCCATACGATTCTCCTCTCTACAAAGTGATACACGCTGTGTGCCTAGCGCAACAACATAGCGGAACTCATATGATGGTGAGGCCATGCATATGGAACACGATTTGCAGGGAGTTTCTGTATTTTTCTATTTCTTCTCGTTTATGTTGGCGTCCCGGTGCGCATAACAGAACTCCGCATACACTAAGGAGACATCGCAGGTAGCTGACAAAGACACGAATAAAACTGAATAGACGCGCGAACCATCTTGGTTTATTCTACGCACCTCGTTTGAGCGGAAAGCAGACGTGCTATATACTACATGCTATACGGTAGGAGCTCTGTGTGACAAGAAGTGGATTGCGTTGCTCGGAACCTAATTAGCATGTGAGCGTCGCAACCTGCCTGTCACTTGCATGCTCCCTGCTTCCGTTTTGACAGCGACGGACAGGGACTTATTTCCGGTCTGTTCTCGGGACAGCGCGCAACGCTTCTGACGTAACAACGGATCTGCGTTGACAGAGAAGCAGCAGAACGACATCCCGGACGCGTACGAGCTGTCGCGACGAAAATTTAGGAGAACGCGTCTCAATTTGTCGGAACTTATTTTGCTCGATGTTGCTTTTTTGTTCTTGTAATTCTAGTCGGGACAACACACGCAGGTGATCTGCGTGTACGAGTTCAATAACAATTATACTTCTTGTCCATTTCATTATTCCAAACTGTTTCTCTGTTCTGAATTGTAAGACTGAAATTTTTACTCGATGGAGAGCTCTAGCAGCACCGGATGGCCTCACGGTAAGTGCGGTAATACCATACTGTCATGGTATTACTGTCATGGTACGTAGGAAATTTAGTGTGCCAGAACCTTATCAGCTACTCATATAATATATAATTCTCTGGTCCCCTATTTTCGCAGTGACAATACACTGTATTGACTGAAGCGAAAATAAAGCTTTTTGATTGATTGATTGATTGATTGATTGATTGATTGATTGATTGATTGATTGATTGATTGATTGATTGATTGATTGATTGATTGATAATCCCATGACGTTATCGCACTCACCGACCAACTCGTGCAGGTCTTTCCGACTAAAACAGCCACGAGCTGACGACTACGGTACGGCATTACTGCACTTACGGTACGCTAAGCCGGCGCTCCTAAAGCTCTGGAATATTTGAGTGCGTCACTGTCTGGTATTCGAAGCTGGTTTCTTGTACAGCTCAGTGTAAAAAAAGAACTCATGGGTTATGCGAGAAACACATCTCTACACGCAGGTACGTTTCCGCAATCGCGCAGACGTTCATAACAACCACTCATTGCAAAGCCTCAAAGCTAATCACTGTTCACCATCACAGTGATAATATCGCTCATAAAGCCTGCGGTGTTCAAACCAACTAGAGTAGCCAAACAGGAAAGGAAATCCCTAGTTTTGTGGTCTAATTCCTATTTACTTTCCTTGAGACAACCAAATTTGATTTAGTCAGGCTAACTATACCGCGCAAGATAAACCTAAATAGAAAAGTAAGCAATACAGGAGCTTATCCTCAGGCGGAGCTTTCAAACGTTATCGCTTCTTGAGAGAAGACACAGAATTGGCATTTTTTTTTTTTTTTGCAGACAGTAGATTTACGATATCGATCTTCTCTGATCCGATACGACGAATTCAATAGGCGTATTCAATAGGCAAACAGGCCCACACAGGGCCTGTTGTGCCGCTTAACCCTGCCACCTCCGGCGACTGTCCTCTTGTTGCCACCACTTCTCCGTCTGCCCTTACTGCAGCCGTTAGCAGTGATCTAACACCTTCACAGAGGCAGCAGCTCCTTGCTTTGTTAAAGAAACGCGCGAATTCTTTTGATGTATATCCGTCGGCTTTGGGCCAAACAACCGTTGCAACGCAACGCATTCAGACAGATGTAACATCTATCGTGCGCCGACGTCCCTACCACGTGTCTCTGGCCGAGCGAAAACTCATCGAGGAAAACGTCGCCGACATGCTACAACAAAACAAAACGTTATCCGGCCCTCAGCTAGCCCTTGGCCATCTCCTGTCCTTTTGATTCGGAAAAAAGATGGTTCAGTACGCTTCTGCGACAGGGCCCTCAATAAGATTACTCGAAAGGACGTATACCCTATGCCACGAATTGACGACGCCCTTGATTCGCTACAAGGAGCAGAATACTTTTCCAGCCTCGATCTGCGTTCCGGCTATTGGCAGATCCCCATGCGTGAAGCTGACAAAGAGAAAACAGCGCTTTCCACCCCAGATGGCCTTTAAGAATTCAGTGTAATGCCTTTCGGGCAATGCAACGCATGTGCGACTTTTGAGCGCATAATTGACGCCGTGCTGCGTGGCCTAAAATGAAAAATATGCCTGTGCTACCTGGACGACATTGTCGGCTTTTCGTCGACGTTTCCTCAGCACCTGCAACGCTTGGAGGAAGTTCTAAAGTGCCTTGCCGCCGCTGGTCTTCAGCTCAACACGAAAAAGTGTCGCCTCGCCAGCCGATCTATTAAGGTCCTTGGGGCATGTTGCGGGCAAGGACGGCATCCTCCCTGACCCTGAGAAGATTTTGGCGGTCCTTCGCTTCCATCGCCCCGAAAGACCCAAACATTTGCGAAGCTTCCTTCCTTGGCCGTGCTTCTTATTTCCGTCGATTTATAGGAAACTTTGCCTCCATCGCGGCGCCACTGCAATTCTTAGGCACTTGTACATACTCCTCATTGCCTAGGTCTCCTCATCTATATATATATATATATATATATATATATATATATATATATATATATATATATATATTATATATATATATATATATATATATATATATATATATATATATATATATATATATACTATCAAAAAGACACAGTGACAAACATAGGATTTATTCTGACGTTTCGGCTGGAGGCCAGCCTTTGAAAAAGGCTGGCCTCCAGCCGAAACGTCAGAATAAATCCTATGTTTGTCACTGTGTCTTTTTGATAGTATATTTATCCCGATAGCCAGGAAGAACTTTTTTTGAGATATATATATATATATATATATATATATATATATATATATATATATATATATATATATATATATATATATATATATATATATATATATATATATATATATTGTGGGCACTTAATGCGCTACTCTTCGTCATCTGTACATAATCATCATCACATGGGCTTCTTCTTCATCGATTGTGGGTTGTGATCTCGCGTCTCATCCATGCTTTGGGCTCGGCCGGTTTGCCGCATCATCCAGGCCTAATAAATACCCCGTGGTGTCTGCATCGTCACTATATATATATATATATATATATATATATATATATATATATATATATATATAATATATATATATATATATGAAGAAGGAGGTGTCCTTGGATCCAGCAGAATCAAAACACTTCGAAGCGGAGGACGTGCGAAACGAAAACTTTTTATTTTTCCAACGTTTCAGCCGGGGACCGGCCTTCATCAGGGAAAACAGAATACATCGATGTATTCAGTTTTCCCTGATGAAGGCCGGTCCCCGGCTGAAACGTTGGAAAATAAAAAGTTTTCGTTTCGCACGTCCTCCGCTTCGAAGTGTTTATATATATATATATATATATATATATATATATTGTAATGATAATGAACTCTGCCGTAGCTTGGGCGCTCGCGCTACATGCACAGGGAAGCAGAGGAAGACAAAGTAGAGAATAGAACAGCCGGCCTGCAGCTAAGGCGCTGTGTCTACGTCTCTCTTCTTTACAATGGCGCAGTCGACAAAAGACAGACGCTGAGGGCGTCCTCGCGGGTCATCGGCGCAGCAGGTGCTCCAGTCCAGGGACGCCGTCCAGGATTTCGCGACCATGGACCCCGCAACCCTTCTGCCGCCGGAACCACCTATGGGACCCACGCCCACGCAGGGACTCCTGTTACCACGGAATGGCGCTCACGCTTCCTGTGGTAACACCCCCTCGCCTAGACCTACGTCGGCACATGAGCCGCACAGGGACGCTGTCCAAGCGTCCTCGGACTTGGACACCGCCGTCGGGAGGACAGAGCCCGCCGTATTTTCCGCGGATGCCGCCATCGAGAGCACCGGGGGCACCGTCTTATCTGCAGACACCACGCCTGGTGCTCCAAGCGGCTCCCCGGACAACGCAGCGGAGCACGTGAGTGTCATCGCGCAACTGCGCGACACGCTCACCACGTTCCTTAACGCGTACCCTGCGCTCTCCGCCGGAACACTTAGCGGCTCCCCCGACAATGCTGCGGAGTTCTTACGTGTGATCAACATACTCTCTGAAACGTCCTACTTCATGCCGTCCGGGAGCTCCGGGTCCTCTCGTGCTGCGTTGCCACCACCGTCCGCTTGGACATTACCGGTGTTCCGAGGCTTCCAAGACGACGCCGATCAGTGGATCGAAGCCGTGAACGTTCTCGGTGCCCGGTATGCCTGGCCGGACCACTACAAGCTGCTGGTGGCCATAAACAACATAGATGGTGCGGCCGCAGCATGGCATCGCTATGAGGGAGTCAGCCAGCACTCCTGGCTGGAGTGGAGCGCCAGGCTTATCGCTGTTTTTGGACGGATTCGCCACCACAACCCTGGCACCAGCGAATCCGACCGCTGCGCTACCGAGGAAGCAGCTCAGGAGGAGCGCTACCTCGAGGCTGTGGCTTCGGACTGCAGCTCATCACCAGAGAGCATCAGGGCCTGCCCTGACGTGCTGATCGGTCCCGGGATTTGTTCTTCGACTCAGCTTTCAACACAAGAGACTGAACTCCAGCCACGTCGCTCGGACCGTGTTTACACTGGTGGTCCTGTCCAGCCGCCGTGTGAGTCGGATGCCATGGACCAGCCATCTGTAACCACTTCCATTGCGCCCCCTGAACACCGTGCGCATCATGAAAAGTTGTTTGCCGAGGAGCCTCGCTCTGACCTGTGTGGAGGTGATGCCGTCCAGGGAACGTGCCAAGGCGGCTCGCGGTCACGCCACCGGCCGTTGGGGCAGTCATTGGCCGAGTGTGCTGGGGTTCCCGGTTCGCCCTGCGATGCCCTTTCAGGGGGTGGCAGTGTCTGTGCCGCGGATGAGGCCGCTTTTGTCGGGGACCCGCCATTGCAGCCGGGGTCTGCTCCTGGCTTGGGCGTCGCACCCGCACCCCGGGACTTGGGCGCCTCTCCTTCGGGAGGGTTGTCGTCGGGGCCCGTTGGTTCAGCCTCTTCGCTGGCCTTGACAAAGGCAACGCTGCCGAAGTTGAACGCACACTTCCAGTCAACGCTAATCGTGGCCCACTCATCGCGGATTCCTAGAAAAGGATCGAAACGCCGTGGAAGTTGCCATGAGAATTCAGACCCATGTTCAATGATTGCACTGACTATGTTCAAAGGCAGCGCAGACCTTCTGCCTTTGGTGAATAACGCCTCGCACATATCCGATTCTGGTCGTGCAGGCAGGATCGCCGACAAACTCCCAATCCCGAGAGGACCGAGAAAAACTCAAAGCGAGGCAAATGATCCTGGTCATTGTAACCGGCTAGTCGGACAGATGGTGGTACAGGGCTCAGGTCCTCCCACCCACAAGGTGCAACGGAACGTTTGCCGGCGAGGCCCGCTACGACCACGACACAGCCATTTTCGTCTACCTGGTCCGCCACCGGCGAAATCTCGTCCGAATTCGCCGCGGACGCAAGATCGACCTGCGAAGCACAGCCAGTGCCGCCCGCCGGACATGTTTTGCATACCGTGCGCGCAACGCGTGCAACAGCGGCCGCAACGCTGTAGCCAATTTCGCCCACCGGAGACTTGAGTGACACCTGGACAAGAGAAGTCGTACACAGCCGAGATCGGCCTCATCGGCATAACCAGTGCCGCCCGACAGACGCGGTTTCGGCCGTTACCGACACTCGCAGTCGTGGCCGAGTGTGATGGCGAAAAGCTGCATTGGGGCTCTGACGCGCGCGCTTGGAAAAGCGGGCTATAGAAGCAGAGGAAGACAAAGAGCAGATTAGAACAGCCGGCCTGTTGCAAAGGCGCTGTGTCTGTCATCGGCAAGCCATCTGTCATGACTCCCATTGCGCCCCCTGAGCGATGTCCAGACCGCAACCAAGCTTTGTTACTTGGCAGGGGATGTACCGCTGATCGCTCTCAACTTGATGCCACCAAACAGGCATGCCAAGAAAACGCGGAGCCGCGTCTAAGGCCGTCGAGGCAGTCATTGGCCGAGTGTGCTCGCGTTCCCCATTTGCCCTGCGAAGTCCTTCCACAAGATGACAAGGTCTCGACTCAGGATGAGGGCACCTCTAAGGACCTGCCGCTACAGCTGCAGTCGATCGATGGCTGGAAGGCGGAACTCAAACCTCACAATTTGGACGCCGCTGCTTCAGACAGCTCCTTGTCAAGACCTATAGAGCGCAGCTTTCCGTTGACCCTGGCAACGACAACGCTGTCGAATTGGAAGTTACCTCGCCCTGCAGCACGGGAGCTCGTCCATTTGTCGCGGACACTTACGAGAAGACCACACGTCACAGAGAGTATGCGACATCTGAAGGTCAACGGTCGAAAGCACGCTCCTTTGTCCATGTCAGATCTGCGGCGGAGGAGCAAAAGGCGAAAAAAGCTCCCCCTACATCGCATGCGATACCGCCTGCCAGAGACATGCCTGGCAGCCTGCCCCGTGAAGCCACAGCGTGGCCGAGACCATCGACAGCCATGGCAAAGCAAGTACCGCTCATTGAATGTGTCCTTGGTGGTCCTGCAAGGGAAGTTGCAGCATCACCAACACCAGCAACGACCTACGCGGCACAGCCAGTGCCGCCCGCCGGAAAAACACCTCATATCTGCCTAAGCTCGCAGCGTGGCCGAGTGTAATGATAATGAACTCTGCCGTAGCTTGGGCGCTCGCGCTACATGCACAGGGAAGCAGAGGAAGACAAAGTAGAGAATAGAACAGCCGGCCTGCAGCTAAGGCGCTGTGTCTACGTCTCTCTTCTTTACAATATATATATATATATATATATATATATATATATATATATATATATATATATATATATATATATATATATATATATATATATAGCTTCGGCTGCCACATGATTATGCATATGAGACGTAGCACTTCAGTAATGTTTCATTTATTTGTCGACGTTTCGGTCAGAGCCTGACCTTTCTCAAGACAACATTTCGTTTTCTCTCGTTAGTTTATATAGCCATACAGAAAGGGCGGAAACGATTTACTGAGTGAGTGGGAAAAGATGGGAGGGGGCAGAGGGGCACCAACATGTTTTCTCCCAATGTGCGTACGGCGGCAATTTTGAAGAGCTGGCGGAAAGGGCAGAGGTGATAGGCACTGTGGTCGGCTCCACGGTGGCACTGAAAAAAGTAAATAAATAAAATAAAAATAAAAACAAGGAGTGCCGTTCGGCCTACTGCATCGAGACGATCCTGGGAAAGCCATTGTCAGCATAACGACACGTCCAGCGACGAACATGGCTTTAAGTGGTTGCTCGTTTTGGGGAGCGTCGTGGATAAGAATGCCGCCGCGGTTGAAAGCGGCCGCCAGAAGAGGAAGGAGGCGGTAAGGCGCGCCACAAGAAAGAAAAAAAGAGAAAAAGAAAAACATGGAGTGAGATCAGTAAAGAATCCATACGTATCTTTCGGAGTACGTGCGGTAGGGGTCTGATGTTCTGTGATATGAATGGCGTTATCAATAAAAGGGGCGATATGTGGGCGAAGTAAAAAATATTTGAATAAACGGTTATAAGGAAAATGCAGTAGTTGAAAAGTGAGCGAAAAAGACGGAAGAAGTTATACAAAGCGCCACATATTTCAAGTTGACATGGACAACAGGTACGATCACCGAAAGCGCCGGCTCTGACATAAAGCAGCACTGTTTTCATGTCGGTTATTGGTTAATTTGATGTTAAGTTTCACTTGGTGTTATTCTCGCTTTAATGTACGTACAACAGGAAGAGCGCCCGGACATTCATTTATTCCATTTTCCAGTGTGCCGAATTTATGAATTAGATATGATTCGCGCTGCTCGCGCTCCCTGGGAGAGCGGAAGTTCCCTTGCAGCAGTGTTACCCGAATTGAATCAAAACTGTGACCTTCTGATCCAATATGCCTGGAGAGAGGGAGGTTTGGTTGTGTTTACACATGTGATCGGTGGTTGTTGAACCTGATTCGGAAAGGTGTAGCGGTTTGTCCGATGTACTGCTTAGAGCAGACCCCACACTCCAACAGGTAGATCACGTTTGGTGAGTCGCAATTAAGGTCGCCGCGGATTGAATGTGTAAAATTGCAGTGTGTGCTTTTGGCTATTGTGCTAGTTTGCATGTGTTTGCACACCATGCATCTGTTCTTTCCGCAGGGTCGGCAACCGGCTTGTGGGGCTCTGTTTGTTTTAGAGTATATAACATAGTCCCTGATGTTTCTTGGGCGCCTATACACCACTCTAGGGGGAGTAGTGAAGAGCTTCTTAAGACGGTCGCTTTGCTCAAGGATATTAAAGTGTTTTTTTGAGAATTTTGTTAACATTTGGCGCGTGACTTGTGAATGCCAGAATTAGGTTGCGCTGTTCTGTTTGGCTTTCTTTCTTCTGACTGTGTAGGAGTTGGTGGCGGTTCAGGTTAGCTGCTTTTTGTATTGCGTCGTCAATGATGGGCGGCGGGTATTGCTGTTTGATGAGTACGTTACGCAGGTGTTCTCTGTTATCTTTAAAGTCTTTTGTTTCTGAGCAGATTCTCCTAAATCGGTGCGCCTGGGAGTGTGGTATGCTGGTTTTGCAGTGCCGCGGATGGCAGCTTTTAAAGTGGAGGTATTGTTGCGTGTCTGCGGGCTTCCTGTACACCTTGGTTATCAGCTTACCCTTATCGACCCTGACGTTCACATCGAGGAAGTTAATTTCAGTTTTCGAATAGGTATGAGTGAAGGATATGCTCTCATGTGCCTGGTTAAATGAGTCAACAAAATTAAGTAGTTGTTCTTCTGTGTTTGTCCAGATGAGGAAGATGTCATCGAGGTACCGCTTATAAAAAGCAGGGCGCGTGGGATATGTTGCTAGAAAACTTGATTCGATCTCGTGCATAAATATCTTTGCATAATTTGGTGCCATCCGGGTACCCATCGCCGTGCCATTTGTTTGGAGGAAACATTGGTTGTCGAAATCGAAGCTATTTAGTTCGAGAACAATTCTAGCAAGAGTTTCAATGACGATTGGAGGTGGAGAAGAAGCTGATTTATTTTCCGTGTAGGACCTCACAAGTGCTCTAATTCCATCACCGTGTGGTATTTTTGTGTATAGCGAAGTGACATTTAAAGTGACAAGAAACGCGCCATCTGTTATTTGAATATTTTCAATTTCTCGCAAGAAGTGATTCGTGTCAAGTAGATAGGATGGATGTGTAGGCGGTATGTCCTCAATTAAGAAATCAATGTAACGAGATATTGTTTCGGTAAGTGTTCCGGTTCCTGATATGATGGGTCGTCCAGGGTGATCTTTCTTGTGTATTTTTGGTAACGTGTAGAACCGCCCCGGTGTAGCATGGCTGGGAATAAGCGATCTACAAAGTTTGGCATCTATTGCACCCTGTTTTGCGAGGTCCTGGAGGGCCGTAGTGATTAATTGTTTGTGTTGTTTTGTGGGATCCGAATCAAGGGGCTTATAAAATTTCCTGTCCAGCAACTGCTGCATGCCTTCATTGATGTAGTCTTCTTTGTTAAGGATTACTATGCCACCTCCCTTATCGGCTGGCTTAATAACAATGTCCTCGCGATTGCTTAAGTTTAAAAGTGCTTCCTGCTCTTTCTTGGATAGGTTAGGGGTGCCGGGTTTGTGTGTTTTATAAGCCTGCATGATGTCATTTTGTATCGCTTCAATATATATATCCAGGTGTTTGTTCCTATTGGCATCTGGTGTCCACTGTCCGCCGGTCGTGTGTTGGAACTCGTTACTTGTTTTGTGCTGTTGGTGGGAGAAAAACTCAGCAAGGCGTAGATTTCGAGCAAAATTGTCCAGATCCTTTACTAGGATAAATTCTGGGTATTTTCCGCTCTCCGGGCAGAACGCGAGGCCGAACGCGAAATGTTGTCTTCAAAAACGCTCCATGTAAGCCTTGCTGAGAACGCTCCAGTGATGACGTATTCTTTTCTTCTTTTTTATTGCGAAATGGGCTTTCTCTTTAGACGTAGTTTATGGTGTGTTATGTGCTAAATGTGTACTGCAAGTCCTGTGTTGTGTATGAACTGTGGCAGTGTTTTGTGATATCTGTTGTGCATCCAATGGAGATAGCTTGTCGAAGCACTGTAGCGGGGACCGGCTTGTTGAAGCAGACGAGAGCGCTCCCGATGGAATCCTGTGCATGTCCATATGGGATTGTGTGTATCTGCGTCCGTCACGGGGATGATGACGTATTCAAGCCCACCACATTTATTTGATTAAACAAAGCATGGCCCTGTAGCCTTCTTGCCCTCCTTCCAGCTTTATCTTTTTTTTAATTACGTAATTAACTGTAGCTATTACATCTTCACAACGTTACTCTACCTGCGGAAACTGATCATGTCCTAAATACTTCTTCAATGTTACATCCTGGAACCATGCTGTAGCAATGCTCACAAGGCGTAGAAAACTTTAAGGAAAGAAGGAAATGAGGAGTATAACGAATATTTGATTGTTACTTTATCACTGAATTTACCAAGTCATGATAACATCCTATCCCCGATGGTTTGTGCCATTACCACATCAAACGCCACGAACCTCAAAATAATTCGGCAGAGCAGTGAGTGAGCCGCAATCTCTCTCTCTGAATTCTTCAAGTCAAGAGCCTCCCAATATTTGGCAAGTTCTCGTAATGTTTAGTGCGTGGGACGCCGCATTCGCCTGTAAATGAAAGCCGGGCCACTGCAATTGTGGAAGTCTTCATCACCACCCGGCTTCCGTGGTTGCAGCCGATTCGACTGTTCAATGCAATCACGAAAATTCCGACAGTAACGCCCGCGAAACTGCGCGCTTCCGGTTCCACGGACGGGGTAAAGGGCACAGGGCAGGTTATTTGCCCCCTCCCCATTGAATAAAGCACTGGCGGCGGCGCTTTGGTTTAAAATAGCGTGATAAAGGGCTCGCCGAGGGCGCGCCTTTAAATGAGTTTAGAATGCCGCACGGGAGCATTCAATTTCCTAGCTCGGCCGATCGAGGTTAGGCCTTGAGCTCATGACCTGGCTGGAGCATTGTCAAAGGCGTTTTGTTTAATCATATCCTTCCCATAAAAGGGGTTAGATACATCAGGATACGTTTCATTCAACCGTAAGTTGAGGGGGGGGGGGGGGGGATGTGGGCAGCTCACAGTAGTGGCTCAAGGCTGGACTAGGAACTTAGCTTGTTGCTGACGTGGTTTCTTCCGGCTTTTACAAGTTCGACTAAGTCACGTCACTAGCTGTTACGTGGTGTTGACGGGAAGATGTCATGTGGCTAGTTCGAACATGGTTTTGACAGGTACATGTAACGCTAATAGTTGTGAAGTTATGTTACGTGACTCGGGTAACTTGCCTAGGCGGAAATTGCGTTGGCGGGCGATGTCCGGTTGTAACGACTTCCTTCTTTCCCCCCTCACCGTCGATTCATTCCTCGCCACCATCACTTCCTTTTTCCCACCCATTGCTGCACGGTATACTGTACATGCCTACGCTATGCTACACCCTCTCCTCTCCTCCTTTCCCTCCTGCACACCCTCTCACTTCCATTTCCCGTCTCCTTACCATACTAGCCTATACAGGCCTATGCTGTGTATTGCTTTGTCCCCACCTACTCACTCTCTCTTTCGTTTCCCACCCCTTTATACTTGTAGGTGCTATGCTACATGTATCCGCCTTTATGTAGTTGTGAGCTGAGGGAATGAGCGCAATGAACGCAACGGCCAGCTTAAAGCTTCCGCTCCTAAAATGTCTTTCATGGGGGATCCCTCTCCGCTGAAATGTCTTCTTGATAAGTCACTTCTGTGGGAAAGCAGACTTTTTCCGCAGAACCTCACGGAATTGAACTCCAAAATCTCAAATTGCCATAGTGAACTAAAATTAACGTCTCAGCTTTTCAAAACAAAGTTCCAACAACGCTTTATGAATGGTCACCGGACACTGCTAAAGAAACTTGTACACTTAATGGGCCGACAATGACGCCTAGGAAAGCATAGGGGAAGTTCATTGTGGTATTGTAATTGTGGACCAAGTAGAAAGGAATTAAAGTGGACCAAAAGACAAACCCGTGCCTTCTGTGGGAACCGAACCCAGGACGTTCGGATGACGCGTCCGATGCTCTACCGCTGAGCTACGAAGGCGGTCGTCGCTCCGTCCACTTCATTTGGTATTTGTGTACATATTATCCAGGGAGTGTTAGGCAACGCCACTCGTAGCCATGGCGGCGTTCGTGGAACGCACTTTTTTGCCAGGGGGCGTCACGTAGAACTTGATCTCATGATGAAATTGTGCCGCCCAATAAGCCCTCGCATGCTCCCTAAAGGCACCTAGTCTGATTGATTGACTGATTTGTGGGGTTTAACGTCCCAAAACCAGCTCTGGTTATGAGAGACGCCGTAGTGGAGTTCTCCGGAAATTTCGACCACCTGGGGTTCTTTTAACGTGCACTGACATCGCACAGCACACGGGCCTCAACATTTCGTCTCCATCGAAATGCAGCCGCCGCGGCCGGGATTCGGTACCGCGACGTTCGGATCAGCAGTCGAGTGCCATAACCACTAGACCACCATGGCGCAGCAGGCACCAAGTCTGCCGCAACGGGCGGCCTGGTTGCGGCAAGCTGCATCTTTAAACTACGGTGCACTTTGCGCCGTGAAATCTTAAACGTCGCACGTTCAGCTGTTACCGCTGCTTTTCTTGCAAAATTCTTGCCAAGTAGCTTATTACATTCCAGGCGCACGTGTAACGAAGCGCATACCTCGCTATAGGTTATGGTTATTGTTAATAATATTAATATGTAATCATACACGCACTAGGGCATGACGGAAATAGAGAGAGCAGGCTGACTACAGCCACCGAAAGGGGAACAACGCCTGCCTACGAAGAAGGGCACAAATAGAGGACAGGAAGAAAAGCAAGAAAGGGGAAAGAAAATATGAAGTAAAAACAGGTGAAACACAACAAAAAGCAATGTATGCCTATAAACGAGAGAGCAAGTCAGTAGCGTCCAGAAACTTTGATAACGCTCGATGGCCTTAGACCCGTTGGTTACGGTACTCGGCTGCCACCCAAAATACGCGGGTTCGATCCCGGCCGCGGCGGTCGCATTTTCGATGGAGGCGAAAATGCCAGAGGCCCGTGTACTGTGCGTTGTCAGTGCACGTGAAAGAACCCCAGGTGGTCTAAATTTCCGGAGCCCTCCACTACGGCCTTTCTCTCCTCTCTATCTCTTTCACTCCCAATCCCCCACCCTCACGGACGCTTAGCCGTGCTCCCTACATGGGATGCAGAAATTAGCGTCCTTTCCTAACCGAACCACAATCATCATCATCATCCTTGGACCCGTAGCGCAGCACTCCCTTCTGGGAACAGGTAATATGCAAAGGTCGCGCACTGCAGTCCAAGACGTCTACACTCCTTAATTAGCGATGTACGCGGCGTAACGCACGGGGGCCACCCTCAATTAGGATGTCCAAGCGTCTCACAGCATCCACAGGAGGGGACATGATGGCCTGTCCACACGGCCTTGGCGGTGTAAGCGTTCGCGTACCATAATAGAGCCAATCCTCAACCTGCTCTCGCTCGACGAGGCAAGCCACGACGACAAACACGGGGAAGCAACGATTCGCTTCAACACGCTATAGGATCTGGGCGCTAACCCTGCCACAAACAAAAAAGAAAGAACAAAGAAAAAAATTTAAAAGAAAAATCGCGGTTGAGCACTCGCTACCTGGTTTTCCCTCGGAAACTGTCGAATTGAGGAACATTTTAATTTTAATGTAGATTTGAGGTAGCTGAATTACAAGCGCCGTTAGAGCTTACAGCTGTGAACAATAGTGTTTAGAGGCTTCGACTCTCTTTCCAAGTTTGTTTATACACTGCGTCCTAGTCAACTTTTCCCACCTCCGTCAAGAAAAATACTGCAACATGAGCAACCAAGCTTCTTCTTAGATGGAATTCACTCGCCGGAAGAAGTGCAGTATTTATAGTGCTAGAAGGAGCCTGTGGCTTTTCACTTTAAATTTTGCTAACGCACTTACATTTTTTGGACTGATGTGCAAGCACGTCTTTTCGAGCAGACGCGAAAGAGTTTGGCGAAGCAGCTGGTTAACTCGACGAGTTAACCAGCTGCTGTCACGGCGTCACGAACGACTTAGAAGTAGAGCCTCATTCAAAACATTGTGGTCGTGGAACTGGAAAAGCGCCTAAATGAAAGCCCTGCTGTCAACCCTGAAGCCCACGTCTCCCGCGTTGGTCTTTGGTCCTGCAAGCGCTGCATGGTGCAGCACTTTCCTTTCACGCCATACACAGCATTCCGGCATTCTGCTTTTCTTTTCATTTTTATTTTTTTTTTTGTGTCTGTGGCGTTCACTTGACTTGTGTTCTCGGGGTTTTTTTGCACACTTTTGCCATTTTCAGTGTTGCATATTAGTAAAGTCCTCTTTTCTTGTGTGTTCTTTATTCGTCTCTTTTTTCTTTTTTTTTTTTTAGTTTCCGTAGCACTTCCCACCTCCGAAACCCAGAAGGCCCTACGAGTAAAGGTAATGCTAACATGTATATAGGCCCCTGCTCTAAATCACAAGGCTGTATATTTCCTGGTAGGGGGGCTAGAGAGAGAGAGAGAAGAGACGAGAAAGTAAGATGTAAATTTAAGGAAGGAAGTTAACAAGTATGAACTTCCTCCAGCATCCCTGCTGTGTCATAATCTAGAAACAGCACGAAGCCGCCATTTTCCGATTATACGAAGTAGAAAAGAATGCAGCCGTGGTACAAAGCAGCCTAAACAGTTTGCACTAGAGTTTGTGTACTTCTGCACGTAAAGCTGCTCTAGTATAAAGTTTTGAAAAATGGTAAAGCTCCCCATTTTACTTGATTCCTAAGCTTATGTGCCTATGACTGTTATTTTCTCATGCTGTTCTCTATGCGTAATTGTACAAGATCAATGCTGCAATGTGCATTGCACGCCGTCTTGAGAACCTGCTTTTCTTTTTTTTTTTTCGAATCACTCAATAAGCAGTCCTTGACAGTGACAGGAAATGACGGTCCGTGTTAATGGCAGCCTCTTAGACAGCCTCGTTTGTGCGTTGCGGTGTTCTTTGTATATTTTGTGTTTATTTTAAGCCCAGTCAGTATAACGTCCACTCCACTAGACAACCCTTCTCAGGTGCGTATATCTCCCTGCCATGGGTCTTACGGGATTGAAGCAGCTACCCATGGGACCCAAAGAGGATAGCAACCTAATGACAAAATTATATTAAATGCAGGAGGAACTACTTGCCTCCACCTTTGTCAGTCGTGTCGCTCCATGTTTGTCTGACACTCGGCTCAATATTCTCTCCGCATCCACATTTTCTTCCAGCAGTTGTCTTGTGTACGCGCTTTCAATATTTGTTCTGGCCACTTTCGTGGTTTGGACTCTGTGAAGTCTGGGCAAATTGTTTTTTTTTTTTCTCGCTGCTGGACGGCTGCTTTTATTTGTCTTTACAGTATCCCGTTGGAGAGTGCCGACTTCAGCAACAGTGTTTGTTTACCAAGGCCGTGCTCTGGACTATTCTTGTTTTGAAAGTGCCGCTCTTCGCCATCAGGAAGCAGTATGCGGTGTTCCGCAAGAAGCAGGTTCAAGCACAAACGCAAAGAATGTGGATTACAAACTACAAGAAAATAAGGGGGTCGTGTTGCAGAAAATAAAACAAAGGTGGAGGGAAAGGAAGTAGGTCAGCGGCAGTGATGCCCCGTTTGTTTTTTGAAACACTTCTCTCTCACTAGATCTGCACGCGAAATTGGCATTGTATTTCAGCAGCGCTGTTTTTTCATTGATGGTCACCGACTTTGCCATAAACACACACACACACACACACACACACACACACTCACTCAAGCTTGTGGGCCCAAACCGCCATCCCTACGTAGGCCGAGGAGTACAGCGCCCTCAACCTTTTTTCTTTATTGGGCTAATCTGCTGATTCGTACAGTTGTGAGCTGAATTCCTAGTTGGTACTATAGAGGCATTACACTAAATGACATGCCATTTGCTCATTATTCAACAGCTAGTTCGACACAATCCAGTGTTCGCCGTTTGCTTTATTCATTTAGATATGTTTTGGCTAAAAGTATATGGAAACTTCTGTTTGCGTAGAACGCCAAGTTATGACCTCTATTGTGTCCAACGCCGATTTGAACGCCTTTTTGTTGACGTCAGAAACAGGCGTCACCAGATTGTGGGCGTTAGCGTATTCGCTGGTTAAGTGGCCCTTCGATAACCTGTGTGAATTCGTTGAATGCTTCTAGTGTAATCTGCTCTCGTCTGACCGGTTTTTAAAATTTCGTTTTGGACATCGTATCTGCCACCTCCACTCAAAATCGATGCTTCCTTTCGGATGCCTAGGAGCCAAACTGTTCTGACAAAGAACATTCGCTCGCAAGCGCCCATTTTTCGAACTCAGAGGAGGAAACACCCGCGTCCTGCCAAATCGAAACCGTGGACGGTCACGGTAATGCGCTTCTCAACGACCACTTTTATGACATGCCACTCAGACGTTATGCCCGCGTGAGCACGGCGGCATCGGCAAGAGACATTTTTTTGCCTAGGCCTGGACGAAAAAGAGGCCCCACGCCGTTCTTCCCTTTTGTGCAGAGCGCGAAGCATGGCGTCTCCTCCCCGCCATTTTCGCGATGGCACCGCACCCCCATCTCGCCTCTCTCTTTTTCTGCCTCTTATCGTCTTCCGCACACAAAGTGCGACACAGAATCCCGGATTTTTCATCACCCGTCACATCCGTAGCATTTTGTATTTCCCCTTCTAGGGATTGAACGCGAACAAAGTTTCTTTGAGTGGCCGTCCTCCAGTTCTTCCAAACTTTCTATGGCTTCTGGCACATATATAAGAAAGCAACGCATCTTCATATTTCTTTTTTTCTTCTTCCTCCTGGAGAAATTGGAAAAGACGGCGATGTTTTCCCTGGGCCAGGATTTATGCCTGCTCCGTGGCCATACAAGCGGAGATTTTCAGCGTTCTTATCATGCAATCATCGCACGTACCTGTAGTTGTCTCGTCGTCGTACTTAACTCAGTCAAGAACGTTGTCCGTGTTTAACTCGGCCGCGAACCGAGCTGTTGGTTTTTCACGTAAAACTGCAGGTGTTCCTTCGTAAGGGTCTTCTAAATTTCTTCTCAACGTTCTTCCTTAAGGATCACCCGGAAACCGATGAATTACCTTGCAAGCGCGCCCAGACTACGTCCGATGTGTTTCGAAGAACGTGCTTCACTGAACGGAAGTCGTTGCCGATCTTGACGACATGTGCTGCAGCTCTATGCAATTCCACGATGTTTCTCGCGAAAACTTGCTTCCTGGTGCCGCGTGTGGATCTTCTAATGTTGCCAGGAAACAGGGGATGTGCGAATTCGAAAGAAGGCGATAGAAATCTGGAACTCTGCGTTTCGGCACGGTGTGACCAAAGGAATGGAGACGCTTTTATCTTAACCAAAGATGGACAGTGTCAAAGTAAAGGTCTCGCGGGTTATAACAAGCCTAAAGCAAGCGCACAGAATGGTTGCATTCTACAGCAAAAGAAAAAGATAAGAAAGCAGTGCGTTATTAAATGAGGAAGTTGCAGCTGAGAGGGGCAGGAAATTGAAAATGGCGGCATAAAGAACTTGTGGCATCCGCTCGTTTTAATGGGTTTGGAGAGCTGAAAGTAAAGAATTAAGTCAAAGACTAAGCCTACAAAACTCGTGATACACGCCAACGCAGCTTACGTCACTGTCGCTTTGTGTAGGGCTTCCGGTGAGGGTACACCGGTGGGCTATAAGACACGACGATGCACGACACTAGGGACTAACTTTTTGTGCAACATTTATATCCACGTACGTGGTATGGACAGTTTTCTCATCAGCGTTACGTGACGTGCGCAGAAAGTTGAAATCCATCACTAATAGGCGCTGACTAATGGCCACTGATCCAAACAAGTCATGTTTAAAGCGTCAATAAATCCGCTTGTTACAATATCATTACTTACTTTTTTTTTCATGGTACATGCCTTGAATAGCGGTACAAAGCAATGCGACAAATCTTACAATCAATGTTAAGCCATCCACTTCGCCTGTTCCTTACGTTGTTACGTTGTTCCTTACGTTGTTACCGGGCACGCTAAAACACGTTAACGGCCTGACCCACCTTGTGCGACGCATCCTTCTTCACTGGAAAGGATATAGATTCGCTAAACAACGCCGATTAAGCGAAAACCGAAAGGCCGTTTAACGTTCGTTGTCGCATCGTTTGAGCTTTTCATTAATGTAAATAAAACTATGCAGGCCGCCCGAGATTCGGGGAGCTGAAAACACTTTTATGACTCTGGAACGCTTAGATATCCCCCTTTACATCTCGCGAAATATTGAGAAGTGTTACGCGTGACAGTCCACAGCAGAAATTATTCAAGTTGAAGCAATTTCGCACCTGGGCTCCGCGTGCTTGGCACCCCGCCTACGTTTCTTAGCGATGAAGAGTTCTCGGTGCACAGAAATTAGTGCTTGTGCGCATGTCATGTAATAACAGCCGGGAGCTATATATATATATATGTTCGTGGAAGTCGTTTGTTCGAAGTTAGCGCCCTGTGTCGTTGAGTGTACTAACACCTGTTAACCATACCTGAAGGACAATACCGAAGGGGGACAAATAAAGGAAGAACGAGGGAAGTAACACAATGGGAAGAAAGAAATGAAGACAAGTCTTGAGTCTCAGGCAAAAGTGTACCCGCGCTTGCCCTTGACCCACTACACACATACTTGCCCTGACCCCACGTCGACACGACAGTGACAGAGATGACAGAGCTGCATGATAGTAAAATTCGCACCCTTGCCCCATCTCAGCCGTTTAGTCGAGTTTCACAGGCGTAAAATCGTCATACATTTAACAGCGAAGCTGTTCTTGCTCGCCGTAAAGTGGACCGCGTATCATAAAACTATCATCATCATTATCTCTGGTCCCCAGGGGTGCGCCTGCACTTCTATGCAATGCCCAATGTGCGGCGTGCCCATCAGCTTCGATGCTTCGCTAGCCGTAACGCTAGTGCAAGCTTCGCTTTTTAACACGTTAAAGAACTCATTTCGCAGGAACGCCGGTGTCGGCGTCGGCGTCGTTGGTTGTGAGCGAAAAATCAGCGTTGTCCGTGGGCGATAATTTGAGGTAGATGCAAATGAAGAAATAGGAAGAAACGTTCGGCGACCGGGGAATCGCAGCTGCAACCCGTCGCTCCGGAGCGCGATGCGCTACGCGCTCGGTCACCCCGCATATCCCCTCCTGCCTTCTTCATATTCAGGTGGGTGCTGCGCTTGATGACACACGGAAAAAGAAGACGCACTGGATAGCTGCGTCTTCTTTTTTGTGTGTCTTTAGCGTAGCGCTGCACTCACTTCCAGATGAACTATTACCAACTAGCGTAAGTATGAAGTCTAATGGGGCGTTCTTCATCGGCGAGTTTTGTTGGCGCAAGATGACGAGGGAGGCCACGCAGCAACCCAAGTAACTTGCACTTTCTACCAAGTGGTGTCATGACAAGTACGTGGCTAGGCGACTGAAGAGCATGGCGAGCGGAAGGGAGCGCGATGAGAATGGGTCCAGGTATCGCTATCACGTTCAACTCTTGAGGCGAAGCTTAAGGCTCCCCACGATCATATTAGAATGCCGCTCAAAAGTGACGCGTCAACGAAAGTCGGTCGAAGCTTTGTTTGCGTTTCTCCATGGCACTGGCTCGTTAGGAAGACGGTAATGCCCACGTCGCTGCCCCGCCCCCTTTATTTTTTCCTTTCGCTTTTTTTTCTTGGGGTCACGCATGCTGTGATCCCACTGGTGCATTCGAAAGACATTCTCTTTACTTTTTCCGGCGCAAGCCAAAATCGTCTTGTAATCCGTAACACCTTTCCCCTCGCTCCTCTGGCTGTTGCCTATCCCTTCACTCACAAAGAATGTTTTCCCTTCCGCTTTATTTTCCACACTATGTCTACGCACAGCCTTCCCCCAGAGAACAGTAAAATATCTCATTTTAAAGCCGGCGGCAGTTCAATGAGCTTGCTTTTCCCGTGCTCCCAGACTACGCAGCGTCGCGTCCTGCTGCACTCCTCTTGGGGAAAGCGGCAGCGATCTATTTCCAGATTTCCGAGGCGGTTGAAATGTTGTTTTTTTTTCTGCCTGTTATGTAACTTCCGTTAAACGGATCCAGTAGCAGAGCAAGCGTGACATGCTCCACAGCCGGAGCTACCTTAGGACACTGACCCAGCAGTCTGCAAGATTTGGGGCCACTATACAATTCATGGAGCTCAAAGGCAAGGAAAAGCGCTGCTACTGACTACTGCACCTTTCGCAGCTGCGTTCTTGTTTGCGCAATGTCACAAGCTGTATCACATATTCATCCGTGTAAGCAGTCTTCCTGCATGCCTGCTTTACTAAATAAAGAATGAAATTTTGTGCCAACAATTACATTATCCATGCCGTGCGTGATTTTCGTCGTGCGTTTTTGTATGGCATTGACAAATAATGCTGTCGTATCCCCCCCCCCCTTCTTTTTTTAATTAGAAACGAAGAACAGTCCCAAACAAGCTTAGGGAGGCATGGTGTTCCAGCCAACGGAAAGCAGTTCACGATCGTAACCTCAAAGTTATTCGTCGAACTTTTACTGACGCTGAAGTGATGAGGAGTTCGTGACGGAGGAAATCCGGCACCGTTGTCGGTGTCGGCGTAGGCATCCGGCGGATATAATCACCTCGATCCACCGCTAGCGCTGTAGCAACCCGGAGCACACCACGCAATGGCGCGGTGTGCCTTCCGCCATCGCGCAGATAGTTCACTAGTGAACAGAATTCGATTTCCCAAAGTAAAATCCGCCAGAAAATCGTAAACTACCATTTCATAGACGCCCACACAACGAGTTCGGGATGCCATTTCGGGGTGAGGTCGGAGACCGCTTTTTTGCGAACGCGGGCGGTTCTGTTCGCTTTTCACTGCATGTCATTGGCCGTGGTCATGCTTGCCTCGTAAGAAGAGGGGCGTGGCCACGTTTTTGCATGACCACGTTTTCTCTGCATGTCACGCGTTTATGCTCACGAAAAAAAGAAATGTTAGTTTTCGTAAAACAGTCTTATTCATTCGAAAGCGAAAGACATTTCGTTTTGTGGTATATTGTCTACAACAAGACAATACCTGCTCATCAGTTTTTTGGGGATGCTCGCGCAAATTTCATGGGTCACTCTGTCATAAAATAGTACCCACTCATGCAAAGCAGAGTGGCCAATCCTGGAAGCCTGCGCCGCACTCAGTGCCCTGTCACGGTGGTAAACGTGGCCATGGAACTGGGCTGCTGATCCGAAGGTCGCGGGATCGAATCCCGAACGCGGTGGCTACAATTCGACGCAGTCGAAATGTTTAGGCCCATGTACTGTTCGTTGTCGGTGCACGTTGAAGAACCCCAGGTGGTCAAAATATCCGGAACCCTCCACTACGGCGTATCTCATAACCATAGCGTAGATTTGGGACGTAAAACCCCAGAAATCAATCAATCAATGCGCCGCACTCAGTCGCGCCAGATCTGCAGCGCGTACAACGAAAGCCACGCCCCCATTCCGTGACGTTGCGGTGAGCTAACGCGTTCTGTTCCGAACCAAGATCTCTGATTGTGCCCCTGAATTCCACTGAGGCGCACCGTTGCAATTTCGGCTGTAAATCGTTACATCCGATTGCTCCAAGGGGAGTATTCGAGAAGAAACAAGTGTTAATATTGAAACGGGCACAGGAATACGCTTCTAACGGTAGTGTATTCTAGAACGGAGTGATTAGCCGGTGTGCAGCCCCAATGGCGGACCGTCAGCCTGCGCCCCACTCCTGTGTCTTCTTTGTTCCCCTCGGGATCGTCGTCTTCATCCGTGTTCTTGCACCGTGACATCACCCCCGGCGGCAAAAGCGCCGACCCGGCGCCAGCTAAACCGCGGCCACGTGGTAAGGCTTGAGACGACTGACGTGGACGAGATCAGACGACGCGGACGACGAGGAAGCATCGGCAGGAGCTATTTCATAGGTCACATCACTGAGTTGTCGGACAACGCGATATGGGCCGGAGTAGCGGGAGAGCAGCTTTTCCGAGAGGCCGACGTGCCTTGAAGGAGTCCAGAAGAGGACGAGGTCATCTGCGGAGAACTGGACATCACGGTGGTGGCTGTCATATAGAGATTTCTGTCGTGATTGGGACTCAGAAAGACGGTGATGAGCAATTTGACGTGCTTTAGCTGCAGCAGTCATGGCGTCGCGAGCATATTCAGACGGGGACTGGAGATCGTGAGGCAAGACTGTGTCGAAAGGTAATGTCGGTTCACGGCCATAGAGAAGATAAAACGGAGAGTAGAGAGCGGTGTCGTGACGTGACGAGTTGTAGGCGAACGTCACAATATAATGTGACCACACAGTTATGTCAGGTCAGTTGCTTCCCGCAGTGTATCTAGCGGGAAAAAAAAAATTTTTGTAAGTGCTGAACTTTCTAACTATATAGGAATAATGTGATATCTTTCAGAGAACATACATTCTGTAACTATTTTATTAATATATAAATTATGAGCCTCGTTGTTTACTAAAGGCTATACTAAAGGACTGCGCGTGGCTCTGCTATCGTAAACAGCAATGACCAGCGTAGCTGGGGGAGGGGGGCGGGAGGGATTAGCAAAGCATTGCAAAGTTAAGCAAAGGAGAAGTGATCTTTTACCAAAGACACACTTAACGTTTCCTGAAGTAGATAAGCCACACACGATCAAAGCCATTATTAAAGCATATCATTCTCCATGAAAATCATGTACTTATTTCGTCTACACCGCGGTAATCATCACCCTCGCTCATTCTACTATTTTCTCTCTGTCTTTCTCTCTCTCTTTCTTTGCGCTCCGCCTCTCCTAGATCACCCTCTCTCTTTTTCTCATTTTCTTCTTCTCCTTCTTTTCTTTCTTTCAAAATATTTATTTAGGTTCACATTATACACTGCAGAACGTGAAAGAATGGTTGAGGGCCCGTGTTTTATTACACTTCACGAAGGCACAGTCTCCTGTATGCAGTTACGGCACACTCAGCTGCGGCATAAGATTGACGCTATGATTACACGATATTATATAATTACCACATCGAATAAAATCACGTCGCAAGTGAAATGCAATGATAGCAACAAGCACACAAAAAAAAATGCACCTCGACAATCAAATTATTATTATAGAGAGAGAGAGAGAGAATATTTTATTGATAAATCCGGAGATGTTAGCCTGGTTAATGGCCTGGCTTGCTACTCCATGTGTTTAGCGGTGATTATGATATTTACAATTATCACGTGTAACACAGCACGTACATACAGTCACACTTACTCAAACACTTATATATACATATATACACTATAACGCAGTTTACAGCGTTTCCTTGAGGCATGTTGCCCGTAGAAACGCTATCAGCGCTTTAGTGCTGCGTAGTGCGCAGGCGCTGTCTTGCCACGGGCCTAGGAGACGCCGCAGCTCCAAGGTCGAACCGTGTTGCAAACGAAGCGCTGCCTTTAGAGTCTTTCTCTCCGACTCGTAGCGCCTGCAGTTGCACAGGACGTGTTCAAGGTCCTCTCGTGTGTTGCGTGTAGAGCACAATGCAGAATCAGATTGTTGTATTTTGTGCTTGTAATGTCTTGTGTAGGCTACATTAAGTCTTATTCGGTGAAGGCACGCCTCATCTCGCCTGGCTAAACCTCGTGGTACGTGGAAGCTGCAGGCTGGGTCAATAGCGTGTAGTGGTCCGTACTGATTTCTTGAATCACACCAGAAGTACCGCTGCTGACTCCAGGCAAATGCCGATACCATAGTCGCCGCATCTTTTCTTGAAAAAAGGTATGGATGTTAATGGTGCTTTAATACCATGGGCTGTTTTGGCAGCCCATTATGGAAAGTAAAAAAAAAAGTGGTTTAGGAACAATCAGCCACTGACAGTTGTCAGGCATTCACTAGACATAGAAATCATAACAAGAAAACGTAATTATGAAGCAAAGACAAAATTACCAGGCTATTTTATATTCCCTTTGGTGAAAACCTGTTTAAGATAGTCGGAGGACAGTTACCGCTTGAAATGTTCTCTAATTATAAAAATAATTCATGACTGAGCTTTTAAGGTTAATCCTAAATCCCTCTCAGTACGAGTGATGAAAAGATGTCTCATCGTATTATGCGAAGTGCGCACGATAATTTAAGGCCCAGTTTCCTTAAGGCCTACGTTACAGAGGGCAAGCAGCGGCTTCAATACGCAACAAAACGCGAGCTTCAGCAAAACTACGACGAGGAACACACTATCTCTCTGTTTTCTAATAGAAGGCACGCTTTTATGTGTACTCTTGCTTCATTCCTATGTGCGGCGAAAGCCCTCTCTTGTAACGTCATTCCTCTATTTGCTCAACGGCCACTTGCACAGTCGTCCACGTTCGCTAATCGCTCAGGCAGTGAACATAAATAACCTACAAGATAAAGGAAAAAAAAGCGCGCGATCTAACACAGACGCAAGGAATGCGACGTCGAGCACTTTCGGGTCCTTTCCGGGTGACATCAATTTCTATTCGGCCCCACTTCCAGACGTCACCGTTCACTGCGAGAAACCGTCTCGGATTGGATTCAGACTAATGCTTCACGTTCGTTGCGTAGCCATCGCGAGCTGTAACAAAAGGGCTCAATTTGTGCAAAAACAGCTCTAACTACATCAAACTGTTTGCGCCGCCTATAGGCCCCCGATGTCAGCATAGCGGAATGCTTCCTCTGTGGACGATCAATAATGATCACGGGGGCGCAGTACGGGTTGGCCCTGGTGTTACTATACAGAAGGCTTGCTGACTATGCACTAAGGACTACATAGAGGTGTCAGTTCACACTGGGGTCGAAGTACTTCTTCACTTGTTCAATTACAGTTGTCAGTATCTTAGCTTTTTTGTTGGGCTTTCACGTTTGCTGTCTACATAATTTCACTATATCAGGAATGCTATCGATACCCGCTTTCACGAAGGTAGAAATGATGTAGCGGTTCGTGAGAGCAGCTGCGACAGACCTTCTATACGGGTTTCGTTGTTCTGTGAAAATCACGGCTGGATTTTAATGCACGCCTGGCCGGCAAAGAATGATGCCAGTGTATTCAGTGTCGTATAGGAAAGGCCGTAATATTTCTTGGTTTCTGTAAAATAACGCTGCATTTCGTTTGGCATAAACAAGAGACCTGAGTAATGGCTGTTTTTCTTTTGTCTTTTCTTTAGAAAACACGGAACATACATCTTCTATAAAACGGAGAGTTCACATTACGCCGCCCCTGCTTGCTTCTCTGCATCCCACTATTCGGGAGTAGAGCGTTCGGCAGATGTGTCCTCGTTAGTCCCTCCATAGCTTCGTCAAGTTCACCAAATTAGCTTTTATCTCACGTATATATCAAAGCAAGCACGTAAGGATGGGTAAGCAAAATGCGTAAGGATGCTAATAATAACTGATCGGGTTTTACGTGTCAGAAACAGCTATGATTATGAGGCACACCGCGTAGCGGAGGCTTCGGAATAATTTTGAACACCTGGGGTTATTTAACATGCGCCTAACGGCGTCAACATGCGCTAGACGCATAATAATAGCGCCAACATGCGCTGTTCTCGATGCTCTGTAGCGACCATTGGCCCAGGTGGTCGAGGTTGCCTTTCTTTTTCTTTCTTTTTTTGTGTGTGTGTGGATTGCAAGTTACTTGGTGGCAAGATCATTCCTTGTGTGAAATGACTATGGCTCAACTACGCGACGCTATACATGCAGGGGCGTTCGTCAAGGCCGAGTTCTAAGCCTGACGCTATTCAACCTCGCTCTTGATGGGCTTGCGCTCTTGACGGGCTTGTTGAATCCCTGTCAACTACCATCAAGATTTCAATATACACAGACGACATTTGTGTCTGTAATTCGGCAGTCACGCGTCCTCAAATACGTGCGCGGCTTCAAAGAGCAGCAACTTTGACAGCGAGATACTTTTGTGAACATGATCTCAGCATACCACCGGAAAAAATGTGCACTAGTGGCGTTCACTCCCAAAACAATGACGCCTTATGTCAACTCAGTCAGCGGGCCGACCATTTCCTATGTCAGAATCCACAGCTTTCTTGGCATAATAATTGACAAAGGCCTCTGTTGGAGTCCGCCCGTGGCCCACATGAAACAACGCCTGACAGAAATTTGCCAGTTGTTCAAGTTTGTGGTGGGAAATACGTGAGGGATGTCATTAGATGCAATGCTGGCACTGCACAGAGCGCCCTTTCTCGGTTTTCATTCTGGGCGACGTTCCTGGATATGAGGCTCAGAGACAATCCCTGATGTCTTGCCCCATGGAACACCCCCCCCCCCCCCTTTTTTTTTTTTTGCGGCGCCGTTTTACAGTCCTATGTGTGTAGCGCTTAGTCCGCAAAGGCAGGGGTATAACAAAGCAATTTATTTCAATGGAGTGTACACGAACATGAAGTATGCAGCGAAGGTCACTTCTTCTGCACCAACAAATCAACCTATAGCTCTGTCACGCTGAAGGCCAGCCTCAGGTCAGCTGGTCAGCTTCTAGCATGCGCTGCGCGTACTTTTTCTTTGCTATCGAGCACGTGATGGAGGGTGTTTAGACAGTTTACCTGACTAGGCAGCAGCTACAGCTCCTAACTTAGAGATGTGTCAGAAGCATACTGGACAACGAAGCGACGTGTATTGGGTGTTGCTAAATTTCAGGATGATACGCCACGAAAGCTGCTGTCCAGGACAACGGACTGTATGCTTGGAAAACGAGCTCCCGATGTTAACGTTGGTGCGAACTATATATAAATTACGTGAAATGAAAAAGAAAAAAAAAGGAAACAAGCCTAAGCTCAATACAGGAGCCAAATCACCAGAGTTCGGGAGGGACACAGTAGAGTGTTATCGGTGCCTAGAGAAGCGAAGGATTGGGATAGAAGACATGACGCACCGAAGTACGAAGGCACCTGGCAGAGCGCTATTAGCTGAGCGGGTGCTCTGCTAATGGGTCCTTTAGCGGAAGCCGAGCGTCCGGTATGAACGTTTGCTTGGATACGACAGCAGAGCAACACAGAGGCGCAGCCCCGACTTAATAAGACCAAATCCACTCGACGAGGACTGTACGAATGTCTTCGCCAATCCAAGCAAACACCTTTCGATAGGAGAGTGTCGACGCGTTTCGACACATCCACTGAAGGCGCTGCCAGTGCGCGTACCGTTGCCTTGGTGCCATCAAAGTTAGATCCCACGCGCCATTTCTCGCGTTTGCTTTCAGCTGCAGCGGTTACACAGTAACGCGCACCAGGAAGCCAGCGCCTTAAATAACTAACGCTAATAAATAGGTACTAAAAAGTTTATTTGCTTGTGTTCGTTCTGTATAGAAGGTACTTTCCGGCTGCAATCGCAGGTGTCGAACGCAACCTTTTCTTCGCTTGGTCGCATCGACAAGCAGATGGGTATACCTACATAGAGTACGCACAGCCTGAAACATATCCAGCAAAACGGCGCGTATAGCCCTTCGGAATATTGAAGGGTGGCAAACAACGTGTAGTATGTCGCCGCTTACGCTTCATGAACAACTTCTTATGCATTTCTGCGATGTGTGATGTTAAAGAAAAAAAAAAAACACGGGCCTTTTCGTTTTCGGTTTACGTCTAAGACCACGACAGAAGCTTCGGTTTTGTTGCTTAAAAGGCACAGTGCGTGATGTGGTCTTCGAAATAGAGATGCAACAGCCTCAGTTTTTATTAGTAATGATTGTACGAGTTTGCCGAAGTGGGCTCGTTGGCACAGGACTACGCTTAGGATGGGACTCCTGAAAGAACGAAAGACAATGCGCAGTTGTCCTGTCGTTCTGTCTTTCTGTCACCAGTGCCGTCCTAAGCACTGTTTGTTCGCTTAGTAGTTTCACTATTCTTCATTTAGGCGATGTCGATATATTGGACACGGGCACATAATACAATCACATACGTAATTACGATGCAGCGTAATTTCACTGTATATATGATTCGCAGTGCCGCATTCGGATGCCTCATGCCTGAATAGACTACGACTGGCAGCAGCAAATTTGTGTTTCCGACTTCATAAGTGGACGGAATAATTTTAATCTCGAAGTCCGAGATTTCGGTCCTTGAACGTTTGCGAGTTGGTGTTCCAGGCAGCTATGCCGGATAGCTTTCTACAGCATACAGATGCGACAAAACTAACGTGAAGCGGCCATTATTTTAATTTGTAAGCACTGTTATTATCACCACTTTCCTAAAACGCTAACGAGCAAGTGTCTACCCGCAACTTTACTTTATTAAGCAATGTGCAATTACGTTGGCGGCACCGACTTGATTTTCCAGATGCAATAGGCACGCGGATGAACGAAATGGAAGTTTCGGCTGTGTTACCAACAAATGAGAAGAGCTGATGGTCGCTCTATTCGCTTACTAGCTATAACTACTAACGCGGTTTGCCGCGTTAGCAGTTATAGTTGAAGCTTCCTGTTTGGTCTCGCTCAGTCCTGCAATAAATCGACATAGAACGAAGCGCAATGACATGATTGGACACGACGCACTGGAGAGACTGACGCAAACGCCGTAATTAGCCCTGTTCTGCCTCGCAGCGCTTGTCGTGGTCGAATGTGTATTTAATGATTACGCGGGGCTCTGTGAAAACCATCATCTTGCTCGCACTCTCACTCGCCAGGTTCCTTAACAAGAGGCAATTACATTATCTCGCCGCCTAATGGTTTCGTGGCAGTGCCGCTCTGTTTCGCGTAGTGGAACCCTCTGTATACGTGCCAAGTTTTTTAGCGTTCTTTTTACTACTCCTTCGCGTAATCTCCCTCTGTATGCCTTACCTTTCTCTTCTTTCTTTAATTTTTAGTCGCACGTTGTATTTCGAAGCCCTTTTTATTTCTTGTTATCCTTGTTTAAGCTGTCTGGCGTTCAAGCTTAGTGTAAAAAAAATGCTTCCTAATTTGATTACCACGAAGAAAATTCACGCCTTGCTCGAGCCGAATGGATGCTGTTCTTCCATAATCTAATTTATTTTACTCACGCGAGTAAAACGTACGCAGGACATAAAAAATCAGCTCAGGGAAAGTAATAGGTAAATACATCTAACACATTCTTTCTAATGAAGTGAAAATGCCTAAATGTAGACAAATGACAAAGAAAAGGCGCTACAGCCTTCTTCAGTGAGCTAAGCTGATCTTTTAGACGTGCGAACCTCAGAGTTACTTTCTTTCAGCTCTCGCTGTACTTTTGTTACCGCATTCCTGACTGAATGAATCGTGCCCTGCTATTCTCTTGATTTCTCTCCTTAAAGCATACGTATGCTTCTTTAAGGCAATCTTGGTTGAAGCGCACATTGGTTCAGCCTATCTTACTTCATACATTTTCTTTCCCACTTCGTACCTTTTACTCTCCAATATTTCTTTTGTTTCTTACCCACTCGGATGCAGTACGGATCTCCTTTTCAACGCCGCGTATCAATCAGGCGTGTTCCTTCATTTATGCCTCACTCACTTGGCAAGTTTTGCTGTACAATGGATCAAAACGGGTCAGTATTCTAGGTGTCATTACGGTGACAAGTGTAGAACCATCATGTGCATAACCTTCTACAAGCTAACTGAAAAACTCATTTAATGATGCCTACCCTATATACGAAAGAAAAGAAGAAGGCTGCATTGAGGGCCATCTTGCTTCTTTCTTTTTTTTTTTCCACGTCCTAAGTGTACTGTTGCTGGTTGGTGCAAAACGAATAGAAGCAGTGACGGAAGCGCAAAGCATGAACTGTGACGAACGAATCGACGCATGGATTCACATCACGGGCATTACGCTGATAAGTCCTTGATCAGCGAGTACTTATGCCGCTTTCTTTGTTTTTGCATCAACTGTCTGCCGGAATGTTTGGAGGTAGAGAACAACCAAAACCTGCTGTTTTTTAGCAGATGATAACCCAAAGTTCACCTTCGCGTCCTCAAACGTTCGTCCGAATACTGTATGCTACTAATTTACCCGCCATTTGCTTGCAGGCTTTCTCCTATACTGAAAGCATGTTTTATAAACTGAGCCTATAACTACCTAACCTATAACCTTCTTGTCTTATTTCCATTGGCCTTTGTCTTCGGCGCACAGAATACTGTCTGGCCTACGTGCGTTGATGGATTTGAATAGATATTGCATAACGATCAAAATTATCTAATGCACGAGTTAAAACACGTAGTTCGGCTCTGCGTGCGTCTTCTCAGTAACAAGGAATTGTTTTTATATGCGTGCATGTATGATGTGGAATTTCGGGCTACGTTAAGCTCAGGAGTCCATATATCTTTTAGGTGAAGCATCCGCGTCTATACGCATCCACCTTCTCCCTCGTGACACAGCATGGACTGAGTGGTATGTAGGCAATCCCAAAGCGTGCAACTCCACATGCGACTCCCATTGTATTGTTTCCCTTACTGCAGCGCACACAAAGCAGTTATTGAACTTTTTAACAAGAGGGGTGGGTCTTCTTCCTAAGTATTAACTCCATCCATGAACTTAATACCACTGCAAAAGAGGTGGCTGGGTTTCTACGATAAAGCTTGTACACCACTAGCCATATTATCGAAGGTAAGGGTATTCAGATATGCGTGATTTCAAAAACGCTGAACAATCTTGTTTGCAAGTGAACTCACAAAATTCCACTGTTGGTTTTCATATCATCCCCTTTCGTGTCTTCAGCACGTTTTAGATGCTGGCGGTAGAAAACGAGAATAAATAAAGTGTGTGTCTGTCGCTCTGGTATACGTCATGCTAAGCTCAGCTATATAGATGAAAGTGCATGTGCACGGAATGCGCGATATATGGAAGGTTGCATGACACTCTGACGTACAATTCATATGCAAAGCCACGTCAGAATGTCATACCCTTTTGCCGGAATTAAAAGCAAAGTAATAACTCGTATTCTCTCAGTTGTAAGCCACTGTCGATCTGCCAAAAAATATATATATTGAAGTAATAAGTTGGTAGTGTTTTCCAGATAGGACCATGTGCATAGCGAAAGACGTGTCGTTCCGATATAATCTAACTTTGCGACTCGACACGCATTTTGCATATCTCGAGCAGTCTGTTTTGAGCACTCCTTCGTCTAAACAGAAAGAACGCAAGCAAGATTCTGACATCGAAATATTTCACGTTCAACCCCTCTTTCTTTCAAACGCTCCTAGTTCCTCTAGCACGCTTCGCCTTTAATGCACGCGTGTATATGTTCTTCGGCTCGAAAGTGCTGCACCATCACGTACCAGTATTCGCGAGCACGATAGCACGCGAAATCGGAAAGCATGCGTATGGACAGTCTGGGCATTCCGGAAGCACCGGCGATAATGAGGAAGACAGACCGTGCTCTGAAGTTTTGCTACGCTTACATTTGCGCAATACTTCATGCGGGCGTCCACAATAACGGTTAAATTGTATAAGATTTGACGATTCAGTCCTGTCTCAGGCGCGTCAGACCACTACTGCTTACTGGGTCGTGTATCGAAGCTTTTCGTTCTCTATGTTGCCTGCGAAGTAGTTCCTCAAACATATCCTGAGCAAAGAGGGACATGACGAGGTACGCCATTTTACAATGAACGCATCCCTACCAATGAATCATAGAACTGTATGCTGAGGGGGGCACCTCGTACTTGTAGAATATGCGTAATTTCTCGCTGCGCTAAAATTGTATGCCCGACTCACGATTTTAAGCTGCGCACCGCTTTCTCCCGCTTCCCCTTTCGATCTAAGCTCGCGTGATATAGCTTTCCTCAAGTTCCCAAGAACTGAAGTATTTTTTTACACGTCCCTACCATACGAAATAACATACAGAGAACCAAAACAAAGCACTACACAAGCTACTTGTTATGTTTATTGCTAATGTAGATTTATTTAGAAGAAATAACATTAAGCAAAATCGAACTTCATTTCCCGTAGTTCAGTTGAGCTAGAAGCGTGCCATCTTCCATCCAAATAAGGGGGCGTATGTGCACAAAACGAGTAGTGGGAGTGACAGCAAGTGCCCCTCACGGTCGTTGTGGAGTACGTGGAGTACTTTTCCGACCATACGCGTTAACCCTTGCGTCAGCTTTGGAGCAGGAAGTCGTGCAATAATCCCTTATACGCTACCTAGTGGCATCAAAAGCGAAAAATTTTTCAGCGCTCGCGGTGAACGAAACACACAAGATGTGCCAAAGGACTCGAATTTGCATATCATAAATGACCTGCTGAGTGTAACAGGCATGCAAATGATGTCAGCAAAAATGCGAAATACATGCCAACAAACTAAAATTCACTTAGTCCGCACACTCTGCGTTAATTTGTTTTATTTTGTTTTTGTTTTTTTATCTGGTGAAGAAAGCATCCCGGCGTTCGTTTCGAATATCGCTCCAAGAGATTATAAGCTGGTGCTCGCAGTAGCTTCAGCACTGAAGGCGAGCCTCACAGGGGTGAACAAAGGAAACTTAATCCCCTTCTTAGCGTCCTTTAGTTTTCAGGCTTGCCTTCTTGCCGACCTTTCTAATCTTCCGTAATTAGCCTCCCTGTATCTGGGAAAAAAAAAGGGATGGATGCGCGGTAATATACCATCTGAGCACAGTCGAGCCGGATAACTTTAAGTAACGCCCTCCTTCATTCAGTTAATGTTAGCTGCATGAGAAGATGTATTGACCGCCGAGATAAATTTCCCGGTTTTCTAAGAGGGTTACAACAGCCTTTGCATGGCGCCATGTGGGGTTTTTCTCGCAGTTTCCACAGTGTTAAACTCTGATGTTCCTACTCCTGCTGCTTTTAGGTGTTGCTGATTAATAACTTCTTAGTTTTGGAACATACATGTTCTCAATCAGTAAGTAATGTTTGGAAACTCAGTAGCAGATTAATTATCTGCGGCTATTTCTACGACGTCACAAACCAATAACTACTGGGAACAGAGAATTGGAATCTTCGATCTTCCACATTACGTGCAAAAGAAAGGATGAATACGTTCGATCATGCTTTTTTTTTTTTACCTACCGTGGCAAGATTTTAACCATGATATCTTCATATCGACGCCGTGTCGGTTTACTTTGGCCAACTAGACTGTCAGCATTACTCGCGCATACAAGACTACGATATGTTAGACGGGAAAGAAAAGACTGCTCCGCCACGATGGCCTAGTGGCTGTAGCGCTCGGCTGTTGATTCGAAGGTTGCGGGGTGGAATCCCGACCACTGCGGCTGCATTTCGATGGAGGCGAAACGTTGAGGCCCGTGTATACTGTGCACGTTAAGTGTGTGATGACAGCGTACGTTAAGAAAACCTCAGCTGGTCAAAATTACCGGACTTCTCCACCACAGCGTCTCTCATAATCATATCGTGGTTTTGGGACGTAAGCTTCAGAAATCAGTCATTCAAAGGAAAGACCTTCCAGTAGAAAAAAAAAGAAAAGCACGAACAGTAATTACGAGAAGTAGACAGCGTGACGTAAATAAGAAACTTAAAAATTTCGAAGGCTCCTTCAATGGATGCCATAGCTTTATTGCGACATCGAGCCCCTTGAAGCAGGATCGAATACTGTTGCGCAATGAATGATACGGGCACGAAAGCAGGGTACAAAGAACACAGACTTGTACACGGTCCTGTATCCTCCGTTCTCTGTCCGCGTCGTTCTTTGGGCAACGCTAGTAGATGACGCCTAACCAACCCTCCAAACTACCACCTTGAACCTGAAGCACAAAGCACGTCGCGATGCTGTTGCATCAATTGCGTTATTTATTGATTGCGGCTCAGCGACGCCCTAATATTGATTTCGATTGTCGTTTGTTTATCCCACGTGATATGTTTTAGCATTTTTCTCTTCTTACTCTGTCACACCCCCGCTATCAACTGCTGCTGTGTCAGTTTATCTGCACGCTATCCTATGCGCACACATGTATTACACTTAATTTTTTTTTTATTTCTTCGTGCGCGCACGATAGCTATTCTGTTTCAGTGGTGGCGGTATTGGACCTGTCGCGAAGTTGCTGCTGCACGCTAAGTTTAGCTCTGCTCTTTCCTTTATTCTCTCGTTTATTTTTTTTTTACTGCGTCGTCGTCGGCGTACGCTTACTAAACGTCACCTGTTTTTGATGGTTTATGGTAAGCAATTCTTTTTACTGAGTGCAGGAAAGTTGTTTTCGTGAAGCAAAATAGTGCTCACGCTACAGGGCTCGGTGCACTGTTTTTACCGCTACCAAGGTTACCATGACAACACTACACCCGCCATGAAAGAAACAACGCCGCCTAGCATAAAGAAACAGAATGATAGCACCTGGACTTCGTTTAATATTATTGGAAGTAATAATCCACGTCCTACTGAAATTAGTAAGCTTCCCATGTATACAACAAGCAGTGTTAGCTGGACTCCATGTGGAAGAAACGTATGCGTAGCTTGAGAACCGAAGACCTGCTTTTTTTAAAATAAATTTTGACAGCAGCAAGTGGAGCATGCAAAATAATTGCAGGATGATCACCCACCGCAGCCACAATGCTAAATGGGTAAACCAGGGTCGAGATCTGAGATCGTTGTTTGCAGACGTGTTCTGTTTTGTTCGCTTTTCACTGCATGAGATCGGCAGGGGTCACGCGTACCTCACAAGCCGCGAAGCGCGGCCACGTTTTTGCGTGACCACGTTTCCTCATCAAGTCATGCGTTTAAGCTCACGAAAAAAAATTTTTTTTTCGTCCTCGTTAAGCAGTCATTCATTCCAATACCAAAAACATTTCGTTTTGTAGTGTATTCTCTACAAGATGACAACAAAACACGCTCGTTAATTTTTGGAATGTTCACCGTTTGACCAATGGCAGCCGTCCCCCTCCCGTTCTCGAACATCTTAAGGGACACCTTGTCACAAAAGAGCACCCACTCAAATAAAGGATAGTGACCAATCCTGGATGCCTGCGCCGCACTCAGTCGTGCCAATTCCGCAGCACGCAGAACGAGAGCCGCGCCCCCACTTCGTGACGTTGCAGCGAGCGAACGCATTCTGTTCCGAACAAAAATCTCCGATCGCGCCCTAACTCGTTCGACGGCATCATCATCATCATCAGCCTGTTTAGGTCCACTGCAGGACGAAGGCCTCTCCCAACGATTTCCAATCCACCATATCCTGAGCGAGTTGGTTCCACTTTATGCCCGCAAACTTTTTAATTTCATCGCTCTGTCTAACCTTTTGCCTGCTTCTGTTGCGTTTTCCCTCTCTTGGTATCCATTCCGTCGCTCTTACAGTCCATCTGTTATCTTTCCTCCTCATGACATGTCCTGCCCAGGTCCACTTCTTTCTTTAAATGGATATAATAATATCGGCTACTCGTGTCTGTTTTCTGACCCATTCCGCTCGTTTTTTAGGGGCGAAGCTCCTTATGGCGTGGGTCGTTCGTCCCTTGTAGTCGCAACCACCTCGTTCTAGGATTGCGCTCGATAGCTCGCGCGCCGGGAGGCTCACGCTCGCCCTCGGCGCGTTCCTCCCGGCGCGCGAGCTCTCTCACTCTTCCATCTGCTGTCTTGTGTGAGAGAGACAGAAAGAGAGAGAGAGAGAGAGAGCGAAAGACTGTCCGTTTCTAACGATGATGATGAGTTTGTGCTAGCGCGTTACGGCGCGTGTAAGAAGGTGGTGTAAGACGCGGTGGCCTCTCCGCCTTATACTCTTTCAGCAGTCATGTGATGGCGTCGGCAAACGCGGTGCGCGTTCCGGCCTGTGTAAGGGGCTGCGTAAGACGCTGTGGCCTCTCCCCCCTTACTAGAGTGTACTGCATGTTTCTAACGCGTTTGTGCTAGCGTCCCCTTAAACGCGAGATCCCAGCGTTCGAATAGAATGTTTCTCACGTCTTTACATGATGATCGACTGGGCGAATTACACGGAAGATTAACGGTTTACCGGTGATTCACCCCGTAGATATGCTGTGAATTTTTTATCTCTTAGCGTTACCCCTATCATTTTTAGGGGCGAAGCTCCTCTTAGTCTAACCTTGTCACGCGTCAGGCGTAACCCGCGTGCCGGGAGGCACGCGCTCGCCCTCGGCGCGTGCTTCCCGGCGCGTGCCTCTGCTGTCTTGTGAGAGAGAGACAGAGAGAGAGCGAAAGGCGCGCGTTGGCTATGGAAACGCTCTTTCTTAGAGGAAGTCCGCCGCGGTGGTGTAGTGGTTACGGTACTCGGCTGCCACCCAAAATACGCGGGTTCGATCCCGGCCGTGGCGGTCGCATTTTCGATGGAGGCGAAAATGCCAGAGGCCCGTGTACTGTGCGTTGTCAGTGCACGTTAAAGAACCCCAGGTGGTCTAAATTTCCGGAGCCCTCCACTACGGCCTTTCTCTCCTCTCTATCTCTTTCACTCCCTTCCCCCACCCCCACGGACGCTTAGCCGTGCTCCCTACATGGGCTGCAGAAATTAGCGTCCTTTCCTAACCGAAACACAATCAATCAATCAGTCTTAGAGGAACGCTGTACCAGCTCGCAAAGAACGCTCCCTCACCCGCGCGAGACAACGTTGGCGCAGGCAGCGTCTCCTAGCGAGTTTCTTGATTGAGAAATACCGACTGCTCGCGTTGGAGAAGCGTTCACCGGCAACCCATATATATATATATATATATATATATATATATATATATATATATATATATATATATATATATATATGCACTGGATCTTGACTTGCAATGAAGTGCCGGTGAACGGCACTTCATTGTGCTTGTGCTTCATTTCACTTGTGCATAGTGGAACCATGATGATTCGTAGCGTGCGCGTTAACTAAATTAATCCGGAACTCGGCACGATCTACGATGAACCTCCCGAGCTTCGCCCACTCATCATCATTCACTCCGTGGATATGCTGTAATTTTTTTCTTTCCATTGTACGTTGCGTGCTCCTTAGTTTCATCTCTAGTTTTTTCGTTATTCTCCACGTTTCTGCACCGTACGTTAGTACTGGGAGAATGCAGTGATTGAATACTTTTCGCTTTAGTGAGAGCGGTATGTTTCCAGTCATGATTTCGTAATGCCTTCCGAATGCGCTCCAGCCCATCCTTATTCTACGGAGAATTTCTTTTCATGGTTAGGAGTTCCTGTTATTAACTGTCCCAGGTATACGTATTCGTTTACACATTGTAAGGGTTCATTGTTGATTTCAAATTCCTGTTCCTTAGCTAGGCTATTGAGCATAACTTATTTGGTCTTTTGCCTATTCATTTTTAATCCAATTTTAATACTTTCCCTGTTTAGGTCATCAGTCATGTTTTGTAGTTCGTCTCCATCATTGCTAAAGATCACAATGTCGACAGCATAGATAAGTCAATATTACGAAAATCGGAAATGCGCTGTGCCTCACATGCTATTAACTAGCTGGCACTGCAGCCGCTGAAGCTCACCCGGTTCGCTCCGTATCTACTAGCTGTCACTTTCGCGGAGCTGGGGATGCAACGTGCTGCCTCGGTTACACCACTCAGAAGCGATTCATGTTCTCACATATGCACGCCATACGAGTTACCTATAGGTGAGCAACAGCTTCTTTCTCAACCGTGCAAGCACACCGATGGATGGATGCCTGCACCGTGAGGTTGCGAGCGTCTCAGCGTTCCAGCGAGCGTCACACGCAAAAGAAAAGAAACAAACAAGTAATAGTGGAGTCAAGGAACTTGATATAATCAAGACAAAGGCCCCGAGTTCCATCCTTCTATTTTTGTTAAGGACGAGCGGTCTACGGGACAGACTTTAAGCAGTGTCGCGGTTTGTGTGTGTGTGTGTGTGTGTGTGTGTGTGTGTGTGTGTGTGTGTGTGTGTGTGTGTGTGTGTGTGTGTGTGTGTGTGTGTGTGTGTGTGTGTGTGTGTGTGTGTGTGTGTGTGTGTTTCTCTTTTTCTTGTCGCGTCTCCTTTCTGCTATCTTTCATTCCTCTTACCCCTCTTTCCCTGCACAGGGTAGCCAGCCGGTCTCAGCACTGGCTAACCTCCATGTCTTTTCTCCTTTCCTCTTCCTCTCCTTCTCTCCCGAGTTCCATCCTTTCACAAACTTCTAGTAGCCTCAGAAGTCGGACAGCAGGATGATATTACCACGCCTCTATAGCATGAAGTTCTGGCTGCAGCCACAGGGGGAGCAGCCGGAGTGGGAAAGCAGGTGTAGGTACAAGTGAAACAAACGGTTCTGCGCGCCATCGCACAAGCTGTAGTGCGAACTTACGAAGTCTGGGCAGATTCCCACCAATCTGGAATGCGAGTTCCTCCGCGTTGTTCTAATGCGCGTCCCATTTCAACCATGTCCTAAACGGATGAATGCCTGCACCGTGAGGTTGCGAGCGTCTCAGCGTCCCAGCGAGCGTCACACGCAAAAGAAAAGAAACAAACAAGTCGTAATAGTGGAGTCAAGGAACTTGATATAATCAAGACAAAGGCTTCTTGAAGAGTCTTAAGTTACAGCAGTACGCACAACAATACCTGTTGCAGTTGTTATAGATCGAGGAAGATAACGTGCCTCGAGTACATTATATAAATACAGCGCCGCGGTCTTCTTGGCCTTCTCCCTGCTGCAGATAGCTTGTGTAAATCAGACCCAAGAATGCTCTATCAATGTGGACGACAAAAACGCCGTGTCTAATGCCATCTCAGAATAGGCTGAGCACGTTATGTCACCGAGACCTATGCCATTGCTGCGCCGTAAGCGCTATGCTCTCGCGTAGTCAAGAAAACAACTCTTGCGTAAGGCAAATTTGCTAAACTCAAGTGACGCGACAATTGAAATACATTTCCCTGAAATTTCAAGAAACAAGATGAAAGACGTGCAATAATAAAAAAAAGGCTCCTCTATTTCTTCCGTACAGTATGCGCTTTCGTCATATGTGGAAAAGGCTTCAACAAAAAAAAAAAAAAAAGACAAGGATGAGAGGATATCAAAATATTCTCTCACTCATATGTTTCTTTTTATTTTAATTTATTTTTTTCCTACGCCATCTCTGTTGCTGTCATTTTAGGGGGCTGTCACCCCGTCAAGCTACTCATTGCCGTAGCTTTTTCTTTTTGTGACTGCTGCTTTCTTTCTTTCTTTGAAAGATAAATAAACACTGAATTGAATTGAATATTGTGGCCAGGTTCTTCAGGCCCCTAAGTTTCTTTTCGTCTTGAGGGCACATTTTATCAACTTCGCTTTTCGCTGATCTACTCTCCATTCTGTTTTGTTCTAAACTTGATTGAAGGTTAAGTTGATACTTTTGAGCGTAAATAATTACCGATGTACATGCTAAAAAGTAAGTGAAAATCTCCACATGCGTTCCCACGACGAAGCAGGAAAACAATGAACTCGACAGTGCCGAAGAGGAACGGCTTGCACGTAGTAGCTGCGATACGGAGAGGAATCTAAACCGGAATTAGGCATGAGCCAGGCACGTAGGCAAGGGGGGGCCCAGGGCCCCCCCCCCCCCCCCCCCGAAATTCGTCCAGTCAGCCATAGCGCAGGGGTATAGAGGCAGTACAAGTAGCGCCGTGCGCATCTAAGCAAATGAAAAACAAACGATAGTCAGGGAACTCGCCAAGAACAGCTACCCAAGAGCCTTTATTCCGAAAGGCTTCAATTCCAAGAACACGGCAACGCTTGCTGAGAGATTCAGTGTCCGGCTCCTGAATCAACACCACAACAGAAGCACCACACTCTCCCATATGTCCGAGGCGTTAGCGAAACCATCAACGGTATTCTCAGAAAAGAAGGCATCTGAGTGACTCACAAGTCCACGAACACATATTCTGTACGTATTGGCAAAGACCGTCTGGAGGCAGAGGGCCAAATGCACTGTATACAAATATGCGATGCGAGCTATATCGGAGAAACGAAAGATCTGAAAGAAACATTTCGACAGCACAGGAATTACCCCTGCAAGTTTGCAAGAGATCGCAACCCGATAGCCAAACATTCCTAAGATAGCAACCACCGTATGAATCTTCCTGACACAACGGTCATACCAACTGAAACCAATTGTCGGAAACAGTTACTGCTTTGTGGTTGCGTAAAAAGACAGAAAACTGTGCAACGCAGGACATTTTAATATATGTAAGACAAGCTTGTTGGAAAAGAAATTACCAGAGAGAACAAAATGTTACCATACAGCTTCGAAACCAGAAAAAAAAAGCGATGTTATCTGTCCGTACTTCGTGCGATTTTTCTTCGTCGCATCAGTTATGTTTAGAAAGGTGGTTGGTTGGTTGTGTCGGGTTTTCTGGAGCAAAAGGCGACCATGGCTATGTGGCGTACTTTTCTTCTTCTTCTGGCACAACACTTAGGACATGAACTAGTGGTGGAGCTTCGGCTAAGAAAAGAAGAAGAGGGAGTAGGAACGATGGCCCAGATGCATTAATAAACTGCGCTGTGTTTTCGGAATCGCGTTCGGATCACGTCCAGGTCACCAGTAAATGTAGCACTCTGAGAACGCGATTCCGAAAACACAGCGCAGTTTATTAATGCATCTGCGCCATCGTTCCAACTTCTTCTTTTCTTAGCCGAAGCTCCACTACTAGTTCATGTCCTAAGTGTTGTGCCAGAAGAAGAAGAAAAGTACGCAACAGCTATATTGCGCCAAACGAGGGTTCTCATGGGCGCTCGGTAGTTGGATTTCTTCAAGGAACAGTGCAAAGAATGATAGGACATACAGAAAGAGGTAGCGTTGACTCCACTGGTGGATTCCCTGAGGAAATGTCTTTCTTAACAAGAGGAGCAGTGTCTTTATTACTGCATAGCTAGCAGGTGGCATATTGAGGGCGTCATTTGTACAGTCGAGTAGTGGCGGCACCTTAGGGAGAATTCAGGTGCTTTGTTTGTCTGATAGCTGCGCGGCGTGGGAACACGCATGCGTTTTGCTTTGCCGCAGACGCAGAGTTTTTCCTCGACCGGACGGCGCAAGCTAACTGAAAGCTTGATAAAGACGACTTTTCTATAAAAATTGACGGCTTTGACGACCCATTGACCAGTTCAACCTTCCTGGCACCTCTGCGAACCCCACCACCCTTTTTCCGCTGCCTGTGTCGTGGGGCAGGCGCCCGCGTGTCGAAAGGAGTAAACAGGGTAAAGAAACAAGGTAAACAGGGCGCTTGTAGTTCTGCGCAAGGGGACTACAGGCGAGCCACGTTCATTTCATATATAGATGATTTGAAAACTTCCCTCAAACGGCGCTTTGCAAACCATTGGAACACACTGCGAAGTTTGCTATTTGTGTTGCCAAAACACGCCTGCAAGCCCAAATTTGAATTTGTGCAGCCGGCCTTCGATTTTTACTTCAGAGGTATGACACAGCGCATATCCTTACGCTGAAAGGTGGATGGGAAATCTGGAAAACTAACAGTGAATTTCACTGGCGGATCTGGGGTGGTGTGCCGAATCCACGACGGAGCAACAAAATCCGTCGCGGAGCGATCCGATCCCCATCGGCCAGCGACAAATAAACTCGCTCCGGCAGGGATTACAGCGGAAGTTATCGCATGCATCCGATTGCCCTTGTTGCCAGCCTTGCGTTGGACTACGTTACACCTCGCACAAAAGTATGCATACCTCTTGCTCCGAGTACGCATGTACTAGTTCTTCGACATAGCCGAGCATTTTGGGGCGTTTGCACGGGGACTCTTGAAACAGCTCCTTAAATAACGTTTCGCACAGCACGCATGACTCTTTTCGCTTCTGCTACTGTTGCTGCTTTCCGACGTAAACCTCTTGCTGTTTCTCAGAGCGAGGAGCAGTCCCCTGTAGGGTCGAACGACGCAATTTCAAAATATGTAAACAAACGCCCATGGTTATCAGACAGCGCCTAAAAAAAGAAAAAAAAACGCTGAAAAAGAAAATCGCCGTGCTCGGCTGATCCGGAAATGACGACACCGTATAGCTGGAGTTCCGGCAGAATCCGGCTCTACGAGACTGATCAACGAGGAGCGCTCCGTCGCTGAGCAAGTTGCCCCAAATCGCCCAGTGGAACATGCGAACTTGCTCGGGATCCGCCAGTGCAATTCACTATAAATGCCAAGCCATGCAAGAGGAGGAACTTCCCCGCTTTCCGACGGACGCTTTACCTGAATGCGACAAAGCCCTCTTCGCGAACTTTCACACACTCCTCAAGATATTATCAACTGTCCCAGCGAGTACAGTTGCTGCAGAACGCAGCTTCTCGACACTGAAAAGAGTAAGAGCATATTTAAAGAACCGAAGAGCTGAAGAGAGGCTTAATGGCCTGGTTCTTAAGTCCATTAATTCACCGGATACAAGTCAGTGTCGACGAAGTTTTCACTGTGTTTATGGAGAAACCGCGACGCATGAAAATTGCAGCATGAACCACTCTTTTCGGCCAAGCTGCTTGCTAGTGTTCTTTCTCCGTTTGCATTGACTTTTACTAATTTTAAAACCACTCGCACTGCCTTTCTTTAATATTGCTTCCTAAAACGAATGTTGGCGTTGTGCTTCTTTTGTGTCATGAAAGCATCCGTGTTTTAATTCTTTGTGGTTCAATAACATTGTTTTCCCGAATATGTCTGTTTTTCGCTTATAAACTAGTGTCACAAAGTGGCTCACATTCTTCCTGCACGCCTGCTGTTGAGACAGAGTGTGATAAGTTGGGTAAGGAAAGCGTCCGACAATAATTTTTTTATTGGCCGCATGTCCGTAAGTGGGCGCCTGATTCCGTTGCATTCCTTTTCTTTTTCTTTTTGTCACATCCTCTTTCCGTCACTGACTCTGTACGGCCTTTCTTTGTCGAGATCACTTGGTTGGAATGTATTCTTTCTGGTGCACACGCACTAGCTTTACAGCAGTGTCAAGAACGTGCTTTCGATCTCGAATTAACTAGCCTCTTTTGGTGCTGCATTCCAGTCTGTTCTCATTCTCGTCGAATAATTAAGCGCCTTCTATATTCACCGGCAACTCTTTTTTAGAACTGTATAATAGTCACCCTGGTGTGATTGATGCTTTTGACCCCCCTCCCCCTTATGTAATACCGTGAAAAGGGCCTTTAAGGGTCACTAAATGATGATGATGATTATGATGCTTTTTGCGAAGAATTAGGCCTTGGGCCCCCTCCGAAAAAAAATCCTGGCTACGTGCCTGGCATGAGCAACCTCGGTTGCAACTCTGTGGGCAGTGTGTGGTAATTCTGTGGCTATACATTTTTTTTTTTGTACTCTGCTGTCGAAACTTCTTGCATTTCTTTCGTTTGCCTCGCAGGGAAAGTCAGCATTTCCTACAACCGTCACCGAGGCAAAGCTGTCAAGAGAGAATGCGCTTCACCACCTACCGTAGCTCCCCGGAAAAAGAAGAGCAAGAGAAATGAAATCCGAGAACTTTACGCTAAATCTACACCTTTCTCTCTGCCATCTCCATGCTGGCTCAGTCGCCTGCACAAAAAAAGGGTAAAGTAACAACCTAGAGGAATTTCAAGCACGCATGAATGAAAAACGTAGGATTTGAAACCTGGAAAAGCAAAGCACCCTATCTGTAAGAATGCCGACATTTCTAGACCAGTACGCACCAATGCGGGTGTTGAAAGTAGCATTACAAAAATAAAACAGAGGTAAGCACGGTTACTGCCGTAGGAAAGCGCTACTGAAGACCAAGCGAAAGCAAAAGCGGCTGCTATGTCGGAATGCGGATGTACTCCACCGGTGACAATTTGCGCCGGAAAGAATCGAAAGGAATACGGGAAGACATGGCTGAGCAGGCGGCGCTGCGGAAATAGTGTTGAACAGCGCCCCCTAAGAAGAGTTCGTTGGTTTTGAGTAAGGTGCATGTTACCGAAAGCTCTGGAAGCCGCGGAGTCGCCGCCATGCTTTGTCTATGTTTTGTATTTCGTAAAAAATCGGGCGTGCACTAATTCTTCAGGCGAAGCGCTCCTCCAAAAGGCGAGGAGCAAGCACGTTCGCGACGTGCAGGAGATCGAAGGAAGAGTTGCGGCTCGTTTGTAACCCGCAAGTGCAGCGATATTTCATACGACGTTGACACCCTGAGGCATATTCGCGCAATTGCCGACAGTTAAGGGGCAAAGGCGTCAAATATGGAAATTGCCGGGAATCGGCGCGACAACGTGACACACAAGAAAACAGACAGGACAACGCAGGTGCAATTTCCAAGTCTAAACACCAACTGGCCCAGTATACACTTCTGGAAGTGAAGTGGTTGCTCTCAAGAACGCGAAGTCGTAAGGAGCAAACGACGAAACCGAATCACGAGAGGGGTCCCGCGACGACGGCTGGCCGCCGTGCATTCGTCTATGCCGTGTCTTGCCGCAAGCTGTCAATTATACGCAAAACACTTTTGCAGCTAGTACAGCTGTAGCGGAGAAATTGTAACGCTATAACGTTCACCTCTCAGAGACAATTTGCATGCAGCCAGTCATAATTGCTCGGTCATTTGCTGTGCTACTCCATGTTGTCGGCATGTTCCGAAAATAGTTCTGGTTGGTATTTACGGCCCTCAACGGTGGCCTTCGTAACTTCGTCCGGTTAACATTCGCACATTCGTTTATTACTCATTCAGGGAGCTTTGTAGGTGCACAAGCCACGTTGTCTGAGTGTGCAAGCGTAGAGGAAAGATCAGATGTGGGCAGGTACTGCGAGGAACGACGACACACGATGTCTTTTGTTTGTTTGTTTGTTTGTTTGTTTGTTTGTTTGTTTGTTTGTTTGTTTGTTTGTTTGTTTGTTTGTTTGTTTGTTTGTGCGTTAAATATTTGCTTTGCGGTGAGGGAACGTCGTTCCTCGCATTGCCCACAAAGTGACGGTGGCATATTCTTGTGTTCACTGTAGGCCGCTACAGCCAGCAGCCAGGACGGCATGCGGTAAAGAGGCCTCATGCAAGAAAGCTGTTACATATATTCTACATAACAGACGGTGTTTATATTGCGTATACTTTCAACAGAACCACACATCAGGATTATGACTATCGATCATGTTCATGACTATTCACCCCGCAATAACAATAACAGCGGCGGAAGTGCTTCGAGACCTCACGCAGTTCAGCGTGGTCACCATATGACAAAGTACCTCTGCTTCTGGTACGGTTTGTCGAAGTAGAGAACTCTAGATTTCCATGTCCGACGTTACAGGAGGTAAGCACAAAGCCGTGCGTACGTTTCCAGCACTTCTCGAGTAAGGAAACCGGGAACGTTCCATACACCGCTCAATGGAAGACAGACGCGTGCGTCTCACGAGACGCCGTCCATCTTAACCTATCCAGCCAACTTAGCTGCGCCCCACCAGGATGTGCTACAATACATTCAAAAAATCAGCCCATCATCCCCATGTAGGAGCACCTTTAGTAACCATTTATGTGTGTCAGCAGTGGGTATTATATCAAAAATGTCGAACATTTTTTAGCGGCAATACCAAATGCGTTTTTCTGTTTCGGCACATTGCAAAAGCTAACAACAAAAAACAAGTCAGCATAATATGATGGCTGCACATGGCAGCCAAGGCTCCCGAACAGAGCAGCTTATTTACGGTGCTCTACATCTTTAGCTGCTGCTCTATTTTTGTGTATCCCATCTGCGTGTTCTATTTATGTGCACGCGTCTTAAATTGTTAAGTAGCAGAGGTCGTAATGTTGATTAATGGAACCAAAATTATCCATTTAGACTACTGCAGGAAGTAGGCGCTCGTACACCGCCAAACGCCTCAAGAAAGTCAAATATAAAATGTTTGAAAATGGTTAGCAGAATTAGGTTTCCAAGAAAAGTCGCCATAGCAAAATCTGGCGCTAGTTTCTCTACAGGAGCTATATCGTTGGCAGTCCTTGCAGCATAAAAACATTATTAAGCGCGGTAGTGAACGACTTTCGGGCTGTGTAGACTGATTAAATAATCAGTCTACACAGCCCGAAATCCAACAACACATAGTAAATGTGCTGGCGCGCAGAGACCAATTGCCTTGCTGTGCTGTGAAAGGGATGACCACTTGAAAGTTTCAAGGGATAAAGCTTTAAGGTTTTAAAGGATAACGGATTAAATGATCGGATAAAGAATTTAGAGGACAAAGCTTTAAAGGATAACTTATTTAAATAACGTGTTTCCCTATACTGATTAGTCTAGCGGCTACTTGGAAACTTCTGTTACGCATAAGTCAATCCCCTTAATGTTGTTCAAGTAGGACGTGGTTGAACGGTGCAGCATGATACTCCCATTAGGTTTAATAAGAACCAGTCGTGGTAGCTCGGCGGCTGCAGCGTTTACCTGAAAAGCTAAAGGTCGCGCTGTCGAATTCCGCCTACGGTTTCCGCATTTCGATAGGGGTGTAACATTTTTTAAAAAAAGTCGAATTGTGACCAAGGGAAAAAAATCTTAGAGCAAATAAAATATGTATGCAGAACATCACGGCGACGGCGAAACTGCGCGTGGAGCGTCATAGAACTACTGAAGCAGAAAAAAAAACGCCTTACTGAGTCTCATATAGAAAAGCCACGTGGTAATAACTACGTTAACCCTCTAGTCGCCGCATGGGGTGACCGGTCGGGTGACTCTCTTGCTTTGCTGCCAAAGAGCCAGAGAGATAGGCACATATCAATTCGACTGGCTTGCAAGTGCCATTGCCTGTTGGCACTCGTTCGTTGCGAGTATTCGTTCGTGCTCAGCGTAGCGACTTCACGCAATCCTCGCATGTCATCCCCCATAAGCAACGGCGATTTCGTGTGTGTGTGTGTGTGTGTGTGTGTGTGTGTGTGTGTGTGTGTGTGTGTGTGTGTGTGTGTGTGTGTGTGTGTGTGTGTGTGTGTGTGAGTGTGTGTGTGGGTGGGTGTGTGTGGGTGGGTGTGTGTGTGTGTGTGCGCGCGCGTGTGTGTGTGTGTGTGTGTGGTGTGGGTGTGTGTGTGTGTGGGTGTGTGTGTGTGTGTGTGTGTGTGCGCGCGTGTGTGTGTGTGTGTGTGTGTGTGTGTGCGTGTGTGTGTGTGAAGCTTAACAGTTACTCGCAATATTGAATTCTAAACGCTGGAGTCTTCAAGAATATAGAAGAATGTTGTCACCGCTGCAACCAAGTCTACTGTAGCAGCGGCAGAAGCTTCGACTGCACACGAAGCACATGAGTGGCCGTGCAGCCCTATCAAAACAAGCCGCCGGCCGAAGGTCGAGCAGCTAGGCCCCATCTCGTTTATATTACATGCAGTAGCCTTCGACGATATACAGAATGGCAGTCATCGTGGAGCACTGTTCTTTTCTATATGACTATCTCACATACTCCGTCCTTCGTTCTTGATGAGTGATGTATGTATGTACGCAGGCAAGCTCACACGAAAACGAACTACTGAGACTATAGGTAGGCTGCACTTCACAACGCGGGCAAATGCTACACACACTTTAAAGGACTCATACAATGAGGGACAGGCAACAAAGTGTTCTGAACACTCGAATACAGCAAAAACACTTCATAGGTATGTCATAGATGAAAAGTACAGATGAATGAAATGATATTAGGGACAGTGCGCAAGACTGGTCACTTACATATCGGGGTGAGTTAGTAGCAACTAAGGCTAGATAAATTAGCATCAGGGTGGATTAAGGTGGATTAAAGTGCATTAAGGCAGCTTGTCTTTACTTCTAATGGTGTTGGAGTGGTAAAAGGTAGAAAAACGTGAATCACGGTGGATTAATGTGTGCTGAACTGGTTTAAAGGGGCCCTGCAACGCTGTATGAAAATAGCCAGAATATGGTGCCGCTCAGTCTTTCAGGCCCCTGTGAACACGTGAGGCAAATATTACCGCACGGCGCGCCAGGGAATTCCCCATTTGGTTTCAAATACAACTTAAAATCGCCTGCGCCTCCTTCAACAAATGACGTCACTGGCAGCAGGCCGCTCCACTTTTCTTGGTCTTCTTAACGACAGATACATCATCATCATCAGCAGCAGCAGCAGCAGCAGCAACAGCAGCAGCAGCATCAGCCCATCTTATGTCCACTGCAGGAGGAAGGCCTCTCCCAATGCGCTCCACCCTTCCCTGTCCCGTGAGAGCGGATTCCATTTGATGCCTGCGAATTTCTTAATTTCGTCACTCCATCTTACGCTCTGTCGTCCACGGCTGCGTTTACTCTCTCTTGGTATCCATTCCGTCGCTCTAACTGTCCATCGGTTGTCTAGCCTTCTCATCACGTGCGCGATTTGACCTCTCTCTTTCTTTATTCTTTTTCCATCTCTTTCTGTCTCCCTTCACCCCTTCCCCAGTGCAGGGTAGCAAACTGGATATTCTCTCTTCCGGTTAACCTCCCTGCCTTCCGCCCATCATCTCTCTCTCTCTCTCTCTCATCACGTCACCTGCCCATGTCCATTTTTTTTTCTTCTTTACCTCGACTATTATGTCAGCTACCCCTTGTCTGTTCCCTAACCCACTCGGCTCTCTTCTTATCTCTTGGAGTAACGCCTATCATTTTTCGTTCGATGCATTTTTCGATACATACATTTACTCAACTCAAGAAGAACAAATAAAGCAAGAATATATTTTCGCAATTATGAGATCAACCAATGCTGTTTCTGCCTCGAGCGACGTAGTCAGCGCTCACGGTGACGTCACTCTTGAAAAAAAAAAAAAAGAGGAGGCGCTTCCCAGTCGCATTTAAAACCAAAGTACAAATTCCGTGTTGCGTACAGTGTCCACTCCACGGCTGACCGGCACTATTTTCTGTCTGTGTTCAAAAAGTGTTGCAGGGCCCCTTTAAGACATTTTATGAGTAAATATACTCAAATTAGGGGCAATTAAGTCTACACAAACTAAAATTAGGGTGGAGCTACCTGCAATACAGCACAGGAATTTCTCGTTACTTCTAGGCGTTCACCAAAGTGACTGTCAATTTTCTTTTTTTTTTATCTCGATTTGCCTTGATCCTTGGTATCATTTCTTAGTGAACTTGCTTCTTTTTGTTTTGCTCCAATGCTTTCTTCTTTCGCAAAATCTTCTCTTCTTTGTCCTTCATTTTCTTCTTATTTCTACGATTGCCGAAGCAGAAGGAAAGACAGTGACGATTCGCCTCTCGCGAGCATTCGGTCTCTGCTGAAAGCAACAGAACAAAATCAAACGTTCACTAAAGCTTTCTCGGCGCACGAACGCACGCTCGAGCGCACACAGCTCTGAAGTCGCGCGCGAGATACCGCAAGGACCGTATCTGCTTAATTATTCTCAGTCAAAAGCGGGTGGCAAAGCTCTTCACTCATACTTATTCGGCAGACGGCGATCGGACGTGCGGAACGAAATCGACGCTTTCAGTTCCCGCTAGACACTACCGCACAACCTAGTTTTCTTTTCAATGTTTTTTTTTTCCTTTGCAAATTCGCTGCGGCGATGCACCTAATTTGGCAAGGAGCGTGGAACATTAGTTCGAATCGACTCAGACAGCATTAGTGGAGTCTCTGGCAGATCCGACATGGAGATTAATCGGAGTCACAGAGATCGCGAGAAGGCACGTGTTCGATGTTGAAGTTCTCGGACACTGATTTTATTCCTCTTTGCTTTTTTTTATTTCTCTTCTATTACATGGCGTATATTTCTTTCCCATTTTCGTGAACGTTCACCCAAGTATCTTGTTACTACATTCCAGTTGTTGAACGACAGCAGCCTCGTGAAGAGCAACAGCAGGGGGCTATCTTGGAACTATTATTCTTCCAGCAAACACGAGCAATGTGGCAACGAGGCTAAATGAAAAAAAAAAAACAATGTGGCCAGCTTGCACTAGTGGTGCAAGAGCTGAGCTAGTGGCCGTCTTAGCTTCCGGCTTCTACAAGCTCAACCAAGTCGCGTGGTCTGACACATGACTAGCTGTGAGCTGGTTTGGGCGGAAACATGTCACGTGACAGCTAGTGACACGACATCTAACGCGACAGCTTGGCGGGCAATGTCCTATCGTGACATCCTCGTCCTTCCTTCGTCACCCTCACGCCATTCCTCCCCTCTCTCACCTCCGTCTTTCACCCGCTGCTATACTACATGCCTACGCTGTAGGTGGGGAGAGGCTGAAGCATAGCATGCCTATGCTATGCTTCAGCTTCTCAGGCATCCTGCCCCGCCACGGTGGTCTAGTAGTTATGGCGCTCGGCTGCAGGTCCGAAGGTCGCGGGATCGAATCCCGGCCGCGGCGGCTGCGATGGAGGCGAAATGTTGAGGCCCGTGTGCTGTGCGACGTCAGTGCACGTTAAAGAACCCCAGGTGGTCGAAATTTACGGAGACCTCCACTACAGCGTCTCATGATCAGAGCTGGTTTTGGGATGTTAAACCCCACAAATCAATCAATCAATTTCCCGCCCCTTTGCGATACTATACCAATCTATGCTACGCTATGAAACGCATCCGCCTTTATGTACTAGTTGGCGCAGAGGATGAGCGCCACGGAAGCACGCGCAAGTGCCGTGCTTTTCATCGAAGTGCACTCGCCCTTAGATGAAAATTTTTTTCCAGACCTGGACAGTTTACGGCTGGCATAAAGAGAGGAGCTCTTTATAGGGGTAATATAGCGAAACAGTAAACCAATTTACACTGATAGATTGTTCTTTATGCATTCTACTGCCGTTTATTTCACAATCATGGGTGCAATACGAGAAGAGAAAAGAAAGGTCAAAGTAAGATTTTTTTTTTAATTTCGAGCCGAAACCTCCGCAATTAAACGCAAGCATGACGTCACGGATTTGAAACTCATTTCTCGCGTTTTGGCCACGTGCGCCCGATGCAATTCCTTGAAATTCGCTACGTCATTTGTAGGGCCACCTAACGACACGATGCAATCCATATTTACCGGTTAATCATTATGCTGGACTTACCAGGCACCCTCAAAATCTATGACGTCACAGCGAGTTGGTGCGGGAACTGCAAGGCGGCATCGCCACCTATATTACCTTCTGCGCATTTTCTCGCTTACCGAGCGCTTTCTCCCGGCAGGAGCGGCGGTGCTTTTGGTATTGTGAAGCACTGATTTACTCACAAAAGAAACATGTTTTGCTCCTTACAGTGAATACAAAGTAGCACACAGACCAAGGACCAGTATTAAGCTATCCAGCTGACCGGATAAGAAAAACCGCACGAGTAAGCTGTTCCAAACGAATGCACGCGTGAACGTGATCATCAAAACACGGTGCAAGTAAAATTCGATTATGTCAAGTATCCAAGGAAAAACGTCCGCTCTGAAACTTGGTTCTCTCAGCAACATGCCAATAAGTGAATACTTACACGAGGCGACAAGGTGCTTTGAACCGCTGCAGGGAGCGGCTCGTCGGTTCGTTACTGTGTTTGCAACAGCAAAGCAACTGGCGGTACTTACGGCGGAAGCTCTAGCGACCAACAACTCTGGCATCTCGCACGTGAGTACCCTTATCAGGCTCGCCTCGGATGTTATCACCATCGAAGTTTCGGACGTTCCTTTCTGCGTAAACGTGGTCAGCACATCAATTCGATGCCGGCTCGCCAATGACAAGTACAACACTGCAAGGTATGCGCAGACTTCGGCCATTGTCAGAACATCAGCTCAAATACGCACACGAGTTTATCCATCCGACTGGGGGCGCCAAACCCACAAGAAGTTTGTGAATGTCAATTACAGTGCAAGTTATGCGGATTTACTCACGAGACGGCAATAAAGATATAGGAGAATGTCTGAAGCCTCATCATACCTTCCCTTCATGTCATGTAACTGAGTAAGTCTCGCAGCCCTTCTAAAATGCTGTTACAGATGGCAGCCAGGAAACTGTATTGAATAACAGAAGTGCGACTTGTTAGTGCCGGCTTCAGCTTCTGGCCTGTTTTCGTATATTCAGGATGTTTGGTCTGTATTTAGTAGATGCAACAAAAGGCAGGGTGCGAAACCTATCCTAACAATTAGGACAGTGCACCCGATAGCTTCCTAAGTAATCCTGATGCTGCCTCTGCATTGTTTAGTTTGCTTAGCAGAAGCGAGCGAGCGACCCATAATAGATATCGAACAACTCTCTTTTCTTTATTTCTAACGCTTTGCGTACGGGTCGGTAGCAGGTGCGCATTATTCGTACATCATTCAGTTAAGATGTCACTGTCAGAACAGGCAATGTTATAATACTGTCCTTAATTGCCATCATACCGGAAGTCGGCTAAAACTTTGTTGCTCTTTTCTTTGTTTTTTATGTGGCTTAAACCTGAAAGGGAAAATTAGCATCCATCCGTTTTGTAGCACAAGGAAATCCATACGAATTTCACAGAAATGAAAGCGTCCTAGTTGCCGGAAAATTCGTCCTGGTCCGGAGCTCGAACCCGGGACCATCGCCTGCCCGGGGCGCTCGCTCTGCCAATTGATCTAACCGGGAGGCTAGCGATTGACAGCGCGAAGGCGAATCCATCGACAACTCGATGCGCAAGGGCCTAAACCTATTGGAAAAAGTGTAATGCTCATTTCTTTTTTCCACGCTCTCTGTTTCTTCCCCTTCTCTTTCCTCCTGCATTTTCCTTCCCTTAGTAGCAAGCCGAAAATTTTAATTATGGCTCGCCTGTTTGTATGTATGTATGTATGTATGTATGTATGTATGTATGTATGTATGTATGTATGTATGTATGTATGTATGTATGTATGTATGTATGTATGTATGTATGTATGTATGTATGTGTCCAATATTCGCTTTACTTACATCCCGCACCTTGTACTGGTCAATTAATTTATCATGTTCTTACGCTAAACGACTTTAGACATTGGTCAAATCTACGTGATTCACCGCGAACGAAGCTACTGTTCCTCTCTCCTCTTTTGCTGTCGGTCTCCGGTTTCAGGACGGTGGGCAGTCAGCACTCCATTAGGGCTCGACTTGCACTACGGAGAAAGCACACATTCCACTAATGACAACCGCCAAACCATCCTTTCGCTAATGGATTCCTTTACTCAGAAATACTCGGCATGTATGCAGGCAGTCGGGTCGCTAATATCGATTCTGTAGCGCTGGCAGATGGAGTGGAAAGTGCGTTGGAAAGGCGCTGGGTGTGTGAGAGTGCGGAGGCAACTGGAGGCGAATGCTGGATTTGGTTCGAGTGATTCATTTGCTAAAGTGAACGCAAAGCCGTTCTTAGCTTTCACACGTCGAGTATGAGACAGACAGACAGACAGACAGACAGACAGACAGACAGACACAGACACACAGACAGACAGACAGACAGACAGACAGACAGACAGACAGACACAGACAGACAGACAGACAGACAGACAGACATGGACGGAACTGTTCACATTAAACGACAAACGGACTTACGACTTATTTCGTTTACTGAGAGCGGATTTCTGGGCACACACAGGGTTGCCACCGGTGGCTACTCTTCGCCAAAGTGGCAAACTTAAGACTGCCCAGTGGGGACCAAAAATTATGAATGGTGACATGCCGAACGTTTGGCGATTTCCGGCTAAGGACTCAATTGAGTTACGGGTTCTGAGTTCAGTGGCATCCTAACGAATAGGCGACAACATTTTCTCTTTTTTAGACCGACCAGTACACCGACACATGATCCGCTATTTGGCATATTGGTCTTGTCACTCGGGTATCTCCTAAATTGATCTAGGTCTAGGAGGCTCTTGCGCGTCTCCATGTTACGTCCCTGCAATACGTGAGTTAGCGGACTGCTTCGCGTTCCGTGAGGTGGCGATGTTCGACAGCCTTCATCTAACGTTGCTCTCCTTAAGCATATCGTTGGTTAGACGACGGCACAGCGGGTTGCGTCAAGCTACGTCGTTTTACAAGAAATCGAACCGAAGGTAAACTATTCTGAGGATAGCAGTCCATATCAGTAGTGTCCCTTCCACGAAACTCGGAAAGTGCGCCAGGGTAACATGGCGGCATTCACGCCCGTGAGATCGATAAGCGATGTGTATGCAATAAAGATTGTTGCTTAATGGGCAGCTTCGGCAATTTTTCAGTGTCCACTATCTCAATGAAATTTTCGCTTTATATTCTCCTCGGTACTGTAATAATGTATGCCAAGTCAGGTGGTTGTAAGTCCTTTAGTTTTCCTGCGAATGAATGTAAAGAAATCTTTAGCGGATTCCCACGCGGGCCACCCTGTGTTTTTGAAGTCATTGCCTTCAACGCTACCTACCCGAGCCAGCGGCCCGCCAAAAGCAAAACGGTGATACCTCAGCTCTCAAATCGTCGCTGTCAAGTTCAGAAACGCTGGAATATCTCAATACGCCGTCGAATACCTTTGACGATGAGAATAAGCGCACAAAACGATTTCAAATTCGGGAGATTTAAAGCTCTCTACAACGCTTCGACGCTTTTCACCCGTGCTTTACCCCACTGTTCTTTTTTTTTTTATTTGAGACGATCGGACAGGAATGCAAGCATTTTACAAGCGTCCCCTTCATGTCGGCATAGTGCCCAATGTCGGAGTGGTGACTATGGCCCATGGTGTTGACCCTTGCTCCATCACGCCCATCTTGCGGCGATTCGCATAACCAAGCCGCCCAGGCGTACCAAGCTTTCCTATTATGAAGCGATCAGTGCGAGCGCCATGAAAAAACGTCGATATATAGTTCCAGTGTTTTGAATGGTACTGTATTCTACGGCGCTATACAAAAGTGGATGTTTTTATTACTTGCTATGCCGTCCATATGTAGCATGGCGACCTCAAGTGACGGAAAGGTGACAGAAAATGGCGACATTTTTGGCGACATTTTGCTCGCCGCCGTTTGGTGACACTGACTCGAAATTCAGTGGCAACCCTGGGCACATGTTACAGGACATAATTTGTTGAGGAAACAAACAAGCAGTAGTATTTGTTCAGTGCGCTCGCACCAGCGACCTTACACGGTCACCTACGGTCATGACTGCAAGCATACAAACAGTCCGCAGCCTGCCTATGAGCCTGCCAGAACGTTTTTTGCAGGGAAGCGTCACAGAGAAGCGGAGGCGGTTTCCCTGCCACATTCCTGTGGGGAAGTGTTGCAGTGAAACACAGGGCAGTCGCCCCCAGCGCGTTTCGCGCTTTGTTTGACGAGGCAGCGCTACTGTAATTGAATTCCGCCTGCCTCGTAGTGCACACATCACAGAGCGCCTGAACCGGCTACAAGCACATATGCATCTGGAGTGGAATTTGTGAAAGCTAGCCAGCTTTCACAAATTTGAGTGGCAAGAGTGAGTCTAGCAACCGGAAGCTGTAAATGGAACAAAATTGCCCTATAATCTCTTGGGGCACAAGCGAGAATGTTTTCTTTGGTCATGTCGGTCACTGCGCTTACGTGAACGCTCTATCTAGGAAAATGCGGTTTGGCCAATGAACTTCCGGTTATAGAACTGTGTTCATTAGAACAATTTTATTAGACAACGTTGCGTACTGGGGACATCTTTTTCAATACAGGTTGCGGAGAGATCAGGCGTAGCAATTAAAGCATAAGATATCGGCGAAAGAAACATAATGCAGAAATAAAACATATGACATATGCCATAATTTGGTTCAGCATATATACCGGCGAATATTTGCTAGAATGAAGTACATTCATTAAAAAAGAGACTACTTCTTTTGAATACAGATACTTGATCTCTCGATTGTTGGGTAATTAACTATTTCTAGACGGTTGCAGGATTCGAGCTCACATTGAGAGATGAGAGAGAGGAAAGCGTGGGTGCTCGCGTTAATTGTGCGGTATTTTTGTTTCTTTTCGAAGATATTTCGTAGTTCTTTGAACAATTTGAACTATGATTAACGAAAGTAGACCTAACATTTAAATTAGAACAGCTGAAGCGCTCAAACCTAATCCCAGAATGGAAGATATTTACATAGAGAATCCATATCCCCTGAGAGATCTTCAAAAGGTGATGCTGGTAATTTCTACAGATCGATGAAGCCCGGCTGATTTCACGCGAGAAACCAATACTGAGTAGTCAGAGAGCGCAACTACCGCTACCTTCGTGTATAGTGTGGCATAGTTGCTCCCCATGTATTGCCGGGAGAGGATGAGCAAGCGTCGTTATCAAGCAACGATCCTTATTCTTTCGTTGCTGCGCCTGATAGTGCTTGCCGGGAGCCGTTGGATAAAAATGCTTGCTCGGTGGCATGTTTGCGCTGATTAGGAACAAGGATTATGTAGTTATTCAGCATCTCATTTAAAATTTTTGAAGGGGATTGTAGCGGTTAGTCAGCATAACGTCAATTAAACGGCACGTTATGGAATAGCCGACAAACGTTATAAAATACCCCTACTTATGTGAACGATGCGTAGCTGAACTTTCCACACATTGCCGCCGGTTCATCTGTCTCTTTTTTTTTTTTTTTAGTACCGATGACAACGTATTTTATTGCTGGCACATTCTGTTTCCGCAACAGCACAAGAAAGGAACTTCGCGCGCCTATAATTACTTTAGTGTTGCTCTGCGAAATATATTATGTTGAATGCAGCAAGGAACTTTCTCGTAACCGTAAGCAAGTTTACTTTTTATGGAGCACGACTTGCCCCATGCCGCAAAAACAGTAAGTATATTTCAGTAAGGTCATGTTTTGAGAACGTGACATTGACAAGTGACCATCCGAATTGGTCTCCCTAGTATTCTGCATCTACTATACTGCTTCCGTTTATGTTCTTTACCTTCAACCTTACAAGATCTCTGCATGCTCTCTCCCTCTTTTACCCAATCTCTCGTTTTACAGGACCTTTTCTCTTGCTCTCAGCACTCCTCTTCACGTATTCCCTTCCCTATTCACGTATGGATTAGTTAAGACATTTATTAGCTCGCTACATAGTTGTGGCTTTTGTTTGTTCGTTTCTTTGTTTCTTTGCTTGCTTGCTTCTTTGTCGGTCAGTCTGTCTATCTGTCTGATTGATTGATTGATTGATTGATTGATTGATTGATTGATTGATTGATTGATTGATTGATTGATTGATTGATTGATTGATTTATCTGCCCAAAACTATGCCATAGCGTTTTGTATACCTAGAATGACATGGATCAGAATGTGTTTACAAACTTATAGGGAGAGGCGAGCAGGCAGGCAGGCAGACAACAAACTTTATTGGGGCCCTAAGGAGCTACCAAGTCGTAGTTGCGGGCCGCACCAACGTTGGGGCCGCAAGACCATGGTCCTTCCGCCCGTTCGCGGCCCCGTTGGACAGCCCTTAGTTGGTCATGGTGATCGCTGCTTAAAAGGGCTTCCTCCCAATCATCTCGTTTATTAAGAGAGGCGTTTTGTAACGCAGAACATTGCCACAGCGTATGTGCTATCGAGCAGTACTGTACATAGCACTCTGGGCAGCGAGGGTCTGTCAGGCCGAAATCACACAGTGTTTAGATGTCGGTGTATAGCGTTTGATACTTGAAAAATCAGCTCACATCTCAACCTGCCAATTACCTAGGGTTTTAATAAAGTGGCACCGTTGTCCTCAAGAATTTCAGGGACTCATAACTTAAAGCGGCTTTCTAAGGACCGTCAGACACGCATAATACGTCACTCCTCGCAAAAAGACAACATTACTTGTTCAAACAAAACTAAATGTCGATGGCCGACACACGTCAGAATCACACTGCGCCTAGTACACGTCACGCGTTGCTGAGAAAAAAACAAACAGGGGCTAAATTGGAATACCAGGGAGGCCTCCCACCACAAAATCAAAGACGTCGAGAAATACAAGGCTTCAAAGGTCTTGCCTAAGAGGATGTAAAAGCACTTTCACATTGAGCCGCCAATAAATTCACCCTTTCGCACACGCTCTTGTTCCAGACACAGCTTGCGCAAGACGGAGGTAGCCCAAGGTTGTGTGTGCGTTCACGGAGTTGTCGAGTGTTCGTTCGATACTGCTACGATTGGAGTGCGCAACACTCGCGCGCGACGCTACTGGGGGTTCCATCGCGTTTGCGACACTTGTCAGCGTCCTTTTTTACTTTGACCTTGTCTCTCAGCTATCTTTTCTTTTCTCCGTATTTTCCCGCAAGCATTATGTTTCGAGGCTTCTTTTACAATCGACCAATCGAAGCAGGCCAAGGTGCTTCGCGTGGCGTGTTTGCGCCTTGTCTCTGACTAGAAAATATTGAAAGCGTTCAACTTGCATTTTCTCCAATGTTCATCGTCTGTGTACAAAGAAAATATAGCGCTGTTAGAAAAGCGAGGGTATAGAGCAACGTGGTTGCGAAGCAGCCTACCTGACGCAAAGAACAGAGTTTACTTCACGACTTCGGCTGTAACAGAAAAAAAAAATTTCTCCTTTAGCTGTAAGGCAGAGGGTGTGATGACCTGCTTAGTATTTGACACCCAACGCTTCTGCATCGCCTTCTCCGCGGTTCCTTTTTGTTTTGTACCATCTTCTACGTTTGTCACCCTCTCCCCCGCATGCTTAATAGAGGTACGGGTGATAGTTTTGGTGCTTGTGAAACGTGAATTTTGGCTTAAGAGTGGAGGGATGTTACGCTTAATACCTCACTTAACACGTTTCAATTCCTTCCCTAATATGCGTACATTGTCTTCCTTAGCATGCCAGGTTTCATAACTTGCATACAGACTTCCTGTTGTTTTTTTTTTATTGTAGCAAATTTTGTTCTCCATGATGAAGCACAAAACGCTATACGAGGAACAATTATGTACTTGCTAAATCAGGCGTACACGTTGTATACTAAATGCAATAGGTATGGTGATTGCGACACATCAACGATGACATCCAAGAGGACGTCCTTGGATTGCTTTTCTTTGCAACTTCCCAGATACTTTCGTAGCCTTTACTGCACTACGTCCTTGCCCTTGACAGTCTATTGGACGAAAAGAGCTTATCTCTGATGCGCCGAGTATACCACAGAAACGAGGACATTTGGTCCCGGCGCCACTCGTAAATCTCGAGACCCTTGTGCGAAATGCGGCTTCAGGGTCATTTTAGACGGGTTCAGCATTGATCTTTATTTATCTTGAAAACTTTCCTCGCAATGACCACACGCATTCGACGGTTAGAACGGACAAGTCAAGGCCATCAGCGACTCGCGATAAAACGACTTCCGAGCAATTGACATCTAGGAAGTAGAGTAGTCATAAACAGTGATTCCTCGTCCAGAGAACTTCCGAGCCATTCGCGACGTCTTTGCTTGTGGTAAATACAGATATGGATGAAATCTAAAAATCTAGACAAAACCAAATGCCGATACAGACAGGAATACAAGATTCAAAAGAAATATTAGTGCTTTAAAAAAAAATGTTAATTAAAAATAATACTTTCAAGAAATCTTAGCTTTGTCAGCGATATCCGCAGCGATGAGCAAAGACTTCAAAGAAAAAAGACGTTCTGGTGTGCCGTATATTTGCAGAAAGTAATGATAGATCAAAACTCATTCATAATATACTACATTCTGCAGTGCTCGTTACTCTCGACGTTAGAGAACGATTCGACGAAGTGGCGAAGTTTACGTTGGCACCGTCCACAGCCAGTGTGGTCCTTCCATGAATTATATCATAATCATATTCATGATCAGATAAGAACTAAGTCTTGTTTTAACTGCATGAAAAGGAATATTTTTATTTATTTTGGTCGCGTGTCTGTCTGAACCTTGTGGATGAATTTTGAGGACAGACGAGACAGCGTGCCTTGAGAACAGGTAACTAAATGTGCACCAACATAAAGAATGCGGCAGTCAAAGCCGCCGACTGTTGGCACTGAGCTTATTTAAATAAATTTTGTCAACTTCTCAGTGCCACTTGCACTGCACAGCCAAATATATTTCATTTTCTCTTACGTTGACCAATCACTCCCTCTGCCAGTCGCCGCCGCGCACCTGTCACCATCTGAGCATGGACAAGGTTACGACCGATATGCCTGATTATGACAAAATAAACGCTAATAATCATATATAACTTGGGTTGCTGACGGCACGTCACTACAGCGTTCTAATAAAGTTTCGCCAAATAAATAAAATATATTTTACAATTTGATTACCATTATATAGCGAGACACCATCGGTGTACAATTAAAAATTTTGAGACTCATCAGAACATGATTTGCTTACCTTTATTTTTTTTTTACCTTCATGTAAAGGTAGTGCAAGATACCGCTGAAAAAATGAAGAGCTGAGAGTGCATCCACGACCTCACGAGAAGAGAACTACACAACACGAGCGCCGACTATCAACTGCAGGGGTGCTCTGGGACAAAAAGAACGCTTACCTACGCACGGTCACGCATTGTAGCGTCACCTGTCGGTCAAGCACACGTGTGTTTAGGCATTTGATTTTGTTTTCCGATTTTGTCTTTTCTTGTTTCTATTTTATTCTTTTTTATTTTTTTAATTGACTGAGAGGTGGCTCACGCAGCGCTTCTATTGATATGTCAATCCTCGACAACTATGCGCGACCCTTCATTCCTCTATCTCCGTAGCATTCCGCGTTCATCTAATTTGGCGGTACATTTACGATGATCGTGACAGTGCAAGGAAAGTTTAGTAGGTGATCCTACAGTTAACAGCCTTTCACGTTCCATTAATATCTGATTAACAGAAAGGTCTGTCTGCCCCACCTATAGAAGCGGCCACAGATAAAGAGAGCCTTGTATAGAGCACCAGTGCGGTAATCGGTAATGTATGTATGTATGTATGTATGTATGTATGTATGTATGTATGTATGTATGTATGTATGTATGTATGTATGTATGTATGTATGTATGCACGTATGTACGTACGTATGTGCGTGCGTATGTGCGTGCGTGTGTGTGTGTGTGTGTGTGTGTGTGTGTGTGTGTGTGTGTGTGTGTGTGTGTGTGTGTGTGTGTGTGTGTGTGTGTGTGTGTGTTTTGCTAAACAAATGTCTGTCCTTGTCGTTTCCGCGTTCATTCTTTCCATGCACGGCAGCTCATATATCTTGCCTTATAGCCCACTGTCAGCTTTAAAATCAACGCTAACACAGGCTGTACTTCCCGCTTTTCTAGGTCTGTGCGCTAAAGCATGGATGTGAGGAGCGCCCACGATTCATTTCTTGTTATCATTGTCTTTCTCTAACCGTGTGCGACTCCAACTAAGTAGACTTCTTTAGGCGTTCGGCGACAGTGGCTGCTGCAAACCCGGGGTAATCTACTTCTAAAGGACATTTTGCACATAGCCGATTCGCTGCGAGAGGACTACATGCACAAAGCGGCCGTCCCAGGCTTTTTTCTTTTTTTTTTTTTTTGAGAACTTTAGAATGCCTGGATTATAAGTTGTAACGGCTTTGAAGGTCTAGCAGAGTACTTCCAACAGACCTAACCTTAACGACATATCAAGAAAATGTCTAGAAACTATACAATAGCGGAAGCGCACGCATTAGCCGGGTTTTCAATTAACTTGCACAAAGATGATATCAAACACCTAGGCAACCATTTCATACTTAGATCCGCAGACTTATCTGACTCGCAGGTGGCCCTACCATACCTGATCATGTACGGATAAGGTCTGTGTCTGGTTTATTCTTCGCCACAGAATACGCCTCTTCAGCTGATAGTTGCCATTTTTGTTGCCTATTCCTCTTGCGTCCGCGTTGTCACGCCTTGCCTTCTTTAATAGTGAACCAGCTAGTTCAACCTGCTCTCATTCCAAGCTTCACTTCCAGTGCTCTGAGCCTCTATCCGTGTTATCCTACTTATCTCCAAAATCCTGCCTCCTTAGCTTCGTTAGCTGCTACGTGCTTGTTCACAGCTAGGATTACGTCGTGGTTTATCTGCAGTCGTGTCTGCCCGTTAGAACTGCAGATTATCTGCGGCTTTCTGCAACCATCACCGGGCATGCCCGGATTTGCGCAATACTTCCCGGTGTATCCTGGCGTTAAGTTAGGTTTTGTCTGAAGTGTCGTAAGGTGCGTTACGCAGCCTTCAGGGACGATCGCCATCAGAACTGCCTATACGCCGAATGGGTGAGGATACCTAACTAACACGCGAAATACTAGTGGAGTATGAAACTTTCAGAGCTCCAGGAATGTGACGAGCAAACTTTTTCATTATCATTAACTCACCGTTAAGTATCCTACTGATCCTCAGAGGTGCCGTCGTGGAAGACAGCCGTTGTAAAACCGTAGCTTTAGGCCCTAAATGGGCTTTTAAGCCAACCTTGAAAACGTGTAGGTTTTTTAAGCTTGCCGCCCCGCGTCCCTACCTTTATCCCTGAAAAGGGGCGGTCGCGTTGAATTTCAGACAGCATTGCTAGCTTCACTGTATTTGCTAATCAACTTAAGTCTTCTGACCATGTTCGACCATTGTCTAATTATTGTTTGGAGAGTGTGCTTGAACAGTTACTCAGGTAAGGAAGAGATAATGTTTTAGTTATGCCAGACAGCACGTTTTCAGAAATGCTTTACCACTACCAGTTATTCGAAGGAATTGTCACGCTAAAGCTCAAACATATCGTACCTATGTAACGTGCTGTCAACGTCCCGTTAATAAATATATTTAATAACATTGCTTCTAACGTCAAGAAATGAGAATCCCTAACCCTCAAGCTGTTTTTATTTCTCAAGACACACAAGCAATAAATTCCTATCCGAGCAATCGTTTCAGAGGAAGGGACCTACCAATATTTACGACGTGCTGAGCCACTTAGCATCACTGAGCATTTCAGACGCTCCTTGACAACATAATTCGCGGGCACTACTTTAGTATGTCACTGAACCAAGAATCCCCGCGGTTGAACGGCATTTAGCAGGGTTATCGAGCCCCCCCCCCCCCCTTTTTTTTTTTTTTACTTTTTGCTGCATGACGTCCTGTGAAATTTCCTTGAAGAGGGCATTAATTAAGAGGTGCAGGGGTCAGTTTTCATAGATAAATCTGGCTTTTAATGGGTCCTTCTCTGAAAATTATTTCCATCTAATCGCATTCGACGGTGGTTGGATCGATAGACGGTCTGTTGGTGCAGAAATGGAAACTTGTATTTATATATTTCATGGAGTTTTACTGGCCAAAAGCAGCCATGATTAGGAGGCAAGCCCCGTAGTGCAGGGCTCCGCAGTAATTGAGACGACCTGGGCTCGGCTGCTGATCCGAAGGTCGCGGGATGTAATCCCGACCGCGGCGGCTGCATTTCGATGGAGGCGAAATGTTGAGGCCCGTGTGCTGTGCGATGTCAGTGCGCGTTCAAGAACCCCAGGTGGTCGAAATTTCCGAAGACCTCCACTACGGCGTCTCTCATAATCAGAGCTGGTTTTGGGACGGTAAACCCCACAAATTAATCAATTAGACGACCTGGGGTTCTTTAATGTGCACCTAAATGTAAGTACACGGGTGCTTTTTTTTTTTTAATTCGCCCTTAGCTAAATGCGGCAGCCGTGGCCGGAATTTGATCCCGCGACCTTGAACTTCGCAAGCCAACATCTAGCCGATAGGCTACCATGGCGGGTTGGAAATTTGCGTAGCTCTCAAGGTTTCCCATATCTTTCATGATCCTTTTTCTCAGCAAGGTTCATAGTGGCTTAGAGGACGCTTTGGGTGATTTTTTTTATTAAGCTTTCTCGTTACGCGCTTGATTACTTGATTTTATGTTGCAAGTATGAATATTAATATGCCGTAAAACTAGTAAGTGATCAACTTAAGTTGATAGAGGAGGGTCGCAGTTTACCGAGAACTGGGCACAGCGTTGCGTAAAACAGTTTCGACAGCGGAGTTGTAGGGCTCGCCCGTTCGTACGTCTACAGTGGTAGTTGATTATGATTATGATGATGATGAACCTCTCTCATTGCGCTCTCCCGCTGAGGGGGACTGGGCAAAAATCGGCCGAGAGTAGTGACCGTCAATCTGAGATTTAATCAAGAAGTAAGGAACAAAAAGAAAGAAAGAAAGAAAGAAAGAAAGAAAGAAAGAAAGAAAGAAAGAAAGAAAGAAAGAAAGAAAGAAAGAAAGAAAGAAAGAAAGAAAGAAAGAAAGAAAGAAAGAAAGAAGTTGCTCTTTCCGTCGAACCCTTACCAACCTGACACCCTTTCCATGGTTACTTACGTCGAGGTTAACGACAGGACGGATTTTCAGGACGGTCCGACGGTTTTGACGGTGTGGAACAGGCTTGAATTTCTCTACACTTGACACTTCCGCGGGATCACATGTTTTGCCAGTATACACCTAGGTATCACTTTCGCGCAAGCGTTCTCATGCTGTCAACAAGAGAATCGCCGTCTTGTGCCTTAAGTCATCTGTCAACAAATCGTGTTCACAGAATGAGCGCTATAGGTCCACCACGGTAGTACAGTGGTGCTTAGCTGCTCACCCGATAGGCCCGGGTTCAATCCCGCCTGCGGCGGTTGCATTATCGACGGAGGCGGAAAAGCCAGAGGCCCATGTAATCCACGTCTCCGGTGCACGTTGAAGAACCTCGGGCGGTCAATATTTCTGAAGACATCCACTATACGGCGCATCTTATAGTCATATCGAGGATTTAGTAGGCAATACTACAGACTATTTTTATTATTGTTAGTAGTAGTAGTAGTAGTAGTAGTAGTAGTAGTAGTAGTAGTAGTAGTAGTAGTAGTAGTAGTAGTAGTAGTGAGAGTCCGCTTTAATGCGTAGGCTAAGCGTTGCAGTCGCCACTGCCCAAGAAGGCCCAAAGGTGTCCATTTTATCGAGGCCGAGCGTGGTTTTATAAAGGCTTCGTGACAACAGCTGCGCTCCTTCCTTGGAGTAGCAATAATAAGAAACACGCTTGTAAAGAAACGTGGCTGGAGTCAGCGCCAGTCCTGCCATGCCAGTCTGTGTCCTCGTCGAAAATTAGCGCAGGATTACACTTACAAAAGAATTCCTCAGCAGTGTCAGTTTCGAAGGGATCTCTGTGTAACGATGTTTCTCAATATTATTACGCATACCTGCGTCGGTCGTCGTACCTATCGCCAGTTTCCCGCAGTATTATAACGTAAAGGTTTAGGAAGGTACATCATGGGAGGGAATCAATCGTATCGTCGCCAGACAAAGTAACGGGGCTTCGCGTGTGAACCGCACACATAGCTTTTTTCGAAGATATTCAGTTAATACCGTTTATTTTTAAGTACCTTACGTGCTAGCGGCGTTAACCCGAGCGGAATCTGCAAATCCCATGTGCTCAATTTTCCGCGCTTTTGTCCATATAGAGCACGGTTGTGAAAGAAGTCAGAACGTCTCCCAACCAATCCTGAGCTTACAGCACCGAACAAACACCCGCTTCACAAGGAGCGAGAGGTGTATCACGCAACGTTTTAAAACGTAGATGCTTGTTATACTGTATAGCTCGGTGCCACTTACTTGGACGTAGCGTTAAGGCTCTGTTGGGCGAAAGAAACTTGACACGTACGCAAAAAAAAAAAAAAAAACAACAGCCTTTCGATTTCTCTTTCACCTTCGTGAACAAGAGCCGACGGAGGATCCTCCTATAGTTCCATGACTTCGAATCGGTGAGCACAGAAATCGTAACACAGCAGTAACAGCGACCTATGTCTCAAAGGTTGGCCTCCAAAGAAGAACAGAAGCGCGACGACCAAAGTTAAACCGCTTCGAAGCCTTCTCGCTTGACCTGGACCAAATCTTTTTCGATTTTGTCTCAGTGGCGTATCAGTCTAACAGAGGTGAAAGCCATTAGACACGTGCGTCGCACCGGAGGGCATCTGTGTGTGCCGCACAAAGACCCCTCAGCATTTCACGAGGGTGCACACACTGTCAGAATAACGTAGATGACATTCCCGTTTGGCCCGAAGCAGTTGATCTGTTTCCTAAGGCATCTTGTAAGCATTCCACCAGTCCTAACTATCTTTCACCTTCTGTGTGGTTTTTCTTTAGAGCTGCTCTTCTTAAACACAAAGAAGCAAAGGAAATAACACGGCGCATTGAATGGTGGAAAGCCTTATAGCTAAAAATAACTCCTCTTCTATTTTTGTTTTTCTTGCGGTGTTTAGTAGACGCCGGCCACTCAATATGGAGACTCCAGCTTTATCTCGTCCCAAGTTGAAAGAAGGTTCATGTTTGTAGTCTGTTTACTGCACATCCTCAGTGCACAAATTTAAAAAAAAAAAAAACCTTCTATAGTCTGTTTCAGGAGTTCCGTGCAGCTGAGCTAAGGCTACGGGATCATCGAGCGCAGAATTCTTCCGAAGCGAGACGAAATGTCATTTTTCAGACACGCACACCCCGCTTCGTCGTCCTCCTTGCAGGGCTGAAGCTGCCACTGCAGCGCCCGCCATTGGCAGATAGCATGTCGCGGAATGACACGTTTAACATGTGCTCGCCCTCCGGATCGGCCGAAGGGGGCTGTAGCTTCCACAGCGCTGCACGGAACTTCTGAAACAGACTATAAATGCCAGCTCTCAGAAAAGTCCTAATCAGTAACCTTTTTGTTTCCTTTCTACGTTTCGCTCAACTTCGGGAAAAGCTTCAGTGAATTTTTAGAGATTGGAGACGCTTACTAACATAGTGTTTCGTAACTTTCAGAGACGGCTGTGGGATTCGACTTAGTCCGAACCTGGTCCACGGAGCTTCGGAAATCCGGAAAAAGTGAGTTACTTATGTTCAACTGTGTCACAATGTACCTGATATTTGTCTGTCTTACTTTTTTCTTTTTTTTTTTATGGAAATGGGTGGTGCAAGACACCTCATGCGATCGGGCTGTTGGCATCTCTTGTCGCCCGTCACGGTAAAGCAAGCGGGTGAAACTATGCTCAAAAACACAAGTGCATAATTAGTCAGAGCCGGCTAATAATTACCTAATGTGATTTAAACTACTTTAGAATAGGAAATAATCGGGATTAATTACACTAATTAACAGAAGGTTGTTAAATTTGGTTGGGAAAATTGTGGGCGGTTGCTTGTGGCGTTGAGCGGATCCTTGAGGCAGTGCAGTCAGACAGTGCGTGAGTAGAGTTGTCGTGCCAGAAGCGATTTTAACAAATTTCTATTAATGAGCCCGGGCTGTCCACGTTTAACGTCGTCGTCATTGTTGCCACTGTAGAGCAAGCCCATTAGCAGAGCTTGACGTGTTCCTGTGGGAAATACCGGCTCATCACCGCACGCTTCGCACCTTCCCAGGTTTTACGTTAGTGGAGCCGTCATGATTTTCTTTGCCCTGTCGCTAGCTACAGTTTTTTTTTTTTTTTTTGCTACTGGTGTACTCCGAAAGCTCATTGGCTTATCTCTGGTACTCTGAAGACACATTAAAAATATTTGAAACTGCAAAGGATACTGCGATATTTCACTCGGCCCACAACGCGCACCAGCGCATATTTTTAACAACTTCGCAATTAGCTTGGGACAAAATGGCGATACACTAAAACTGGCAACTATAGTACCATAGTCAAAGCACGCGCATTTACAATGCAATCATCGCAACCGCGGTCATCAAACACTTTCTCCCCCTGATACAGAATAACAATAGCAATTGGCCGTCGGTTACGATACTCCCTGATGCGAAATTTGAGCGCGGCCCTTTAGCTGTTTCGACATTGAGATGTGTTAGGCAAAGTTCACGGAAACGTGCACTACATGTACAGTTGCCCACCATCCTGCTTCAATATGCGAAATCTGTGCCCGAGCAATTCAATTTATAGCTCCGTGCTCTTTTGTAGGTGGCAGGTGACAAGCTCGGGGGCTCAATAAGAATACGTACATTTCCTTTCCCAATAAACCGAGAACTGAAATTTCCCACACATGTATATCTTTTCGCACCCGACCCAAGAATGCCAAATTAATTCCTATTCTCCGCTTAGGTGTGCCGCAGAAAAAAATAATTATCCGTCTTCCGCGTAAAAAAAAAAAATTAATCAGTACTCAATACGCATGAGTAGACACGCTGCTAACAAAAATTTTACACGCTCATCAGCTGCACGCAACCTCAGCGGCATTTCATCTGCTGGCACAAGCGTTTCATTGAAGCGATGTGAGGAGCTCGCGCCATCTTTCGAAGGAAAGAGAAACGCAGTATTTTTTGGCGCCAAAGGTAAGCACAGGGCACGTGTAGCAAAAGGTGCACTTTCTTAGGCCCGTATTCATGAACATACCTTATCCTTGTCGCTTGTTTTCTTTATCTTCCATGTGCCCTTCATCATGCTTCACGAGCAAATTAGTCCAGTATCTACATACAAACTTTATGATAGTCTTTCGCACTGATTAGCAGGATTCCATTTTAGTCCCCTTAAGGCGCCGTAATGTCACAGAGGCGATAAAGAAAGCAAGCGATAAGGATAAGGTAGGTTTAAGGATACGGGCCTTAGACCAATTTCTCGGTCAGCACGGGTGGACTGTGTGTGTTGGCCTAGGCCTAGGCACTTTCATTCACATACTACGTTGATATGTATCAACAAATATGTCCGCTAATACTGCCTCGCACAGAACCAGGGGAGGTGAGTTAAAAAAACAAATGCTAAACGTGAAAAGCCAGAAGCAGTGTGCTTCAATCAGTACGAAGCGCACGAACGAAAGCGGCAAGAAAACATTTAAGAGTAACCATTCGCCCATAATAACAGGTGCTCACGGTTAGATTTTCGTAAACATGCGTACGAAGCAATATTACGTGGATAAATCGAGTAAACTGAATGGTTGCTATAATTCAAATATTATATTGAAGGCTTGCACAACTTTCTGCAACAAAAACGTGGCGGCCGCAAACTCAGCTTGGCTATTGCCCTGAGCACGCAGTACACACCAACGATTGGCCACAAGACGCCATCGCGATAACCGAACATCAGAATGCAAGCAGCGTTGCAAACAAGTGGTGCCTACGAATTGCATCAGAACCATCGCTTTCATTTCTTTGTAAACCGAGAGTGAAAAATATCGGCGTGTTCTTTACACTGTTCATATCTATAATACACCGTACGAGTCGCACACGAACTGTTCATTTCGCGCTCTCCGTCTCTTCGTTGACAAACGGCATTGCCTGCATGAGGAGGCCGTGCCGCTGTTCGTCAGCGGTGGAGACGGGACGAGTGAAAATGGACAGTTCGTGTGTGATTCGTACGACGTTGCAGAGATTAAGCAATGTGCTAACAATGTGGGTATTTCATTTAAGCAGAACGTTAAAAAGGCGTTCTCACTTCTTGCTCTTAGCCGCCTGAAACACCATGCAAAGGCCTATGGTGTTTCAGTTTTCTATGCATATAGATCAGATGTTCTGCCGGCGCTGTTTATATTCTGGGGTACCATTTCCACGGTTCCCTCTTTTGGACATTCGTCCGTAGCATATAACATCTTCTTGGAGCAGCAGTACAGCTGAATCTGTGGATGTCGTGTTCTTATTACACTTTATACTGCAAGACTTTAGCTCAGGTCCTGTTTTTTGCAAGTGTGGGATCCACTTTATTTCTTCAGTTGATATAAGTTCTTATCTGTGTTAACTAAGTGAAATGTAAGAATTTGAGGTGATAAGGGGTCAGTTATCACTGTTACAAGTTTACCTGCCGTCTTCTTCCATGCACTTTCTATTTCTTAAAATATAACATGCGGCTTTTCATGCTAACCGTTCTTCACCTGCCTTCCGGGGTCAGGTGTAGTTGGTAGTAGGTAGCTAAAAGCTGGAAAAGGTGTTACAACGCGTCTCGAAACTTTACACAAAGACAGCGCGCACCGAAGTCGACCGGCATTCTAGGATCTCGCAGCTGTCGCACCAGCCGCAGAATAATAGCAACATAAGGACGCGTTGGCCACCATGTCTCGACATACGGAGAGAGCGTCGTCACCATGGAAGTTCTATGGAAGAGGAGACTATATAGGGCTCGCCTTCCTCCGGACTCATACAGCACGTGTTCACCAAGCTTTGAGGCTCAGATGATGGCAGAAATAATGGCACAGGTCTGCATGTTGACACTTCGATTGTTATCCTAAGCCGACGTCACCATCTTGGGTAGGTTAAATTAGGTATGCGGGGAAGCGCATCGGCTGGTTTTGCGTGAGAGCTTGCTATTCTGTTTAACAGGGCAGGAGTGCTATTCGGTCCTGTCGAGGGAGAGAACGTGAGCTTGATTCAGGAGCGTCATGCACTTTCGGTTGCTACATCGTTAGGACTAAGAAAACGTTGAGGCGGGGAGGATTCAGCATGACAGTACAGTGAAGCCGCCTTCAGGAAAGAGGCACCAATTGCTTCGATATGCAGAGTATTACTGCTCTTCAGATCCCTCAATTTGTTAAAACTGAGTTTAATAGAACTTGCTGCTCTAATGAAGAAACTCACCCGTACTCCTTAAGCTAAGACATCATAGGCGAGGCTATGTTCCGCGCCTATTACATCTTCAGTCGCCTAAAATTTTCATAGAATTTCCTTTTGATTAGACGAGCTGTCCTGTAAAAGCCGTTGAGCGAATAGTTCAGTTTTTCTAATGCGCCTGAAAGTAGCCGCGCAGCTAGTGTTTCTTTCTGTCCGGCCGATGGGTCTGTGAGAGGGTCGCCTGGAATCACTGCAGGTTCAGATCCGTTGAGGAGTGTTATGCGTCCTTCAATGGCCGACTTCACGGGAGTCATCTTCCTGATATGGTCCACAAGAACTGAGTAGTCAGCAGGACCTAAACAAACACAAAACAGATGTCTGTTGGGATGTCGGGACAAACAATCGAAGAGGAAAACTGAATATGGCACCTACACAGTACACTCTTCGCAATGTCGCTTAATAATCCGTTCTTGTTTTTGTTTTTGTTTTCCACATGTACATGGCGGCAGATAAACACCACTCTATCCCCCCCGATCCCCCTCTCCCACTTTTCTATCTTTTACCACAACAAGTTTTGTGAAGGAGCCATGCTCCGACCTCCAGTAACGGGTGCGGTTTATAGGGGGAGCCGATGAGACGGAGCTCACGGCGTATTGAAGAAAGGTCGCCTCTCCGACCATTCGTTTGCAAAAAAAATTACAGCATATCCACGGAGTGAATGATGATGAGTGGGCGAAGCTCGGGATGTTTATCGTAGATCGTGCCGAGTTCCGGATTAATTTAGTTAACGCGCATGCTACGAATCCTCACGGTTCAACTATGCACAATGCACAAGTGAAATCTCCCACCGGCACTTCATTGCAAGATCAGTGCATATATATATATATATATATATATATATATATATATATATATATATATATATATATATATATATATATATATATATATATATATATATATATATATATATATATATATATATCTCAAAAAAAGTTCTTCCTGGCTATCGGGATAAATATACTATCAAAAAGACACAGTGACAAACATAGGATTTATTCTGACGTTTCGGCTGGAGGCCAGCCTTTTTCAAAGATGAAGGTTTCTCATGGGCGTATGGTCTTATACACTTCACGAACATGCATAGTGGGGGGTGGAAAGGGGGGAGCTCACAAAAAATAAAATAAAATAAAAGAAGGGGCGGGGGGGGGATACAGATGTGTGTCCAGGAAGCAGAGGCCAGTCCAAGACGACGTCCGCGTCGGCACAGCGCCTCCATAACAAAGAACGGGTGCCGATTCCTGGTGCTACGACTCCCGCAGTGCAGCGCGGAACCGCTGAAGCCAAACGTCGTTCTTGTGTGGGGAGTACAGAGAGGAGGGGCGGGGGAACGGGAGAAGACAGGTTGCTCTGTGCGCAGTCGGTACCAGTATAGTTCAAAGGATCGCCATCTCGCCGTGGTTCACGGAAAATGGCGGATAGATAAACGTAGCGCATCCGCGAACAACCTTGAAGGGTTTGGTTTGTTAAAGGCACGTACACACAAACACACACAAAATAGAGAAAAATAAAAAAGAATAAAAGAAGAGAAAACACCACACAGAAAGAGTCGTTTAGTCTGACGAGTCATACTCCGTGGGAATCGCTGTCTAGAGAAAGTGCGCGGTGTTCAGCCAAGGGTACACAATACATATCTGCACCTTGCGCGCGCGGCGCGATCTGAGTGAAATATACCAGATAAAAATGAGAGAAAGACAACAAGAAACATGATGGGGAATTAAATGTCCTAAGATAATACATGGGAATAAATGAAATCAGAGCAAACAAGAAATTAACAATAGGAATAAAGTAAAATAAAACAGGTGGACATCGACAATCAGTTCCGCATCCCAACAGGAGACACTGCCCGAGTGAGCACCGAGGGCACACAAGACATATTTGCACCTTGTGCGCGTGCAGTGTGAAATGAACAAGACATATCAGACAACAATAAGAGAAAGACAGCAATAAACGTGATGGGGAACCAAATATCGCGAAAATAAATGAAATGTGAAAGAATCGGGACACATACAAAAAAGAAAAAAATATTAACAATGCGTGCAGAATGAAATCGACCATCATTTCTGCATCTCAACAGGAGCGCCATGAATGTGCACCAGAAAGAAAATAGAGAGAGAAGGCAAAAAGGAGAGGAAATATAAGACTTCCGGGAGTTCATAGTGCACATAGATTTGCATGTGGAGCCCTGAAGAAACAACAACAACAATAATGATAAGAAGGAATATAAAATATTAAAGACACTTAGTCGCTTGCGTCGTTAATTGGTTTAGTTGCCTGACAGGGCAAGCAAGATAGTCGGCCTGTACTTTCGTTGATGCCACCAGACGCAGTATTGAATTTGTGAATAAGGTAAGATTCGCGAACCTCCCGGTCATAGTGCGTTTTGAAATCAGATTGGAGCACCACAGCTGTGAATGTATGGAAGGGATGACTAAGATCATTTACGTGCTTGGACAGAGGAAGGTGGGGCAGGGTCTTTATGTGTGCCCTGTGGTTGTTTATTCTTATCCTGAATGGAGTCTCAGTTTGGCCAATGTATTGGGCGTTGCACACGGTGCATTCAAGAAGGTAGACAATATTTGAGCTGTCGCAGTCAAAATTTCCTCTTATTTGGTAAAAGAATGGCGACGCAGTGCTGTTTACTGTGGACGTTCTATTCATCATCGGGCATAGCTTGCACCTGGGTTTGTTGCAGGGGCCGCTGCCTGCAAAGGGGGGGGGGGGGGGGGGCAGAGACGGTAAGGCGCGCCACAAGAAAGAAAAAAGAGAAAAAGAAAAACATGGAGTGAGACCAGTAATTTTCTCTTTTTTCTTTCTTGTGGCGCGCCTTACCGTCTCTGCCCCCCCCCCCCCCTTTCCTCTTCTGGCGGCCGCTTTCAACCGCGGCGGCATTCTTAACCACGACGCTCCCCAAAACGAGCAACCACTCAAAGCCATGTTCGTCGCTGGACGCGTCGTTATGCTGACAATGGCTTTCCCAGGATCGTCCCGATGCAGTAGGTCGAACGGCACTCCTTGTTTTTATTTTATTTATTTACTTTTTTCAGTGCCACCGTGGAGCCGACCACGTGCCTATCACCTCTGCCCTTTCCGCCAGCTCTTCAAATTGCCGCCGTACGCGCATTGGGAGAAAACATGTTGGTGCCCCTCTGCCCCCTCCCATCTTTTCCCACTCACTCAGTAAATCGTTTCCGCCCTTTCTGTATGGCTATATAAACTAACGAGAGAAAACGAAATGTTGTCTTGAGAAAGGTCAGGCTCTGACCGAAACGTCGACAAATAAATGAAACTTTACTGAAGTGCTACGTCTCATATATATATATATATATATATATATATATATATATATATATATATATATATATATATATATATATATATATATATATATATACATGGGTTGTCGGTGAACGCTTCTCCAACGCGAGCAGTCGGTATTTCTCAATCAAGAAACTCGCTAGGAGACGCTGCCTGCGCCAACGTTGTCTCTCGCGTTTGCCGGGGCAGTGTCGAGTTTGCCGGGGAGCGCGTGGCTCCCGGCGCTCGCGGCGAGGGCGCGAGCCGTCTCGTTTTGCTTTTAGAAAACATCTGGCGTCTTTCGTTGGTTTATTTCATCAATCAACGGCGTTTTGAACAAAATTTTTGTTGTTTAATCACGCACAGGAGAAATCTCACCAGGCAATACCTTGGAGGTAAACAATGGCTGCTAATGGGAATGAGAGACAGAAGAAGTCGGCTTTTAGCTAACACTTACACTTCTACTTCTACTAACGTTTCCTACTGGAACATGACAATGGCTGCTAATGGGGAATGAGAGACAGAAGAATTCGGCTTTTAGTTAACGCGCACGCTGCGAATTTTTTATTGTTCAACACAGGAGAAATCTCCCACCGGCACCACCTTGGAGGTCAAAGCGTAAGACTGGTTACGCACTACGACGAGGGACGAACGGGTGCCGCCTTAAGGAGCTTCGCCCCTAATAGAGGTGTTAGCTCTCTCTCTCTCTACCTTGTCCCTCCCACTGGGGCGCAGAACTAAGTAAGCAGTCGTTGCACGCCGTCGGTGTTGTGTCCTATATAGTGTACGCATATGTAAGTAGCAACAATTAAACGCTCACACACTTATGTCGGGTAGGAGTAAACGTGCACCTGATAACACCATAGGCGTTTTCTTTCACGGAAGACACACGCTCTTTCCTTACGTACGCAGTTGTGCTTTTGTCACCTAGTCGTCCCTTGCGCCCTGATTCGTCAAATGTAGCTATATGTAGTCCAAAGATCAACCGTGCAGCATAGGTAAACCAAGCTTAGGGCACAGATAGACGAATTCAGGAATGGCAGCGTTACCGCGCCACCGCATTCTGGCATTTTCTTTGACGGCCGGGGTTCACAGTGGTGGTTCAAGCCTTTTTCTTTCTTTTTTTTCTTTCGCGTTATTAGAGTATGGAGTACTATTACTTGCTACTGTTTCTTTAGACAGAATATTGCCGTGTTACTAGGGTGCAGCTTATTTCGGCTAACATAAGACCACGCAGGGCGTAATCGCTTTTATACTAAGGCACATTGCAGTGGAGCCACAAGCTACCCAACCCAACGCGATGTCCGAGTTCATGCCCCGAATGCAACGGTTCTGTTCGTTCAGAACAACTCGAAGCACATGTAAGTGCATCCCAATTTGTAACTGCAAATGTGTTATAAATAAAATTATTGGGAACAAAATTTCTAACGTCATAATTTAGAAATATATGCGCACTTGCGTCCTTTCATCTTCTCGTTCGTGATAGTGACATAGCCCGCGTATACGTTCTATACATCTTTCGTTTTTTCTGTTATATACCATGCAAGATGTGAGGTATGGCAGCAGTGCTATGAGGACACACAGGTGGCCGATCTTGGAATGCAACCCCTGTCCGCTGCATAACACGTCAATGCTCAAAAGCACTAGCTAGAACAAAAAAAGGGCGACTGGTCATGGAAGAGAAACAGCGACGGGTGCTAACCTTAAGGTTGCATCAACGGTCAATTTGCGCCTCGCACTTGTGTGACCTTGTCTCTTCAAACAAATAATCAAAGCAGTGACCGGCAGACGGACAGTTTTATTATGTCCAATGCTTATGGACTGGGCTACGCTGTGCCTCAACAAGCGTCCTAGGTCTAAGGTCACGTCATGGCACTGCGGTGCAAACGGCTCACACTGCGCAACCGTAATTTCACGCAGTTTCACACAGTGCAATTTCGCGTGATTTCACAACCGCAATTTCACATAGCTTGGGAGCGGCGCAGTGCATAAACGCAACTTTTAGTGCATTTGCTGCAATGAGCTTTGTGATGCGTGACAATGAACTTGGTATGCATCTGCAGGGCGCACGACCCCCCCTCCCCCCGACCTCTCCCGTTATGCACTCATCCACGTTCGCGAGTGTGATATGCAAGAGGTGAAAAAATGGCAGGGGTGAAGGGTTGAACCTCTACATCCCTTCTCCCCCTCTCTCTAAGTAAGTGGTGCATCGAGGAATGTAGATACAAAATTCACGAATGGCTGCAAATTGTATATCTTTCATTGCACGATGCCTGGGTCGACGCTTCTTTTCAGTTTAGTCTTAACGTGAGATAAATTTGGAAAATTTAAAAAGACCTTTTAAAGAAGCTCTTGAATTCCTTCCGCACATAAAAGGAGAGCTAGGTAATTTTAAAATACTAGTCAAGAATGTAACAAGAAGAGGAAACTTAGCTTTCTTCTTCTTCATTTTTTTTTTTTTTGCCTATGCGCCGGAAGTGTGGAGCGGTAAGACGAAGAGAATTTGGGCATGTTCATTCATATAGTTAACGCTGGATGACGTAGCACATAAAGACAGGGACAAAGAGGGCGTGTTCCCTTTTAACGCAATGCATATATGCTAGAGCATGCAGTAATATATTTCTCAGACACTGCGACATGGGTCACATATATTCCTTTAATGCTGCTCTTATCTCCCGCTGATTTCCTGGTTCCCGCAAACTAAGTATCTAGCAAATCAGAACGATTCTGTTAGAATAGTTTGTCACGTCATGATCGTGTCATCAATCAGTGGTCGTGTGTCTGTGCTTTGTTTTCTTTTTTTCTCTGTGTGTCCTTCTCTCTGCCCATCTTTCAAGATTCGCAGTGTGTAGGTGAGAAATATTAAATTTCCTGTTCCAGAACAGGAAAATCAGGTACCAGATGGTACCTGATTTTTCTTCATCACGTTGCTCTATTTTCTTTAAGCGTGAATTACACTAGGTGCTTTAAGTACAGGCCATACTTCGAGGGACTATACTCCATTTACCTCCGCTTGTGGCGTTGGTTGCTTTTGGGTAACCATCTCCCCCTTTCGTGATGTAGTCGGTGGTAACAATTCTGTATACACTGGTGTCGTTTACTTCCTCGTACCGTGGAACATTGCATCTTCTACAGAGAACTTGAAGCGATACAACGCGACAGTTACGGGAAAAGTTCAAGTTATACGTCACACGAATACCTGCAAGAGGAAGAGAGATAAAGTTTTAGTGGATGTCCGAATTGGCATAATGCTCCACGTCGCATTGGTCACACACGAAACGACGCATTCTGAGGCTAACAAAAGCAAGAAGCATGCCCAAGTAACAAGGGCCAGCCAATTATAAGAAGAAAAAAAAACGTAGGCAGCGTCTGGTTGAGGTCAATGGCTCTGAGATAGATTATTAGCTCATAGCAACGCTATTGCGCAGTGTCCAACGCTATTCTGCAGTTCAAAGGAACAGTTACCAAAATTTAGGGCATGTTTGGGTATTATCCCTGTAGCTGCCAAGCGCCAGCATAAGCAAAGAACGTGATAAGAATAGTCGCGCATACTTCTGTTCAAATACCTGTAAGGACCATCACATGATGAAAGCTAAGACATTGCACATGGTGCAAGTGCGCATGACATACAATATGCGAAATTTTAAGGCACAAAAAGGACAGAAATAGGGCTAGTGGATTTCTGCCCGTCTCCTGCCGCCCTGCATGTAAAGGAAAGGCAGTACTACCTCCAGGAGGAACGCAGTCTTCCAAGCATGTACTTCTATATTTATAGTTGTTATACCTGTCAATGCACAAGGGCCGTCTATCACTAATCGTACATTCAGGCTGCAAAACCAAATCGCCTGGTAACATACACACGACGTACACGATTTCCGACATGACAGATGAATAACTTGGGGCCTTTTGTGCCCGGCAGGCGATATTTACTTATTATTTCTTGCGGTACATTATTCTTGACAGTCGTTCTCGCAATGTTAACTAAGGAAGTTCACACAATCACTAGCATGTACAACGACCAAGCCAATAGAATCTGTTTATAAACATACGTCTCAAGCTTCATAGTCGCCTCGGTTGGTGAGCAATTAATGTCCAATTCATCACTATTATCAATAAAGTGAACACACCTATGTGTCAGATATTGCCCAATGCAAATTATGAAATTATGAAAATAGCAAAATGACATCACGATGTCCACAAAATGATTTCAGTCGTTTTCAAACATTCTTTTTTCCTTTGTTACGCAGAAAACTTGAAAACGTCTGTGGAGTTTTCCTCTTGTTCATTAATGACACTCAGTACTAAATTTTTAAGAAATGACATATTGATTGTTTCTAGCAGGTGCCCTTTTAAAAAGCTTACGCTGTGAGCTTTCCGCAAGCATGTCGGCTGCTACCTGCAGGAAGTCAGCGAAAAGGGCGAGGCAGAGTGAAGACGAACCAAAATGTTATACTTCTCCTTCCTTCTCTCTATCCCGTCGTTTTCACTGGTTTTCAGCGAGTAACAAGAACCAACTGGCCCAGGTATCGACTCTTCTGCAATGTAGGCTGCAAATTACTGCCCTGGGGCGACTCTTTAACCTCTTTATTCTCTTTTTTTTCTTTTTGTTATTACTTCCTTGATCCATTTGGAAGCAGGCACATCATTAATTCCATTCCTACGAGAACAAGCGAGCGCCTCGAAAAGCTAAGGCGAAATATGACGCTGGCGAAGTAATGTTATACCAGCGAGAACCTATGACATAAGGATGCACGGACATGATGTCATAACTCACCCGACACCTGCAAGAAACGGCCCTCCTTCTTTTGATAGCTGTATTCCGATACTGAGTATTCAAACATGTTCCTTAGCTCCGAGCCGTTCAGTGTCATTATGACGACCGACATGCCGAAAGGCATTGTAGCCAGTATATGACCCATCGTTATATTACCTTCGTGGCAAGGAATAACGGGAAAAGAAGGTGAAAATGCGTTATCAATCAGCCATTCTTTCATTATTGAAAGGCTATCAGTTATTGCTCGAATAACTAGCTGGAATAAATACGCTGAAGACAGCGCAGCCTGTGTAATAAAGAAATTATCCAACGAAAGAGCAGTATATCCAAAACTCGAGGTAAGCTTTGAAATTGAAATAAACAAATAAGAAAAATAGCTGCGCCACATTAAAAAAGCCTCGGTCCTTTATAATACCGTGGTAGCTGTTCCGCCGCAAAAATAAAAGAAACTCTCGCATAAGAACACGTATGTTACCATATATCATGTGATACGTATTCAATATTACATTGCTGGACTCTAAATGCATGTGGGACATGTCCCATGCGCAATATGATATATGGTGACATGTGGGTATTTAGGTGAAACACCCATATGCTCGCAAAGCATATTAGACGTGAACTTGTGTTTGCAATGATAGCGGATGTGCCTATTTCCATCGATTTATTTAAAATGTTCGCGTCTTCATTGGATGACCATGACGCCCCATTTATCGAAGTGGTGTGAGGTGCTGTTATATCAACTTCACCCTCTCTTCGTTGACGTCCACAGCAATTTAGGACACGTTAATAAGCACAGCACTACTTTGAATTGGCAGTGTCGTACTACAAGAGCTCACGGCGGCGGGCAACACTAAAATTATGTTAGCTAAAAAATTTTGGACTTTCGAAAATGATGTTTATTCCCTAAAAAGAGTTGTCGGCTCTCTTTTGGTACATAAGGCTGCCAACACGGCTTTACGATCGCATGTAACGAAACAGCGTGCTCGCGCGGCTTTCTCACGTGTTCGTTTGTTGCTCTTCAAAACTCCGTTATTACCGTTCATTTACCTGATCCTTTCCCAAGGCAAACTGACAGCCAATACTAACTATCCTAATAGTCATAGTAAAATCGTTATAACAAAGGTGGCTGGTCCAATAAATGCCCTTCCTACGAAGTAATGTCTTAAGTATTCCATTGCTAACGTTGTACTTTTGCTCGGAGTCACCTAATAATCTTTGTTTTCCATCTTACCTCGTGTCTGTCGAATCTCAAGATGTATCCTAACGCAAGCAACCGTATGCGTGGATCACAAGTGCTATATGCAACCTTTTGCTGAGGCGTCCCTCAAAGCTCGCTGCTCAGTTTTGGAGCGTTAAAAAACATAATTAATTTTCTTTCCTGCTTTATTCGCCTACATCCCGGAGTTACGCTAATCTAACGTGCTTAACTATGCTTTCGAATGTTTCACTTAGCCCAGGATGGTATACTTTGTTACATGTCTTGTGTGATGCAGCGTAAACTCGGGGCATCTGGTGATTCATGACAATTGGTACAGCGCGTAGCTGACGAAACCTTGCTGAATCTCTCTCTAGTTGCTGTTTGGCGCTGCACCAAATGGCTAGGAAACACCTGCCGTTCTTTCAGAAACGCGGTAACCTGTAATTGCTTACGAGCTTGGGGGATAGGAGCGCGGACGGCGCCTCCGTTGAACAGGGCACCGTTGACGTCCGACCAGAGTCCGGGCTCGCTGCTCTCCTTGTCCGCATAGTGGGCGAAGAAAGCGTCCGCTATCAAATTCCCCAGGTTACACTCGCGCAACCGGCAAATTTTGTCCTCCTGTTCCAGCTTAACCTTCGAGATGCCGATGACCTCGCTGATGGCTCGAGTTACGTTTTCCTTGTAGCATTCAATGACATCTAGCATTTCTTTGTCTGAATAAATAGAGAAGACCGCCATATTAGTGCATACTATCAGCACGCGTATCCATACTTTTAAACATTGATACTAAAGGAAAAGTAGCAACACTGCAAAATCAGGTAACATGAACGTGGTGTAAGAGATATCCAAACCAATAACGTGACTCAAATCGTAGTCTCTATATTCGATCACTAATCTTTGTTTGTGCAAGGGCTTTGCTCTGTAATCGCCGCAGCAGTTGCGCAGGCTAGAATCGTCTGATGTCGGCTGCAATATCTGTTGCCGGTGTACCCTTTTTATTTAGTTGACGGCAGCGGTGCGAGTAAATATTATTTACTCGGGGCTTTTTAAAAGTCATGCTGTACTTATTCTGTAAGGGATTGTGTGTGAAACAAGTCTTGACGCAAACTGGACACAAACCAAAAGCCGTAACAGTAACGAAAAACGTCACACTTATTAGAGACACGAGCCCTACAGCGAGCACTCAGCCATTTTGTTCTACAGCTCATGCCGTTGCTTTTCTTCTCCACTTTTCTCCTCCTCTTTGTCTGTCGGCAACGGTCTTCAACAGACGTAGACATATAAAGATGGTGTTCGGCTCATAAAAGGGAAACAAAATCCAAAAAGTTTGGCCTGCACTCTTCCGCAGACCATAAAAGCTTCTGTAAATCGGGTACTTCACAATAAATTTGTGAACTTTCTCAGACTTGTTGAATACGCAATCGCACTGCACCTGCACTATACTTCGAACCTGTCCGCAATACCGCGTAAGTGATGCAAGACAAACAAAACTCTTACAGATTACTTTGCACAACTGTCCGACATCAAGTAAGCGTTCTCCTCTTCAAACGTCGTAAAAATCCGTGGCCAGAATAGGTTAACCCGCAACAAATTTTTGAACAGGTGAAAGGTATGAAGAAAAAAGTTAAAGTTCGCGTCTTGCCCCGCCACGGTGGTCTAGTGGCTAAGGTACTCGGCTGCTGATCCGAGGGTCGCGGGATCGAATCCCGGCCGCGGCGGCTGCATTTCGATGGAGGTGAAATGTTGAGGCCCGTGTGCTGTGCGATGTCAGTGCACGTTAAAGAACCCCAGGTGGTCGAAATTTCCGGAGCCCTCCACTACGGCGTCTCTCGTAATCAGAACTGGTTTTGGGACGTAAAACCCCACAAAAACAAAAACAAAAAAGTCCGCGTCTTGCCTGCTATAAGGTTATCTTGTTTACACTCAGAAGATTCATAATAACCCAGCATTCATCATTGTCATTTCCGCCTTTGATAAACAAAGTCTTCTCGAGACGGCTCTCTCGGCATTATCTATTATAGGGCAGAGCTGAGCGTTATTGTGGAAACAATGAAATTATGGTCTGTAGTGACAAGTGCCTCACAACTGTGCTCTTGAAGGAAAAGGTAGTAAACAATGCAGTAACGGGAGTGGTTACTACCTTTTTGGCAGCTTTACTACATTATATGACGGGTTACTACATTAGAAGTATGCGATAGGTCGCAAATGTTGCGTTACTGTTGTGTCAGAGGTAGTAATCATTACCACATGCTCACGTAATGGTTTAGTAAACATTGCTAACTCCATTGTAAGTACTATATTGTGCTGTAATCATGATAGGCTCAACTTTTCAGCGGAGTTTAGACAAATTACACTCGATTTGATTATGTTGGAATAAAAGTCTCGTGAAGCGTCGTGGCATGCCTATACGGAAACAGTAAAATATAAGAATTTGGATCGAAAACATTGATTACTTATCTTAATCTACGTCTGTTCAACGAAACAACATGATCATCCTTCAGTAAAGGCATAGATAACGTTAACGCTGCTGTTAGAGTATCTCGTAGAAGCCTTGACTTTAAGTGTGCCGCAGTGAGTGTAGTGGTTTCTCGTTCGAACATGTTTTCATAAACACTGTCGCTTCATCATTTCTGCATGCAGCGTATTCGCAGCTCTAAACACATGAAGTAACTAGCGACCGTCGATTAACGTAGCATTATGTAATTAGTCAATACCAATCAGTACCACCGGATAATTCCGTACCGCTTCATTTTTATTTCACCTTATCCTGTTGTAGTAGAATCGACTTGATATTGCAACGGAAACAGCACATATAAACCGAATCACCATAAGCCCGATAAGACTCCCATGAAGGGCAGTAAAACTACAAACTCTGGTTACTGTGCTTATCTACAGGTAGTAACCGCAGGCAGTAAGTGGCATGTTAATAACGTTACTACCTTGTCGTTTTCTAGCTGCAGTTACTACGCAGTGAATGTTGGTGAGAAGCAGTTAGTATCTCGATGTTAACTTGTAGCACTGCGTTTTTTTTTTTTGTTCTTTTTCTAGGAGTGCTGGTCTTTTTCTTCTTTTCATATTTCGAAGTCGACGGTAACATTTCGGTCCGTTGTACTTCCACGCGAACATGTTGTCTTACCGAGAAGCAATATTTTCAGCCGTGGAATGTATGCACACTGCAGCGTTCACGACCTTGCATATCAGCGAATGCTTGTCTGTAATGCATTGTGTGGGAGCAACCAGGCAACCCTAATTGGAAAATGTGTCCGTCAACAAATTGTCATATCTATTTTTTACAACCAATGAAACAACTCCCATTATGAGGAAGCTTTCCTGCGAATAACCTTCGAACTTTGAGCAATACTTCGAGCGAACTTTGACTTCGAATTTCCCGCTGGGGTTACCGACAGACATGAAAGTTTCTTTTCATCAACTTCGCTTATTTGTAAATCTTATTAAGCACTTCTTGAAAAAATATCAAAATCATCATGGGCTTGCGGTTACCCAGACGCCGACATCTTACTTGTGTCACGTACTTGCTTCTCTGCGCTACAACACACAGGGGCGGGACCTGCGCTTACAGCTTTTGAAAATAATACTTTATTATCTGCCTCATGACCGTGGCCTTAAGAATTTGCCCCGACCATGGCCTTTCACTGACAGCCTAGAGAGTGCATTACGCATGTTCAGAATCGACCTTTCTCTCTCTCTTTTTCTTTTTGGCACAAAAGTGCTGCGTTTACGCTTCAACATTTCTGCCGACTCCACACTTAGGTGCGCTATTGTTCCGTCGCCTATTTGCTATTTCTTCTTATTTTTTTTCATGCCTATCGGCATATATTGTTTGAGCAGGCTTCACCGCTCGGGGTGTCCTAGCCGATGAGAAATTAAATAGATTAGCAGGAAGCCCGTGCTTCGGGTTCTATTCCACATTTTTCATTAAGATATTGCCACTACGGGCTGGACTGTTGTGATCAAAATTATAAGCTTCTGTTCTGCAGCCGGAGTTTCTCGAACTGCAACTAACAATACCCCCCCCCTCCCCCCTTTTTTTTTCTTGCTTCTTTTTCATTAATTTGGACAGACGCCTTCTACACAGCTGCGAATCAAATCTCACTTTTCACATATGAACTTCTTGTCATCTTTGCCCGTTGTTTTTCCGGGAGAAGACCTGCGTTACACTAGTTTTGCTCTCTACGTGTCGCAACTTTCACAAGCTTGATACTGCACCAGACTAGCGACAATGCATTCTTAAAGGTTGACTTCGCGGCGTGTTAAGAGTTTTAAGTTCTCTTTGCTTCTTACCTTCTTCCACTGAGCTGTCCAACAGGATCGGGTTTCCTGTCCAGTTGACCACCTTTCCGTCGTTGTCAAACTCGACTCGCAAGAAACCGAGAAACTTTCCGAACCAGTAATCTTGCACCACAAGACCTTTACTACCATCACTCCTGTTCACGACCGTAGGATAGTCTCCTTCTGGAGTATTTTCCTTTGGGTAGCCAGAGCCTGAAATAAACATTTCGGTGCTAAGCAGGCTTACAAAGAACGCTGCGAATTCTTAATAAAGTGAAAGGCTCTAATATTGTGCCTATTAAGAAGTTAAAATGTGCAGTGAAGTGGTCCACGCGGTCGCCTATGATTGGCTCTACGTGTGTTATTCTGGGTCCGCATTCATAAAAATAACATGCAATAGAAAATTTCGTAACAGAAAATTTCAGCCAATCCTGATGTTGGACATACCAGTGGCAAAAAGCACTTACGAAAAAGAAGTTTTGTGAATTCGGCCCCTGTTATTGAAAGCAGTGCTATGTCGTAACAAATAACAAGGGCCCGTATTCACAAAAACAACTTACGACGAAAATGTTCGTAAGAGAAAATTTCAGCCAATTCTGATGCTGGACATATCATTAGCGAAGCCCGCTGGCCAATAGCATAAAGCACTTACGAAAGAGAAGTTTTGTGAATTCGGCCCAAGTTTCCGATAACGGAATCTGCATTAGTAGGCTGAGTATAAGTAATTACGCTTATCTTTGCCAAATAAGTCAGAGCGCTCTTTTAACACACCGACCTATACGGCTTAGGGTCTACGAGATCATTGTTGGCAGTGTTTTTGGCAAACACTCGGCCAAAAAGGCATTACTTGACCGCGTAAGCATTCACAAGGTCAGACCGCCTGTAGAAATGCAAAACACCAAGAAATGGCACTAATCTTTACGCATATATCAAGATAATATCAGGAGAAACACAAGATTATATCGTAATCTTGTGAGTTGCATGCAGTGACACCCATGAATTATTGGAAATATTTCACCTTAACTCCACGTTAAGACGCCCTTACTATAAGCCAAGCGATGCCTGACCTTCCAGCAAACAAGGTAAAAAAAAAAGAAAATTCAAATCATTCGGTACCATGATACAGGAAGGTATTCGTATGTCCACCAACGAGAAGATCCAACTGTGTCACTTGCTTCACGATTTCTATGTCTCGTGGGTATCCCGAGTGCGTTATTGCCACAATCACCTTCACACCGCCCTTCTCGAGTTTTTCTGCTTCTTGTTTGATGCTCTTAATTTCATCTTCAAACTTCACTTCACCTGCAGAAACCATAAGCTCAAGATGAAGAAAGAAGCCGCTCACTAGTGGGATTTTTTAATGGTCATTAGACTGAGTGACCATGTCACTCGTTCCTGGCAGCACGCTTAATCAAACTGCTGAACAAGCTGCATCCACATTTCACAAGCTAGACTTGCACCAGTTTACTTTTTAGCCTTGTGCAAACATACAGTTATGATATTTCACGTTGGTGGGATTATTACAGCAAAGACGTATTGATTATGCTATTCATCAGCTTCAACAGCCTTGCATGTTATATTTATTTTGTACCATTTTACGCGAGCGTTATCCAAAAGTAACGTGCAGTGTATCGTTCTTGAAGCGGTGTGTTTCCACGTGCTCGGAGACCAAGGTAATCCTCACCGCTCTTATTCCTATCACTCACCTTTTAATTATAGGCTACTAAACACAATAACGGCGCCACCAACACACTTCTCGAAATAATAAACATCAGCAAAAAGATTGGTTTGTTTGCTTAGACAATGCTTGCTAATTAAACGTCATCAAACGCCGCTGTGTAACTGCTGCATTGATGGCTCAGCTTCAAATAATGACTGCAGTTATAACACCCCCGACACGAGCATTCCGTCAATAAACCGAAGGGAATACATGTTAGCCAATAATACAGAGAAAAACGCGGCACCAAAGTCGTATTCACTTGGCTAAAATTGTGCGTTTTTGCTTGAATGTAAGCTCAACGTAATCAGTGTGAGAAGTTCTACAATTGTGGCCACATGGTACTTTCCTTTCGCTTACCAGTGTTTGACAGGAATCGAGTTTCCGGAAGTACAGCACCAACAATACCCACTGACATGTTATGTACTGTGATCGTCACCGATTTGGGAAGGCTGATGTTTCGCAAAGCCGGCTCATCCGAAAAGTCCGTGTTCGTGCCGAGGACCGATACGTTAGCCTCTTGCAGGGCTAACAGATGGTGCGCGAGCCCTTCAGGCCCATCGTCGAACTCATGGTTCCCAAGACACTGGAATACGCGCAAGAAATAAAAAAATAAAAATGCAAGCGGAAGGAGAGAGAGAGAGAGAGGTAATGAGAGAACGGCCGAAAGGGTAACCGAAAAAGTCCATTAAAATCAACATGCCGCAACTACATTATGCGCTTTGATGAGCACTGAGCTTCACCATCACCATCGTCATGTAGTACATCACGATTAACGATACTGCCATCGCGTGTGGCTCATACTCGTAATGCTAGGGTCCCGGTATGCGGGTATGCAGGTATGTCAAACAATGAACAACTAAAATAGACATCTAACATGCCATTAGAGCACACTTAAAAACAAGAAAGGCTTCGTTTTTCGAGATGTTCGTTTTTAGTCCTATTTTGAGACTTTCTAGGTTTAGGTCCTCAGCCATGCCTTGCAGTTCACCGTCATTGCTAGAGAGCACAATATCGTTTGCAATCTTTAGATTGCTTAGATATTCTGCGTCTATTCTAATTCCCTTCTCTTCCAAGTGTAGACGTTTGAACACTTCTTCTAGGTATGCAGTGAATAACATTATTCTAGATGCGAAGCAGCTTATGGTCGAGCCTGTTCCGTCCCTACGCCGTCCACACCCCAACTGCGCATGCGCAACAGCTGGCTCAAGCTGGAAAGAAACGAGAACGCGCCCTCGTCCGCGAGATACAGCGCTTGCGCAGGCAGGGTCTGCTAGCGAGTTTCTTGATTGAAGAAACCGACTGCTCGCGCAGCACAACCCTCCACCGGCAGCCCCGTGTATACAGGCACTGGATCGTGACCTGCAATGTAGTGCCAGTGGGAGATTTCTCTTGTGCGTAGTTGAACCATAAGTATTCGCAGCGTGCGCGTTAACTAAAAGTAATCCGGAACTTGGCACGATCTACGACGTGGGAGCGCAGGAACCTCATAAAGACCAGGAGCATAATGACAACGCGTGTGTAAATAAATGCACACGTTGTCACTCATTTACGTGCATTAGTGTGCAATGTCACGGGAGATTTACGGTAACCCCGAACGATCTCTAGGGCTTCGTCCACTCCTCATGGTTCACTTCATGGAGATCCGGGAATTTTTTCCCTATTATTTATTTTTCCCTATTCTTAGCAAATACATCGCGTGCAGCTACAGCTGTACCATGCATGTGCAAGAAGTAGGAATAAGAACGCATTGGCAGCTGCAGTTCAGTTACTACTAAATCATTCTAGTGGCATTTCTTAGCCGCGCAAGTAAGCCGCGTTCTCTTACCACGTAATCGTAATCCATTTGGGTCATGACGGCCGAAATGATTTTCTCCTTGAGCACAGTGTACCAAGCGGTTCCTTGAAAGAAGTCACCGGCGTTCATGAATAAGGTACCTGGATATTGTTGCTTCAGTTCTGTGACCTAACGTAAAAGAAAATAAGGTGTACTGAGATGTAAGCAAGTTTTAGTTTCAAAAAATGGGGGTAAATTTAGCTCGATAGACCAGATAATATTCAATGATTATGTAGCTTAGACTAAAAGAAAAAGATGTAGGGTTATGCGAACATTCGGAAATTTCTAATACCGAATCAAAATAGTTTTATTCGATTCGATCCCCGAATCAAATAGGCCGTTAATTGTATACCTGAATATTTTTCGAATAATTTGCGAATATATAAATAAATGAACTGAACACCTAAATGAACACAGAACTGGTGCACAAGCACGATAAATTTCGACCCCGTTGAGGGCGTGTTCTGAGGGTTAGTTGGTATGGCATTATTTTGAAAACTCAAACTGCGCAAGGAACAAAACACCGCGCGCGGCGTCTTGTCCCTCGCACAGTGCACGCGTAAACGATGAGAGCTTGTATATTAAAGCAAGCTACTTCGCTGGAGAAGTGCGATTTTACCGGGTGCACGGTGATCATACGCACTTTCCGAACAATTCGGCACAAAGGGCCACGCTTACGTGCTAAACTTGCGTTTGTGTAGCTAAAATTATGCACACTGGGACGTGAACACTGACATTGTAAGAATGGTTCTTCGATATTAGAGAATTATTGGAAAAATATACTTCATTCTATTAGCTTCTATCACTGTTCCATTAGCATTCAATTCGGTCTCGAGACAGATTTTTCTCGCAACTTCAAAAATGTATAGGGCAGCATTGTACTTTTACTCAATAGAGAGAGCACCGGAAGTGAATGAGACCCTTTGTGTTAAATGACGGGTGATGCATTTTGCTTTTTTTTTACAAATACGCGAACTTATAACACGACGCAAATCAATAATGTATCCTCCAACAAAACGCATACCAAGTTTACAAAGATCCTGTAAATCGCAACTTAGCAAGTGGCATACCTTTGTCTTGATACGAGCAACGCCTCCAACGCAACTCCTATTTTCCTTATCCCTCTCGCTGCACATGGCACCGTACTTTGTGCTTTCTTCAATATGCGCGTGCACGTCATTTGTGTGCAGCACGGTCAGGGTGAACCGTTTCGATTCCTCGGCGAGGCAGCATACGCAAAAAAGAAGCGCCACAGCAAACGCCACTCCGCTCGCCGAGTGCATCTCATTCATCGGCAGCTGTCAGACTGATTCGCACATACTGGATTCACCTTTTCTACAGCGACTGCCTTTTTCTGGGTATGTTCGGCGTCGTGACGCTCGCCAATTTACGAAGGTCTTGACACTTCGCGACCGGCAAAACTTGAGGCGAAGGTCTACTGCCGCCGCTCGTTCCTTGCGTCAGTGTACAAGACGCGGCATTTGGATGGAGTCTCATCGTGCAAGGACTTCGCATCGTGCAATTGTGGCAGGCTGTCTCAACAATGTGAAACGCCACCGCGTTCGGGCTCGGGGTACGCCTGTTGCAGTCACCGTGCGACAACTGAAAGCGCCAGCGATATCTCGGGACCATTGTTCTGTGCTCAAATAACAGTACAGCTCTAAGAAGATCATTTTGAAACGGAGTGTGTCATACCGGTCTTTTGAAAAGGGAGGTTGTCCTGGCCGACAGAGACAGTTTTTTTTTTCTCCTCCTTCATGACCTACGCATCTGTTTATTACGGAAAAGTGGAAGCTACGAATTTATGGCGACCGAGTATGACAAAAAGCTGTACGTGTCTTTAATATTTTCTGAAGCACCGTTTAGGCGCCAGCCTGATATACATTAGGCTAGGTCGAAACGTAGAATCTGATTGAATCACAAACGGCATCTCTCTATCTCTGTATACAGTGGAGCTACGGCCACTCAAACTGTATTTCTGGAAGGCCGTGGGTTCGAGTCCAACACATTATGAAATTAGGCGTGTACAAGTACGATCTACCTTCGTGCCCAACGTCATCCAGCTAGCTCTGTTTACCGTGAAGTTAGGAACACATTTCCTAGAAGTCCTTAGCTATCGCTTGAGAGACGCAAAAGCGAAAGCTAAGACCTTTGGTCGTCCAACCCAGAGCATTTGGCAGTCAAACCTCGCTTGAATGCAACTTGGCATGGGCTGTAAAGGTTAGCAATCAATCACGTGTGACTCATACCAGCACATGCAGTGCGGCTATCGTTAAGCGTAACGTAATTGACGAGTGTGTAATGTTGTTGATGGGACTTATCAGTCGTGTTGGTCATGCATCCCTAACCCCCGTGCCATTTATGGGATGTGACAAATCAACGAGGCGCAAGCTTTTAATTTTTCTGCTGAATTTTGTGACCAGAGCTTTCGAGAGGTTTTTCAAGTTCACGCAGGGCAGCCGTTCAGCTACCGCTATAGCCTGTGTCGCTTGTACTTAAAGCCCTTAAAATACGGACAGCCTCAACTGCAGTTCCCATCGATAATAATGCGAGTAATTCTTAAAATCGTTGTTATACGTGGTGGCGACGCGAGTGGAGGTGCTGAGGCCGAATCCGTCCGACGCAATTAGTCGTTGTTCTATTGACCAGCGCTTTAGCGCATCGAACGCATGAACGTGCGAACGATTCAGAAGCGAACAGGCTGCGAAAACTTTGTTGCCCTATTTCCATCCATTTTCTTGTGTCTCAAGCAAGGAAATTTCACACCCGAGTTACTAAACGCCGAAACGGGAGAAGCTGGAACAAGATATTCTGTAAGGACCCAGGTTCCGTGTGATCCCGGCCTTCGTGTCAGTGCTGTTATACCTACGAAGTTATGCATCGCCAGCTATAGCCTGCCAAGAATCCTTACTCAGCACTCTCTCCCACATATTGCCGTATTTCGTGTGTCGTGTCTGTGCTGTCATACCTACGAAGTTATGGAGCAAGTTCACAATCGCGTAATGAATATACGGTGTACGACAATGTATGTTCGTGTTATGGGCAGTCCGTAGCAACGTCAGTCCGTAGAACTGAAACCTGACTACTCGGTGCAGCGAGCGACTGCGCGTGTCCGCATATTCTGCCTGGCTACTACCCGCACAGGCTTTGTATTAATAAATTTCCTTGTTTCGTTCTTCCTTTTTTTGCGTTCACTTCGTTCTTGTTCAAAAGATTATTTGTTCAAACAGTCGACATTACCGTCACAGCATATTGTGACTGCCTTTCCGTGTCTCCTGTAGCTAATCAAAAGATTCACTAATAAACATTCGAATCAGTTCACTGATGAAAGCTGTTTAATACTACTTTAAAATAATTCTGAAACAAAAATGTGCTGAAATGTGGAATGGCTTGACACATTCATTACGCGTATTAGAGAGCGACTTAAAATACTGTCAACAGCAGCACTGGTATAGTTGCTAGCACGTTTCGGAGTAGACATGACCACTGCTGCTCATGTTCCCGATTTAAACCGTACTCGGCAGGAATAATTGAATTGGCTGGTTTCTATTATTTTAAAGAAATTCTCGTAAAGTAGGACAAGGCGCGCATCAAGCAAACAGACCTGCAACAGTAATAGGAACTGCCAACACAAGGTAGTGACGTGGTCGGTTGTTGTTTACACAAAACCCTGTTTTGCGTCGGTGGCGCGAGGTCCTTTGTTGGTGCCCCGGTAACGCTATACACACTTTTAAGTCGCTTTTACATTTCTAATAGGCTGTATTTGTCGTTTTTATTTCGCAGATTACGTAAATGGGTGTCCACACAAATCTATCTCCCAAGTTATCTCGCCTTCAAAACATTGTGTCAGTACTCCGTTAAATATATCTGTTCTCACTTTCACTCATGTATGAGGCCCTTTAAGGAGGCCCATTTGGCATTTAAGAACGGCTTGGTTTGACAGCAATAAAAACGGCAAATGTCATGGGCATATACCGAGTATTTTTGCAGCTTTTTCTCTGACTGGATGTGACACGACTGCGTGTGAGAATGACAGCAGCCTCAGTTTATCGTTTCCCTTGCGCCATTAAACACCACTCATCATCATCATCATCATCAGTTTATCGTTTGGCAGCTTTTGTTGACATCCACAGTGCATTTGACACTGTGACCCTTTCTTCCACACATGACCTTCATATCTGAGAAACAAAAAGCCACACATTACAAAAGATATAGAAAGGGCGCGACACAGGACGAGTACGACGACCAAGAGAGGCAGTTTTGTCTTGTGCCGTGCCAGTGTCGCGACGCTTTTATATTTCTTTTCTGATGATGCACCAACCAGCTCCTTTGAATGCTCTATAACTAATAATAAGAAAAAAATGTTGCTAATCCCTCTATCAACAGAATCGGTATAACACGAAAGTGAAATGAGTCTTCGCATAAGCAGTTAAATGTTTATTGTTTCATCGAGGTGAACTTGCCCATTGCTATCGCTGTTTCGCCCGCGCGGCACTGTTTGACGTGGATGAACGCACCGTTCACGCATTGCTTCCATAACTTCAAAAACCAACTCCTTGTCGTAACTGAAGTAGCCTACATGTTAACTAAACACAGTCGATCGTAAATGCCACTCGACAAACGTATCGATCATATTTACTTGCGCCGCATTGACCCGTCAACATCGTTACCGTGATTTGGCGCCTAAAGCAGTAGTGTTCCTATTGCCATCACGCTGGAAGAATGGTCTGCGGAGGAACGCTACGCACGACGAAAGGTGACCGGTACTCTACCACTGCGCTGTCGGCGCACGTACGCTTGAAGCTGTACGAACGCGGCTATGTTCTTTCTTATCACGCTGCTTTCCAATTCCGGCGCGTCTCCACACGCGTGCATCAAGGTGGACTTTGGAACGCGCCTGGAATGGTGGCGCCATCCAGGAGAGGCGAAGTAACGCTGTAGTGATTCACTTTGCCTCTCTTCGATGGCGGCACCGTTCCTGACAATGTGCTGGATGCGCGCGCTGAGCCTGACGAGAGTGTCGCAGAGCAAATATAAGGCGCATTCGTACAGCTCTTAGCATGTGCGGCGTTAGCGCAGTCGCAGAGCACCGGCCACCTCTCGTCATGGAGCGAGGAGCTGTGAGTCTGATTCCCAGCGCATGAGCAGAAATTTTAGGGGCGAAGCTCCTTAAGGCGGCACCCGTTCGTCCCTCGTCGTAGTGCGTAACCAGTCTTACGCTTTGACCTCCAAGGTGGTGCCGGTGGGAGGTTTCTCCTGTGCGTTGTTGAACAATAAAAAATTCGCAGCGTGCGCGTTAACTAAAAGCCGAATTCTTCTGTCTCTCATTCCCCATTAGCAGCCATTGGCATGTTCCAGTAGGAAACGTTAGTAGAAGTAGAAGTGTAAGTGTTAGCTAAAAGCCGACTTCTTCTGTCTCTCATTCCCATTAGCAGCCATTGTTTACCTCCAAGGTAGTGCCTGGTGAGATTTCTCCTGTGCGTGATTAAACAATAAAAATTTTGTTCAAAACGCCGTTGATTGATGAAATAAACCAACGAAAGACGCCAGATGTTTTCTAAAAGCAAAACGAGACGGCTCGCGCCCTCGCCGCGAGCGCCGGGAGCCACGCGCTCCCCGGCAAACTCGACACTGCCCCGGCAAACGCGAGAGACAACGTTGGCGCAGGCAGCGTCTCCTAGCGAGTTTCTTGATTGAGAAATACCGACTGCTCGCGTTGGAGAAGCGTTCACCGGCAACCCATATATATATATATATATATATATATATATATATATATATATATATATATATATATATATATATATATATATATATATATATATATATATATATCGTAATAAAGAACGAGACGTAGACACAGCGCCTTAGCTACAGGCCGGCTGTTCTAATCTGACTTCCTCGTCTTTCTCTTCGTCTGCTCCTCTTGCACTTCGCTCCTCTAGCGCGAGCGTCTTCGGCACGGCGAGCTCTCTGTTTTTATACATTACACTACATATATATATATATATATATATATATATATATATATATATATATATATATATATATATATATATATATATATATATATATATATATATATATATATATATATAGGCACTGGATCTTGACTTGCAATGAAGCGCCGGTGGGAGATTTCACTTGTGCATTGTGCATAGTTGAACCGTGAGGATTCGTAGCATGCGCGTTAACTAAATTAATCCGGAACTCGGCACGATCTACGATAAACATCCCGAGCTTCGCCCACTCATCATCATTCACTCCGTGGATATGCTGTAATTTTTTTCTGAGAGTGTTGCTTTCTTGTGCTCACATGCTTATTTTACTGCATCATATCCGTTACAGTTGTGACGTATGGGGTCGTGGTGGACCCCAGCATAGAACACTTTCATGTTAAAAATTAATGAAATTAGTGAAGCTTGCACTAGCGGCGCAAGGCTAGCGAAGCTGATGGGCGCTTGGGTGGGCCTGATTTTTCTCCGGCACGCCCACATCTGCTACATCCCATCCTCCCATCCCTTTGCTATACTACACTATGCACAAACGCATAGCTTTGCGAGACGCGGTTCACAGGACAGATCGGCGCACACTGTCTTTGCCTTTACTTCTTCTTTTTCTTCTGCTTGAACGTGCAATACGCGCGCCCGCCAGTCACACTTTTGCCAGCCAACAAACTTTTGTCACACTTTTGGCTGCATTTTGATGGAGGCGAAATTTTGAGACCCGTGTACTGTGCGATTTCAGCGCTCGTTTCAGCGACCCAAGGTGCCCCAGATGGTCGAAATTACCGGAACCCTGCACTACAACATCTGTCATAATCATATCGTGGCTCGGGGGCGTAAAACCCCAAAAAATCAACCACGCAATACCTGCCTCAAACAATCTCAAACAGCAGCAGGGATCCCATGCCCTCCTTCTGTGAAATAACAAAGCTTTGATCCATTCATTATTATGATTGTCCACGCAACCATCTTTCTCCTTGTAATAGACACCAAGCTTGTTTTAGCGCCCATGATCGATCGAATTCAATAAAGCTTATTCTACAAGGAAAGTGTTAAGCAAACAAATGGCTGGGGCACCTTGTCCGTGATTCCACTGGGCCCAGCGGCCCGCCATGCTTGGTCAAGGAGCATCACTTAGGCCTTTTTTCGCTGATGAGCCAAGTCACCGATACTGCTCTGTTCCGAATTGATGCGCCGAAATATAAGCTGTATTAATGTTGGATTGCCTGAGGTCGCATGCCTGCACGACGTAGGCGAATGTTGGTTGGCCTCCATACCATGGTCCGGTGACCCCGTATGCTCTGTGCTTCGAAGTGGTACGAGTACCGAGTGACGCTCCTGTTCCTTGCGCAGCACCGCCCCCTCGCGTTACGACGTCAAAACATAAAATAAACACAAAAATCTGTACGAAGGAGTACACGTTAGAGAGGCCCTACAACACTTTCTGAACAAAGTAAAAGGACTCTTCTGCGAAAATGAGGCAGCCCGCGCACTAACTTGCCGGTCATCAGGCATCACTGGGAGGGCCTTGACCCAGATCGCGGCCCTCTCGTTTCTATTAAGGACATCACTGAGCAATATCGTGCCGAGCACAGGTGCCACCCGGTTCCTATGAAGGCAGTGTGTAAAGCTGATGAATGAATCCTCCTTGGGCTCTTTACAAGCACCCTGCTATGCCTTGCGGTTCTCAAGCCGTTTTATCCTTCTTTCGACAGCCGCTGTTCATTTTGTGGGGCGGTGGCTGACACCTCCCATATGGTTTCGGCATGCAGGCAAAATCCTCCTATCCCCCCTATCCCCCTTACCCATACCCGTGAGGATTAGGAGGCGGCCCTGCCCTGCTGGGAGGAACTATCAGATCTACAGGTCCTCGTTCGCATGACCCGTGCAGCAGTGAAGACCAACGGGGTCCCGGAATAAGGGACTCCGCCTGGTACTGCAAGAGATGAGACCCGATAGGGGCATCTCCCCAAGCAACTCTCTTTAACTATAATCAAATTAAAATCTTTTCACCAACACCACCACCTGTAACCACGTAAGCCAAATTTTTAACGCGATAGATTATAAAGCTTGTACTGCTGAAAATCCGGCGTCAGCTTAGGCGTCCGGCAAGCCCTCCGCAAGCCCTCCGTCATGGCGTAGGTATTTATGGGAACAAAATTCAATTTTTCCAAGTAAAATCCGTCAAGCAAATCGCAAACTGAGATTTCAGTAACACCTATGCGTGCGATAGCTCGGACTGTAATACTGTTACGAGGAAGCTGTTCTGCTAGGAAGAAACTAAAGTATGTTACGATGAAACTCAAATAATTCCGACACTTTGAAGACGAAGCGCCGAAGCGGTGCCACCGTGTGTGGCATTTGGTGCAAATCTTCCACTGCTCGTGGATGCTGACAGAAGGCGCTTTGACGTCAGAGCTAGGATAAAATGCGCCAGAGCGCCCGCTCGCTCTTCACACTCGTGTGATGGATTCGGTGACGTGTTCTAGTGCCGGGCGCACTGCGGAGCCTTCCTCATCGGCGAGTGCTGATGGGTCATCTACATTAACTTGTATCTGACCGCGACGGAGGCCACGCAAGAGGGAGGCAGACTGTGAACTAATAAAGGAATGTTGTGCCATGACACCAACGCAGTTATGTGGCTCAAAGACATGGCAAGCGAATGACAAGGTGATGGGAACGGGGCACGATAACGCTATCGCGTTCCACTCTTAAAGATTAAGCTTAAGCGCCCCCCCCCCTCCCCTCCTCTATTTTGTTGCGGGGGATGACAGATACTTGAAGCAATATATACAGACGTATTTACAATTCTTAATGTTGGCAGTGCTCTCAAGGCGAACTACTCGAACCGGTCTATCCCGTCGTTCTCGTTGTGTTCTCAAAGGGGTCGGGAAAAGAATGCGGAGATGCCTGGTTGTAATTTTCACTGCTTCAGTATGCATTCGACAAGCCGATTCCGAAATATTTCGGCGAAATATTCCGGGTACGTTTAATAACGCTTGTTTGAAACCCCAGCATTCTTGCGCTCCCAAATGACTATGCGACGCTACCGGCCGGCATGGTGGTACTATTCGGTGACGTTGCAGTAAGATATTTTAAGTGCAAAGGTATAGTTAACTCGCGTTTGCTCTAAAATAATCGATTTACTTGAGGAGCTAGAAAGAAAGAAAATACTTAGAAACCGTGCGGTGCCGCCATTCGGAAGCAAAGCTGCAGCACGGTTTGTTTTTTCCCGTGGCCTCCGAGGGCGCTCTAATGTCGGAGGTCTAGTGGCTGCTAACATGACGTCAACTGCCGAGTTGAGGGGAACGCGCGCAGTGAAACCGAAACCTCGTTTTTTATAGCTTTAAATCAACCCATACCGTGCAACGGAAAAATGGATATTGTTGATTGGAGGATCAGGATCCCGAATACGCACTTACTACAAAATCTTCAGAAAACATTTCACGACCCCTTTAATGGACAGCGTAATTCCTTCGGTTCAGTTGTCTGATTGCTTGTTTGACGCAGCTGGAAGGCGCCTGCTGTTTGTTCAGCAAATGACGTCACTGGGGCACTGAACATGTCGCTTGAATCAGACATTATCATCTGCTATGCTTTGTTTGTTCGTTTTGAATTGAAAAATCAAGAACTTTCTTAAACTCTTAACCTCTCTCCTAAAGAACTCTCATGAAGAAAAATGAAAAAAAAAAGAAAACTCTCTCTCATGTCTCGACATGACATGGATGACAAGCACAAGCTCTTTTCGGCGCTTGTGCTTATCATACATGTCGTTTTTGTTCGTGTCGTCCTGTCACACGTCTTGCGCTGCTACATGTCACAATGACAGACCAAATAGCCCACCAGTACGGCTTCAGTTAGTGCGTGTATCTGTTGTATTCGCACTCCGAGCAAGTTTCTTCCTGTTTGTCAACGCTATTTGGAGAGCAGTGCCTAGCGCCACCATGCAATTCATTAGTACTTCATTTAACACTTGTGCGCGTTGTTACATTATTGTGATATAAATAAGAATCGATAAACCATGTCAACAGGTGGCACAGTCGTTTCAAAATACATTTTTATGATTAGCCATGATTATGGTTCTTAGAGCTTCAAGGACTTGTCAGTATCCAACGATTGAAGGAACTTTTCATTATATCTTAGCCTGTGCAAAAACGTCTCGTATTCGTGATTTTTACAAGTCGATATACTATGCGATAAATGAAAGAAGTTGTTGTGGTTGACTCTATGAAGCGTATGAAAGGAAAAATTAGCATCCACCTGTTGAGTAGCACAAGGCTACGATGGGTGGATGCTAGTTTTCCCTTTCATAAACGCTACTCCACCTTGCGGGTTTCCGCAGAACTCATTTGCTTTATAAAGCGTACCTTATGGACATTTCTTTGTCTCGCTTTTTCTGTTCAAACGCTATAAATACCCAAATTAACAACGCTTCCCTATAAAGGCAACGCTTGTTTGCTGCTACGTGTCGAGAGAAGTGCTGATTTGTAGATAACGCAGTGTCCTAAACCTGTGTTTGGACGTTGTTTTATAATCTTTGTTCGTGACGTAAATAATAAACAAATTGTGTTATCGACGTGATGAGCTATCAGTCGTGCTAATCGCGCATGTGTATTCTGCCAGCCTAATTTTTGGACAGGATTGTCATTAGAAAGAGGGGGGAGAGAGAGAGAGAGATGGGGGGGGGGAGTGGGGGCTTGGCGGATGGGAAGGCCTATGGGGGGGCCCTTTGCACCCATCTCCAGACACCCATGATAGCAAGTGAACTACAAGCGAGTTTCCGATTTGTTTCGCGTCGCGTGTTGTTCATACCGAGCGTAACACCGCGTCTCATTAGGTACATGAAGCCCTTCGACTTAATAAATGAACAGGCCACTCACGGCCTGGTCTTTCATTATACACGCACATTGGTCTGTCACCAAAAGTGTGCTAAAAAATGGCTTACGAGCACTCTCTTGCTTTTCAAAGTAATGATACCCACGCAAAAGTTTCGCCTTCGCGCTAGTTCAACACTACCTGCACACACCCAAGGAATGTCCCGCTCGAACCAGACATTGCCGCTCTGCGCGTGGTATACCCTCAGCACCTTTCCAAGTGAATTCCGGTGGAAGTAGCCAACGGCAAATCCCAACGCGGGGGCGCCAGTTTGCGCAACACTTATATAATCACGGCAGCACCGACCGGCGGAACTGTCTTCGAAAGGAGAGCAGTAAAATTGAAAGCAAAAAAAAAGCGCACCGCGAGGAAGTGAGCCTTTCCGGCGCGCAAAGACGACGCATGCGACAAGCGACGCGCGCGACAGAATCCGACGCCATTAGTTCTCCGGCGTACTGAGTCACCGCCATGGCTTCGGTACGGCTCCTCGTTCATGGAGTACTCGCATCTATCGTACTGCTGCAACACGTGTCTCATGGTAAGTAAGTGGATGGCGCCAGTTGCAATGTGCTCATTGTAGCTTCTACAGGAACGATACTGGACTCGTTGCTCAGAAAAAGAAGAAGAAGAAGAAGTTTGGAAGAAAAAAGGTGTAACTATCCTTCTGCGCGCGCGAACGATGCATCCGGCGCAGGAGAACGCGTGATGTGACCACAATGTGCGCTCTTTTACGCACTCGCTCCTCTCGCGTGAATTATATGTCAGGGTTATTTTTTTTTCCTTTGCTGAAAGGTGTAAGCCACATGTTGTAGAGAATTTGTTGAGTTCGGGACGTAGTCGAAAAGTCAGCCTAAGAAACTGAGCTCAATGCTTGAACGCTCTACAACAGAAGAGTAACGCGAGGCAATGGATTGCCAATGAACTTAAGTGAGATTGCGCTTAGCGGTCGATGCTGAATTAGAACTTATTCGACATTAATACACTTAGTGCGCATTTCTCGCTGCGCCTTAACGATAACGTCGTTTGATTTACAGAACTAGTCTATATACGTGCACAGTGCTCATTTGCTTGTGCCGCACTAAATCGTTTAGACGGTCGTCAAAGGTGTGCAATACGGCAGCACTCCAACCATTCCAAATCCAATCATTCCATTTTGCGTCGAGAAGATTGACAGTTTTAACGTGCCTTAACAGATGATAGGGTCTGTCGATGAGAGCTCTGACACCGTACCTGCGGTATGTTTAGCACTCCTAACTTAGGGCATTTCGCAGCAGCAAGAAGTGCGGCGGGAGCGTTCGTGCGCAGTTCGAAGCCAAGTCAATGGAATAGAAGCTATCGAAATTGATATATTCGTCGATGTCCACGAACGCAACATGTGGGGAATTATAATATTCTCTGGCATCCGTGTTTCCAAATTAACAACTGTCTACACTTAATCTGCGCAGTTTCTTTAAACGATAGGATAATGCCGCAGGACGCTTACTAAAATGGGCTGGCGCAGAGGAGTGAGTATTGAAGCGGGAGCCAGGATACTGGCCGCGCATTAAGACCTGCATATTCGTCTCAACTATCTTCTTTCTTTTTCTTTTTTTTTTATGTAGCAAGTGCTTATAACTGGCCTCGTACATTTCGGTGATTTCCCTGAAAGCCACGCGCACATGTTGGTCGAGTCTTACTGAACCCTAATGTGTAAACTCATTTTCTGAAATAAAAGGCGAACCGAAGCCTCAGGTCAGGAACAAAACAAAAGCATAGTTGCTTCGGCGGAAGATACGTGAGTGCTTGCTTTACTATATTTTTCTTTTATTTTTCTGGAGAGTTCCTGAGCTCGCTTCCGGCGCTGCAGTCACTAGACAGATTTTCTCGTCGCCGGTGACTGTACGCTCTCCGAGGGGGGCAGTACACACCTGCACGTGTGATGGATGAAGTAGCGTTATTACTCAACTTTGGAAAACGTTGTCGCAGCACGTTGTGCAATGCGACTCAGTGGGAATCATCTCGCTGAACTTGTGCATGCGGACGGGGACGTGTGCTCGCGGAACTACGATAAAAGATAATATCCTCACTTATTCTCATGTCTAATTGAAGTGCTCAATTTTGTGGTCGCTCGTGTGAGAGGAAAAAAAAATGAACGAGGTCGAGTGTTCGCGCGTGCGCTTCGCCGTCTCACTACCAAATTTCTTAGTTTTACTTTTTTTTTGTTTTTTACAAATGTCATCAAAATTTTATTAGGTTGCTTTCCGCCACTGTGTGTTGCTTCTGCAGTTAAATTCAATCATTATGCCATAATTTCGACCTTTCTATACGCGAAGCGCGCAAGTGGCTTCATCGAACGGCTTCGTTTTGTTTCGTCGTTATATTTTAGCAGTCGCTTGAGATACTTGAGCATCTTTCTCCCCTTCTTTTGTCATCTTACCGCCTTCTTCATTTATTGGAAAGTAGCGAATATTAAATATAAGCTCCTTGAAGATTCCGTCAGCGGTCTAAAGGCGTCCCGAAGTCCACAAAGACAACGTTTACGACCGGCACAGCTGAACAACCGCGTCACCGGATCGCTCTCGCAAGTGAACTGCTACACAAACCTTTGGCCGTGGCCCTTAGTCCTTCCTGACTTTATCTTTCGCTTCCCGGCACCTTCCAGCGCAGTTCGACGCCAACCTGACGCTGCAGAGCTCGTTCGGTCACCTGCGCAAGCGCGGCCGGTCGCTCCTGCGCTGCTGGAGCGAGGAGCGCGATCCGGCGCACATCGTGTTCGAGCGTCCGGGAGGCCTTCCCCGTGCCTCGCAACGGCTGCTGGAGGGCTCCGAGTCGCACAGTCTCATGCTGCCGGTCAGCGCGGGCCTCTCACGTGCCGGCCTCTTCTCGTGCCGCGTGGACGCCGGCGGCATACCGACGGCGGTGTCCACGCTCAAGTTGCCGCCAACCGAAGCCGCACAGGTGGAGCCACTGCAGGTGAGCGCGCTCTGTGAGCGGTAGACCGCACAGGATGTGCCTTTTCTTTAGCTAAATACACGGTTTACGAGGTTTTCGAGCTCACCAAGTAAGCAGCCGCCGCGACAAACTGTCTTTCTGAAAGCTATGTCACGATATCCGCGGAGAGATAACTAAGCCGGGGCTTCAAATGGATGTAGGAGTCTTACAAAAGGTGGCTTCGGCTGCGCGAAGCGGTTAGTGTCCAGATGCGGTGGTCTTAAAGGTGATTGATTGATTGATTGATTGATTGATTGATTGATTGATTGATTGATTGATTGATTGATTGATTGATTGATTGATTGATTGATTGATTGATTGATTGATTGCAAAACAAATATGGCACGAGGTGAGGGGAAACGTGTGTGTTAGTACTAACTTCATTTTTTTTTATTCAGAATTTTGTCAACAGACGTTATCGACGTCCATGCAGCATCCAGGCAGAACATTTACCGAAGAGAGGGATATGGAGACGAGATACAAGCTTCAGTGGTATCTGGAGGCGTTGGCCTGTGACGCCGTATCAATTGTGTGTGATATAGCTATACGAATGTACAGGGATTACGAAAACACATGTACGGCAAATACAGTGACAAGCACACGTGTGCGCAAAATTGATATTCACAAGGGTGAGTTGACGCCAATCATAGGTCGGCAAAATAGATTCGAGAGACCCGGACTCACTCAAAAAAAAAAAAAGAAAAGAAATGTGTCTTGCATTTGACTCACTCGCACTCAGACTCGCCAAAATTTTACTCGGCTCAGCCTACTCGTACTCAGACTCGTGAGATTTTTCTTTGGTCAGGCTCACTTGAACTTACTAAATTTCTCCTAAGGCACTCCATTCCGACTCCAACTAACCTATATTCTGGCTCACTAGTAGGACTCAACTTTACCAAGCTTCTACTCAAATGGGCTCACTCGGAGACCAGAATCGCGCAGACACAATAACGTAATTGTAGGTTGTTTTTCTTTTTCGACCACGATATGATTATTGCCTTCTCCTTGACGTTCGAAACAGCGCACAGGAAAACGAAGGACACAAGGAAGGAAACGAACAGACAGGACTACCGCCGATTCGTTTCTGTTCGCTCCCTTTCTGTCCATGGTTCGTTTTGCGCTGTTTCAAACACCAAGATGGTCTGTCACCAGCACGCCCAACCAACTTTACTATCAACTTTACTAAACTTCATGATTATTGTGGCTCTGGCCGAAAGCACTTCACGACAAAGGGCGCCGTAGCGGGGTCTTCGGTTGATTTCTACCACCGGAGGTTATTTTAAGTATACACCAGTCTTTTTTGCATTTCGCCTTCATTGAAATGCAGCCATCTATGAGGCCCATGCCATAACACGGGCGCTCAAGCCTTTTCCGTTACAACACACAGGCGTGAATGGAACAAGCGAAAATTATAGTTGCTCCTGTGCCTTTGGTATCATGCATTTATCTGCGTTCATCCCCCTCACTCAATACCCGGCAGGGCATGTAAGGTGTTTCTAAATAAATAAATAAATAAATAAATAAATAAATAAATAAATAAATAAATAAATAACGCCATGTTTCGTCTCCGCGACAGTGCTTCATCGACACCTTACATACAGTGCACATTCGCATAAGCTGTTCTCTGCATTTCTGTCGTATATATGTGAACGGCCTGCCGTAGTTAAACTAACCGAAATGATTGCAACCTGCGCCAATGCATTGTCATGGCTAATGCATTGCGTAAGCTTCACTGCTTGACTATGGACAATATCAGGTTTTCTATCGAAACGCAGACACATCGTACTTTTTTTTTTTTTCGGTATAACTTACTGTTGTAAGAACGCCAACGGTATATCGGCTCATTTTTATATGGCCAGTGAACATTGCTGTCCAGCGCGCTGTGCAGCGCGCAATGAGCAGTTCAGGCCGTGTAGACGTGCCTTGCTCATAACAAGGCTCAGCAACCGAGCTTCCACGTAATGTGTGCCCTCGTGAAGCCGCGGCAAGAGTTATTTTTCGGAGGTTTTGTGGCAACGCAATTGATGTTAATTCATTGATCGATGGTGTCCCAAAACGACGACATGGTTATGAGAGACCCCGTAGTGGCAGGCTCCGGAAATTTCGACCTCCTAGGGTTTTTCAACGTGCACTGACGTCGAACAGTACGCGGGCGTCAACATCTTATAGCCTCCATCGAAATGCAGCTGCCGCGGCCGGGATTCCATGCCGTGGCATTCGAGTCAGAAGACGAGCGCCATAGCCACTACACCACTGTGGCGAGATGTAATTGGTGCTAATGTTCTCTTTAAAATATGCAGCGAACGTTTTCGAGAGGCCAAAAAGGCATTACGGGTAATGCTTAGAACTTTCCCAGGATATACGGGCGCGCGAAAGCCTGGTTGGGCCTTCTGTTGACCTGCTGTTCACGTCGTGTGTTGCACATAAGTTGAAGTCGCTGAGGTCACATAAATGAAGGTCGCTGAGGCTAAATATATATGTTTTTGCGTAGAGCTCACGCACACTCAGACTTTCCAGCATTCTACACTGCCGGGCTCGGCCAAACTCATTTTGACTTCTAACGGCAGGCTGCGAGCACTCGGCCGGATCACGAACGGAGCGCACTTGCTCTGAGAGAACTCGCCAAATCCGCGACCGAAATGCATGCGCTGAGACAGAGCAAATACGTGTGACCCCAAAAAAGCGTGCGTTTGTTAAGTCTTCCGGTCCTTTCACGAGTGTCACACATTTTCACGCGCTTCGAAGTCGAAGTGGACCTTGCAGCTCAGCTTTCAGTTTTGTTGTTGTTGTTGTTTTTTTTTCGCTACAGGTCGCGACGCGTGAAATTTCCGGCGGTTCTAGAGGACAGCAGTATCGCGGGAAAAAAAAAAGAAAGCCTTTTTTTCCACAATGGCTCCACCTTAAGCTGTACGGTACATCATCGTCCGTATATCAGTGAGCAATGTCGTCGACGAAGCCAAGCACTGTAGTGCGAGCTGAGCGCGTAAAAGGGACACGGACAAAAGGAATAGACGTACGCACTCACACTAGAATGAACAGACAAGAAGCCTGCATCGCCACCCTCGCCAAGTGCTTTAGGCCTCTTGCTAGGCAGGCGGAAGGTTATATCGAACGCCCTTCAGCCACACAGCACTCTCGCACTTACTACCTGCGTCTAAAGAATCCTCACTGGACCTGGAACTAGAAAGCGTACGGAACGATATGTTTTTATAGTCATCTGTGGCTGCCCGCGACTATAGAAAGAGCCGACCATGATGGGAAGAAAGGCAGGTACACAAAATACGTAATGCGGACTCCCGGTCAAATCCACCGATTTCGGCTGAGTAAGGATCGTTGCTCCATGCGGGCTATCCGGAATCTGTGGCTGCTCGCATTCTGTCATTGAAGCACTTGACCCACGCTCCCAATCTTCCATTGGAACGTGATTGCTCCGTACAGAGCAGCAAAAACACTTGATCTGGATCTGCCGTTAGATTTCGACATCGGATTCACCGTTGTTCACCCCAATCACGTCAATTCGGACTCGGGATCACGAATATTGAATACCCACCAAATTTCTGGTTCGCTGGAATCACTCAGATTCAGACTCGTAGGTCGGTCTGAGTCTCAGTGAGTCTCAGTGAGCGGATCCATGGGCGAGTTTTATGACCTATAGCGCTGATGAACTTCCTGACGCGTAAAGAGCAGGACGTGTTTTTCCACGCTCCAAGAAAACGCCGTATAGGATACGTCATATGACATGTTGTGGGCCTTTGAGGGGGCATACGGAGCACAGTGATGAATCCGTACATTGAATGCGCCGAATTTCACGCGTGCATGCTACATTGCATCTGATCTCACACATGGAAGGTGCACTTGATTCAGCGTATTAGTATTTAAGGTTCCGCTGCGTAGTAAGGCCAAAACATGGGTTGATTATCGGAAGGTAGTACTGATGGCTCCACCATATAAGGTATCAAGAGCTAGGTACCAGGGTCATTGCGTACGTTCCCTAGCATTTTATCTGCACCGTATCTGTTGGAGCGTGGTGCGGGTCTCTGGCAAGGCCGTCAGCCTGCACCGTTGCATTGTGTACTTCAAGAGACCGCTTTAGTACGACGCTCTGTTGCAGTTAATACGTTTTAATAGCCCTTGGTGTCCGTGGTGTCGAAGAGTCCGCTAATCAGTTCTACGTACGTCCATAGGCACACGAACCATGTCATCATTCAGTTTGCTGTCTCCTATTCTCGGAACGCATGTCTACCCGCGCGTGAACATAGTGCAACCTCGTGGACGCGAAAATGTATGAGCCGTCGCATATTTTCATAAGCTGTCCTTACTACGACATTGAAACCCTCAGTACGGCCATTCCAATAATTGCGTATGGTTCCACAAGACTCATACGGCAAATGTGACAAATATACGGCAAATATATGCAATCGATTATATGTGTTGCCTATAGAACAAGATACGGAATTATTGGAATACGGAACGGAACGTTTCTGCATGATCGCCCGTTCAAAAGCCGGGCGAACTCGGCGAATCCGACTGCCTCTCTTGTAACATGACGCACTAATGACTGTACGTGTTAACACATGCGTTGCCGCAGGCATACGTGGTGGCGCACGTGGGCGAAACTGTTCACCTGAGCGTCACCAAGCGAATGCACCTCGCCGAGCCCCTGGTGTGGCGACTGGAAGGCATGGAGCTTCCAGAGTACGAGGGCAGCGAGACGGTGACGCTAGTGAACGTCGACCAGGGGGATGCTGGAGTCTACGAGTGTCACTACCGCGGACAGAGGGACGCAAGACTGCACGCATGGATACGACTAGTCGTTGCCGGTAGGTGCCGCCGATGCATTGCCGACGTTGATTACCTTGTTCGCCTCCTCTCTTACTGTTCTTGTCTTTCACCTCGTTGACTTCGGAGGGCATTCGCGACTACCGCGCGTGCTGAAATGATAAAAGCTGAAGAACTGTGGCAAAACGCGGACAGCCTTCGTATTATTCAATCGCGTATGAGGGCACCGTCTTAACATGTTCATAAACATCCGAAAGAATCGCCTTCATCGCAAGAGGCAGCCTTCGTACATGACGTCAGAAGAGTGAAATCTGCTTATGTATATCAGTGTATGAGCGTATAGGCGTTGGTGAACCATTTTTGTTTGTATCCTTAGCTTATTGTCTCACCTTCCATGGCGAGTACCTATGGTAAAACAATATAACAGGCGCGCGATCGGAGACCTCTGTTCGGAACACAGCGCTTTCGCTCGCTTCAACGTCACGAAGTGGGGGCGCGGCTCTCGTGCGCGCTGCGGATTTGGCCCGACTGAAGGGCGACACAGGCTTCCAGGACTGGTCGCTATCCTTTGTTTGAGTGGCTACCGTTTTATGACAGGGTGAGTGATAAAATATGCGAGAATGGGGGCAACCAATGGGCAAGCGGTGAACGTCCCAAAATGTGACGAGCATGTATTGCTGTCTTCCTTTAGGCAGTATACTAAAAAACGAAATGTTCTTCGTCTTCAAATGAATAATACTGTTTTATGAAAACGAAAATTTTTTTTTTCTCCTGAGCTTAAACGAGTGACGTGCGGAGAAAATGCAAAAACGTAACCGCACGCCGCTGCTCACAAGGTAAGCATTACCACGGCCGATGACATGCAGTGAAAAGCGAACAAAATCGCCCGCGTTCGCAAACAATGGTATCCGATCTCGGCCCAGTTCAGTGAGGGTCACTTTCTTAGCCTCTTCTTACACTAAACTATACAAGGCTATGCTAGGCTTCACCCCTCCTCCTCATCATCCCTTCCCTTTCCCATCCCCTTGCTATATTGTACCAATCTATGTTATGCTACGAAACTCCTCCTTTACGCAGCAGTGGGCTGACGGCATGAGCGCGAGAGGAGAACGATGACATGCAGTGAAAAGCGAACAAAATCGCCCGCGTTCGCAAACAATGGTATCCGATCTCGGCCCAGGTCAGTGAGGGTCACTTTCTTAGCCTCTTCTTACACTAAACTATACAAGGCTATGCTAGGCTTGAACCCTCCTCCTCATCATCACTTCCCTTTCCCATCCCCTTGCTATATGGCACCAATGTATGTTATGCTACGAAACTCCTCCTCCTTTACGCAGTAGTGGGCTGACGGCATGAGCGCAAGAGGAGAAAGAAGTGCGCGCGCAAATGCCGTGCATTTCATAGAAGAATAGCACGCGCACATATTTCACGTATTTCATGATGATGATCATTTCTTTCCAGACCGGACAGAGAGTAGGCACTGACAATATATAGAGCAAGTGGCAAAAGAAATGCGCGAAAGAAATGCTTAAAATAGTACGAGGATTTTAACGTGTCTTGTCGGCTGTCTCACTTCTGATATGGCTGCACTGGGGTGGAGTCAATGCGCTCTAAAATGCCAAGAGGCCATTTCTTCTGTGCATCTATGAAGGTGTATCGAAGTGTGTACTAGGAGACGATCATACAGTTTTATGTAGACGTGAGGCGTTATTTCTCTCAATTCATCACCTTTGTGATTCAAACCAATGTTCCTTTTTTGTTTCTCTCTCATGCGTGATACTAAAAGTTCTTTGTCTGTCTGTCTGTCTGTCTGTCTGTCTGTCTGTCTGTCTGTCTGTCTGTCTGTCTGTCTGTCTGTCTGTCTGTCTGTCTGTCTGTCTGTCTGTCTCATGCGTGATACACATCTTAGCGTTCAAGCTTGTTCGTACCTATCATGTTTGCTCTTTTGGAAGGCTTCCAGACATGTTGGGTGCGTATTATGAAGCTCAACAAGCCCATTCTGACAATTAAACACCTCACCACAGGTTGTCCCCTTGGGAAATTTGGTCCGACGTGCCAAGATGACTGCCCCCCGTGCCGCAATGGGGGCATGTGTCACGACACGTACGGCGTGTGCGTCTGCCCCGCGGGATTTGCCGGACCCAACTGCGACACACGTGAGTAGAGAACACCCGTTTGCGATATGATAAGGCCGGAGGAGGCCAAAATTTCGGCTTTGAACCAACCCTGGACGAAGCCGGAATTAGGAAAGCCAGAAAGATCATGAACAAATATTTTCTTGGCATTCTTATTTATAAATACGTAAATGGAAAACTTCCCATTCCTTTACTAAACTCAAGTCAGTTTCCTCAGATGTCATCGACTCGTTTTGCAAAGGCTAACAACTTTCCCTTGCCCAAACCCAGGACTAATTATGGCAAGTTTACCGCAAAATTTTCCTCTGTATCCTTGTGGAATTCCTTGCCTAGGGATATGAAGAATGGATCCCTCGATATATTTAAAAAGGACCTGCGTCTTCACCTGTTATATTACATAAAGATTTATGTTGTTCATAGTTACGGTTGTCGCATTTTAGTGTATATGGTTGTTTTTGTGTGCTCATCTGTACATTTCGCACAACTTATGTTTGTTGTTTCGTGCATATATGTAATTTTTGTATACCTGTACCATTCTATACCTTAGTGTTGTTGCTCTGACGCATGATTTTATAGGAGGTCTCACTCACAGACTCGCGACTTTGAGACCTCCTTCTGTATCTACGTATTTTTTACATGCAATGTACCATGTATTTCTGATAATAAATCAAATCAAATCAAATCCATTATAACCCGGAAACAAATCTGTGGACCGTGGTGATGTGTGTCAGAAAGGCTGCCTATGATTTTCACACGCCAACTTATACTTCCGTAACAATGTTTTCGACAAGTACAGACGCCCCTGGCGAAATACTGACCAGTCAGTTTGAACAAGAGCACTCGTTGATATTGCTACCGGTAGTTGATGGTGCGACCTACCAGTCGCTGTTCGTACCATAGTTAACCATGAGTTACCATGAGGTACCATAGGTTACCCGTGATAAAGCGTGTTAACTTAGTAAATCACTTGTTCGAGTGCGCCGCCTGATCGTCGCTGAAAACAGCGCATTGCGACTGTGGAACACTATTGGCGTTGTCAACTAGCTCAGGGGCGGATAGTGGATTTTTCCGAGAGGGCAGTCAGCTTATGGGGGCAGTCCGATACCTGAAGCCCGATATGGGACGTCAACAACCGGGGGGCTTGTGTGCTTTCGCAGTAAGAGGGGATCAAGTAAGAGGGGGATCAAGACATCCAGGCCGCCCCCCCCCCCCCCCAAATCCGGACTTGCCACGAATTATTTAATTATCCATGAGTAAGAGCAAGGCATTTGTGCTGGCACGCGCAAAAAAAAATAAAATTAATAATCAGCAATAAACAATGCAATAAGGACAGTGTCCACAAATAACTACAAATAAGGAGAGCACAACTGCATAATCATGAGATCGAGATAACAGGGCGGAAATAATCGACACACCACGAGAAACGTTGAAGGACAATGACAAAGGAAATCGCGCATATATACGCGAAAGGCAGGCCAGTAGACGAAGGATAGAAAAATCTGTACCATGTACGACACTACGTTAAAACAGTGCAAAGCTTAATAATAATAATAATAATAATAATAATAATAATAATAATAATAATAATAATAATAATAATAATAATAATAATAATAATAATAATAATGTCTCATTTCAGCATCTAAAAAGTAAAATAGCGTACATACATCAGCAAGAACAACACAAAAAGGAGGAGCCTCACTCACCGCTGCTTTTGCGTCATTTTCCTGCTCTGTTTCGAAGCAAACGTGAAATAGGGGCGCAACTGAGCGGAAGACCATTATCTGCGCTTGCTAACACGTGATACTGCAGGCAACAGGAAGCGTTGCGGTCCACATCGTAATACGCAAAGAAATTTCCCGGGTGGTTTCCCTTTACGCGAAACACTTCACTTGAAATATAATTACCATACATGACTCCCGCCCTTTAGAGCGTATTTGGCATGGCGGACACCTTCAGAAAGGAAAAGAAATTAATGATCATTTCGCTGAATAAGAAAAACGTCATAACTATAATGATTGATTGATTTGTGGGGTTTAACGTTCCAAAACCAGCTCTGATTATGAGAGACGCCGTAGTGGAGGTCTCCAGTAATTTCGACCCCCTGGGGCTCTTTAACGTGCACTGACATCGCGCAGCACACGGGCCTCAACATTTCGCCTCCATCAAAATGCAGCCGCCGCGGCCGGGATTCGGTCCCACGACCTTCGGACTAGCAGCCGAGTGCCATAACCACTAGACCATCGTGGCGGGGCCATAACTATAATAAGTCACATTAAGTCACATGTAATTGCAAACTTACATCTCTTTCAAATTAAACGAGACGACCACGACATCAATTGCATAGATAGATAGATAGATAGATAGATAGATAGATAGATAGATAGATAGATAGATAGATAGATAGATAGATAGATAGATAGATAGATAGATAGATAGATAGATAGATAGATATGGTTAAAGTTGTTCAAGTTCACCAGGAAAAGCTTCGATTTTAACACAAGATGACTAAGATGTCAGCGCAGTTGCAAGACAGCGACCAAAAGTAAGAAACAGGCACACACACACACAGGCGCTGTTTGGAGACAATTGGAGACAATAAATCGTGATGCTATGCGCACCATTACTTCGCTACCTCGAATCACACCAGTGCCAATTCTGCAGGAACATGCTCAGCTGAACACAATTGCAGAACTGATGTCGCAGCGTGAACAAGCACGTGAAATAAAAAAGCAGCTGGTTCCGGTTGTCACCGCTTTGCATGCACATTTTCAGCGTGGCTCTCGAATAGAAAACGCGACTGAACCAATGCCTCCCTGGGAATTTACCCACATCATGACTAATAAAACAACAAGGCTACGGCGAAGCGACGCCGAAAATACTGGTGCGAACAGGGCAGTAGATTCTAGATGCGCTGATACTTGCACAGTATATACAGATGCTGCTATTCTACCTGACGGCGGTACGACGTCCTTCCTCAGTTCTACGCATTCCTTCATCAGTGGTCACCAACAATATACATCTAAAGAAGCCAGTGCTCTGGTAATGGAACTTCAAGCCATTCATAACGCCCTGAAAGACGCCATCTCTAAGCTACCTACACTTGAGCGACTAGACATATTCACCGACTCTCTAGCAGCCATACAAGAACTTAAAAAAGTGCACAAGGCAATGGTCACAAAGGGAAGTTTATTTGACACAACTCTTATAACACAAAACAATCACATGGGATCCGCGAATACAAAAATACCGGGAGTCTCGCGTCGCTATGTAGTACGAGGACAGTCCGATATAAAAAAAGGAAAGAAAAGATCATTATACAGTTTTTAATAGCCGCTTGGCTGAACTATGGGGCGCAGAGGCACGCGCACGGAAAAATCTACGAAGCCATACACGCCCTAAATCGCACAACTACGTGCGTCAAGGTACACTGGGTACAAGGACATGCTGCGAACCCTCACAACATTGCTGCCGACCATGCGGCACACTTTCCTCCCAATCCACATTCCCCATCCATTCCCCTCCCACCCCAACCCCGTAAGAACTTTCTCCGGCAGGACACACGTGCTCTTATCCCACCGTGTGTCTGCTCCCTCCCCCATCACCTTACTAGGGCGGAGGAAGTTGTGCTTAGGAGACTTCGGGCCGGGGTGGCCCTTACACCGGCTGTAATCTCTACGTGGAACTGGTGCACCATACCACTTGGTGATACGTGCCCGTATTGTTCTGTTCCCGTGACGGACGCAGATGCACACCATCTCATATGGACATGTAAAGGACTCCATCGGGAGCGCTCTCGTCTCCTTAAACAAGACGGTCTCCGATACCGTGCCTCGACCAGTTATGATCGTTGGATACACGACAACAGATACCACAAAACACTACTTCAGTTCATACAAAACACAGGACTTGCAGCACACATTTAACAAAATACACCATATACTATGCCTTAAGGGCAAGCCCATTTCGCAATTTAAAAAAAAAAAAAGCCCTGTTTATGCAATCTGTCTTAGTGTTCGTCGTTCTATCTTCAGTTGTGCTGCTCTTCTATCGATCATTTACGACCAAGCCTATCAATACCTCCTAATTATAAAAGAAAACTTAAATCTCTAGCTAGTTCGAACACCATTCTTACGTACAAATGTCCGATGACGTGCTCGCGTGGGCTTTCCATCTCATTCTACCCCGACAGCGTGTGGTCCTAACCGTGTGGGTGCCAATTGCGACCGCGTCTGTACTCCTGCGGATTCTAAGGAAAGTGAGCGCAGGGGCTGTGCACTCCACGTATTTTGCAAGCCTGACCCCATGAGCTGCTCCTGCGCGCCGGGATTCAAAGGACTACAATGCAGCCAAGGTAAGGACGTGAAACATAAGCCTTTCTTAAGATGATGTCGTCTAATGCCACTTTTATTATTGCGAGCCAAACTTCACGAAAATGAATCCATAGAAAATCTGTGCGTGCCATGCTGTGTTAATGGTGAGAGTTAACAATACTGGACTTACCGTAGGGGATGTACGGCAAAACGTTACCCTCGTTGCCGGCACGTAGCTATTTTAGTTGGCAGAACCTGCACGAGTTGCTTGATGCGTACGGACACGTGGTGAGATTATGGCAGGATCTGATAAAGGTCTTGCAAATTTAAATGGGTACGTGCCGCCCACGATGGCTTATCGACAGCTTACTGTACTTACCGTACTACAAACCGTCGAGCTCCGTAGACGTTCGTGTACAAACAGGCAGACAGACGTACGGACAGGTAGGGCATGCAGGCAGGGCAGGTAGGACAAGCGGGAGAGCGAGGACAGCCAGAGCAGGACAGGCGGGCGGGAGAGCGAACAAGCAGGCGGGCAAGCAGGCAGGTCAGCCAGGGCAGGCAGGTAGGGGAGAGACACGGCGGGCAGGACAGCCAGGGCTAGACAGCCAGGACAGCCAGAACAGACAGGCAGGGAACAGGCGGGACAGGTGGGACAGTCGTGCAGAGTAGGCGGGCACAGTAAGCGGGCGGAGCAAGCGGGCAGGGCAAGCGGTCACGACAGGTAGGGAATGCAAGACAGCCAAGACAGCTAGGGCAGGTGGGCGGGTGAGCGATCAAGCAGGCAGGCAGGCAGGCAGGCAGGCAGGAAAGCCAGGAGAGCCAGCGCAGGACAGGCAGGACAGCCAGCGCAGGCTGTCAGCCAGCGCAGGACAGGCAGGACAGCCAGCGCAGGCAGGCAGGGGAGAGGCAGGACAGGCAGGTAGGATAGCCAGTGCAGCCAGAGCAGGGCGCGGTAGGTGGGCAGACGAGCGAACAAGCAGGCAAGACATCCGGGACAGCCAGGGCAAAGCAGGCGGTCGAGCGAAAAATGCAGGCGGGCAGAAAAGACAGCCAGAACAGCCAGGACTGCCGAGAAAAGGCAGTGCAGGCGGACGAGCGAACAAGCAGGCAAGACATCCGGGACAGCCAGGGCAAAGCAGGCGGTCGAGCGAAAAATGCAGGCGGGCAGAAAAGACAGTCAGAACAGCCAGGACTGCCGAGAAAAGGCAGTGCAGGCGGACGAGCGAACAAGCAGGCAAGATATCCGGGACAGCCAGGGCAAAGCAGGCGGTCGAGCGAAAAATGCAGGCGGGCAGAAAAGACAGTCAGAACAGCCAGGACTGCCGAGAAAAGGCAGTGCAGGCGGACGAGCGAACAAGCAGGCAAGACATCCGGGACAGCCAGGGCAAAGCAGGCGGTCGAGCGAAAAATGCAGGCGGGCAGAAAAGACAGTCAGAACAGCCAGGACTGCCGAGAAAAGGCAGTGCAGGCGGACGAGCGAACAAGCAGGCGGGCAGTCAGGACACGCAGTCCAGGCAGGCCAAGGAGACAGGAGACAGGCGTGGCATGAAGGCTACTCTGTAATGACAAGGTGCTTGTGTAGCATTTGTAGATTTTTCGGACCTGTTTATAGACCATTTACAGACGCATTTGGGTGCCGCCATTTCGCTCCAATAATTGGCCATTTGTTCTCTACAATGCTTAAATTAACGCTACTACAAGGTACACCCATCCGCTATAGTATGGGCATACGGACGCATTCGCGATTTCAGGACTCTGCTTGACGACGTGGCATTCAAAACTGTTGCAAAAGCCAAAGATGGCGGCGCCCATGAATCTAAAATAAAATCGTCTAAAAAGATGTGTTCCAATGCATACACAACCGCACGCAAAAGTATATGCATTGTGAGATGCCGAATCTTTGTTGGCGATTGCGGGTACGCATTCAATAATTAAGTGTTGAGGTCGCAGGAACTTCTGCAGACAACAAACTTCGATTGCATAGTGTCACTGCAACAGTAACTTCCGTACATTTATCACCTGTGTTGTTGCTATCTCAGACCTTGCGCTTTTTGTCGCAAGTCTTCCGCCGTTGAGCAGGTCATCAGCCGCAGAGGATATCCTACATCCTTCGTAGTTTTAGCCAACGCTCCCTGTATGCAACTTCTCAACTTCCAGCTATCCTCGTTCTATATGGTATGTCTTTACCACATGTACTAGCTGCATAGCTGCGTAAATGTTGTGTTGGATTTGTGGTCATGTTGCTAATAGTAATGATTTACTTACAGTTATTTTAGGACGAGCGAATGTGTGTGGAAACACTTTTGACAATAACGACGTTGTTTGCGAACCGGCGAACGCTGAATTAAGCAAGTTGTGCTCCCTAACGTTTCCGACGCTTTAGTACTCCTTTGTCTTAATCCAGAGTTTCTGCACAAGTTTATCTGTCGTCTGTATTTGCTGATAAGTGTGCGCGATTGCCGTAATGGAATCTGGGGGCTGCGTCAAATAACCCAATCTTAAAATCGGATGCTTCGAATTGAAATACTTGAGCGCTTATAACTTGTGTTATAAAGCACATTCACAGTGACGGTTTGTTATTTCCGCCTTTCCTTTCGTTCTTTTATTTTATTTTCCTGGGTAGTGTTCACAACGTTGTCATAGCACGACAGCCAGGCCTGCTACCACAGGCCATTAAGACGTTGAGTTTCTCATTCGTTGCGTCAATCTTAATAATAAACAAGCTTAACACTAAAACGGAAAACGTCTGCACGAAACTAACACTTAACGCTACAGCACATGTGCGCGGACCGGCGCTCGACAAGATTCGGGAACATCGCAAAGTGCATCATTACCATTACTTCTTCTGTGACATAATCCCAAGGTTTCCACAGAATAATTTTCGAAGTCGAAATATGCAGACTGGTACAGCAGAGGGTTTCAGGCAGGCATTCCTCGTTGCATACGTAGAATGCGAGCCCGGCTACTACGGCGCCGACTGCCTCCAGCGGTGCCACTGCGCCGTGGACGGCGACTGCGATTCCATCACAGGAGAGTGCCAGAAGGGATGCTCCTCCGGGTGGATGGGGGAATCGTGCCACATACTAGGTGAGTACACCGTGAGTTCGAATGATATGGAAAGGAAATAGGGCAATGGAGAAGTCTGTCATAGTACTTTGTTGTTGCGCTTGAACAATATTAGGATATGAACAGTATGCAAACTGCGCAAGCGCGTTAAATTGGCTGAAAGTTAGGTCTTTGTAGGGCGTCCTTTACTGAAGTTAGTGTACAGATAACAGGACAAACACACAAAGGGAGTTCCAGTTAGAGGCTGTTACGGTAGCGTGGCGTGGCGAACCTTCAGCAACGACTGCATGAAGCTCGAACCAGGTTGACCACCGAGGAGGGCCCGCAGGGAAGACGAGGCGACGTAAAGAACAAACAAGAAACGTTTAATACATCACTACGGGTGAGCGAGGCGCTCAAAAGAACATTACAAACGTACGCACAGCAACACACGAGCGAAGATGTCTGCTGACTGCTGAGCGGCGCGTCCTCCCTTTTCTACCACCTCTTTCGTGAAGCGATCCCAAGGCCCTTCACGGTGCACGCTTGTCGAGACCTGTCCTCCATTCAGCAGACGCGCTGCCGCCTTGCAGATCTGTCGGCGGCGAGGAGGGCGTAAGCTTCTGAAGGAGGAGAGAAGGGCCCACGCACACCGCACAAACACCGCCTACACGCACAACACGCTGGTTCGGTGGCTGGGCTCCACAGACCATCTCCTTGTTTGGAGTTCGTTTTAAGCGCCGTTGCGCCGTTTCCATAGTAACAAGGCGTTCATAAAGCCCGGTATATCTTGAGAAGCGCAGTAGCGCTTGCATAGCTTTCTTCTGCGACGTCACGTCCTGACGATGCCATAGAATTCCTCCTTCCCGTAATGGCCGGTCGTACAGCTGGTTAAGTGTACAACAAAGGACCTCTCTGGACTGTACTGCGGGCAGTCGCACAAAATGTGGCCCATTGGTTCTTCATGACTGCAGTGGCCACAGGCTGTGGTGTCGGTCTTTCCTATGGAAAACGCATAGGCACTGGTGTCAGCAAAGCCCACCCGCAGTCGATACAACAACGTGGCATCTACACAGAAAAGAGTTCATGGGACTCGGAGGCTTAACTCGCGGTCAGAGAGCACAGTCGGGCATTCCTGAAATGTGTTTCAAGCAGGTGGAGCATCCGCGCAGCGTCCGTCTTTGACGATGGTACGGGTATTTGTTGGTCCGCTGCATGATCTGAAGGGCGGCTTGATCAGCCAGTAACCCCGCAGTGGCTTGTAAACAAATTAAAATTGATTTCATGGCCTACATCACATTTATTTATTTATTTACTTACTATTTATTTATTTATTTATTTATTTATTTATTTATTTATTTATTTATTTATTTGTTTATTTATTTATTATATACTGCTGACCTGAAATCGCCAGGTCATAAGCAAGAGTGGGAATACAAACAAGTGGAAAAGCAACAACAACAAAACAAGAGGTGAAAGAAAGCATCATCGCACATACGTGGGGACGCAAGTAATAATCGAAAAATGCAGAATGTAAAAACACTACGGCACTTCAAATTGAATGCATCGTTATGCAACACAAAAAGTAAAAGAGAAAGATAGCAACAGATTGCAACAGAACACATGATACTATGCTTCGAACATACTAAATCTCACGGGGAGCACTGAAAATATGATATAAATGCCTAATTATACAACCAGAAAAGGCTAATTTGTTGCTGTTTAAGGAGTGCATTCGAAAATAAATCAACGGCTGTACATTCTATACAACATCGGCTGCTAGCCCATTCGACCCACGAGAAGTTCTGGGGAAAAAAAAAGAAAACGTAAACGTATCGGTGCGGTTCACATAACCCAGAACGTTCTTAGAATGACATGAGAACATGGCGCATCCACCTGCTTGCTTAATATGAATCCCTCTACTGATCCGAATTTTTACATGATACATTAACTAAGAAAGTTGCAACCTCTCTGTTCTTCTCCTTTTTTACAGTTTCTCGAGCCCACTTTGACTAAAAGAAGTGAAGGTGACGTGTGCCACCTGTAAAGGTTGTACACAAATCAAACAGATTTCGTTTGGACCATTTCTACTTTTCTAATTCTGAAAGTAGTGTAGGGATCCCACAGATGCGTATTCTAATGTCAGTCTAATAAACGTTTTATACGTGAGAAGTCTTACGTCCTTTGTTGCATTCGCAAACCTCATTCTCAGGTAACGTAACTTTTTCATTGCCCTTTTTTTTCTATATATTCCCCATGTTCATTCCACGTTCCGCATGTTCATTTTCTAGAAAATTTTATCAGTTCCGTCGTGACGGCCTTCGACGTCTTCTTTGCCGGTCTTCTTCAGCGGCCCCTTTGTGGGTTGGGCTGTCTCTGACCATTTGTTTAATGATGGAGATCTCTTTCTTAATCTGGATGCAGTCTTTGAGAAGCACAGAGTTCTGCTTGACAGTTTAGTTGCATTAACGTAGTTGCGCTACATTTGTCTTCTAAGTGTGGCCCTGTGCATCCAGGACACAATAAGAAAGATTAGGGCACATTGTCGCACTCGCACCGAAATTTGCGTAACCCACGTCGTTGATACGACGGTTCCGTTTCCTTTCCTACGATTACCCAGTCAGAAATTAACCGCTCTTTTCCTGTCCTGACGCAAGTGATGGAAATGAGCGCAACAAGGGGGGAATGTGCACAGGATACATAAAGCATATCATAATTATTCATGGAAGGATATAAGAGGTTGAAAATCGACGATTATTCACCTGTCAAATGCACACGTCTTGTCGTCGTATGTTGATGATTTGTGGGGTTTAACGTCCCAAAACCAGCTCTGATTACGAGAGACGCCGTCGTCGTATGTCTGCGGTTGCACATGAGTCAAGAGTGTTTGTGCGCAACTTGGAAAATCATGTGCTTGCGAATGTTGAATGTGGAACGAGGGCAGCCGTCTTCGTTGTTTTTTGAATCTCTCTCAGTGCGACTGCACTGATATGCTACTAGCAATCGCTCTCGTCAGCAGCGCATCAGTCAAACATGTAGGTGACAGCCCCACGACATCGACAAAGTCGATTCCAACGCTGAAACCCAGCTGCCCTCCTGGCTGGTATGGGAAGACATGCTCGCATCGCTGCCACTGCGCCAACGACGAGGCCTGTGACCCATCATCGGGCGAGTGTCCGGGATCCTGCCAGCCGGGATACTCAAGGCCCACCTGCTCAGGTGAGACATGCGTTAAGTTCGGGCAAAAAAATGTAATAATAATAATAATTAGGCCCATCCCGTCTCAGGTGAGACAGACTGAAAGCTCTTTGGCTATGCTTGTAAGTGGAGCTCTAGTGGGCCATCTGCTCAACATCTCATTTGTGCTGTCGTTGTTGTTAGCCACCGTAACCCAGAGAGAAAGAGGAGGACGTTTAATACACTGTCCAAAGACATTGCTAACCTAATGTGATCCTTGTAAATAACGAACAGTTTTCATATTTTCGTAAATCTTACCCTTCCTCCAAACGTAAGGCTATATTAGCTATATTAGTGGCTTCTGAGACAGCACTGTGTGTGTGTGTGTGTGTGTGTGTGTGTGTGTGTGTGTGTGTGTGTGTGTGTGTGTGTGTGTGTGTGTGTGTGTGTGTGTGTGTGTGTGTGTGTGTGTGTGTGTGTGTGTGTGTGTGTGTGTGTGTGTGTGTGTGTGTGTGTGTGTGTGTGTGTGTGTGTGTGTGTGTGTGTGTGTGTTGTGTGTGTGTGGTGTGTGTGTGTGTGTGTGTGTGTGTGTGTGTGTGTGTGTGTGTGTGTGTGTGCGCCAACGTATAATAGCGCCCGAACAACGCACTTCTGAGGGGACATGTGTGATTTGAAATTATGTTCTCGCGGACGCGCACAGAATGCCTGTCCGGGATGTTCGGCGAAAACTGCACTCTCAAGTGCCATTGCTGGAACGGTGACCCGAACTGCATGCCCGACGGACGCTGCCACGACGGTTGCGCGGCCGGTTGGACGGGAGAGCGCTGCCAACAAGGTATGAACGATGACGCATCTTTGCCTCGCGATAACTGCACGTTAAGCCAAAGGAAATGGGGGGAATATAGACATGGCTCTCTTGAAAAACCTGTTCTCGAAATACGAAATATGGGGCACAAGTAGCTGAGACAGACACACGAAGCGTTTTAAATGATGCTTGGTGAAGTAATTAGATTGTTGCAATTACTCGATGCAAAAGCGCCTTGCTGCCGAGTGCGCGAGCAATTTTTCATAATATTTACGCATAATGTGATGTGATACCACGTTATGCCATCGTTTTCTCAACCTTTGTGCTTTGCTTACAATTTGGGGGGGGGGGGGGGGGGGGGGTCAGTTTCTTTTGTTTGTTTGTTTGTTTGTTTGTTTGTTTGTTTGTTTGTTTGTTTGTTTGTTGTAGACGATACCGATGTGTTGTTTTCTACAATGCTTACAGTGTAACAGAACGTGGGCTACAATCACTCAAATAAGCAAATACCCTTTTGCCATTTTCTTCCGTTTTTCTATTCTTCGGCAGCGTGTTCAACCAACACGTTCGGTCCGGACTGCGCCTACGAGTGTCACTGTGCCGAGGACAGTGGGCCCTGCAATCCTGTGTCCGGGACCTGCAGTGCCTGTGAGCCCGGTTATCAGGGCCTCAGCTGCCAGGAGAGTGAGTCATCCCTCACGCCCTTTCATTCCCAAACCCAAATCGGCTGTGACCGCCGAAGATAACTTCGAAGTACCTCGTAGCTTTTTAGAAGATTTTTAAGGTTGCACGAGAAGACGGGGACAGTAGGTTTAAAAATCTTCTAAAAAGCTATGAACCAACTAGACCTCCAGAACGTTCTACTGAAGTACCCATAGCTTGAAGTAGTTCGTTGCCAACGAGTTCTAGTTCGCTCATTAGGCATGGTTCATGTTGAGAAAATTGTGACCTCTAAAAGCTGCAACTTCAGGCCGGCGTCCTTATCGTGCTGATGGTTGAAGTTTTTCTTCAACGGTCAGGATACTCTTACCTCGCTGACAAATGTAGAAAGAGGAAGGGAAGAACAGGAGTAAAATGAATGGCAAGTCAACCAGCGTCAGGTTTTCTACCCGAGAATTACAGCGAGGATAACGAAGCCAGGGCATGAATAAGGAATATGGTATACAGAGACTGTAGCTTCCTCCTGCCGTTTTTTTTTTTTTTTTTTGTAATCCCTAACTTCATTGAAATCAGTAAACACACATTAGAGCAGCTGTTGAGCAAAATCTACGCAGTAATCGCTCGATCTCTACGGGTACGTACGTTCTCGTAGAATCTAGTTATAACTTGCATGTTTGCATGAAATAGCGCTACATTGCGCGCACGGCCGATTACTAAAACTGTAACAAGAGGGAGATATGGAGTAATCGGTAAACATTTATAGTCAAGCAATGCTTTGAAGCGCACAAAGGCAGAGACAAAAGGAAGTAGACGGGACAAAGTTTTGCTTCAAAGCTATTGCTTCACTATGACCGAAACTGTACTGCATAACCTGTCTGCTTACTTTTGCCGTAGTCTGAGAATCATACGAAGGAAAATTTGCACTACGAATCTTAGAGGTCATGCCCTACTCATTGCACGTAGATACAAATGTAAAGAGTGACTGAACAAGCGAAGCCTCAGCCCAGCGTAAACGTTTCGTCAAGGGGGTTTGCATCTGTCGTGGGAACCCCCGCGATTCAAGTCCCCAACTTCCCGTAGCTCCAATGGCTTGCCTAATTTATCGGTTCACATTGTACAAACAGGTTAGCACCAATATACATCTTATTTGTTCGTATTTCATTTTTTCCCCTTCCTGCATGCTGGAGTGTCTAGCTTAAGGAAAGAGTCGAGCTCTAAACGATGCGCAAACTCTGTTGAAAGCAGGTGGCAGCAAAAATTGCAGGAACGAACTAGAAAAGACGCTATACAACCAAATAACAAGAACGACAAGCGTCGCTTAAATCGCTTGCGTTGTTGATTCCTGGCGTGGTGTTCCATGACAGAGTGCAAGGCGGGAAAGTACGGCGCCAACTGCTCGGAAAGCTGCTCCTGTCTGCACGGCGAGACTTGTCACCACATCAACGGCAGCTGCCAGTGCACTGGACGCCACCGGGGTCACTCGTGCGATGAAAGTAAGTGGAGCGGCGTCATTGGCACTCTACGCGCATACAGGCAGCGGCAACTTCACAAAAAGAAAAAAATGGCTGGGTGTTTGATTCTATTTGACACATTAATACCCATGTAAATTAGCACTATTACAAAGCAAATGAAATACATAATTCACGTATGTATATCAGTAAAATTAGAGGGTATGTAAAGATAATGTATAGACGGAGGTCCCAAGGTAGAAACCGTTACACTTGAAGGCAGAAGCCTGGCACATATTTAGTTTATAATGGATTGAGCTGTTACGTTAGGTTATGGATTGCCACAAACTAAGCAAGCGTTCGCTCCTCGTAAAATGACGTGCGGCGCATACCGGCTCATCCCGGGCTGGGGCAAGCGGGTATGCGTTATACGTGATCGCCTGTATGCGTTCCCCTAAAGTCACGTGATCTTTTGGTACTTTACAATGTGATCTTAAAACATGGCGATCTAAGGCTCTCGCCTTTACAAAACGGAGAAATTGATCCCTTGCTCTGGCGCTACGGGCGTTTCTTAGTTCTAATCGTGTCATTAGTTTTCCCGCCCTCTCGCTGTCAGTAACTAGCGCTGCCACAAATACCGCTTCAGTTCAGCGAAATAAGCTTCCTTTCAGGAGGGATAAGGTAAGACAGTGGTGCTTTGCAATGATGATGCGGTAGGAGATAATTTAGAAACGCTTGAAATCTGTCTCACCTGTAGAGCGAATAGCACGCACATTAGGCGGACCGAGTATGTTTCGGCATTGCATCACCGCATCCCATTTAACCACTCGTTGTCCTTCATAGACTTTGTCATAAGTTACCCTGATGCGCGCTTCGAAACGAAAGACTGAAACACAGAAGCAGAAAATCAGCCGAAGTAATTCCTCCAGGTGGTGGGCGCTTCACCTCCTTTTGAAAGGCGCGATTCAGTACAGGCCGTTTTCATGTGTGGCTCTTTCATCCGTAAATAAATGCCCCGCCACGGTGGTCTAGTGGCTATATGGCACTCGGCTGCGGATCCGAAGGTCGCGGGTTCGAATCTCGGCCGTAACGGCCGCATTTTGATGGAGGCGAAATGCTTGAGGCTTGTGTACTGTGCGATGTCAGCGCACGTTAACAAAACCCAGGTGGCTGAAATTTTCAAAGTGCTCCACTGCGGCGTCTCTCATAATTATATTATGGTTTCGGGGCGTGAAACCAAGAAATCATTATTATCCATAAATAAACGTAACAACCTCGAAACCACTCGTACAAAGCATTTAATGCGTTCTTGCCGCACTTATCGCCAAATATTTAGCGAATGTTGCAGACCTGTTGTCTTCGTGAAACTCGCTAAAGTTTGCAATAGCCAATTTTTTTAAAAAATTGCCCAGAATTTACGCAGTGCGTCACCACAAAGCCCATTTGGAAACAAAGCAGCACCCGTAATTGAGGAAGGGCGGTCCTTTTGTTAACAACTATGTAGGAGTTCTTTAAATGGGCCCAGCAACACTTTTCTAATTCTCGAGCGACGCCACTTAAGCAGCTTATTGTATCACGGATCGCCTGCCACATTTTTTTTTCAGGTCCATCATGTATTAGCGAAGTTAAAGCGCCAAGTTTGAGTGGCGTCGCGCCGTCCACGCGCGTTCACTCTCCCTTCGTCCCGTCGACCCCGCTAGAAGCTACACTGAGGGGTGTGCAGAAGGGGCAAGAAGCTACGCCAGCACGTCATGATCCTAAACGTTTTCTCGATCTTTGAACGTATTCCAGCTTCTGCAATGACGGAAAATGTGCCGCCAGAATCACCGCGGGAACGCACAGCGCCACCCCATGGCGTTCACATTAACTACGTCCGCGAATCGGCCATTGGCAGCATAGAGTTAATATATGATTGGCAGCTCTTCCTTCTCCCACGCAGTCCGTGCACGCCATGGAGGAAGGAAAGGTGCACGCCTACTGACGTGTTTGGTTGAAAGATGAGCAGGCGCTTTCCAGATGTATATTTGAAATCAAACTGCAAATTCCCTGCTGCGCGCAGTGCAACAATATTTGGCTGACAGGTTCAAAATAAGCCTCCACGATTGATCGGCTGGTGTTTTCTTGTTACTTTCGAAAACTGTTGCACAGCCCGTCTCAGGCTGCCCGAATATTATGGTACACATACAAACATGATCTTCCACGATATATATTTTTAGCCACTGCCGCGATATTCAAAGCACTGTAAGAGACACAAAACAAAGAAATTCTCCATGCATAGGTTATGTGAACGAGTAATGCAGTGAAGTGCTTAACCCTATTTTTTTAAGGTGTTATTGGAGATTGTCGACCGCATTTTCTGAGAAGATTTCTTTTTTTTTGAATTACCCAATCGTGTTTGTACTTGGTGCTTTAATGAGGCTTTACTGTCACCTGTTTTTCATGGGAGTTTAGAACATTTATTCATTGGCTTTGTGAAACTCTATCTCAGTGGTGCCCGAAGTGCTGACGTCGGAAGAATTGGAGGTCGACCAGGGACACCCAGGTTCCCTCGAATGTCTTGTCGAAGCCCATCCGGCGCCCACCGTTGAGCTAAGTAACCAGTGAGTGCGACTTTCAATCTCTTCTGTGAAGAGTCTCATTCAAAGTCCCGTGCTTGTTGCATCTCAATGAACAATTCTACGTACAGACAGCGCCTCCTCTACAGAGGAGGCGCTGGTACAGAGAATTCGCTCCGGTAGCAAACATTCATCTTCTTTTTCTATAATTTCTCTATTGTTCTGGAAGGAACGTTTGTTCATAGCTACACACAGAGTGGAATTCTCTATAAAGAAGCCGGCGAACCATCTGTAGCGGCCAGTAACAACTAGGCGTCGAATTCAAAGGATCATAACCTTCACATGTACTGAAGGTGACGCCTACTTTGCTCAGCGGTCTTATCCGTTAGACCTCGTGCAAAACGGAGAAGTAAACCGAATAGATAGTAAATGGGCACTTGCACGAACGATGTGGTGACGTGTTATTCGCCGTTTATACAAATGTGTACTACATGGCTAAAAAAACGCATTTATATATCGCTATCTTTCTCTTGAACTTGCCTTTTTTTGACACGAAAGTGTTTTATGCGGGGATCCCCCACGACCCGACTACGTCATTTCCGTAACGGAAGTGATGCAACAATTTATGCATGTAAGAACAACAAAGAAAAACACGCAGAAATATTTCCGTTGATGCGGTGGGAATTGACCTCGCACTGCCTAGCTACGACTGCCTCATGTACGATTTCCTCATGGGGACTCAGCGCTTTCTTCACGAAAAGCTGCCATACCTTTAGTGTTGGTAGACCTACGTACTTTACTACATTTCTTATATTTCCAAGGAATTATTTAATTGATTCAATTAATCTACTTATGCCGCATGGGCAGGGAGACCCGTCAGAACCTTACGAACGTGGTAGTGAAGGATCAAGGCGGCGGCATCTACAAGGCATCGGCACCCCTGCCCCGGAGTATGGAGCCAGGTAGCTACAAGTTCCATTGCACCGCCAGGAATGACCACGGCTTCGATGTCGGAACGCTGCACGTTACTATTCTGGGTATGTTTCATATTCAAAACAGTTGTGGCGGTGACCTCACTGTGCTTTCTTGTTTTATTACGGATTCCTATAAATCTGAGCTAAGGAAATAAAAGTAAAGTTTTGACTTAAAAGGGTGTGTGAGCGGGCCAGTTTTCTGCGAATCCATTATTTTTAAACAGGAAAAAATGCACAAACAAAAACGATACAAGGGTGATCGCTGACTGCAGCTTTGGTTACCCTTTGGATACATCATCGCTAAAGGATCGCTCACGCGATATTTTCCACTTTCAGTGTGCGTAGTTTTGGACGTCCGTCCCTTCAAAGTAAATCCACCGCCTTGCAAATGACTCTCAAGGTTGTCACAAAACAGCGCAGTAAAACAATGTTACGCATCACATGATAAGGCAAGCATGCAATGAAAAGGCTTACCGGTTTCTCAGAGTGTTTGGCTGTGGTCTAAAAAGTGTCCCGGCATGCAGGTCAATACGTGGCACCGATAGTTTTGCTGGGCGGTTCCTCTAGGTCGGGCTTAACAGAAGGTAAATTTCGTAGCACGAGTCGAAACTGAGTAGCACTGAAATTTAGGATAAGTTTTTGCAAAATCTCGCGATAAGGATGAACTTCGTTCACTTTGTGTAATTGCGAAGAACAATCTCGTCATAACGATTATACTTGTTTTAACTTCCCTGGTTCATGTTCCAAAGTGGCACTGATGTCGTGAGAGTTGCAGTATAGTAGAGAGCTCCCGATTAATGTTCTCGGAGTGTTCTTCAGCATGCATCTCAATGTAGGTAGACGATCGCATCCATAAAGCTGCAGCCGGGAGCCAATCCCGCAACCTCGCTGGCACTGGCAAAACGTCATAGCTACTGTGCGACCACGCGGGCAGGAATGAACACCACTTGTGACAACTTTTCTTTTTAGATACTTTTATTCAACACGAGTTGGTAGATAGGCGAGGACAAATGAACGCTCAAGGCACACACCACGGTCATTGCATGCTTCCTTCGAATTTTGTTCGTGTCCTCTGTCCTTTTCTATTTTTCGCTGCCCTGCTAACACGGTTTTATTTTAGGTTATGTTGTGCAGTATGTATTGATCTTTGTTTTCTTATTATCGTCCGTTTCCGCTCAAGGTCCTCCGGAGCTGACTTCACCGCCACAAGTGAAGGTGTCCGCTGACTCGGCGGTCGCTTCGTGGGAGCCTTCCAACTCGCCGACAAAGAAGCGCGGTGGACGGGGCAACCAGATTGAGTACCAGGTATAATCCGCAAACATGGTATCTCCTATAATTTTCCCTTACCTGATTCATTTAAAAATAACGCAGTAATTACTCCCATTATGTTTCGCTGACACTCTCTTACTACTTTTCCTTTCTTCTTCGTTAAGTACATAGGGCGCTGGAGTGTACCTTGTGGTAATGTCATTACATGATATATAAAAAAGCATGGTAGCATTGGCGCTGTCGTCAACGGGTTAGCCTCTCCGTGCAGCACCTATTAGACGTGTTATAGAGAAACGGGTATACTCGGGCCAATAGGCAGATGGGGACACAACATTAGTTATACAGTATCGGCTAACAAACGAGCACGTCCTTCGGAGTATACTTACATGGTTGCCGCTGTAGAAATTGGACGTAGATTGTTTTACGCTAGCTGTAAAACTCTGCCATGAACTGCTGAACTCTATGTATGCTGTGTCCTTCGGTGCAGTTGCACGTTCGTGCGAAATCGACCGGCGGCAACTGGACGACGGCGGGTCCGTGGCAGACGGCCGTGCGCCAGAGCGTCTCGCCACTCGATCCGGACACCGAGTACGAGTTTGCCGTGCAGCTGCGCAGGGGCAAGCTGACGGCCTGGGGACCGCCGGTGTCGGTGCGCACACCCTGTCGAGGTCTGGTTCATTTATTCTTTATTTCACTCTGCTTGGTGATGATTTCTCGTAATGGATGAGAACGAATGCGCACTCGTTGGTCGGTCAATATTTCTTTCTTTACTATACTGAGACAGGGCTTAAAAATTTGCTTGCTTCACGTACCCATCCTTTCACTGCGAGTCTACGAGAAAAAGAGATAGTTGATTGAAGCTGTAAGACAGGCGCTTTTATGGGTGCATGACTCAGCGTGCGGGATGGGAGTGAAAGATGGAAGAGAGCGGAAAGAGAGAGAGGGAGGGTGCTGGATCAGAACTCTTGTTTGGGCTAGTTGGTGACCATTCATAATGACTTCAAGACGCGAAAAATGAACACAGACGAAACATAAAAAACGACAAGGACAAGCGCCTTGTCCTTGTCGGGACAAGGCGCTTGTCCAAGGGGGCCACCTTCTCGGCATGAAGAGCACCCTTCTCCCTTAGAGAAAATTGATTGGATGTCCAACAGTATTGGGAATCGTGCCCAGTACCTGAAGCACTGGAGGCTGACACGCTCATTTTGTTAGCGCAGTGGTTTTATCTTAAGTCATACTCGCATAGCTATGCCATACTTTACTGCCGATAGAGAACGGATAGCTCGAACGGAGTGCGCTTTAAACTGTTACGAAAACATTACACCAGGATACCACCAGAAGTATTCTCGAAATAGTGTCTATAGGGTGCAAAGTGTCGCTACTCTATCACAGTAAATCCTGTGATTATCCCGTCAAAGACCTAAACATCATGCCGGGCGGAATTTTCTTATTCTCTCCGTGTCTCAACCCCTAAAAGAGGGGTATTACACAGAGGAAAATCCTGTAAATTACGTATGACAAAACTGCCGTAAAATGCCCGCGCAGAAACCTCGGTGTGCGGTCCCACTACTGGCCTCTGAAGTGCGTCCTAAAATGAGGGTCGCTGCATCAAAAATACTGGAAGCTTGTCAAACTTGCATTCATCGAGCACTTTCAAGCTCGTGATTATTAATTCACCTGATATAGACATCTTCCCTGACAGACGCAAGCAAAGACATGATTCTTTCCCTACACATGTCTTGAGTACAAGGGCTCTCAGCATTTTCAGGTCAGCAAAACTGTCATGCGCTATTACTATTGTACAATCCAGAGTTCTGTTGCTTCTACTCGTACGAACAGATCGCCGTATTTCTTCTACCTATGCACCGGAACAGTGATGCTCTATTCGCTTTCACACGCGTGTCCCGCCACGGTGGTCTAGTGGTTATGGAACCCGGCTGCTGATCCGAAGGTCGCGGGGTCGAATCCCGGCCGCGGCGACTGCATTTCGGCGGAGACGAAATGTTGAGGCCCATATGCTGTGCGATGTCAGTGCACGTTAAAGAACCCTAGGTAGTCGAAATTTCCGGAGACCTCCACTACGGCGTCTCTCATAATCATAGGTGATTTTGGGACGTTAAACCCCACAAATCAATCAAGCTTTCCCACGCTTATGCGTGGGAACAGCTAGCTTTTAGCTCAAGAACCTTGATTGTGCGGTTGCATGCAAGCGCTCGTGCCAGGTATTGCTGGTGCCTTATAGAGCCTGTGTCTTTCTGTTCCAGCTGACAGCCCAGAGGCAGTACCTAAGGACGTGGTGGCCAAGGCTCTCTCTGACAGACGTATTTCCATTCGGTGGGAGGTGACATGCCTTTATCTTCTCTGTGGTTATAACGGACAGCTAGGGAGCTAAGACCGCTTAGCAAATCAGTGGATCGTTATGTGCGCCTATGGGATCTCATTCATTTATTACCGACTATAATAAACGCGTGTGGGCAGAATTTGGAAAACAAAAAAAAAAAACTAGGGAAAATGTTACTTGCGAAGAAATTTGGAAGTACTACTAGTGGATCTGTCACATCAGCTCTGTCGAATCCCGTAAGGTGCAAAGTTCACGAAAGAAGAAAACGGACATCTATCCGCTTGAGGCGCGAAGTGGGAGAGCTCTGCGGTTCTCTGAAAACAAAAAATAAGGCTACCGCGTAGTAGAAAAACTCTCCCTAGTCGGCGATCCGAACGGACGCCTTCTTAGGGCAGTCCCTATATTATGTATAATATTCCCCATGATAACATTATTATATATAATATTCCCTATGAGAAATATCCAGTCACATGGGAAGCTTCAGTTCTGAGATGCCGTTTGGCATCTCTGTAGCTTCAGGCTACAAAAGGGGGTAGTTGTCAGTTTTTCTCAAGGTAGGTGAATAGCGCCATAGCGAGTGAAAACCAAGAAAAAGAGACGTACAGTATTCTCACGCTTTTGCACTATTAACATGACTGTGACGGACGGACGGACGGACGGACGTAGTTAATGTCTCAAAGCAACGTCTAAGCTATGGAAGACATCCGATCTTTATGCTTACATGCTAATAATTGCGAAGAGTGTGTTTAACGTTTCCGAAAAGTCGGTGCACCGCAGCCTTCGTGCACTCCTGTCCATGTATATAGAAATGCGTCAACTATATGGTTAAGAGTCAGATTCACTACCTCGCGATAATACCGTAACCACACAGCCACCATGACTTGTACCCGCCAGAGTGCGTCAGCGCACATTGCGTATAGGGAATCACCATGGCTTACCTTTGCTCTGTAGGCTCAAACGCATGCATCTATTTTCTCAGAAACCGGACCCTAAGATTCTGGGCTGCAAGCTGGTCGGCTTCGAGGTGCACCTTAGCGCGCGAAACTCGCCGTCGAAAGTGCAGAGCCTGGGCGCTGACACCGTGAGCACTATGGTCGACGACCTGGATGCCGACAGCACCTACGATGTGGCAGTCTATGCCGTCACCTCCGTAGGACGCAGCATGTACAGTGGGTCGGCCACTGCAAAAACGGCACAGGCAGGTGCGAATACACGATTTTTTTTTTACTTTTCCAACTTCTGCGGTCTCTTGTCTTCTACAATGCAGAATTTAAAGGAGGTGCTCAAATCTAATTCAGGCTGCACGCTGTAATGTCTACGCAATCAAGATCAGGCGATGAAAACCAGATAACAATTGAACTGGTACGCTGGAACTGGTGCTTTGAAACTGGTGCCCTGAGTTCCAATGGTGCACACTGTAACTCCGGGTCGACGACAAGAGGCAGATAGTTATTATCGCTCACTGTTGCCAAGACTTCATCGTTGCCGGAGAGCTACATCTTGCCATGTCTCGCACCCAAACATGATACGGACCGCTCGTTATCACAACGAATGGCGTCAGTATTCCTTAATACACGACTAATATGTGTTCATTGATTGATTGATTGATTGATTGATTGATTGATTGATTGATTGATTGATTGATTGATTGAAATTGCTTAGGCATGTTTCCACAGCGCGAAGTTGCAGTGTACGTATACATGCGTGCGATGTTCCTGCTATCGTAAGTGCAGTTCCGGGCCCCGTGGAACACCTGACCGTGTTCCGTACAAATACCACCGAGGCCTTGATCACGTGGGACGCTCCTACGGGAGAGCGTCACCCACATCAACTGGAATACCGCGTGGCCGTAACCACTAAAGACCTGGGCGGATGCGGCCGCAAGGGTTCCGAACAAGTGTACCTCACGCAGTCTACGCAGGTGATTTGTTTGTTTGTTTGTTTGTTTGTTTGTTTGTTTGTTTGTTTCGCATTGTCTATCATCGCTTTGTCGGGCAGTTTGGTTTTATTATTGCAATTGTGTCTGCATGTTCCCAAACCGATGTAACCAGCTCGCGAAAATCAAGCAGAAAGTACGGAGACTGTAACATCAGTGCATCCTTTCATTTTTTATAGCTAACAGACACCTATATCTTTATGAACCACATATCTGGCTCAATCAGGTTTAGTTATTCGCCAACACCGTGCTTTGTTTTCATGTATCGCTGTGTATTCCTTATATTTGAATATTGATGTGCTTTATATATATATATATATATATATATATATATATATATATATATATATATATATATATATATATATATATATATATATATCCAGAGCACCATGGTTCCTCGCTGTCCGTCGCGCTCTGTCCACCAGTCGAAGCTGGTCCTCGAGTCTTGAGTTAGTTGGTAGGTATGTTCTTCCGCTGCCCTGGAGTCACAAGTTTTCCTGCGCTGCTCGAGCATGGTATAGGTGCCCTTGCAAAAATTACAATTTAGCTGTCGTTAAGAAAAGGTTGAACAATTGTTGAGTCAGTGGATCTTCAACTACATTCCAATAGTCATTGAGTTCCCTCAACGAATACACAACACAAATACCGCTGATGCTTTTCAACAATAAGTGCATGTTGAACAACATACCGATTGACTGTTCATTTGTTATTGGGTAGTGGTTGAGCTCGGCGTGGACAGCACATCACCACCTACTCCGCCCTCTTCTCAGCCTACCGCCCTTCAGTACGATTTCTAATAACATCCTGGACTATTTTAGAAAGCACTGCAACCACTCTTACCGCGAAAATATAGGAATCCGAAACTTAACTGAATTCGCAATGTATCGAAGTTGTTTTGCTGCAAGTACGATTCTATATTTCAAGGCTGCGTTTAAAGGCTCTTCCATTTCGCTCATATGTACTTCTCACAACGCTAACCGTCGTCACAGAGCGGCTAAAATAAAGAAAAGAAGGTGGTGTAGCGGCTACTTTAATTTTCTCTTTCCTACAAAAAAACAGACCAGTAATATTAAAGGCGTTCTTCTTGAAATACTTGCGTAAGAGCCACCCTGAGAACAAAGTTTATATGTGCGCGCTTTTTTGCAGTGCCTTAAATGTCCCCTTATAAGGAGCTACGTAACTAGAGCTTGGCGCTAATGTAGGCTGTCTGTCTGTGCAGTTCCAGATCGACGGACTGGTGCCACACTCTTGGTACGAGGCACGTGTGAGTGCGAGCAGTGGTTTCGGATACGGCAAGAGGAGGGAGGTCAGCTTCCTCACTGCCCCAGCACGTAAGTGCAATATCGCCTTAAACAAGAAATACGAAATTAAAAGGCGTTTTGTAACTTCCATCTCACGCACAAACTCGAAGGTGATGGAGCATGTTGCACAGGCAGAGTAGCCAACCTATAGAGCCACCTTGCAACGAGAAGGTGGGCAAGAGTTTTGCAGGTAGCCCACCCTGGCACAAGGACGTTGTTAATACTTAACCACCAGATACATCGTTAATTCATTTGGCGCCCGCTGTACATTTCTAGAAAAAGCACAGCGGTAGCTTTGTCCACGTGCCGTTCCAAATGTCACGTCGCTCGCAGCGATGAGCGATAACACGAAGCGACAACCTCTCGGTTGCATTTTTCTGGCCGAGAGGTTCAAACAAACCCGGTTTCTTTTTTCTTTTTTTTCCACCACTGCCTTTCGATATGTGTCCGCCATGGCCTTTCTCCGCAGCGCCCAGCAAGCCGCCTGGCAAGGTACGTGTGGTGTGGGCATCGTCGAGGAGCCTGCACCTGAGCTGGGAGCCGCCTTCGTGTCTGGACTCGCACGGCCCGCTTCTTTTCTACCGTGTCCTCTACTACGCCGAGTCGAGGGCCGAGAACGAGCGCTGGGCAAACACCACAGGTGAACGACGCAATCTACATTAAAACACTGTGCGACTGCTCCATAGGTTAGAATTATGGCAATGTTGGGGACGCCACATATATGTTTGTATCAGCTGTCTTGTGGAACCGCTTTTATCTGCGATGCGGCAATGAAAGGGTCATTCCGATGATAGACACGGACGATGAAGACAAACGCAACGAGCGCTAACTTGCAACAGAGTGTTTATTTCGAGAAACAAAATTTGTACACTCGCACAGCGAAATGGCCCAGTCGTCGCACATGAAAACCAGCAGCGTGCAGGAAAGCAAATTCAAATTCGGGTACAGTAGGGAAGGGGGGGGGGGGGGCAAAAAAAAAGGATTGGGAGGGGGGGGGTGTTTCCTGCCCCTGCTTCCCCATTGTGTCCCGGCCATCTCGAAGCCAGGCTCTACACGCGCATTAGGCTGGAACCGCTGTGTCACCGCTCATCGCCGTTCAAGGCACTTCCCGAGGTGATCCTGCGGCGTGCCGTTTCGAGATCCGAGGGGAAGCACACATTAGCAGGGCAGAAACCGCAAGTGTCGCTGCTTACCGACACGTGCACTCAGAGGTGTGTTCCTGCGTTTTGCTGCATTGAGGACCTCTTGCTATAGGTCCGCAATTTTTGCCGGGCAAAGAGGGCCATCGACTCGGTTGCGGATCCCGCGATGCTGCGGCTCCTGCAACTACGGTATTCGAACGCTTTCAGTTGGATTGAACTTTAATTGAGCATCAAAGGAGGCATTACAAAAGTGATGCTAAGAGGTCAAGGCAAAAAGCCAACAAGGCTTGACAAAGGCTTGACCTTATTGGGACACTTGTCTAATCCTGTGGCATGGTTAGCACAAATATATACGAGTGTCATTATAAAGACCACTTAGGCGACCTTCTTTCTTGTGTTTATTCAACATCTTTACTTTATTCAATACGAACCATACGCATGGCTCACATATATACAGAAGGAGGAGCCACACAGCACATGACTGGAGGGGAACCTCCTGTTGACAACTGCGACTGTGTGCGTCAAATGCACGGTTCAAGTTGTTGCTTCGAGGAACTGCTATATATACCAGTGGGAATTGTAAACATTCGGCCACAGCGGAAACAAGTGCAAGAGGTCCCTTGTTACGAATTCACGTGAGGATGAGAACAGTAAAGGGGCAGCAGAATACCAGTGAGTGATTGGTCATAGCGATGGAAACAGCATAAACCTATGTGAGCATTACATATCATAACAATATAATATCAAGAAAATAGAAAATAACGATAGAAATGCAGTTTGCTTTAAGAGTACAGAGTAAAGAGAACAAGCGCTTTTTCAAACGCTCTACGTGCTGTTTAGTTTTTAACGTTACAGTATTCTGAATAGCAGCGAAAGTGGCTTCATGTTTACCATACTACATGTGTTAACAAAAAGACGTTGTAGGAGGCAAACCTAGATGAGTTAGAGATCGAAAAATACGTTTTCTTCAATTTTTCTTCAATGCATCAGTTTCTAAGGTACCATTTAGAAACTTACACAAGAAACTTACACAAGAACTTACACAAGTTAGTAGTAACTTAAGTAGCAGTACGAAACTCTATTAGCACCTCGACCGCCTCGACCCATCACTCCAACTTGGACTTCCGCCTGGACTTACCCACTTTGGAACGACCGTGCTTTGCCGCCTGTGGACAGGAACGTCATTTACCAGAAGGTCTCGCTATTTCATTGGACTGGCAGACAGCGCTTCCTGTGTTCACTGCGGCAGCGAGGAAACGACTGCTCACGTCCTCCGAGATTTCCCTAGGTACCGCTCCCAGCGACAGTCCCTCACCGCACAATTATCACGCCTTTATAATCGACCGCTATTTGAGCAAAGCACATTGGAATGCCGGAACGACAGAGTTTCCGAGCAAAAAGCCACGAAGGGTGCGCTCAAGCTTTTGCGAGCAAGGGGCCTCGTTGACCGTCTCTGACACTGCCATGTTCGTGTGTGCGCGCGATTAGATCTCTCTTTCTCCTTTTCCTTTTCTTGCATCTTTTTTGTCCCCCTTTACCGCTTCCCTATAGTGCAGGGTAGCAAACTGGATATTTTTTCCTTCCGGTTAACCTCCCTGCCTTCCGCCCATCATCATCATCATCATCATCATCATCATCATCATCATCATCATCTCTCTCAGTAATATTCAGTTACGTCTTCTGGGACAGAATTACACGGCGATAACATATGCGAGGGGCTACCCAAAAGTTCCGCGAATTTAAATGGAGTTCGCGCGAACTTGTTGCAGTGCCCATTTCCACCGCTAGGCAGGGCAAGCCGTACGGCCTCTGCACCATCGTGCTTAAGGTCGTTCAACTAAGTGTAGCTTTTGTAGCAGGAAAGGCAGAAACGAGGCTAAACGGTTGCTCTACGCGCGCAATACCATTCGTTGACAAGGCCCTTCTTTGTTTCTTTCTTTTTTTTAAGGGTGACGGCGTCTTTTTTAATCGTTCAGATGAGTAAGACACTTGTTTGCAAACAGTGTTACCATGCTGCCAGCGCTATTGCAGATGTGCACACCGGCACATAGCAGTGGAAAAGCACTGCAGCGCGACGGTAAAAAACAAGAACTGATTTGTGGAGTTTAACGTCCCAAAACCAGCTATGATTACGAGAAACGCCGTTGTGGAGGTCTCCGGAAATTTCGACCACCTGGGGTTATTTAACGTGCACTGACATCGCACACGACATGGACCTCAACATTTCGCCTAACATGGAAATGCAGCCGCTGCGGCCGGGATTCGATCCCGCGACCTTCGGATCAGCAGCCGGGTGTCATAACCACTAGATCACCGCGGCGGGGCGACGGCAAAACAAAAAAGAAAAAAAACAGCAGCTAGCGTCCGACACGCTGAGATGCGACCGGTTTCGTTTTCGCGCGCCCCGAATAACATGGCGGACCGCGCTTGCGAGGATATCGACAGATGGTGCTCTACATATGAACTGGAAAAAGTCACAAAATAAAAGCAACATCCGCACAGTTGGTGAAAGAGTAGAATGAACCTAACCTACAAGGGAAATAGTGATAGAACTAACTGTAAGTCCTATATATGGGTCATGCAAGCTGTTTAAACGAATGTACTAAACTGCCAGCACGGTTTTAGAGCAACCAGACGCATGTATATACCATTTGTAGTCAAATGGTGCATAGAAATGGCCAGAGGGGAGAAAAGCCCATTGTGTGTAGCTTTTCTGAATATTTGCGGCGCATACGATAGCATAAACAGGGACGTTCTCTGGACAATTCCGATTGACGTAGGCTTCAGATATTTCATAACAATACACTTGTACGAGGGCTAAACAAGATAAAGACACATCTTTGTCGATTCCAGTAGTACACATATACGCAAGCAGACGGACACGGACAAACGTGCACATGCTGAAAATACAGGACAGCAACCAACATATCATTACATGTCATAAATAAACAGGTTGTGGCGACGCGTTGTAGAGGACCGGTGGTGTTGGTGCTTGTTTAATATTGTTCGTGGCTGTAGTGTGGGCAGTTTGCTTTATAGCAATCTAATCAACTTTACATGTGTGCTACTATTGCTCAACATGCCTTTGACCAGATCTGCTCGACCCTGCAAGAAAACGCCCCCGAACGCCGCATATGATATGCACATCAGCGCATCGTAGCGCTCTTCGATGAAACTGGCGTCTGTATTATAACGCCAATGCTGACTACACTCGCCCACTACTCTGCATGACTGCGACTCCCACGATGCGGGGGTTCCTGACGGAATTTTGATTTCCACAATGCCTAAAATCTGTCTGTCTGTCTGTCTGTCTGTCTGTCTGTCTGTCTGTCTGTCTGTCTGTCTGTCTGTCTGTCTGTCGTGACGCCGAGTGTGGTCCTTGCCTTTCAGACCTACATGTGACTTAGCCAGTTACCTTTTTGGTCTTTTCCCCCAGACACGAATATAACGCTCCAGGACCTACTGCCGTTCCAGAAGCACACTATGCGCGTAATGGCCGTCAACAGCGCCGGAGAAGGTCCTCTCAGTCCTCGTGTGACGGCCAGCACGACCGAAGACGGTAAGCGCACTTCCCTCTGAAATTCGAGTGCTGTTGCGCCTAGGCTACATCACGTTTCCTTTTTTTCTTCTTCTTCGCGTTTTTTCAGAGTGCGAATATCTCAGTGTCCGAACCTTTGTCAGGAAAACTCTTCTTTATGTTGCCTTGCAAATAATGCAGTGATGAAATACGAGGCTGCACGAAATATCACAGAGGGAAAGGCAGGAAGGTTAACCAGGGCAGGAGAACCGGCATGCTATACTCTGCACAAGGGGCAGCGAATGGGGAAGACTGAAAACTGGAGAGAAAAGATAGAGAAACAGAGAGAGAGAGAGAGTGAGAGAGAAAGGAAGCACGCGTAGCACAACGTCTGAGTCAGTCGCTCCTGTATGGTATGCGACGTCACTGCTACAGTCGCCTGTTCAAGGCCGTTGTTTTCAGGAACTTCAGCTCTGCCTTGGTATCCAGGCCTGCTGCTGAGGCCTCCATGCTTATAGTTTTCGGTTTTGCAGCGAACCTGCGTGATGGTCACGGCCGCTCGATGGAAACGCGCATGGATAACCTCCGGTGTTTCGTGGCGTCTGGTCGCAGAAAATCTTGTTTCCTCTGGCTCCCCAAGGTGGCGGTGTCCGTCCACGCTCTCTAGTGTTAGTAGCATATACGAACTAGAACAGAAGCTCAGGGGTAGGTGGAGGACTTGAATCGATGAACAGATCGTTAAAAACGATGGAGAACAGGGAATGTGGAGCCAGCGACACTCGCTGTTTTCCATCGTTGTTAATGATCTATCCATCGATTGCACCATATACAGCAACTCTAACGCTCTGCCAGGACACGTGCGCTCCTAGGGGCCAACAGCAAACAAATATGAGGGCGTTTTTCTAACGAAAAAAAAAAACAAGAAACCTTGTGCATCGAAGAAAAGGGATGCTAGTAAGTCTAGCTCTAGCGAGTTCAGCGTCGTTTTTTTTGGAAGCTGTGCGATGTTTTGACTGTGCTGTTGGGCACAGTGTAATGCTTTGAAAAGAAATTGGCAGTTAACAACCTAGCCTATGATACCTAATGGTCCCCGCCATGGCACCTCTGGGTCGTGTGCTGGGCCTCGTTGCTCGTTCACCTAACAAAAAGAGAAGAAGAGTCGAATGGCTCGCATTTTTCTTTCTTTTTTTATTTCAACTCCAGGGATTAAGAATAAGATTAAGAACGAGTTATTTATCGCCATGAATTAACAATTGACAGGTGTATTTTCTAATGGATACGATTCTGAAGGGTAACGCGCGAAATAACCGGATGAACGTGTCGTCCTGTCATCGAACAAACCATGAAACTGTTGCCGCCATGGGGTGCAGCTGTAACAAAACAAAGCGTTTCAAAGAAGTGAAACTGGACTAAGCCATCACACACTATTTATTGTTCAAATTTAGAAATTGGAACAAATAGCGCAACAACAGCACTGTAGTATACGTCGGGAAAAGGGCTGCTCTTTGTAGGTGTGCAACAATTAAGTATACATTCAGTCTAGCTGCGCTCACCGGCAGACCTCCAAGCGAAGGACAAGCCCTCCGAAAGGTATGAATTCCCCCCCCCCCCCCCCCTGCTACGCCAATGCTCCCACAGGGCAGGAAGGAATTTTGGAGTAAATACATGTACAGATGTACCTTGCAGGACGCAAAGGGTATATATGTGACTTGAGAACACTAGGGAACAGAAAAGAAAGTGTCCGAGGAATGAAGGGCAGGAAAGTACTCAATTGGGCTGGTTGGCTCATGCCGAGACGAAACAAACATTGCAGCAAGACAAACAGCGCAGCAAAGACGACAGATACGGTGCTCTGCCTGCCGTCTTTATACCTGCCGTTTTTGCCCTGTTTGTTCCAGTTGGCAGTCCAGTACTCCCCCGCGTCTAAGCACTCGTTCCCGAATAGGCAGTGTTCGAAGTTTGGTTAAATTACACATTATTGTGAATGTCCTTCGCAGTTCCTAGTGCGCCAGAATGGCTTGGTGTCGCCGATGTTAACGGTACATCTGCTTGGTTGTCCTGGCAACCTCCCGAAGAACCAAATGGAGTCATCACTGGCTACGAGGTACGTGCTCAGTACTCTATCGTAGTCTCCTGATATAATGGAAGAGCTGAACATTCTGAGGTTACAGTTGTGTCAATAAGGCAAGTGGACGTGGATCGCTTACCTAGCTTGTATGGGCTGGCTAGCTGACCCTCATCGAACATGCAAAATGCATGTCTGGTAGCTGAACTGCACACGCAAAGAAGTTGAAGACACCACAGATTGACGTCACTTTCATTGACACAAGTTATCCTTCGAACACTCCGGATCACTATCATGGCTGATGAAGCAACGTATGCCGTATGATTTAAAGAAATTTTCTTCGTTAACGCAAGGAGCTGCGATAACGTACATAGCCTTGGCTTGCGGTTCGACTTGTACGCGCGAATGCAGAGCATGACACTTCGTGCTAAGTGAACAAGTGAAACAAGTGAAAGCAACATGTAATTCGCACTACTTTATAATGATGCTTAATAATAAATTGATCTCATTAACGTCCTCTACCTTAGTGGTTTTTTTTTCCTTCTTTTTTTTCGGAAAGGGGGAGAGGGGGTCGGGGCCACGTTTAGTACCCTCAGACCACAAATCGGCGCTGCGTGAACCGCTCACAAAATTACGGGCATTAACTGATGTTTAGTTTCGCTTCTCTATTCCCGTGACATTTATTCTCTTTTTCCTTGCGTAAACGCTGGCCACTTGAACATATGTTTCCGGGTTGTTGTTTTTCTCTTTGTGTAGATTACTGTAATGGCGCATGCCGACAATGACACCGAAGGCAACAGTTCCCTCCTCCTAGCAACGGCCGTGGGACCCGAAGTCAGGGAGTTGCTGCTGACACAGCTGTCCAACGGACGCAGCTACACCGCCACGGTCAGAGCTACGACGAGCGTAGGACATGGCGCTCCCTTCGTCGTCCACTTCTCCACGCACTCTTTGGGTGAGGGAAACGCACGCAGACTGCCGCACCGTTGGGCGTAATATTAAGGTTAACTTACTAACGTAAGGAGGAAGGCCACTGCGAGGTAGGTTACAGAAAGCCACTGTTGCCGATGAGCATACGAGCATACATTTATGTCAGCACACTTTTGCCGTTAGAGAGGTCATAACAAGCTGTAAAAGAAGTAGAAGGCGGGCATCAACACACGCTCGATAATCCCGCACCAGGCCGCCGTGACGTCATCGATTTTAACAACGTCAGTTAACGCGGGCTTTCTGAGAGATTGATTTCTGGGGTTTTACTTCCCAAAACCAGGTTGTGATTATGAGAGACGGAGCAGTGAAGGGCTTCGGAAATTTTTGCTACCTTAACGTGTACTGACATCGCACGTACACGGGCCTCAAAATTTTGCCTCCATAGAAATGCAACCTTCGCGACAAGGATTCGATCACGCGACCTTCGGATCAGCAACTGACTGCCATAGCCTCTGGACCATGAGAAGGGAAAGGGGAAGGGGGGGGGGGGGGGGGGGCAACGCGGACTTTGTGGCAGAATATCATAAAGCCATGTAGTCCCTCAAGCCTTACTGTATTGCGTTTCTCACATTTGACAAAAGGAACACCCCGAAGTATCTTTCGCGACATTGTTTTCTACAGTCGCGCTCACCCAGATTATGTATGGGGGTATGACGTGCGATGCCCGATGTCGACTTCTGACCCAAATAAACGTCATGTAAAGTGTATTGGCTGAATAAATAAAAGCCGAAGTATTGAACAACGAAAATATGAAAAAAAAAAACAGGAATACAAAATATAGTATGAATAAAATAACAATCAACAAAATAGCACGTGCGAAATACGCCGTTGTAGCCAGCATATCAAAAAGACTTGTAAACGATAAAATGTTGCACTTAATCAGTCTCAACGCAGATACGTTTTACGTCAATTTTTTATCATTTGTTTTTTTTTTAATATCCCGTACAAGGAGCGGCGAGGACTAACAGTGTGGAATCCGTCTGGTCGACGGTAAAGACGGATCCCAACATATAAACGAAACAACTGTTTATTGTTTTAGTAGCAGCCATGGGGCGAGCATACCGACGCTAAACTTTTCCGGGCAGCGAAGGAGTGATCCCCAATCAAGCTTGGCAGCTTGGTTTTTGTGCCCACTGCCTTTGACGTAAACTCGGGAGACGTTGCGGTGGCGCTATGGCTTATCGCAGTGCAGCGTGCAGCCGTACCACACCGTGCCGAATGATAGTGACGTGGAGGCTGCGCGGCGTTTATGCGCAGAGTGTGTCGCCACAAATGCAATGTAACAAGGCGGATTTCAATTCTTAGTTGCCTATCCAGAAGAAGCTCCGCAATGCTGACACGTACATTTCATGTTACCTAGTTTTCGAACACAATGTACGATTTCGTGGCGGGCAACCACATAGCCAACATGGGAAGATACGACAAAAGCCTGTGAAGTTGGTGACCGCATAGAGAGAAAGTTATCATGTCGCGTGCCTTGCCGCATATGCATACTGACCCTCTTTGCGGCTTACAAATCCTACGCTCGTGGTGCAGTTTAGACATTTAATAATCCAGAAGCGTGACATGATGCTTCAGTTCAGTGTTCCTTCTATTTATTTATTTATTTATTTATTTATTTACTTATTTAGAAACACCTTACAGGCCCTGTCGGGCATTGAGTAAGGGGGCATAGTAACAATAAACAAAGTAGAATAATGGAGACAACAAAAATAGCGAAATCTAACACAACTGGTACAGTGGCACAAAGAACATGTAGCACACAAATCACGCGCATGACAGCTAACAGAGCGAGGCGAATTTAAGCAAAAAGCGCGCTTAACCGTTCATGAAACATTTTCCGAACTGTTATCGAAACTATGTCATCGGGAAGACCATTCCAGTATAGGATGGCACGTGGCACAGCGGATGAATTGGAAGCGGTAGTTTTACCAAAAATGCGCGTGAAGCTGAGATGATTATGTAATCTAGAGGACGTACGAGTGGGTGTTTCAAGGGGTAGTATATGTGGTTTATCAGAGTGAACGTACTTATGGAGTAGACAGAGCAAAGCAACCTTGCGACGCGTGTCAAGGGGCTGTAAGGAAACATCGAGTTCGATCTGCGTGATACTAGAGTTCCGATCATAGTTCCGAGTTATGTACCACGCAGCTCTGTTCTGTATGCGTTCAAGCACGTTTTTTGAAAATATTCCTGGTGAGGTGACCACACAGCATATGCAAATTCTAATTGCGGGCGTACAAACGTCGGGTATGCTAATTTGCGCACGTCAACAGATGAATTTCGCAAGTTTCGTCTCGGAAAGCCAAGCGTTTTAAATGAAGTAGCGCAGATTGTGGTAATATGCGAGGACCAAGACAGGTTATCGGTGGTGTTCATGCCAAGATACTTATAAGTAGTGGCCCGTGACAGAGTTAAGTTATTTAATCTGTATGCAAATGTGGAGATAGTGCACTTGCGCTGTGAACGATACAATCTTACGTTTCGAAGAGTTCAGGGACATTTTCCATGTATTACACCAACAGGCAATAGCTTGAAGGTCATGCTGCAGGTTGGAATAATCGTCAACGGAATCGATTGTTCGGTAAACAACACAATCATCAGCAGAGAGGCGTATGCAGGAGGTAATGCTTGAAGGCAAATCGTTAATAAATATGAGGAAAAGTAAGGGCCCCAAGACACTCCCCTGTGGTATGCCAGACGTGACATCAGTGATAGAGGAAGGACAGTTGTTGACAACCGTGAATTGGCGACGAAAGCATAAGAAGTTCCTAAGCCAAGAAAGCGTCAGTGGGTCGATGGCTAGATGAGACAACTTAGAAATGAGACGGCAGTGAGCAACGCGATCGATTGCGTTTGAAAAGTCCAGAAAAATGACATCTGTTCACTATTGTTCATATCGCAGTGTAGGTCATGTGTAAACTCCAGCAATTGCGTTTCGCAAGAAAACTGTTTTCTGAAGCCGTGTTGATTCTGAAAGAAAAAGTTATTTGTTTCAAGGTGCGAGTAAATGTGCGAAGCGATGATGTGTTCAAGAAGCTTACATGGCACAGAAGTCAGGGATATTGGGCGATAGTTGTCGGGCTTATGTTTATCGCCACTTTTAAATATGGGGATAACCTTCGCAATCTTCCAGTCCATAGGCAAAACACCTGGTGATAAAGATTGTTTAAATATGTGGTACAGGATGACACTTGAAACGGATACTGTGTTTTTTAGCAGCTTAGAGTTGATATCACCAGCACCACAGGCAGATGTATTTTTTCATTTTGTTAATAAGGCAAGCAATGCCTTCCGCTGAGATATCTATGGGTGCCATAAATGGGCAGTCGTATTCCTGGGCCACTGTAATATCGGAATGGTCTTCCCTTGTAAAAACAGAAGAAAAAAAAATGTATTGAATCGCAATGAACATTCCTTGTCTGAAAGGGGCTGTTTGTCGTCTAGCAAGTAAATACCAAAACTGTGATTAGGTGTTGTCGTTCGCCAAAACTTTCGAGGATTAGCCTTCAAGAGGGAACGTAAGTCGTGAGCTAAATACTTGTCTTTAGCAGCGCATTATGCAACGGTGTACGCACTAAGAAAAGCTTTGTACTTACTCCATGAGGACTCGCTTGCACGAATTTTCGCGTTACGGTAGAGGCGCTTTCTTCTTTCTTTCTTTTTTTTTCTTTTTTGAGGAGTGTGGGGAGCTTCTTGTTAAACCATGGTTTAGACCTGTCGTTGGCGGCCGAAACGCACGGAATGTATTTGTCCGCAAGGGCGAGCAATATTTCTCTGTAAGGTATCCAGTTAGCATTGACGGTGTGTAGGGAAAAAGACGGCAGAAATGAATCATTGAGAAAAAATTCCAGTTCGGTGTTGATGGCAACGTAATTACGTACTTTTAATGTGCTTGCGACTGAACAACGTTCAGTCAACAACAACACTGACTTCATATGTCAATGGTTCTGTACGCAGTGGAAGCAGCGGTGCAGAATGACGACTTCAGGTATCTACAATCCATGATTCTGTGGATCGTGGTTATCTTCTGTGTCGCCATCTTTCTACTGCTCGTCAACGTCGCTCTAGTGATAATCGTTAGCCGTAGGTAAGTGCACCATCTACATCAAAGGTAACTCTCCTCCGACTCTGTTCGAGTGAGTGAGTGAGTGAGTGAGTGAGTGAGTGAGTGAGTGAGTGAGTGAGTGAGTGAGTGAGTGAGTGAGTGAGTGAGTGAGTGAGTGAGTGAGTGAGTGAGTGAGTGAGTGAGTGAGTGAGTGAGTGAGTGAGTGAGTGAGTGAGTGAACTAATCATAAACGAGGAAGGCAGCGCTCAATATGATCATGCTTACGGAACAAACGAGTCAATTCAGCATACTAGTGTTTAATGTGCTAGGCTATTTTGGAGGCGATAGCCTTTTCACGGTGCTTATAACACGTCCCGAAGGTTGTCCATGCATGCATGAGCAGATTGCTATGGCTTTGCCAAAGATGGCTTCTCCTCATTGTCACCCTTAGTGGGGAGAAGCTCACTTTTCTGTAATAGCATATCATGGTCATTTTCTTGTCGAATGACCACGAAAGACATAACGCATGACTCTTGGCGCCAAATTATATGAGAAAACGACGTACATCGCGCCCATTCGCCCAACTTTCCATTATACTGCTGTTCCATTGGCATTCAAGAGCATGTTCTCCATACTGGAATATCGACGTCCGTCTAACCAACAAGCTTGCCTCGACACCGTAACGATCGCGCTTTGAGCTTGGAAAAGGCATAAATGGTCCAAAAGTTTCCGCCAGCATTGCGATTCCTCACTGAGTGGAATAGCTTTCTTTTATGCACATAGCAGACCAGAACCGAGAAGTATGAATAGATTTATCGCCGACAAAGAAGTCAACGGCCTTGTAGGAGAACAAGAAGGAATTAGGAAAGCAGCTATATAGGCTCCGTGCACTGACAAGGGGGCGCTGCGTAGCTATTTTACAGGAAACGATCGAGCATGTTCTGATTGAATGCGGAAATATCCACCCATGTGTACGTTTGGGCACTACCCTACATGAAGCTTTGGGTTTTAGGGAGAACAACGGGAAGCTGAACATACCCGCAATTGAAATAAGTAAGAGACGGTTAGAATACTGGTGGCAGAAAACTAGAGAGAACGGACAAAAATAATTATAGGGAAAAATAAGGACTTTCTGCCATAAGGGGCAGAGAACTGGGCTATGAAATTCCGTTTTAGCTGTAGTATGATGTATTTAATTGAAGTAGATTTAAAAGGCACGAGGACAACTGAAAGAGAGAAGGAAAAAAAAAGAAAAGTTCTTAAATTTTTTTACGAGCCTGGTGGCGCACATGTCACCGCCCCGTTACAAAGGGGACGCTCATAGCATCCATCCATCCACCCACGGGCCAGACTTGCCTAAATCACCCGCTCGGGCAACAAAGATCAGAGGAGGGCGCAGGCGCCCTCCTATGATCCACTACAGCGTCACTCTGGGACCCACATCTCAAATGAACAGATAAATGCTGTGGAACGCCTGCTCCAGAATGTCTGTCACAACGTCCGCGCGCGTCTCGTTTTCCTCTTTGCTCTAGCGGGAGATTTCAGCAACTCGGGCCCGCAAAACTATAGCTACGTATCGATCTCTGGGTCAGTGCACGGTATACCTGTAGGTTCAGTTTAGAAAATGAGGTGCGCCGTAGATCCTGTTGTCCTTTTCTTTATTTTTTATCTCGTTCTAGTTTGCTGCGCACCATCTCTGTTGGCAAACCTGTGGCACCAGACGTTCAATGCCGTGGCGAAGTGCACATCCGCCATATGCACGTGTTTCTTTTGCAGTTCTAGGGACATAATACAGCACGGCTTTCTTCCTCCCCCTCCTCTTTTTCTCGTCGATACGCAGGAAGCACCGCAGCCTGGAAGTTAGCAGTGGTCCCTTCACGAGCTCTACAGCCTCTACCGTGGAGTTCGACGAGTTCGAGCTCTCCAAACATCCGGCACCGGGTGATACCGCCTCCGACGACGGCGTTTTCGTTGACTGGACTCCACCTCGCTCCTTTCAGAGTACTTACATCTAATGGCGCGTGCTCATTGTTGGCATTTCGCCAACAGAGGCATCTGCACGCAGACACTGCAAATGTCACATCCCTATACCACCACTTCTCGGCGGACCACACACCAATTGCGCCGTTCGAGTTGCCGACTCAGCGGGATTTATGCGGCTCAAATCTAACATCTCATGTCTGCAGCAGCCTTCCTCAGACAGTAAAGAAAATTTGTGGCGGTGTTTCAGTAGGTGTACTTACGGTTTTCAGCCGTGTAATGGCGGAGAGGGTCAGGTAACTGACCCCTCATAACTGACACCCCTGGTTGAAGACCTCATGGGAAATCATTGCGATATTGTTCAGCGACAACCAAAGATCACGGAGTGACGCTTACACATCTGGCTTTCGTTGTTTCGTTTGCGTGTCACCTGTCGTTTCACATAGTCAAAGATTCCTTTTTAGATCCGAGCTTGTTTTCGCCATATATGTAAACTCTTGAGTCTGTCACGTGCAATCAGTGCTTGAATGTCATCGGTCCACAAAATATCAATAATACGAAGTTGAATTCAAGTATTTTAAAGAAACACAAGGGGTAAATAATTATATTTGGGCCGGGGCTGTCTTGGGTCTTTCTACCATAACCGTACTAACTGTGGAAGGGTTGCCAGTTCCTTGACCAGATTTTTTTAAAGTACCTTTTCACACAGAAAGGAGGTTGTATCAGCTTGCATACTCGGATTGGTAAAGCAATCGTTGTTTGCGTTAGTTTCCCCAAGGTTACCACGATTAGCAAGAAAAAAGACCCTCCCGTAATAAAATACCAGAAACATCTGGCAGTTGAGATCTCAAATTGTTTCCTAATTGAATAATATGAATATATATATATGCAGCCGTCTTAAGTGTTATACGTAATCGCGGTTATGTTAAGTTTTAGAACACGTAGTTGCACGTCTAAGGTGATCGATAATTAAAGATTGAAAATCAGAGCTGTGGTTCCGATCGCATGAGTGCTACGTATGTATCTTATGTATGTGTAGCGTTGATCAGTGCGTGACTTGGGACACTGCATCTGTTTTAAGCAGCGATTACTGCTTACTGCGATTACTGCAGCAGCGATTACATGATCAAGATCAGAGCCTGAAATGTTAATATGTACATAGTGTCCCTGCTGAGCAATTGTTTTTATTCGGAGCCATGTGCGTTTAAATACAATGGCAATTTATTTGTGTTCAGTTTTTATTTATCGAGGTGTTATATATAGGAAAAAAATTCCAGAGTGTAATATGTGATACCCCTTTAGGACAATCAATGAAGCATCCTATGTTCCATAAGAGTTTTTTCACATGCATAACTTTGTCTTCTGAAAGCTCCATTGCTTCATGGCCAAAGCGTTATTACATCTCTCATTTATGCAATAAAGTCACACAGTTCAAATGTTCCTCGCTAATAGCCTTGCTTCAATACTTCGGACGCACAGAATGAATAAAGTTATATTGTTTGTCCACAGGCTGTGTCTGCCTAATTCCTCTCCATTATCTGCAAATGCATTTCTACCTTGGTCATGTTATATATGTGCAGAACATATTGTCATCAGGTATGTATGTACCTTGCAGTGACACCAAGTGTTTTGTTGAACAACTCGGGCTAAAGAATGTGATCTTGTTATGCAGTTTGAGAGAAATAAAAGCAGCATTAATTACGAAAGAAAGAAAGAAAGAAAGAAAGAAAGAAAGAAAGAAAGAAAGAAAGAAAGAAAGAAAGAAAGAAAGAAAGAAAGAAAGAAAGAAAGAAAGAAAGAAAGAAAGAAAGAAAGAAAAGGTAAAGCCAGTTCCACGCCTGCGAAGCCTGAGTAAATTGCTGATCTGGGCAAGGGTGTTGAGGTCACTATCACTATCATGTACAACTGTCGTCATCACTATCTGTCTTGTAGCAGTGGCGTGACGGCAAGGGTGTGGACAGTGTGTCGAGTGAAGATGGGGGTCCGTAGGTTTCTTTAATTCTTTGTTTTTTTCGTTTCTTTCTTTCCTTCCCTCCTTCCTTTCCTTCTTTCTTTCTCTATCTCTTTCTATATTCTCCTTCGCATAATCACTATCATGTAGCAGTGGGTCCACCGAAGTCAAGAGCCGGTCCTCTTTGACCTTCTGCGTGACGGGTCTACTGTTAGCTGCGTGTGCCACTAAGTACGGTTTGTCCTCGGCCTCAACAGCTCGGCTGGTAAATAAAATGCTCGGCCCTTCCACTTTGTGAAGATTGTCGGTCTGAAATGTGGACTGAAGCTGAAATGTAGGCCATGGTGTTTATCACTGAGTTTTAGTAAGGTTACAGACACGTTTGCAATGGGTTTATCAGAGTATTTATTTCAAGTGCCGCACGTTGGGCTTCGCATATACACCGCCATGTAGCGGTGGGCTGGGGGAAAATGTGGTTGTTGTTTTGTGGGGTTTAACGTCCCAAAACCAGTTCTGATTATGAGAGACGCCGTAGTGGAGGGCTCCGAAAATTTCGACCACCTGGGGTTCTTTAACGTGCACTGACATCGATGTGCACTGACGTGCACTGACAACATTTCGCCTCCATCGAAATGCAGCCGCCGCGGCCGGGTTTCGATCCCGCGACCTTCGGATCAGCAGCCGAGTACCATAGCCACTAGACCACCGTGGCGGGGCAGGGGGGGGGAAGTGGGTCGAGTGCAGGAGAAAAAGAGAAGTGCGCGCGCACCTCTTTATTCTCTTGCGCCGGCATTTGTGCATGCACATTTTTCAACGGAGTGTGCCCCCGTTCCTTTCCTAATAATAGCTGCTATGCACGCACGGACCGCCACATTTTTTCACCTCCTCGACATATAGAGCTTACCTGTAAAGTTTTCAATTTGTGTTGCTAGAAAGAAACGCCGGCTGTTCAGGCCCACTACTGATTCTGAAAGAACTTTACGAAAACACTTGCCCTTTCAGTTTCGCAGGCTTTGTTTTCATAAACAACATTTCTGCCTAAATCACTCAAAGAAAGTGCACGTGAAACTCGGAGCGCTCACAGTTCGAACGCAAATTGTGCGCTTGTTTAAACCGAAACCGAAACTGCGCCAAGTGGGCGTTGCCTTTTTTTGAGTTGAGATGGGTGTGTTAGTGACCTATCAAATATGAGATAACGGTGAATGCAATGATGTCCACTCGCTTACATTTCACAACTGGCTGGCAATCGTTGTCTTTCCGCGAACGAGGGCTTTGATTCTTTTTGTAAGCCGTTGTGGGCGTGTTATGTTGCTCCTGTGCGGCATGTCGGACGAACCGCCTCGCAACAATGGGTGCCATGGTCGGCAGGTGAACATGGCTGCATCGAGCGTCGAAGGACCTTTGAGCAAATGGACAAACGTGATGAAAGGCTGGCAGTACCGCTGGTTTGTGCTAGACGACAACGCAGGGCTGTTGTCCTACTACACCGTACGTACCCGTTTTCCCCCGTCGACGGAACCGTGCACTGCACGCCCCATCAGTTTGGGCGTAGCTGCACGCTCTGACGAGGGTGCTGTCGCAACGCACAGAGCCGGTGTCTTACCGTTTGCAATGCTTCCTTAGCCCCTTTGCTTTGGCATTTTCAGTCTAAAGAAAACATGGCCCGGGGAGCTCGGCGTGGCTGCGTGCGACTCCAGGTGAACGTCGTTATTTGAGCGATGTTCCATTTGCTTCTTTCATACTGATGCATTTGCGGCCAATGCAGGGGGCAGTTATAGGAATCGACGACGAAGATGACAGCACTTTCACGATTCGCGTGGACCGCAAGATCTTTCACTTCCAAGGTGAGCGAGTCCAGCTGACGTCGCTCGTAGAATCCAGCGCATGTGTCAACGCCTTTTCCGTTCACAAGTAACAAGAGCTGTCGCTTTGTGTTGTTTCGGACGTGTCACAGCGCGCGACGCAGAGGAACGAGAGCGATGGGTGCGTGCGCTGGAGGATACGATCCTGAGGCATACGTTACAGCGGCAACCGAACACTGTAAGTTCCTGCTGAGCGATCTAAGTAGTCAGCTGTTTTCTTCTCTGCCAGTGTTTTAGGCGAACTGTTCGTTTGCGTTGCTTAGAAACCTCCAACACTTGTCAGAACTACGTCTTCTGAGAGTGGAACGTTGCCTCCTACAACACATTTATGTCATTACAGCGTCTGTGGGATCAGACGGGCATTGTGGCCCCGACACAGCACAACTTTGACACCAAGCTCACTGAAGCAGACTCATACCTTCAGCTTCTCATCGAGCAAATCAAGGTGGGGCGCGAACCTCTTTGACTTTATCCTTTTCCCCCATCACAAAAGATTTCATCAGAATTCCAAATGCCTTTCCGTCATTCCCATGTTCATTGATATGCAGTCAAAGGCTGTCTGAAACGCTGTTCCCCCAGCCATGCTATACTCTGTCCTCAAGAAATTGAGTTTTTACAATAGCTATGTATTATAAAAAACACTCAGTTCACTGGTATGCAGTGGGATTGAGTTTTGTTGCTGTCTTAGATACGTAGGGTCGTCTTGCTTTGGCATAGCATAATTAGCAATCTCTTAAGCAAAGTTGTGAGATATGCATTGCCATTCTTAGCAAATGTGATACACATATCTTGATCAAGACAATATTTAACATATCTTTCTTGTGTATGCTTTTACAGATCCCTAGTACTTCACGTTAACTGCTGAGGCTGTGTCAATAGGCAGTTTTTGAACAGAGTACCCATAACTTTGCCTCACTATCATTGTGTTTGTCACCACTGTACATGCATCCTATGCTAAGTTCTTAGGTTTGCAGGTTATTTCTGGGAAATAACATGTATACTTGAACACAAAACCTACATACCTACTTCTGAAACTCTGATATGGTGTGCTTCTATAGTGATTTGTTTTAATTTGTCACCAATAGCTAGCCAAGGGCAATGTGAATCATTGCATTAGCTTATTCTATAATAGTATAGAGTTATGTTATATTTGTTTATGCCAGCCCCATTAGGCATGCTTCTTTAATGTTCTGTGGCTGACATTCATGCTACAAAAATGAGTTTCATGTAGTATCAAAAAATAAAAGAAAGTAACCGTAGAATGCTTGTTTCCTGCACTGTGCATCCTGAGAGTGTAGCGGAAGCATGTTTATCGCTGTTTTGGGGCGTAGTGGATGCAGCATGTTGATAAAAGGACGCTCTCACGCTGAGACCACCAAGAGCTGTCTTATCTAGCTCATTGTTTCTTTTTCCTTCCATCTTTGTTTTTTGTGGCCATAGTGCTATACGCCTGCTGTTAAGATGAGCCATAGAAAGATAACTTCTGAGAAGCCATGTCCATGTGTTTGAAAGGGAGCCTTTGCCTCAGTGAAAGAGCAGCTCTTCAGCTAGCATTAATGTAGCAGAACTATGTTTGAAGGACATTGTATTCAAGACTAAGTACAGGAATGGCAAGGTAGGACTTGATTGTTCAGTGTGCAATCATGGATTTGTGTTGCATGTTTATTGTTGCTTGAAGTGTGATGCTGGCAGCGGATTTCTCTATGTATGTGTTCGGCACCATTTAGGTTTCCGATTTACTTTCTTATACTGGGATGCTTCATCCTTCGCTTACTCTTCAGTTCTGTAGGCAGGTTTGCAATGGCCACTTAGAAAGCTGTTCTTTTTTTGTTGTAAAAATTTAGTAGAGTGGGAACTTGGACAAGTTGGTGCAGTTGCATAATTTGATTGCATTGGCTGTGACAGTGCAATCAAGCACGTTGTACTGAGACTGCGTGCCATCTAATGCCTTATTGCTGTGTGAGTCATTTGGCAGGAAACACATCTGGCACAAATCTGCATATGCTGCAGTTATGTAACCTTCTCAGTAAATCTTCCAATATTGCGAATTGCAGTTCAGTACAATACAATAGCTGGAGTGTTATGTATCACCTTTTCCTATGCCCCTGCTCTACATTTTGTTATTAGATGCGTGTGTTTTTAAATTGTCACCTTGTGTTGTGTTCACTTCATCATCTTTATGCGCAGTCTACCAAAAGGGGAACTTGAATAACCCTACAGCTACAAGACTCAGAAAAAGAAAGTGTCTGTTTTTTTTATTCTGTGAAACTGAAACCTGCTCACGCGCATATTAGCCTCGCAGGCGCCGTGCGAACAATGTTTTCTTGCACAATGTGGCTGCTATCCTCTGTTTCGGTTTCGTATCGATGCCAGCGCTGCGGCCCGCGCGCTCGGGCGGAGCTCTTAGGTGGCGCTGTCACAAAATCAACTACGGGGACTCCGGTTTGTTGACGTGCAGGAAATGATCAATTTGCGGCTTATGTGTACCGCATCGCCGTGCGCTGCGCGTGCTCATGGTGTTTGCGGGACGCCTAGGCAGCCGTTTCTAAATTTCCCACTTAACCTTTGCACGAGTGGATCGATGAGTTTGGCCGGAAAAGAGCACGACGCTTTTGTGACTGCGCGGATGGAGTGGAATCGGCGGGCCGTGGTGCGCGGGGTTAGCTAAGGGAACGGAAACGCGGGTGCGCCTGCTCCGTTTTAAAAGACAGAGCCTCGCATTTGCACCACGTGACCTGAGCGAACCAATGGGAAGGAGTAATCGTTTCTGCGCGGAAATGAAGGTTGGTGGGCTGATGCTGCTATGGGGGCCGGCCCGCGGATAACGGAGGCGATCATGTTCGCTGGACACGCGGTGCGCTTCCCCGTTTTATTTTTCCTTCTGGTGACGCCGCGAAGCTCTCGCAGGCGTTGAAATCTGCGATCAAGGTCGTCGCTGCCGTGCCACGATTGCCGCGGCTTGAACGACGGCGAATTCTCGACCACGTTTCGTGGCACGGCGGCTTCCCCGCACGACCGCCGATCTGTTGCCAGCTGGAGCGGTGTGTCCGCGATCGGTGCTTGGGAAAGTGCGCACAGAGTCGGTGACTGTTGCTCTCTTTTTGTGTGTATCTCGTCGGCAGGACTTGGAGTACAGTATCGAAAAGGTCGCCGATCCGCGCGAGAAAGTGCAGCTGTCCGGCATCGGGAGCAATGCCAACGTGAGTGCGCACACAGCACGCATTACCGTTCGCCGAACGGGAAACTTGTTCTTGCCTCGCATGGATGCGAACGTGTTCCTGTTGCTTTTTCATTTTTTTTCTGTTCCTGCCGTTAGTAATAGCGTTTAAATTTGTATAGGATTATCGTGAGTGTTTAAATTTGTGATTATGAGGCATTCGCGCAATCAGAACCATAAAAAAAAAAAAAAAAAAGAAACTTCCCGGATTAAGAAGCCTACCTGCCCCGCCACGGTGGTCTAGTGGTTATGGCACTCGGCTGCAGATCCGAAGGTCGCGGGATCGAATCCCGGCCGCGGCGGCTGCATTTCGATGGAGGCGAAATGTTGAGGCCCGTGTGCTGTGCGATGTCAGTGCACGTTAAAGAACCCCAGGTGGTCGAAATTTCCGGAGCCCTCCACTACGGCGTCTCTCATAATCAGAACTGGTTTTGGGACGTTAAACCCCACAAATCAATCAAGAAGCCTACCTCCTTCATTTTGCCTTTTTTTTTTCTTTTTCGTTCTCTTTTCCTTATTCTGCTTCGTAATTTCGCAGCAATAGGTCACCAATACATCATGGACACCTGGAGCTGCCGCTCGTTTTCGAGTATATACATAGGCGGCTTTGCAAAATTCGCCGCAGATCTAACAAAAATTTTAGCGAGCCTAATTTGTATAGGAATACATCGTTGAGTTTCTTACGTTCATGAAGTGCACGATTTTTAAGTCATCGTTCTCTCGTTGAGCAAGGATTTTTTCTTTTTTTTCTTTTTTTTAAGGCTCTCTTGGAGACGGTCAAGCACACTATTGTACTGCTGCAAATTGCTAAGGTGAGCAGTGGAGTAAGTAAGTTACTTTCAAGGTATGATGCAACGTGTATGATCACTTGTATGATGCAAACGTGTCTTCTCAATGTTTGCTAGAATACAGCTCAACCTGTGAATGGAGTCTACCCTCAGCGCAGAGGAACTGAAGATAGACCTGCTCCATTAAGAACACGAGGTACTGTTTTGCGGCCCCTTATTCGGTGTAGTGGAGAAAGGGCAATATTTTGCTTGAATTGCTGTTTTGCGATTTGCACTTTACTCTTTCGAGCCACACAGATTAAATGCATTGGTGTCTAACTGTTTTAGTCATACCTCTGCGTCTGTTTATCATATCTAGGGCATTTAGCCAGGGACATTTAGTGCTTGAGCTGTCTTTATCTGGCCTTACGAACAGTAGCTGGTCGTCACAGCTGCATGCAACCCAGCATGCGGAAAATTCACATTTATGCACATTTAGAGCTGGTTGGCACCAGCTGCTGCTATTGGAATGCCCGTGTATTGGTACTCCAACAAGACTCTTGAAACTGTCAGCATTTTTCAGTATCCAAAACTCGAAGAACATGTGAGGCACATGTTGATTTGCTGTGCATGCGTATGTTTAGGGATTCTTTTGTAGGCTGTAGTAAAAGGAGCAGTGTGTTAAGGTAAATAAGCTGTGCGGATACTGCATAGTCAGATGTCCGTGCACGTGAACAGAAGTACCAGGGACGGTATTATGTAAAGAGTTTTTCAGTGAAACGTATAATGTTGGCACCTGTCATAGCAAGGGGCCACTACTGGTGATAATGAGCGGTTGGGACTATCCTCAGTAATTTGTCCATTTTTATTTGCATTTCTGTGCCCCACCATGGTGGTCTAGTGGTGATGGCATTCTGCTGCTGATCCGAAGGTCACGGGATCGAATACCGGCTGTGGCGGCTGCATTACGATGGAGGCGAAATGTTGAGGCCCGTGTGCTGTGCGATGTCAGTGTACATTAAAGAACCCCAGGTGGTCGAAATTTCCGGAGACCTCCACTACGGCGTGTCTCATAATCAGAGCTGGTTTTGGGACGTCAAACCCCACAAATCAATCTATTTGCATTTCTGCATTGCCGTTATGCTGACTTATAGCAGAAATGCCAGTCGTGATACAAATTAGAAGAGAAGCAGGGGAAGATGGAGGCTTGAATCGATGAACAGACAGCTAAAAACGATGTAGAACAGGGGTGTCTATATGAGATACAATTCCCTGTATTTTCTGACCCTCAGCGAGTGGAAGTTTGCTTGAAGTATGTAGAGTTTGAGTTCGTCACAGCTGCGACATTCCCTGTTCTACATTGTTTTTAGCTGTCTGTTCATTGAGTCGTGATACAAGATGACACAAGAAGTGTCATCGTGTGCACAAAAATTGTTGGTATTTCATTCAGCAAGTTCACTAAGCTTCGAAAGTTTGTGGGGCATGGATTCCATTACATATTTGAACTTCTGCTTTTAAGGCATGTTGCTTTCAGTTTGATAGATATCTGTGTGGGTCATTCCTGTTTTAGAAGCTTAGGAGTTATGTTGCTGAGCTCCATATCTCAAGTTTGATCCTAGGTGCAGTGGCTGGCAACAAAATGCAAAACTTTTCATGGTTCCATGTTAACCCCAGGTTAAAGATTTAGTCAAAATTATTTGATGACTGTACTGTGGTGCACCTTATAATTCTATTGTGATTTTGCCACATAGAACCCCATGGTTTCATTTACCTTGAATGTCCGTGTGGGCCAAGGGAACTACTACTACTTTGGAATTTAATCGGACTGTCAATCAGGGGGGGGGGGGGGGGGCTAGAACGTGTGACTGGTTGTTCATGCATTTGGAAAAAGAAGAGAAGGGAATTATGGTGACAGAATCTAGCATTTTTCTTGCAATTTAAATAGGATTCGTATTCTGAAGTTCCGCTTGAACATCACAAAAAGTAGTGTGTTTAGTTTGCTTTGTGGTACATCACGAGTAATCTTTCAATCTGCTGTTTGTAGTCTGCTCTTGTTTAGCTGCAAAATAATACATGCTTAAAACCATTGTATACAAAATGGCATCATTGCTTTATTCTACATTTATTTCATCATAAAAGTAGCTGAGAAGTAGTGCTACTTCTACAGCTACTAGTCTAACTGATGACCAGTGTCAAGCCACAGCAAATGCATTGGGGCTCAGCAGAACCTGACACAAATGTACCTAACAGCTGTCAACATCACAGTGAAGTTTTTGCATCTCTATACAGCCAGAGCATTTGCATAAAAGGTAGAAAAACACAAGGAAATTATTTTAAAGGTAATCGGACGACACATCAGAAAACGCTAACTGTGGCACCATAAGCCTAATCAGCACAGCATTACCTTCTTATAAATAGGACCTCGCTTGTTTGCTTTCCTCTATTGCTAGCATGTAATTTCTATCCCGCTTACCTTCTGTTGTTTCCAGCATGTGTTCAGTGTGGAAATACGTCAGTGCTGCGCATAAAAAATTCCGATTAAAAATGTTTCGCATCGTTTTCTTTTTGTGTTGCTATGATTAGACACTGGCTGATGAGCTCTTTATTGCATGAAAGAAAACATGTACTTAAAAAATTGGTTGTTAGTCCCTTTAAAACTTCTAGTTCAAGGCTATGGGGCCAGGCTTCATTAGAACTCAGTTTAGTTGCAAATCTCGTCTCGTGGCATTCTGTGCCATGCATCTGTACATCTGTACTGATGTATTTTTGTGGATTGTCAAATACACAGATGAAGCCGCAGCCACAGTGGGCGTCCAAGCCCATGAAGCCCCCCGGGCCCTGAGCACCGCAGACCACGAGGTCGCTCCCGCAGACTCCAAAGGTAAATCTTGTGAATAGTCTGTTCCTCTATTTGCTGTTCAGCATGTTGCTTCACTTTTGACTAATGAAAAGCTGAAGGAAGTGTTACGCCAAGCTGTATGGGTAGCTTGCACATATTTCATATGCAAGAGGTCACATTTACAGCATTTCCAAATGTGGTACGGCGGGCAGGAACCTAGCATTGGTGACATCACCATTCTAGGTTGTATACCTTGGTAAGAAATTAGTAAGAAACTGTGTCAGTTTGGGCTCACTTCTCAAAATGGAAAATGGGGTCAAAATGGTCAATTTTCTTTGCCTGACATTAGATCAACCATGTTGAAACATCTGAAACTATTAGTGTATTCTTGAAACTTGATTTAATTTGAGCATTGGGTAGTGCTAACCAAGCATGGCCTGCAATTGTCTAACTGAAGTCACACAGCACAAGATGTGTAAAACTTTGCTGACATCACCTGCATAACATTTTTTTGGTAATAGCTTGAAAGTAGAAGCTAATGTACTAAAAAACTTTTTTTTTAATGGAAAGAGCTTAGCAATATCAAGTGGCCTGGCCTAATTTTTTCACATTTTCTGTAGTGCCTAAAGTGTGATGCCAATTATTGTGTGTACTGAATATTCAGGTAGGTATTACGGTTGCCACATTGTTTTGACATTTTTCTGATTGGGCTGTTTGCATTAGCCTACCAGATTGTGTGAGCTTTAAACAACATAATGAAGGGGTTAAGGGAAAAATGTTCAGGTGTTATACATGCAAGAAACCACAGTCTAATTGTGAAGCACATTATGTTTTCATGACCCATGATAAGTTTGACTAACTAAGGTTCCTTAGTGTCTACCAAAATGTAAGTACACCAGTGTTGTGCATTTCCCTTGCATCGAAGTATGGCCACTGTGATCATAATTAAACTCGCTATGTTCAGCTCAACACTGCAGTACTATGGTTGCTAAGCTGCCACAGGGGGTGATGAACAGTTCATGTAATGGCTGTTTTAAGGGTATGTCTCAGAATATGATAGAGAGCTGGTGTAGCGAAAAGAGAAATTGGCATACGATTGATAGTTGTAAAAAAATGAGCTGATCTTCTGGCAAGAGCTTTGCAAAGGAAAAACAGTAGCAGATTTGGTTGATTTATGAAAAAGAATGTACTACATTCGAACCCACGTATAACGACACTGGGTTATAACAATGATCTTTGGTTATAACAATGAAAAGCTCCTGTACCATCAACTATGGCAAAATGTGGTAAAATGGTACTATGGTACTATGGTAAATATGGTACTATGGTAAAATAACCCGCTTAAACACTATCATGCTGCATTATCGGTTACAACAATGAAGTCTGGATGCTAGGTGTCTATGCCGAGATGAATAGGACACAGAATGCTTGAAAAGACAGAAGAAAACCAGAAATTCAAGCTGCTATGCTATGAACAAGCATGTGTGTTGACATGCATGATGCCAACTTATTTTAAGTTTGAATAGCTTGAAAGTAGAAGCTAATGTACTAAAAAATTGTTGTTAGTCCCTTTAAAACTTCTAGTTCAAGGCTATGGGGCCAGGCTTCATTAGAACTCAGTTTAGTTGCAAATCTCGTCTCGTGGCATTCTGTGCCATGCATCTGTACATCTGTACTGATGTATTTTTGTGGATTGTCAAATACACAGATGAAGCCGCAGCCACAGTGGGCGTCCAAGCCCATGAAGCCCCCCGGGCCCTGAGCACCGCAGACCACGAGGTCGCTCCCGCAGACTCCAAAGGTAAATCTTGTGAATAGTCTGTTCCTCTATTTGCTGTTCAGCATGTTGCTTCACTTTTGACTAATGAAAAGCTGAAGGAAGTGTTACGCCAAGCTGTATGGGTAGCTTGCACATATTTCATATGCAAGAGGTCACATTTACAGCACTTTCAAATGTGGTACGACGGGCAGGAACCTAGCATTGGTGACATCACCATTCTAGGTTGTATACCTTGGTAAGAAATTAGTAAGAAACTGTGTCAGTTTGGGCTCACTTCTCAAATGGAAAATGGGGTCAAAATGGTCAATTTTCTTTGCCTGACATTAGATCAACCATGTTGAAACATCTGAAACTATTAGTGTATTCTTGAAACTTGATTTAATTTGAGCATTGGGTAGTGCTAACCAAGCATGGCCTGCAATTGTCTAACTGAAGTCACACAGCACAAGATGTGTAAAACTTTGCTGACATCACCTGCATAACATTTTTTTGGTAATAGCTTGAAAGTAGAAGCTAATGTACTAAAAAACTTCTTTTTTTTAATGGAAAGAGCTTAGCAATATCAAGTGGCCTGGCCTAATTTTTTCACATTTTCTGTAGTGCCTAAAGTGTGATGCCAATTATTGTGTGTACTGAATATTCAGGTAGGTATTACGGTTGCCACATTGTTTTGACATTTTTCTGATTGGGCTGTTTGCATTAGCCTACCAGATTGTGTGAGCTTTAAACAACATAATGATGGGTTTAAGAGAAAAATGTTCAGGTGTTATACATGCAAGAAACCACAGTCTAATTGTGAAGCACATTATGTTTTCAAGACCCATGATAAGTTTGACTAACTAAGGTTCCTTAGTGTCTACCAAAATGTAAGTACACCAGTGTTGTGCATTTCCCTTGCATCGAAGTATGGCCACTGTGATCATAATTAAACTCGCTATGTTCAGCTCAACACTGCAGTACTATGGTTGCTAAGCTGCCACAGGGGGTGATGAACAGTTCACGTAATGGCTGTTTTAAGGGTATGTCTCAGAAAATGATAGAGAGCTGGTGTAGCGAAAATTTGCAGACGGGTTCTAATATTCATGAGAAATTGGCATACGATTGGTAGTTGTAAAAAAATGAGCTGATCTTCTGGCAAGAGCTTTGCAAAGGAAAAACAGTAGCAGATTTGGTTGATTTATGAAAAAGAATGTACTACATTCGAACGCACGTATAACGACACTGGGTTATAACAATGATCTTTGGTTATAACAATGAAAAGCTCCTGTACCATCAACTATGGCAAAATGTGGTAAAATGGTACTATGGTAAATATGGTACTATGGTAATATAACCCGCTTAAACACTATCATGCTGCATTATCGGTTACAACAATGAAGTCTGGATGCTAGGTGTCTATGCCGAGATGAATAGGACACAGAATGCTTGAAAAGACAGAAGAAAACCAGAAATTCAAGCTGCTATGCTATGAACAAGCATGTGTGTTGACATGCATGATGCCAACTTATTTTAAGTTTGAAAAACTTAAAATGAGCCAAACTGTTAAAAATGTGTCACGCTGAAAACAGACAAATTCCCTTTAGCACAATGGTGCATTTCAATACAGCTGTTCGCGAACTTGACAGTGTCTCAAACGGAATGACAGTAAAGAAAGAAAAATTTCAATGTACATAATATGGGGGAAAGCACCTTAAAAACAGCAATTTACAAAAGGTGATTCATTTATTGAAAATAGTTGTGAAAGAACTATTTTCAGTGAACGAATTATCTTTTTTAAATTCATGTTTTTGATGTGAACTAAGGAAATTGAAACTGAACAGGAAGCAAGTCTGCAGGACACTCACTTGATTTTACCACGTCTAAATGCAGTGCCACCTGTGTCTTACTCAAGTGACGACGAGGACGAGGAATTTTTCTTTGACACCCAGGAAGAAACTGAGCACGTTCCACCAGTGCCCCACCCCATGCCTCAGCCACTGTGAGTTGTGTATGAAGTACTGTGATGCAGTAGGTAGTCATAACTGTCATTTTGGCATGATTTAGTTAAAGCGGTCATGTGCTATGTGTGTTGTCAGGCCTTAATGCTTCCATCTTAATGTGTAGAATGCCAGATGCAAGTCTTGTGGTGCCAAAGACACTGCAGAAATTTATGGTGAAAGTTGGCACATATCCTCTTCTATTTCGACGTCCCAAGGGGCCAGAAGAATGTGCTCTGATTAACAAAAGTTCCATCATTTACTGTGGAGGATGTGCAAAGGTGCAGCACTATTTGCGATGCTACCTGTTAATATTCTTAGGCGTCTTAAACGTAGAAAAGTAATATTGATCTACCTAGTTTGTCCAATCTGGAGCTGACAGCATTTTCCAAATAAGGGCACAGCACTTGCTCATTGCATGTTACATAATCTTTCTACAAGGCTTCCATTTTAACAGTGTCACACAGGAAGTCACCACAGATGGGCAGTCAAAAGTGCTGTTCTAGTTGGTACTTTCCTTTCTGGTTCAATGTTAGAACCTGTAACTCTCAACCCAATGCACAGAGTTTGAAATATGGAGTACATGAGGCCTCTCTAATTGCGTGGTCTTCAACCCTGCAATAAGGCTGCAGTTTTACACACGCCTGCATTCTTGTTTTCTTCATTTATCCAGTGCTGATGCTCGAACCACGGAGCCAACAAGTGACAAGCCTGGTACTGAAGTTATGAACACAGCCTCTAGTTCCCAAGCTCCCGCATCTGTCTACTCAGTCTACGATGGTAAAACTACCTTTATTACCTGTCTTATCACTGTAGAAGGAAATGGAAAAATTATGAAATAAGCTAGCATGCGGGGGGCATTTACATTTTCCACTTTGTCAGCACCTGTGACACTCATATGATTCAATCAAGTGTGCATTGTCTTAGGGCTAGATTGTCTTTATCACTGTGTATGCCACTGAGCTTTCAAGTTACAACATAATTAAACCTAATTCCAATTCATTTTCCTGTTTCTTGCTTTGAGTAACCACAGAGCAGAGGGCAATCTCAGCAGACCAGTACTGCTATCTACACATGAGAGGGTTCACTAATAGACAGCATTTCCACTACTGAATTTCACTTGTGCCTTGCAAAAGAGAGGTCATGACATTAGAAGTTAAATATGCCTGAAGGCAACAACACACTACCTTGCATGATGCTGTTCAAGAGTGATAACAAGGGGAATACAGTTGCAAGCTGGTTTACAAGCTCTCATTGCCACTTCTGTGAGCTTTGTTTCAAAAATACTTACTGTTGTTTTTTTGATGATCCTTCTGGAACATCAAAAGTACAAACAGATGGAAGCACAAACAAAGGTAGGGTTGGGATTACGGATCCCCTGAACTGTTGTGCCAGTTCTGTGCACTTATATAGCCATTTATCTTTGCTTCAAATTGTGGTAGTTAAGCGTAGTAGTTTGGTGGTAGCATGCGACTAACTCACAAACAGTTGACTGAAAACATTCTTATGTGTTTTTCCTGTTGTTTTTACAGCTGCCTACGAAGACGATGCTGAAGATGAATGTAAGTGCTTATTCTTTTATTCTTCCAATATACTGGTCTCCAGGGCAGCTATTTACCCTAAAGCTTGTGTATAATACGAGCCCGCATGTCCCTTTTGGGGGGAATCATGATGGTGTGTATGAATGCATAAAATCTTCACACAATTTTCGTGGCAGACTGCACTGTATCGGAAGAAAGGAAACGCATTTATATGTTTAAATGTTCATTATGTGGTAATTATTTGAAATTAGAACATAACTAAATATAATTCTGACATCTGTGGTCGTTTATTTTTATCATAAAACTAATCGGAAGTCAGACTTGAAAAATGGCCGCAGTTGGTTATTTCCTGTGTTCGTTAGGAGCCAATGAAAATTGTTTTCCACATCACTCATGGAGCGTACCATGTCAACCCACTCATCAAATGCAGTGATGCCTTCAGAAAAATAATTCTCTGCAGGAATGCGCCGCACATCGTAGAAAACTGGCGGCACACTGAACACGTCAAGGGTTTGATCCATCGAAAGCTGAATGTTGCATGCACTTTCGTGGCAGCTTGTCCACTGGATTGCCGCAAACAATTTATGTGCACAATTATGTGCACAGTAATACGAACAATTTATGTGCACAATAATACAAGGTATAATCGACAGCAAAAACAAAACAAAAAATTCATCTGCACACACCGAGAACGGTGAAACCTCGCAGAAAGCGCTTATTCGCATTATAGCTGACGTTCAGTCGTTGTCCATTTTACTGGCACTGTCTCCCAAATGCCCCTTGTCTGAGCTGTCTTTTCCCAGAAAGTCATTTTCAGTGCCATAAAGTTCATTCGAGGTGCTACAATTCTTAAAATGGCGAGGGACGAGCTTCTTGGGGATGCTTTCTCTTGCAGCATTGACGGCATGTCAAGGCACACTTTCATCTGATCAGCGCTGCTGGTTTGGCCGAGCTGATTGACATCTTCCGCAGCTTTACCATATGTAGCTGAAAACCCATAAGCCTTTTTTCACAGCTTTCAGAGTTTCTGTAACAATGACATTCACCAACATAAAGGAAATACGTCTCGGCACACAGAATGCCTTTCTCTTACTTTCGTTTGAAGTAGCTTAGTGTTAGCAGCAGGGTGAGCATCCTGTTTACATTGCACGAAGGTGGTCAGCTGTTCAATCTCTCGAAAGACTCTATTCTTCAGCACACTTCCCAGGCTACTGCACGAAAAGTTGCCTCCTTTCTTGTTTCCTCAAATGCTGCCCTCTGTGATGCCAGAGTCTCGCCCTGCAGCATGATTCCCAGTGGTCTCAGCCTCCAAGATAAGCTTCCTTTTTGAAAACAGCTGGGTACTGCTCTAGCAGTCCCGACACCTTATGAGATAAACTTCAAACGAACATGCCGAATGCCTATTCTTGGCACGGTAAAAGTGAAGCCCAATGAGAGAAGCAGCAGCATACCAACACTGCTGACACCACCACTAGATAAAGCATCCTCCACTGCAAGTATTGATGATGGTGAGCAACAATGAAACTGAAACTACGAATTTTTGGCTGAAAACTCTGGGATCTGTGTGTAATAGGAGGCACAAACCACTTAGTAAAATCCTTGGAAAAACTGTGTATTATACGCAGGTCTTTATGGTACTCTAAAGAGCATGAGTACATACAATGCTGAGTGTTTACTGCATATGAAATGTAAAAATTGTTTATTACATACATCTTTGCATGTACCATGGCGATGTCTTCCATTGTCTTGTTGGTACAGATTCTGATATACAGCTTTGTCAACTGTAAATAAAAAAGCTGCTGCTTGTAGCTGCTAGTGCTCTTTTGTTGAGCAATGACGATCTCTTCGTTGAGGGCAGTTCTCTTCTGGACATGCAGTGGGCTCTCTGGAGGGCCAGAAGAGTGTCTTCTCGCACCTCCTGTCCCAAGTTCGCATTGGCATGGACCTCACAAAAGTCACACTGCCAACATTCATCTTGGAGCGGCGGTCACTGTTAGAAATGTATGCCGACTTCTTTGCCCATCCAGACATCTTTGTCAGGTAAGAACCACCTAAGGCGAGACCCTACTGAGACATTTTAAATATATAACCTAGGGTAATGAAACTATGGTTGTTTACATAGTTTGTATGTTGATTTCAAATGTGTAATCAGTTTTACACATTCTTGCATAGTTTTCATTCTCTGTCATGAAAAATATGTAAAATGCAGGCCTTCCTGTCTCTGCTTTTTCTGTCACGAAAGTTTTATATTTCTGAGCCAGTGATGGCTCGTATTCCTCCATATCAACTCTATAATACAGAAGATGCAAGAAAGTGCATATCAGATGTGAATTTCAGTAAAAAAATTACAACCTGAATGTCCTTAAATGTTCACACACTAGCAATTGGTAAATTGAAGTTTGTGATAACTATATAGGTGATACCAAAGCTTGAAAGATGTAATTTCGCTCCTTGCATGTTGAAGAAAGCACTGGAAAAATTTCATCTTGGTCCTAGCATTGGAAGTACTGAAAAGATGATGGTTAAACTCAGGAACTTGCCAAAATTTGCATCTTGAGAAAAGTATATTTTAATGGTATTATTCAAGGTTCATTACTCTGAAAAAAGAAAAACTACCTTTTTAAAATTACTTTTGCTTAATGGGTGTTTTGGGAACCGTGGTGATTTTAAGAATGGGGCATTTACAAACTTCTCATGCGAATTGCAGTGGCAAGCAGTCATGCCATAGCAGACTCTATACAGTGCAAACTTTCTAGTTCTTAACAGCCACCTTGTGCTCTTTAAACACAATCTTAGCCAACTTCTAGTTATAGTTTGAGTTCAACAATAATATTTAGTGTCACGAAAATAGGAATACCTGCTTTCTCGAAACAAGAAAAAACGAAATTTGTAGTTTTTGAAAAAAACTTCAATTTCTTGAGTCACATCTACCAAGAGCGCACCTGTCTTGGTGCCTGTGCTGGTGGATTTGCATTCGTGCTTATATGTAATGAGCGAATTGATCTGGTTGACTTTTACTGATTCCCACATTTCATTAATGTTGTGAATACAGGTCAGCACCTCAGCTATTTCAAGTGTGTTGCTATATTTGTTAGTACCATTTCTCTTTCCTTGCCACATCAGAGCCTTGCACTATGCCAGCAATTACACTAGGTGCTGAATAGACAAAGGGGTAGGAGAGCATAAGCGAGTCAGTCCATGTACTCTGTGTCGGATGATGAAGACAGGTATTAAAATGCTGGTGCTCCCGATCTTGCAGGCAGTAGTTTGTGGTGGAAGCAAAGTCTGGTTGCTAGGTGTGTGCTATCTTCCTGCATGCCCTTGTTGTCAGTCATGTTATCTGAAAGTTTCAGATACACACTGTAGAGAGAGCCCATGGGATTCAACATTCGCTGAATGCAATTTACTGCGTCATACTGATAAAATTTATGGAAGTTGAGCCTAACTCCGCCATTGAGCCCGTTGATATAAAAGTGTACCTGTATTTTGGGACAGTGACACTCTTCGAATTCCTCATTTTCTGACATTCTGACAGTCTCACATAAGCACCTTCTGAGAAGCACAAAATGAGTAGTTAGTTGCAGTTGCAGGGGGATGAGATTGCAAAGAATGCCAAAAAATTTTCATGAAGGCATTCGTTTTGGCACCTTCAGTGTCTAATCGATGGAAAATCAGCATGATTTTGTTCACAGTGCACTCGAAATGCGTAACAAATCTTTCTTTTCTTTCTCTCTCTCTTTCCTCCTGCTGTGGACGGCAGATGAAAAGCTCAAGATCACTTAAAAACACCGTTTGCAAGCCATTTTTTATCTTTCCCGCCACTGAACGTCTTCATCTTGTGAGCGCTCAAAAACTCGGTTTTATGTATTGTGCCCACCCTCCTGGTCCACAATGGCCACGTCAAAAAAAATAATAATAAAATCAGGGGACCATGTTATGAAGTTCACTATGCATGAACGGCAGCACGCTGTGAGCCACCTATGACAACTGCCCACAGCCCCTGCTTGGGGCAGCGTTGAGGCCCGTGTGCTGTGCGATGTCAGTGCACGTTAAAGAACCCCAGGTGGTCAAAATTTCCGGACACCTCCACTACGGCGTCTCTCATAATCAGAACTGGTTTTGGGACGTTAAACCCCACAAATCATCATGCTTGTGGGCAGTTGCCGTAGGTGGCGATTTTGACGATCCAGCACTACCTCTTTGTTAAACTCACCATCACATCGTCTGTGTTGCCTATGATACAATGCTCATTCAAGGACAGCATCGGTTGAATGCTGACATGCGGACAGAAATCAAAGCACACACCTCGTTTTCTTTGTACTTTGATGAATAGCAAGAGGTTATCGGACAAGCCAGTGTTCGGATCGCAGCAGACCGGACAACTCAACAGGCACTCATGTAATCCACTTTGTGCTTGTCGTTATAAATTGACAGTGAAGCAAGTCATTGTGCTTAGTCCTCAAACTGTTTAATCTGCATGGTCCTGTTTTCACTTCGGATTGATGCTTTCTCTCATGCCTCTGAGCTTCATAAACTCGCATCATGGTGACATGGTCACAGAAGCACCTTTGGAACTGGGTTATATGCAGGACACATGCATTGGTGATACGATAGTCATGTGATGTGACCCTATGTTCGAAGGCAATCGCCAGGAAGGACGAGCGTTCGGCTCCTTTCCTCACCTATTCTTACTGTTGCTGGGCCAGCAGAGACTAGAGGTTGAAGAGGGAGCAGAAGTCTAGCAGCTGCGGATAATACATTTTGAGCAGCCATGCTGGTCTATTTGCTGGTGGAAATGGTTTCTGCTTCCGTATCACTTGGGATGGATTCAGAAACCATGCATATAGGAACAAATCACGTCCTATTCTGTATAATATAGACCACCTGGGACATTTCTAAATTTGTATCATGAAATTTGCATTGATTCTCCCATATACCATATTTACTCCCGTAATGAATGCACTCACGTAATAGATGCACCCATAACTTTAGTAGTCAAATTTCGTTTTCTCTCTCTCGCTCTGTCTCCCACGTAATCAACGCACCCCCAACCTTGAACTCAAATAGTCCCGCGAACAGCCGCGCTGGGGCTTTTTCACTCAATCTGCGGTGTTCGTGAGCCATTCGGCATGGTGATTCATAACCGCTGCATTTCAATAAAACTGCTGCGCATTACTTGGCATAGCCGGGCAATGTAACCATGTGCAAGCAGCAGTAAGATCATTTACTCGCACTGTTATATTCCTCCGTGCTATCGCAGCTCCCTCCCACTCGGCGCGGTGTGCCACCACGCGCGCTGCGTAGACTAGCGCAGCTAAGCCTAAGCATTGTTGGAGCGTGGTCTCCAGGATCGCCACGACGCGATCTTGGGCGTCGTGCTTAATGCGCTCGACTGATAAGTTTTACACGGATATAAGGGAGAAATGCAATGATGAGCCGTTTTGCGTGCAGTTATGGGCAACGTCTATTCTCCCGTTGAGGCCACATGCGAAAGCTGCCGAACGCTGGTACGGCTGGGAGTCTCCGAGATTTCATCAGTAATGTTGCAACCTTGGTTGACCGCAAGCCAGCACGGTGCGGTAATTGGCCTTTGCATCATGCGCGTATTGGCATCGTCGTTATGGGTGGGACCCGTGGCGACATAGAAGCTATCGAAACTCTATGCGCGATGAAGACCACCGCATGCCGCTCGTTCATTTTTTCACTTCTGACCGTTCAACACCGTCGCTGGTGGTCCCAACAGCGTTGCCATTTTTTCAGTGTCATGGCGTTGTCTGCTAACCATGCATTAAGCGGAAATGAAAGGCCGTCGCAAAGGAAAGAAATGCAGCCACCATAAGGCTGTCGCAACGGGCTCCAAGTTGTGCGTTACCAACGCCATATAGCTGTTTTTTACTGTCTTTAAAACAAAATTTCATTGCACGCGTAACTTTAATCATTATCACGGGTCGCATCGCCATCCTTCTCGTGCGTTAAAATGTGTTGTTCTGTCCAAAAAATCTTTTTGTAAAATGTACCCCGCATAATAAACACACCTCCCCCCAACTTTCCTTCTGTTTTTCGGGGAAAGAAAGTGCATTAAGCGTGTAAATACAGTAAGTAAAAGATGCCTTACGTGGGATTTAACTTAGTTTCCTTGCCCGGCCAGACAGACTTCTGTGGAAAGTACTTATCTATAAATATTTGTGTGTGTATGTGTGTGTCACATCGATTGAAGAAGATACAAATTATGGAGAACATGCCGATACCTTCACTCAGACATTCTTTCTTTGTTGCTGAAGGAAAGAGAGAAAAATCTAAACGAAATGCAGTGTTCCTCTGTCTCCAAGGTGACAGAGTGCATGCACACAGCGATCTGGAAGCAGTGCAGAATATATTTAGCGTTGTTTCATAAAAGATAAGTTTATTAGTACAGTATATAGCGTTTGCTTATGTTTCAAAAATGGCTGAGGAGGTTATTTGACAACCTCCAACTGTGGTATAAATGCCTTTATTTTACATTGCTGCGTGAAATAGCTTATTTCTCCATGACATCTGTAATGGAAGGAAATGCTGATAATAGTTTTTCGTAAGAGCCGTTTTCATTATTCAAATGTTTGAATATAAAATGAAACTGTTTGCAGTGAAGTATACCAGAGTGCAGAATTATATGTTCCAAGGGGCTCACAAAGGCAAACCTACCTGCTCCAAAGTGCTCCAGAATAATATTCTTGCTGCCCCAAAATCCTCTCCAAATAATAAGTTCCCAGTAGCATCACTGAACATTTTTCTGAAAGGCAGTTTGGCTGTAGGAGGAAGAAATTTTGTTTAGTAGAGGGTGGAAGTTTTTTTCAAATTCTTAGGAGCTTTCCGCAGGCAGCGCTGCTGGAACCAGCTGTGCAGCTACAATTATGTCAGTTTAAGGGGGGACCTGGGTCTTAAGACCAAAAATATTGTCAAAAAATCAATTTTTGGAAAAAAGCATTTTTGCGATCTACATCATTCACCCTCTATATATGCCAAGTTTCCTATCTGTTAAGGCCATATTTCAGCCAAATCATCAATTAAAAGGCATATAAAGCACCTGATTTTTTGCTGTGTCAATGCTAAAATGAGACATATCCAATGACACCACGCTCACATTCTAGTACCTTGAGCATATACTAATGCTAGCCTACCAAATTTTTGTAAGTGTGTATGTGTACAAACATTTGCAACTGCTCACACCTAAACATGGCATTTATTTGTTTCCTTGGTTTTCTCAAAATGCTAGCTTTGAACAACCAGCAAAACATTTACTCTGATATTTAGGTGGCCAGCAAAGATAGGATAATAATTCTTTTTGCAACACGAAGCTGGATGTTTGGAGCACACAACATAGGAAAGAAATTTTTAATATTACTTGCTTAAGTTTGTCAAATTTGTTTTTTTGTGAGACATATGCATGGCCATTTTTTGAAATGATACAGTTCATTGTACTATAAAGCAAAAAATAATGACCTAATCATAAAAGTGCTTCCATTGTTGTGATCCTTGTGCCTTCTGCTAACAATTAATATGCCATTCCTATATTTCGGTGTGGTGGTAGTCTGTCTATTGTCGTAAGAACAAAAGAGGTTGTCTTGTTAATTATGTCATTAAATAATGAACTCAGGGGAAAAATAACTGCATACTTAGAATCAGAAAAAGAAAGCAAACAAGCACGCAAACATTAATCAACTTTGGTTCATAAATAAGTTAGGACACCTTTAAGACCTGCGTCCCCCCTTAAATTAAGTGACTTTGCATTCACTGCTGCATCGTAACGTTACGCATTGAGAACATAACTGTCAAGGCATACGGGGGTCTTCATACAAAAAAACTTGTTAGCGAGCCAGTGGCACCATAACCTGGTTCCATCCAACCTCCGTTCCATTATGTGTGTAGTTTACCGAGAGTTCACCTGAATGCTGCTGTATGGGGGTGGCAAAGCCACTGTACTATGTCAGTGGCTATTGGTGGTCTCCATCTCTGTGTTAGTATGGAGTGGTCCTCGTATCGACTCTTGACAGAACTGCCGGGTTTGTGTGCAGCATTGTGGAGCGTGACGACCCCAAGGAGAGGATGGTCGAAGTAGTGCGATGGTACCTGTCTGCCTTTCATGCCGGCCGCAAGAGCTCCGTTGCCAAGAAGCCCTACAACCCAATCCTGGGGGAGGTGTTTCGCTGTTACTGGAGGATCGGAGACAAGCCTGGGGTCTGTGCCCATTTACCCTGCTTCTGTGTTGCACTCTGTGCAGTGTAATTGCTGACTAAGTCTGTTAAACGGGAATTATAAATGAACTGAAGCAACACCAACACCTTTAGGTAATAGTTTTATTTTTAAATATTCTTGTTATTTGAAATTACATTTGAATTGCCTAATTTTAATAGCATCTTCTTGCTTTCAGTCGCTTCCATGCATTAGACAATACAGTTGAACACGGTCATATCGAACTCGTAAATTATCCCCTTGAAAATTCTGTGTAAAAGTATAGAAATTCATACGTTTATATCCAACTGCATTTTTACCCGCCATTGGATACAATAAAACCTCGTTATAACGAAGTTGAGAGTCGTGATTTTCTATTAGTTTGTTAGTAGTCCGTTATAGCCACTATACATGTCATTTATGGGAACTTCAAAGGGAATTATGATTGCTTCGTTATATCTTTGTTTGTTATATTCTACTTTGTTATAACGAGGTTCTGCTGTATAGCGCCGCACAAGCTGGGAGGTGTACTTCAGCACCTGTGAGCTCTATGCCTCCACTGAAACCCAAAAAAGTTTGGTTGAACTCCGTAATATTGCTTGTATGGTGACGCAGACAACCCCCTCCACCACCACTTCCTATACTGATGTGCTAAAATCCAAGGAATCAATGTTACAGGCTTCAGATAAAACTGACACTTTTTGCTGGATTATCAGGGTCCGTTGTAACAATCATCAAATGCATTGTCTTTTAAATCTGCTACAAATAACTTAGCAGTCTAGATGCCCCTAGTCTCCTCAGTGTAACGGCTTAAATTAGAATTTTGAGGGTTACGCTATCAGTGGAAAATATTTCCTCTTCTTATAAGTGTGTATTTGGGGCGCGTGTGCATGGGTTTGGGACATGCACAGCAATGGTCGAACATGCATGTTTCCTCGCTTACTACGAACCTCTGCAGCAGTCTTGTGATCTCCGTACTTTTGTTTCAACTTCGCTCTTCAGCGTCGGATTCTTTTCACTTGCAGGGTGCGGTCAAAGATGGCCCTGTGCCCTGGGCCACTGCAAATGATTTAACCTTCATTGCAGAACAAGTCTCTCATCATCCACCGGGTTAGTGCCACTGGTCTCATGAGTTTGTGCATAGGACAGACTAGATAAGTAATGTTCACTTTTCAATGCGTGGGGGCATTTTTTGTCGCCTTGCTGCGTTTCTGGTTTCTTTTTCTGTGTGTTCATGCTATCCTGCAATATGGCCTGCATAGAAGAAAGAGGAGCTTGGGACTGTGGGTTCACATTTGTTATCACTCTTCACATATTTCCTTGGTTGCTGTTACAAGATGGCTTACCTTTCAGTCACTTATACCCGTGCTGAATGGGTACAAGATAGTTACGGTAAATTGCTAATACCAACAATGTTAATGCCATTTTTGTGGTGAGACATGACCAAGCTTTTCTTCACTCTAGTGTATGTTGGTCACTATTTCATTCATTCACCACAACTAATTTGGCTGAGAAACATATAGTCTGAGAACTTACAGTGTCTATATTCCATATGACAGTTGCCCTGCTGATGAAGTGTACTGTTCTACTAAGATGCCCGACACGGAAGCATATGCATGGCTGTAGACAGCTGTGCTCTGCAGTTATTTTCATCTCGGTACTGTGTCGACCTATGTGGACGGCACATCTTTCTTTAGTTCAGCTAGGCATTCCATATTTGCTGGCAATACTACAGTAAAAAGCTCATCAATTCGAACCCAAACGGGACCTTAATATTGTTTCAAGTGGAGTTTGAATTAGTGAGCAGGTGCTGGAAAGAATGGACATTGCACAACTGCATGGTCAGAACCCAAAGAAGCCAACTCTAGACTTGTTATTGCGAATTAGGCACTACATTTCCACATGTTCTTGTGGGTAATTTCATAAATTATATCCATGGAGAATGAACAGCGAACGAAATTAATTGATCAGTCAGTTGTACACCAGAAACAAGCACCAACATGCAACCATGTGAGCAGTGAACATTAATTGCAAAAATATATGGCACTGGTATATGCTCCGAAATATGTTTATTTGCACGGCTGGATTAAAGCAATCAAAATTAAATGTAATTGGTTAATGCACTGATGCTATGCAGTTTGGTTTGTTTTACAACACGTAGGTAACCACTCTGGGCTGATTCTGCAAGGAGTGATGTATAAACCAGGAGCTCCCTCAGATTAACAGAGTTCAAATTAACAAGCTTTTACTAGTTTGGTCAAACTGAGTTTGTAATATTTCTATAAATATACAGTAATTCCTCTTTGTAACGAAAATGCTTTATTCGAAATACCACTTTATTCGAAATTGTCTTTGGTCCCAACCTAAATGCATGCATTTTACCTTGCATTATTTGAAGCGGGTCAATGGCTCACTCTGCTTAGAGCGAACTAGCGACGCATCACCGCATGGCTCCTCAGCGGTGTGGCGCCACGGAGGCATCACCAGTGTGCACGGCAGGCACCATTCCGCCGCAACCGGTTTTCCTTCTTGCTGCGACCGCGTTTGATAGCACGGAGCTGGCGAGTGCAGTAACAAACAGTGCGCGACGGAACAAGCAAGTGTAACGGCTCTGCCAGACTCCAGGCAAAAATGTTAGACATTATAGCAGAAAGTTGTGCGGATAAGAGGTGGAGAAAGGTAAAGCCCCTGGATAAAATTTGGAGAAGATGGTGGGCAGCAGTACCTGACGATTATGACCAGACTTCAAGCGACCTCTCTGTTGCGGAAGTTAATTGACATTGTTGGCGGCTGTCTTTTTCACACCATGTACTGTGTTTTCACTTCCTTTAAATCATAGCACAATTTAAGCATGACTTTTTAAGCTTGCAATGAGTGGTTGCTTATAATGAATTCCCATTTATAATGAATTTTCTAGTCATCCTGCTGACTTCGTTATAACAAAGGATTACTGTATATACATAGCTACCATTGAAACTCTTCGGAGACATCCTTGGCTCCAGGTTTTGAAATGGTGTTACTCTCTTTTTCTTTCTTTTACCTGTCTGCAATGCACGCTGTTTTTTCCTTGATGGTTGAGAAATTTGTGGGAGCTGCTTTCTTGAGACCACTATTTGTCCTGCTGTACTCATTGGGTACTAGCTCCCAGACTTCATTTCCAGTTCTGTGAAACTCCTCACCATCAATGCTTTTAGCTTTCTGGCAAGCTCTAGAATAATTCAAGTGCTTCTTTTCCTGTTTTCCTTTAGAAAAATGAATAACTGAGTATGCACTGAACAGCCCCCTCGCTAGGTGTTGCACAATATCGTGCAGCAGATTTATCCCACTGTATTTCATAAAACGGGGTCTGTTTACCTACATGTTATGGGCTCAGTGCCATGGCTTCAGTGTCTTTTGGCCAGCTGAGGTCCCCAGAGGCTACACCGGCAAAAGAGCCATCCGAGAAGCAACCTTTACTCGTCCAAGCCCTCAGGCTATCTTACAGCTCACTCGATGCTGCTTGACGCACTCTGCCCCAAGCTGGCACTGTGTGTCACATGCCTGAGCCTTGCCACGATCACTGTAGCCAGCACAGCCATACAGCCGGGTTCCCCATAATGTGCTGAGACATCACAGAACATAGCTGTTGGTATCTTTTAGGTAGCTGCTGTTAGGCAAGAAAGACAGAAATTTACACACCACTCATTTCTTTCTTAGGTGAAAGTAGCTTACGAAAACTCAAACTTCTAATTGTGGACATGAAAAGACAAGAGTTCTCTCATTGTGTGCTTTTATCTAGCGGCAGCACCATGAAGACACATTCCAAATGTCCTGCTGTATTGGATGGCTAAAGCTAACAGCCCATGCTTGATAGTGCGAGCTCCGTTATGGAGCTGCAGCACCGGAATTTGAAATGAAAAGTGGGACATATATGTCCCACTGGCCTACAGCGGATTAAGGTGAGGGATGTTTAATCTGATTTCAGGGCGGGCTTGGTGGCCTGAACAATTTTTCAGAATCATGGAGAATTTGCTGCAAAAGCAGACACGGATACAGACATCACTTCTATAGGTGTGGAACTTTGGTATTACTGTACCTCTTTGTTGTCTTATGTTTAGCCAATAGACTAATACATACTACTAGACATTTAGCTTGCCTCATAGCATTTGTTTAAGCTGTAACCAAGTTTTTAACAGGCACCCATTGTATATGCACTTACTTATGCAAATAGTGCATGTTGAACAGTAATTACCATATTTAACGGCCTGGGTTTCTTTTTATTATTTTTTATAGTGTATGGTACCTCATTATGTCTAGTCTTTTTGTCTTAATCACACTGACACTCAGTTTTCAAAGCACTAATACAGTCAACTCCTTTTGCAATTTATAGTACAACAAAACTCCTGCCGCAATAATTTTTTCATTCTCCATGAACTTCCAAGAGAAAAAGAGAGGAAAAAGGTTTCTTCAGAACGAATCATTTTCCTGGTTACTTCAGCTTCAGTAAAGTTTTCACATTTCATTTATTAATTTTTATACCTGCTTGTCTGAAAATCAATATGCAGAAAAGTAATGTTCAATAGCCTTGGAAGAGCACAGCAGTTTGAGATAGGTGGCGAGGCACTGGAAATGGTAAGCAAATGTATCAGCTTAGGTGAGGTAGTGACCCCTGATCCAAACCATGAGGCTGAGGTGATTGGGAAAGAATGGGGTGTAGTGCATTCAGCAGGCGTTCCCAGTTAATGAATGGCAGCTTACCATTGTCCCCAAGAGGAAAGTGTATAACATTTGCATCTTACCAATGCTTGCCTACAGGGCCAGAAACTTGGAGGCCGACTAAATGGGTTCAAGTAAATTAAGCATTACACAGCAAGCAATAGAATGGAAAATTATAGGTGTAATGTTGAGGGACAAGAGAGCCAAGTGGGTCAAAGGACAAATGCGTAGCTAAGGACACATTAGTAGAAAATAAAGTGGGGAAATGGGCATGGCAGAGCACGTAATGAGAAGGCAAGATAACCACTGTTCCTTAAGGGTAATGGAGTGGATCTCTAGAGAAGGCAAGCGTGGCACGGCACAGCAGAAAGTTAGGCGGGTAGATGAGACCAAGGGGTTCACAAGGATAACGTGGTCAGTTAGCAGAGTACTGAGATAATTGGAGGTTTATGGGAGAGGCCTTCCCCCTGCAGTGGGCGTAGACAGGCTGATGACTGCGTAAGGAAGGGGCACTTGCCTAGAATTGCTGAGAATTCGCCATGGAAACTCAATTTCTCGTTAGCGCAGGACTTCCAGAGTAGTGGTTTGCGTCGCAAGGCCCAGTCCTTCATCTAAAGAGACATTCTTTCCACATCTACACGTATATCTCAATTCAGTGTTGGCTATTGGGATGCTGAGCAACAAATGGTCAATCCAGCGGCAGACAGAGGATGCTGTGCACATGCAGACCGCGGTAGTATATTGCTGTTCATACTCAAGAATTTTTGCAATGTTTGGCATTGTGCTCGTTGCTCCTGGACAAAACAAAACTATGTGCTGTTCATCCTTGCTATTCCGTGGATGACAACCATAGTGTTCTAAAGGCATGCTTGTGACAGACGTAAATAAAGTCCAAGTGAAACTACATTGTGCTGCAACTGCTGCAGGCAGACTCACAGTGATGTTGGTGCGGTCATGGATTTTATGAATCGAGACCTAGCAAATGTGCATCCACGATACGATGATGATGATAGTGGTTCGGTTAAGCAAAGGACGCCAATTTCTGCAGCCCATGTCAGGAGCATGGCTAAGCGTCCAAGGGATCTGGGGAAGAGGCAGAGAGATAGAAAGGAGAGAAAAGCCGTAGTGGGGGGCTCCGGAAATTTTGACCACCTGGGGTTCTTTAACATATACCGACAGCGCACAGTAGATGGGCTTCTCGTATATCTGCCTCCTTTGAAGATGTGACCACTGCAACCGGGATCGAACCCGCGCTTTTTGAGTGGCAGCCGTTCACCATAACCAATACACCACCATGGCAGACCCGACATAATTCTGGTGGTGTGTTAGGGCGCTTGTGCTGTACTTTTGCATTTAAACTAAAAATTCTAAAGAGTTAGAGGCCTTAAAATAGGGTCAGTTTAGCTTTCGTCTAAAAATCAGTGCCATACAGTTATTTTTGAAAGTTAAACACATTTATTGATTCTGAAGTAAAATTCAGCACCACTTGTAACTTGTAATATGGGATGCAAGCTAATTGAGAATGTGTGTAACGTCTCTCAGTCTATGACCGGCTCCTCTCTGTAGAGATTTCACATGCCACTGCCTAGCACTCTAAATAGCTAGGTGCTTTGTCATCCTATTACAGGATAAGGGGCAGCGGAAAGTAATACAGTCAAACCTGTTTATAACAAACTCAAGAAAGTGCCACAAAAATTTTGTTGTTACAACAGCGGCTTTTTGCATATGGACTTGCCCTTCAAAGCATGCACGAAATTAGCAACCAAGTCATCTTTCTTCACCCACTTTTATTACCAAGTGCCAACAATCCCTCCGGAGAAAAGTTGAGCCTTTTCGCTTCTTGAAGCAATGCCTGCAGCATGATTGAGTGTACTAAATTGCCTTGGCAACGAATCGTATCTGCCACTTCCAGGACAGTGCATAGTCACTGGGGAAAAAAAAAAAATTCCCACATGACTCGCCATAATGGCTGGCCTTTTTTCTCTCTCCTTTTCCTTTTTTCAATGCATAAGTCATGCCAGTCTGAACACACCAGAAGCTGTGTGGCTGTGCCAATTTGATCGGAGAGTGTGGTGTTCAAAAGGTTGAACTTCATTGCTATTCGTTATCTGCAACTTCTCAAACGAAGCGTCAGTGAGCCACAATCTTCTGATAGTACCTCAGTAACCACCAACCCTTTGCACAGCACACAGTGCCATGTTCACATAGACTTGGACTGCGTAAAGAATGACAGCTGTGTTTAGCGGCGGTTGGTACGATTATGACTTGCACATGCTTTGATACACGTGCAGCTAGCCTCAGTGGAATTTTCTGTGCTTACTCACATCTGATGCGCACATTTTTTTTTTTTTTTCCCCATGAAGTGAGCCGAGTATGACAACAAAACCATGTTCACAATGTTGGCCACAGTCTCCCATGCAGGAACCATGAACTTTCTCGGACTGTAGGCATTCGAACTTATGACGCACATTTGCGCCTTTAGAGGAACTGTGTCTTATTCGCAGAGCAGCACCGTCTTAAACATAGCTGGATGTTTTGACTTTGTCATCAGTCAAGATAGCGTGCCCAGCAATAGATGTGCGCACATGGTAGAACCATATACACGAATTTAAGGTATCATTTACCAGTGATAAATTAGATCGTGATAAATCATTGTCCCACGACATTACTGGCAAAAATGCCAAACCGCACAAGCCGCGATGAATGCTGCGAACAGAACATTTGTAGTGGCATGTGTCGCATGGATACCTTTACGCCGCATGGTTACATTTATGAATGGACATGCAGGTTTAGTTAGCAGTATCAAAACATCATATATCGTGCGCTTGATTACGCACCCAAAACTAGGGCAAAATAACCATGCATCGCTGTTGATGCGAATTGAAATGTCATCAACTGCCTGTGCACCTTCCGCGCAAGTGAACGAGATAATAGCGCACATTCGCGCTTAAATAATTTCTCTGAGTGGTTCCAGTGACAGCTAACTCCAGATCCTGATCTCCTTTCACGATTGATTGATTTATGAGGTTTTACGTCCCAAAACCAGCTATGATTGAGAGACGCCATAGTGGAGGTCACCAGAAATTTCAACCACCTGGGGTACTTTAACAAGCTTTCAGTCTTTAAAAGCTTCTTGTATATCAAAATTTTCAAGGTAACAGTGCTTGACTGAGGCACGATCAAGGCAAGTCATGCATGAGTGAATGCCACTCTCATGCTTTGAAGACTCATTTAGATTCTTTCTTTCTTTCTTTCTTTCTTTCTTTCTTTCTTTCTTTCTTTCTTTCTTTCTTTCCATTTCATTTCATATGCACCATATATTTAACTCTATCATGTCTGAACTGTTCATTGTTAAAGAAGGACACTTAGAAAAATGTTTATATCTGGATGCAGATTTAGTGGGAGGCATAGGAAATTCATAAGTGCATCAAAATATGGTCGTTACAACCTATAGATTTTTATATCTAAGATTGTCATAGATGGGTTTAACAACATGTATAAAAATGTCGTATACTAGACCTCGCATGCACATGCGCTTGTGTGCAAGTGACGGAAACAAATATAGGCTACTTGATCATTGGATCAAGATCAGTTGAAGACAATCCTGTTTTTGCAGCAGGACAACATCTACTAATACTAAACAGTCGTTTAGTCAACATTACAGAGAAAGTCAAATGTTAGTAATATGTGAGTGAATGTGGTAATCGAATTCGGCCAGAAAGAATTGCCATACCCTGTGTCTCCACTTTTCTAGTGTCTGCCTTCTACGCTGAGCATGCAGCCAAAGGCATAGCATGCTGTGCCCACATCTGGACTAAGTCTAAGTACCTGGGCATGAGCATCGGCGTGCACAACGTAGGCCAGGGCTGCATCATGTTCCTACGGCATGACGAAGAGTACGTGGTGAGCTTTCCCAGCGGCTACGGTCGCTCCATCTTCACTGTGCCCTGGATCGAGCTGGGCGGCAAGGTTGAGATCACCTGCCAGAAGACTGGCTACAATGCTGTCATCGATTTCCACACAAAGGTTAGCAGGACTCTTGGTACAATCACATTGTCAGCAGTGCATCCTTATTAGTTTTCATTTCCTCTATATAGTGGAAATATATCATCTTTACATCCAGCCTGTATGGCTGGCCTTCAGCTCACCATGGTGAACTTATTTATTTGAAACTTGTGAGTTCCACATAACGTTTCATTCCGCCAGCAACAAGCTTTACCATTCACTGTATTTACACTTTGTCTCATAATTACTGCGCTTCAAATAAAAACTACAAACAATGCCCATACGCTTTCCTTCTTTTCATTATCTGTTGACCTCCCGTATTTGTCCAACAAACGCTTGGTCCTTCAGTCCAACACCTTCTTTCATTCACTTAGAGGGAGGGTGGCTTCACATGTAGCACAGGGGCAGTATTCTGACATTGGCAAAGGCGAGAGCACTGCGTTGTGTCGAGAGCATCGCCCTGCCTACTCCATAGTGTAGGGCATGCACTGTAACTAAATCTGTTACTTGCCTATGACGTCATTGTTGCACTGGCCTTTAGTGTTTTTGTACGTCTTAAAACGCAAAAGTTTGCACAGTTGGTGAACGCAGAGCTGCCCGAGTGCAGCATCTTCGAGTGCACGATCTTCTACCCAGTGGCTAGGCATGACTCTGGCGATTCTAATTATAAAAAGCATTGAAAGCAATCTGCAGCATTCCTTCTGGTGTTGTTTATTGTGTAGTCTAATTTTTAAAGAACGCTTGCACCTTTGAAATGTATATAAATACTTTTACAAGCTGCTGAGAACAGCGCACTCACCACCTTGGCAACATTGTTCTTGCGGGCTTGCTGAGGCACCATGCAAACGCGTAAAATATGCTGCCACCAAGTTGAAACAACTCTAACAAATGCACTAAAACAAAAAAAAAACAGCAATAATGACTCTTACCACTAAACGCAACCATGTATATGGTCTAGGAAAGCATGAACAAAAGCTTGTGTAAAACTTGCTGTGCACGTCCTTCATGGAACAATACTAGAAACTACCATCATGACATGACATGTTCATTTGTTCAGTGTATGTCAAGAGCACCATAGAACACTGTCGCATAAAGGTTACGTGGGAAGTACTGGATTGCGTCATCAGTTTTTTGGTTTGTTGAACTAGCCAATCAGCATGCACCAAGCGCAACGCATTGGTGATATTGCTACTGCCAATTGTTCTCGGTGTATGGTCCCAGTAGTTGTGCAAGCAGTGACTCTGTCAAACAATGGCAGCTCAATAGTACATCGCCGCTGAAGAACAAGTGGAAGGTGTTGTTACAGTGACCTAGCTCGGTGACTGTGGCATCCCACTGTGAGGCCGCAGGTTTGATTCTGTGACATTCATGATTAGACTGTGCAAAAATGTCTGTGTACATAGCTGCACATTAAAGAACCCCAGGTAGTAAAAATTGACCTCCATTCTCTAAGTTACTAAGCATTCTTCACGGCTTGTATGTTGCCTTGGACCTGATATAAACCCCATGGTTTTATTTTGATTGAACTGTTCAAAGGGGCCCTTTAAGCCTTTTCCATGTTTCTTGCTTCGTATTATTCTTCATACATTATTTCCAATTTTATGTGGTGCTTATAAAGCATAAATGTGAAACACCCTTTAGTACACATTTTCTTGCCCCGCCACGGTGGTCTAGTGGCTATGGTACTCGGCTGCTGATCCGAGGGTCGCGGGATCGAATCCCGGCTGCGGCGGCTGCATTTCGATAGAGGCGAAATGTTGAGGCCCGTGTGCTGTGCGATGTCAGTGCACGTTAAAGAACCCCAGGTGGTCGAAATTTCCGGAGCCCTCCACTACGGCGTCTCTCATAATCAGAGCTGGTTTTGGGACATAAAACCCCACAAAACAACATACATTTTCTTATTGTGGCACAGCCATGACATTTTTCTTTTTCATTTTTTGAAGATTTGTCCTACCTAGGTTTGCATTCTTGAATGCAGCTTAAATAAAATAACACACTTGCAAATATGCTTGCGAATAGCATCACCTTAGTGTATCTTTTTCAGCAAACTTTGAGTGCACCTCTTTTATAAACTTCAGATAAGCTCACACCATCCTTGCAGTTGTAGCCCTTCCCTCCTTTTCAAATTTGCCACATTACTCTTGTGACGTCAGAAAGGGTCGCTTGTGTTTTTCCTTCCCATTCAGGAAAGCCATGTCTTATAGTATGCCAGAAGATACGGTAGTTGCACAAGTGTTTCTTAGTAACAAGAAAAATACACTCGTATGCCTCCTGGAAACTGCTGGCCTTGCTTACATGGGGAGACTGGATAGGAAAAATGCCTTTTGCATGATGCATAAGCCATTGTTGCCTCAAGTCACCTTCTTGCACACATAGCTTGGTCCACTTTGTGTGCTATAGTGATTCATAAATTATTTTGTAGCGCTAGCTACACTGGCCTAGCCAAGCCCGTTTCGCGCGGCACATCAAGAGCCGTGCTTCGCATGCGCAAGGATCAGTGATGTCACACAGCTTGCGCACCGGAGCCACCGGAGCCGGCACCTCTGGCGCACTCCGCCGCCGCCGCGTGCAACTCACCGCCGCCGGTCTGCGCATTCCAGAGAAGTGACGTCGTAGCCGTGGTAGATGCACTGGCGCCGGCGCGCGCTCGCTGTGCAGTCGCCGTCTGACACTGCGCTGGAGCCGCTGCACTTCTAACTGGCGTTTGCCAGTGTGGTATAGCCATGGAGAAGGAGAGCGCAAATGCTGCTCAACAGCGCAGAAGAGCGGAGAAGCTTGACTCATCGGATCCCGAAGTAGTTGCCTGGCAATTAGCGGTTGAGCGTAGGAGGAATGAACAGAAGAAGGCTAAACGTGCTGCGGAGACACTGGAGCTAAGGGACGAACGTCTAGCAAAGCAGCGTCGCCACAACAAAACGCCGTCGATGACGTCAAGGCTCGCCGATCGACTGAATATACTGTGAAACTCAGCGAAAGCGCCAGTGCGACTCGGACCTTCCAGACAGACTTCGTAAACAATCCGTTTGGATATGTGTGAGACGTGCGCGAAAGACTATGGCACATGAAAGACTTGACGCCGCTGAGTAGTGCCATGCGTGAAACGTTGAGTTTAGCGGCGGCGCCGCAGTGGGTTGAAACCGTGGCGCGGGTTTGTACAACGTGCAAGAACTTTCTCGTTAAGCATAAGATTCCACTCTTTAGCGTTACCAATGGGTATCGTTACCCAGCCATGCCGCCAGGTCTACCGGTTCTGAACGATGTGGCCAAACGTTTACTTTCGCCACACATTCCCTTCGTTCAGATCCGTTGTCTAATGAACTGGAGAAATGGTCAGTTTGGCATTAAGGGACCCGTGGTGAACGTGCCGGTAGACACGGGCGAGATGCTAAAGCAGTTGCCTCGCGGCTTGGCAGACGATAAGTGCATAGTGGTGAACATAAAGAGGAGAATGTTTGCCAACCAGGAAAGCTAAGAATAATCAGCTGAACCTTTGCTAACGCTACGTATATCCTGGCATAGCCGAGCTAAGCCACTGCAACATTTTTTTGTCTCTTAGCCCTGGACGGCACTATTTAATCTACAGCTGTGACAACCTCTGAAGAGCAGCTTATTGTCTGAAGTGGACAATGGAGAGACTGACAATAAGTGTAGCCAGCAAAGTGTATCAGAAAGCTATTATGTAGACAAGGGCAATACTGTGCGGCTACCACGAAGGTAGCCATGGAAGCAGCCATTTTTCAAGCCACATTCATGTACTTTAAAGATGGTCCAAAAATTGTCACTCTCTCTTCCTCGTATAGTTAATATATGAATTTACAATGAGAAGTACATATCGGAGATTTCCAACATTGGCTTCTATAAGTCCTGAACAGTATCTGACTGTGTTCTCTATCATGCAGTGGAACCCCGGTTTTACATCCCCCAGTTTTATGACGACCTGCATTTTACGACAGATTAGTCTGGTCCCGGCAAAAGCCCCATAGACACAATGCATTAAAAACCTCAATTATAAGATGCGATCTAACGCCGAACCCGTGTTACACGACGATCCACGCGAAGTAGGGTGACCAAACGGCGAAGAAAAGGGAAGTGCCCGCGGGCGTCTTTCGTTGCACCAGGCTCTTTGTCACCCCTGCGCATGCCGAGCGCCCGGGAAACCGGTTCGTTTCGGCTTTCCACTGCCGTTTGTTCGTCTTCCCCTGGCCCTCCCATCGGCAGCCGGCGCCGCAAGTAGCGGCATAGAGTGGCGCGGTTGTTGTCTTCCCCCATTCTTTTCACCCTTTCCGACCAGTCATCTCTCCCCCGCTCTCCTGCGATCTCCCTCCTGTGATAACGAAAAGCGAAGCAGCATACACAAAGGCAGACATCGCGGCGACAACCACGAAGCAGGCACTAACCCTAACCGTAGCAGACGACGCACGGAGCAGCCGCCGGAGAAGGCCACCGCGTCATCACGCGCAGCAGCCAGTAGCGGCCGCACGTTCCCCCAGTCTCGAGGAGCGTGCGCTTGGCGCAATCGCAGCTTCGCATCCAAGCGCGGAATACTCGAATGCCCTGCGAGGCTCCCAATTCTGCGCAAACCATGATTCCACTACGCCACCGCCGCTCCCGCCGACGGCGGTCGAAAAAGGTGCGCGACTTCACGAACAAAACGAAACCAAAATGGCGCCGGTCGCTTGAATGGCACGTGAACGGCGCTCGCTTGAAGTTGTGCTGTTTCGGAGCATATTTGAGCGGCACAGCAGCTGTCGCTGCTCGTAATATATTTGATATGAAGTAGTTTTAGGACGAATTAGGTGCTGAAAATTATGGGAGGGGTAGTTTATGACACGTACAGTGCAAATATGCGGTTTTTCGAAAAGCGTGTTTTTTTCGTGATTTTTCGACTTTGAAAGGCCGTGACCCCGCTTAAGTGTGTGCCATGTTTCGCTACGGCTGTTGCGAATCACACGTGTGGATTGCGGTGCATTTTACGACGCCCGCATTTTATGACGCTTTTTCGCGGTCCGGAGAACGTCGTATAATCGGGGTTTCACTGTATCTTCAAAGTCCTCCTAGGTGGCACCACATTCCTGCAAGAAGACTGGAACGTTCTGCATATTGTGATCAAAATAAATAATCGCCCACCCTTAAAGGTGCATCCAGACGAAGGACGGAAACCGGATTTGCCGGTCGGACGGCATGTCATGCGACTGCACATCACCGATTCGCTTCGTCCACGCCTGACCTGCGAACCACGGGGACGTATAAAGCCAACTTGTTTTTCCCATCCGGATTCCGAAGAGGGACAGCTGCAGCTTTAGCTTGTCAACACAAAGTGACAGCAACCAGTACACTTATCTCCCTCACCGCACGACAGTCATCGCCTTGGTGGTGGAGGATAAACTCTCAAACCATTCTTTTGGAAGCTAGTGGGGAGGCTGCACTGGAGAGTAGACCGGTTCTCCAGCTCTTATCGTCTGCTAGTGGTTTGTCCGTCATGTGGATGCGCTTGCAGACGGACGGTCCATGGAGTACTCATCCGCATCGGCAAAAAATCCAGATTTGGTCCTTCGTCTGGATGCACCATAAAACAGGAAGACACCATAATGGTATGGTAAACTCACCGCACCATAAACATTGTGTGCTTACAACAAACTCTGTGGCAAATTTTGACTGAGAACAAATGGCAAAGGTGCATGCCTCCCTTTTCTGGACCTACATAGCCATCAACGAAACATCATATCGGAGGCAAATAATATTTGCTTTGGATATATTTACGGCAATAGCGACGACACACCACAAAATGTCGACATGTGGACAAACAGTGACATGGAGCATGACAACACTCCGCACTGTCGTCACCGCTGCAGTAGTCAGGCTTAATGCTAACTTTACTCTATACTTGTCTGTGTAATCACTCCCTAGTTTCCTATTCTTCTGGTGGGATTTTTTAAATGAACTGTGCCATTTAAATTCTGTAAAGCTGTTGGTGGCATAATCACGCACATGCCAGCCGTTATCACTGGTGCCCGATAACCAGTCCCTTACAAAAAAAATAATAAAATTATTCATAGAATTTCTTGGTGTCTACTCCTTTTTAAGGCTTTGAGACTGCAGTTGCCGTAGCAACGCTGCTGAAACAGAAAATGAAAGTGGCCAGTTTTGTGCGACCTAATTTCACAAAATGATGTGCCCTTGGTTTTCTTGCAAACCACTCTACGGGCTATCTCGAAAGCAGTTAATTAGCACATGTCCTTGACTTCTGTCTTACCACCAGCATGTGTACTTTGTGTGTATTTCTTTGCATCAGGCACAGTTTCACAAGTTTATATTAAGTAAGCTGCTTCTTGGCTTGTGTCAAGGCAATACTTTATGGCGGCATTCAGGGAAATGTGTGTTGTAGACGATGTGAATATGTTACTTGAGAGGCAGTAATAATCACTATAAAGATGCGTTTATCTTGAATGTGCTTTCCAGGCATTTTATCAACAATGTTGTGTGTGAAACGCCAGGAGAATAAAGGAAGAAAAGCCAGTCCACAATCAAATGCAAGCAAGGCTTAGGGCTTCGCATATGCTATGGCTGTTTGTGTTTTGCCAAGATGCTGAGTCCCCACTAAAGAAAATTTTAATTACAAACAATGTTCTATTCTAGTTTCTAAACTTTGAAATTCGCTATTGTGGAATGCATATTTTTTATTGCTACTCCCCAATTCAAGACCTTTCAGCACTAACATCGAAATTAACACCGATGAGGTGGCTGCAATGTCGAAGGCTAACCTGCTCCAAACTTTAGATTAACTTGTTAAAAATTGCTTCAAAATGAAATTTCATCTTATCAAATTTCTCTTAACATGATGTCTAACCTTTTCCAAACTGCTCCAAGGCTCTGTTTTGCTTGCTTAAAAAAAATTGCTCCACAGTGGCTATGAGCAGTCCCTCCTCTGTGAAATCGCATCATGTTCAAGGTATATGTAGTTTGTGTGCTGAGTTTTGTATAGTCGATCAGCCATAATTTCAAACAAAAACTTTACGCACTAACTAAGCATAGTAATTGTTCTTGTTCCACAGCCCATGATTGGTGGCAAAAAACATCAGCTCACAGCAGAAGTGTTCCCTCCCAATGAGCGGAGGCCATTCATGACCGTTACGGGAGAATGGAATGGTGTTATGACTGCCAAGTATCCCAATGGCGTAAGTTGGAACATAACTTTCTGACATTGAATCTAAGGCTTTAGTTTTGATGTGTATTGACTCTTCGCATTTCACACTCTGGGACATTACATGGCACCACCTTTTACTAAAGCCTGTTTTTCAGAAGAAACCTGTTTTTCAGAAGAAACCTATTCATACGTTCACTTTTCTTATTTTTGTAGTTTACTAGTTACGAATTAAAACTGAAGTTTTCTCTAAATATACTTACCATCTCACAGAAGCTAACTGACAAAACATGCTTACTAGAAAACAGTTTGTAAGCAGCATACATAAATTTCTTTTGATTTCCCAGGACCAAGCTGTGTTTGTGGACACAACCACCTTGGCAACCACGAAGAAAATAGTGCAACCAATTCAGCAACAAGAGTCCTACGAGTCGCGCAGGTAAGCCAGAGTGCTAAAATCTTGCTGTTGTATCAGTTGTGTTGTTGTCATTTCCTTTTCACGTCATCCCACTTTTCTTTCCCTTCTTTTTGAAACACTATGCCGGCTACATATTATTGAAAGTATGGTAGGACATTGTTATGCACATGACCGCTGTCAACTATTACTAGACTTTTCAACTTAATATCCATTTGCAATGCTCAACCACTATTGAAGCACAGAATCCAAAAAAGCACTCATTTACTGCTCCCAAGTGGTGCCTCCATGTGTTGCCAAATGTGCGGCAATGATGAGATGTTCTACTATGCCAGTGGCTTTTCACAGGAAGTGGGAGAGTTGCATCTGTTACATGGCACACTCTGTGAAACTCCCCTCACAGTGGTGTCTGTGTGCACCAGTAGCATCAAATACTCTTGTGTCTAAATACAGTATATTTGCACATATAACCTATACCAGTGGTTGTCAAATATTAGGAGTGAAGTTGGATATGGGCAATATGCAAATTCTGCCCTGAAATGCCTCTTCATCGCACTGCTCAATGCACGATAATTAATGGGTCCTCACCAGCTGTCATTGCAATTTTCAGCCTTACTGTGAAATGTAAAAATAAAGTAGGTTTAGTTTTCAGTTGAACTCACATCTTTCTATCTTGTTGCAAGTGCACTTGCCATTCCAAAGGTTAAGTGCTACCATGCTGTGCTGAAGATGGGATAATGGGTGCCACCCAGGCACATCCTAAAAGGGGAACTTATGTCCTCTGTCAACATACACTGCACGCTCTGTCACAGAAAGTGTACTTGGGGTGTATTTGTAAAATATGTCATCCATCATTGCATCATTGCTGCACATGCCTTATACTTCTCGGTCAGAAACAATGTGCAGCCATCAGCATGACATATCATTCTTGATAGGAAAGCAGCAAGCACTGAGCTTTCGTGAAAGGCAAGCCACACAAGCAAGGTGTCGACAAGCACGACCATTGAAGCACTGTCCCGTTTGGCGTGCAGAGAGAAAGATTGCTTATGGAACCAGACAGCAAAGAAAAGATGCAAGGACAAAGGACCAGTGCACATCATTCTATGCGTGCACAAGCTGTCACGCAATCTTAAGAAAGTGTTTAGTAGGCATAACATCAACTTAGTTTTCAATGCCCCATGTAAGCTTTCATCAATATGCGGCCGCATGAAAATGCAAAGTAATTCTCCAGTCTGAAAAACTAATCATCAGACCCACTTCACTGACTGCACGAGCAAAGTGGTGGTCTATCGAATTCCCCTGAGCTGCGGGAAAGTATACATAGGCCAAACTGGACAGTGTTTCAATGATCATGCTCATCAACACCATAACAACGTCAAGAATGGTTACAGTAGCCATTTAGTAGATCACTGTAAGAAGAGCGCATGCTTCCCCTTGTTCAAAAGGACCAAATTTATAGGCAAGAGGAAGACAAAGGAGAGGGAAATCATAAAGGCCTTCTGTATTCGGATCGAAGGTGGCAACTGTGTTAGTTGCCCTCTCTTCTGCTATCAGAAAAAGAGATAAACTTTCTGAAGGAAAAATTATGATTGTGCATGGTAATTACGTGTGATGTATCCATGTATACTCTGACATTGTATAAATGGGCAGTTTTCCTGTAATGAGTTGCCAGTCAGCGCTTGTCCTGTAGTGTTTGTTTCTTTCGTCCCATTCCTGTCATGCTGTATCCCCAAGTATCTTGTCCTCTTGTATCCCAGTCTTTTTTATGCTCAAATTTTATTTCAAACTATGAGCCAACTAGTCCAGTCGTGCGTTTTGTTAACCACTTTTAGCATTTTAAGCTATCTGACACACAGCAGTGCATCCACTTTCCTGAAGACCACCCTTTAATGTGTTTCAAATTCAGAGGATCACAAGGGAAAAATCATGACTTTGTGTGACACTTAGTGTATTTAGTTATTTGCATGACACCGTCATAGTTGGGTCATGTTGGTTTTCGATGTAATTAAAGATAATGCTGGTGCATTTCTTCTGCACTTGCCGCTACATTGCCACTTTTTTGTTTGGTTGCTTTTTGGACTAGGTTATGGAAGGAAGTGACGCTAGCCCTGAAAAACAAAGATGTCAACAAGGCAACAAGCAGCAAGACGTTTCTTGAGGAGAAGCAGCGCAGGGAAGCCAGCGAACGACTCGCGACTGGCCAGACCTGGAAGCCAAGGGTGCGTAAGCAAAAATAGCAGCATGCTGGGGCTTGTTGGTATGGCTTTATGTTGCGAAAAGTAGCAAAAAATGGGAAGTGTAAAAGTGGACATGACACACTGCTGACTGCCTGCTAAAGTGCTAATGTAGTGTGATTACCGTATTTGCTACTAAACAAAGGGGGGAGAATTAAGCTGAAATAAAAATATGCACGCAAGCTAAGCCTTCAGGAATTACGTAATGACGGCATCCTTTCACTCAACACTGACAAATTTGGTTTCCTTGGTTATGTAAACTGTGCAATACATATATTGTGTGAGAAAGCCCACCAACTAAATGTTGTATGCCGGGTTCCTTCTATTGAATCTGCCATAGATGTGTAGTATTTTTCCCATGCTAATACAGTGACTTAGATCAAACATTGAATTGTAGCTTTATGTGGTAGATTTTTGTTGAATGGTAACTGAAGGGACCAGGGAAGTATGTTCTGTTTGACAGAATGTGTGTTTAACAAGATGTACTATATAGGACTGCAACAGTAAATTACAAATACAAAACCATCCTGCCACTGTGGTCTATAGTGGCTATGGCACATAGCTGCTGACCCAAAGGCCGCCGGATCGGAATCCCAGCTGCAGCAGCTGCATTTCGATGGAAGCAAAATGTTGAGGCCTGTGTACTGTGCGATGTCGATGCACGTTATGAGAACATCAGGTGGTCAAAATTTCTGGAGCCCTCCACTACGACATCTCTCATAACCATATTGTGGATTGGGACATAAAACCCCATAAATCAATTAAGTACAAATAATCCAAATTAAATGCGATTGTGTGCGAGGGACTTTACATTTTCCAAGATTATGCTGTACTTCTTTTTTATTCAGAGTGATTTTACATTTGCTAAGATTATGCTGTACTGCTTTTACTCGGAGTGATTTTACATTTACCAAGACTATGCTGTACTTCCTTTACTCGGAGCAATTTTACATTTACCAAGATTATGCTGTACTTTTACTTGTAAACAGACAGACAGACATTGAACTTTATTGAGGTCCTGAGGGACTAGCCTTCTTGGACATTTCATCTCATTTACTCGTAAGAGGTTTCAGCTTTTCTGAGGACAGATTGTTGAAAGGGATAGCAAGGTTTAGTACAGCACTGAAACGCATCTTCAAAAACCGGTGTGATCAGGAACATTCCAACAGTGTTACAACTTGGTGATGCAGGTGCTGAGGCATAAGGAAAATTGTTCGTGTTGGTCAGTGTACAAAGTAAAAAATGCAAATTTGCCTTAATGTTCACCACAGCTTTGTATATGCGCAGCCGATGTGCACATAAAGCAGAAAGGCTAAGGTGTATGCACGCAATGCTTGTGCAGACACCAAAAGCTAGTACACTGCGCTTACCCTGATAGTTATGATAACATGGTGTGTCTGTTTGCCTATGCCTTTTTCAGAGCCGAACACTTATCTCATTTATAGAGGCCTTCCAATCTTCACTGCATAAGACATGTTTGCACTGTGAATAACCAGACAGCATGCAGAATCCAATGGTGCAAGTTTGCCTCGAGCATCCATATAATTGCTATCTTTCAAAACCAATTGGTTGTTCCTTTAGGAAATTGATTTTTGGCTACCTTTACTATGTAGAGCCCGCATTAGAACCCGCCAAACCTGCATAATCCTAAGGTTTCCTTTGTTGGCTTTTTGTCTATTAATATCCCTAGCCCTATATATACTATGCTACAGTCCTAGCAATACCGTATTTCTCACATTTTTAAGCTGGCCTGTCCAACTTGTATACTTCTGCCTTTGAATTCTGCCTTGATGCTTAATTTGAGTTTAAGGCTTCTTGGACATTTCTTCCCATTTTTCTTTTTATTTTGGTTTTATGCTTAATTTGCTTAATGAATGGTCACTGGCAGCAAACTTGATTTATATGGGTTCTTTTTTCTTTTTTGCATTTTTACATGTTTCAGCACATTTCAAGAATTTTTGAAGTATTGTGAGTAATGGACATAGCCATCCTTCTTATTTGGCTAGTGATGAGTCCCCCGTAAACAAAAGTGTTTGCTGAACTACATGAAGGTATTTATTGATGGCATTGAACCAAATCGTCAGTGCTAATGTATTTCTCCTCAAAATTTCCTCTTCATTTCACTTTCAGCTATTCCATTTGGAAGGAGAGCACTGGGCTTACGACCACTCACTCCAAAAGCGGATGGGGAAGAAAAACTGAAGACTACCGTCGCCGTCCGTGCTTTGCCGTGGCATACTACCTCGTCGATATGCCAGAATTGGCGAGATCCAGCCAGACTGCTACTACTCCCAGCCACCATCCAACTGGCAGGGTGCTCGCTGCCACCAGCCTTTCACTATGCATTCCAACCGGAGTGCCTCTCATTCAGGACTTGTGAGGTGCAAGAACATAGCCGCCCTCCTGGGCCATAGGTTTCCTTCCCTAGCTTGGCACCACCCCAGGCGAACAACATGGGAGAGCCCATACAGAGACCGGCCTGGCTCTTCGAGGTCGCCGCTTAAGATGTGGGCCTGCCATGTTCAACTCAAAACGTACTCTACTAGTCGCGCGCCTGCAATGGAGGGCCATAACATGCTACCGACATATATACGGTGCTCGCCAGAGCTGGAACAGTGGATAGGGACGACAGGGACGTCAACGGGTGAGGAGGGGCAACCATGACTCCTCCGTGTTGAGCAATAAAAGCATGACCTTCATAAGGTCATGCCCTCTGATCATCTCATAAAATTGTTTGTGCAAGACTGCCTTTTTTTGTAAGTGTTGGAGTCCTCCTTCGAAGGTCTTTAATCTTTTTGTATTAAGTTTGACCAGTCTGAGCAACACAGTGGCTTGACCGCTTTGTTCTGCTAAATGCAATGTTGTGTTTCAATGATTGACAAGTGTAGCCATGCTCTACCAAAGTAAGAAATGCATATACAGTAATATAATATTTAGATGTTATGAATAGCCAGTGCAGAATTGTTTTGTTGAGCTACAAAATGTAAAGTACACAAATGAAGCGAGTGGAATCTCTTGGAGCACAAGTCAGTGTTGATCTCTTAATGCACAAAACAAGCATTCTAGCATTACTGAGCAGCAGGGTACATGCAGAGTGCTTAAATATAGTAAATAATAATACAGCAGTATGTAATGAATCATGCAATGTTACCCCAACATTACAAAAATTGATGCAATATTATATATTGCTAAAGCAAGAAGAATAAATCCAAAGTTGAATGTATTGTTGATTGTGATTCAACAAGAATTGAAAATGTTAGTGGTATCTAGCAGGATGTGTGTAGCCCAACTAGTAGGATACAGTCGAACTCAAATATATCAAACTTGCTGAATAATGTTTCTTAGTTCGATATATGGCCTAATTCGATTAATCCAATATAGGCCACTATAGGATTTCATGATGTGAAGGCACGTACCACTAAGAAAAGCACTCATTAACATAGTGGCTTACTTGCGTGCCTTATTCTGGCACAAAATAGTGCTGGATTTTCTTCTGTTTCAGTGACTTTGCTGCCTGCGACAGCGCTCATGGCTCTATGTTGTCCGAGTCTGAGCAGCAGAGACCACAACCTTCCATATTCACGCAATAGCGCCGGACCAGTGCAAGTGCACTAATCACTTTGGAGAGATTAGGCAATGGGCCATCGAAAAAGTGTTCTAAGTCACTTTTTTTCTAAGGTGGTACCAGCAGTTTTCCCCATCACTGCAAGGGAAAGCCAACTTGCAGGAGCACTTTTGATTAACACAGAGTGTTAATCATACATTTGTTGCTATTTTCATTCAGTGTAACCATAACTTTTGCTATATATTCTCATTGTAAAGTCAGCATGTTTAGAAACTGTTTGATATAGAGGATAATTAGATATCAACGGATTCGATATAGTCGGGCTCGACCATAGTACATATTTCTTTTGTGTGTGTGAGTGAGACAAGTCAACAGTCCATTAAAGATACAAGTTACTTTTTACAATTTGGCAGTGAGAGAGATGCCTTATTAAGAATCTAGAGAGTTTTGGGAAATATGCTAGAGAAGTAGGGTGTTTGCCTGCCGTAGTTTGTATATATTAAGGGTGAATGCATAATACGATGCAGAGCATATCTACTTTCGTTGCTGTGAAGTTCAGCTCTGAAATATGTTACATGGCATGAAGTTGATCAGAAAATGTACAAAACAAAATTTATACAGTTGGCCTTCTGTTACTACCTGGTAGTCGCAAAGTGCAGTAAACAAGCATGTGGTTATCACGGGATGCCTTTTCTTTATGATCTGTGTAACAGAAGAGTGCTACTATTCTTTTTGCTTGCTTCACTTGGAGCATGTAGCAGCGTGGACAATCTTCAAGATGTCTTCTGCATAAACTCTCATCTCTGCAACATCATTTGAAAGTCAAATGATACTAGCTCTATGAATCTCAGGGCCTACCATTTAGTACACCCATGGATATAGATGTTACCTGGTATGCCACATTTCAGTGGTGTGCTGAGAGTTGGAAACATGTTAGCAAAGTGCCAAAAGATGCAATAAAAAGACAAGGGTGGGTCATTTTGGCCTTCAGCAGTGCCATATATCAGTATTATCTTTCCTTTAATGTGTATGCAGACCAAGTATATTTGCATGTCCTTAGGTTATAACAATTTATAACATTGAACATTTCTAACATTGCCTTCAGGGTAGTGTTCTAATTGAAGGCCTTAGTTTGATTGGAGCTCTATTCAATCGGAAGTTTTCTATTTGCTTAGCCGGTGGTGAAATTCCTGTATACCTGCAACGTTTCTTAATTTAATGGCAGTATTGAACATGGAGACCCATTTGATGCAAGTCAGGGTTAAATAAGGGTTGAGAAGGCCAGTATTTCCTTTATAAAATCTCTGCGAATGGGGCATAACAAAGTTACAGTTATGAATCGCATCTTTGGTTCCCCCTTGCGTTTATGGCAAACTGTCAAAGCTACAAATTATTTTCTAAGTGATCTACATGAGTCCAAAGACTTCAGTATGCTCAGCTGTTATTGATGTGTGTTTATTGAAATGCTTCTTTTTTGTCATTCCCATCAAGACCCATCAAGAAAGGATGGGATACACGGAAAAGGGGAAGGGTAGAGGGAAGTGACCAAAATGCTTTTAGATGTATATAGCATGGCAGCACATCATGACGGAAAGACCACAGGAGGAAAGCCGTAAACCACCTTGCATTGTCATGCCCATCCTCAGTTCCATGCTACTCGCAGGCCTTAGGAGTACAGTGGACACTTAGGATTACAGTGGAAATAAAGGAAACTTGCATATAAGCAGGACAATGACATAAATATTTATTGGCTGCCCACAGGTATATTGTCAACAAACTCCGATAAACAGAACTCTCCTTTTTGTGAACTCTGGTGAAACTTTCGCTGGAAGTACTTTCTACCTCATTGATGTATGGAATGGAAGGACTTTGACAAACATGTAGAATGGTGACATTATAAACTGTGAATAAAATCTATTCGACCAGATGTTCTTAGGAAGGTTAATGCAAATGAAAGGTTTTCTTGTATGTTGCAGTGGTGGTATCATGAGGACTTCGCTAAGGAAATGTGATGACCTGCAAAGTATTTTCAACATCCCGAAACACATTAATGCCTATTAAGATCTTGCAGTCATATTACACTAAGGAGACAGCTTAAAGTGCAGGTGAAGTTCATTACAAGGACTATGATTTTATTGGCACTTTACTGCATTTCCAGTATGTGTCACTGTTTTCAATCGGATTGCAGGATATGCAGTTGAAATTCTGCAACGCTATGTCAAGCACAAAGAGTTCATGATCCCTTTCCAAAGGGCAAGCGAAGCCTGGTGCGTGTATTCCTGACCTAAAACTTTCCTTTGGGAGCCTTTTCCCTATGGGAAGGGCACCTGAAACATTCCCTCGTGTTTTTGTTTTTTCATGCAATCTGGTGTGTGTGTGTGTGTGTGTGTGTGTCATCCCACGTGAGAGGGAAACATACAAGTGCGCTGCAAGATATTGCGAGTCTAGGCGGCATTGTGGCTCTAAGGTTACCACTTGCCAACCGTCTCAGATTTTGCAGTACTGACCATTTTCGTATGAAGTCCCGAATTCCTGATGATGTGATAGTGGTGTCCAGGAATGAACTCTGAACATTTCCGCAGATCATAATATGAGGTAAGAAAAGTGACTTCTACATTTAGCCTGCTTGATAAATCCCCACTGATGGGCACTGATGGGCCTTTTAGTACTGAGGCTAAGGCAACAAATTTCTTTCATTGTACTCACCTGTACTTGTCAAGGCCGCCGGCCTGAACTTTAATGAACTTTACAAAAAGCAAGGCATTGCTTGTGCCAATATGGCAACGTTTGCAAACAAGCATGCAGTAGCCTGCTGACTTGAAGTGGGTGGAATTCCACGCATGGCTGCCCACGCCTCTTGTAATCCCGTCAGCGAGCGGAGAGGGGTGTGGTATTCACTGTTATGAAGCGTTTGTTGAGGGGAGAGAAATAAGATGCGTGTTGAGCTTGTGCAAGTACACCTTCAGGTGAAGCATTGAATGCGACCGACGTCATTTGTGAACATAGTGTGGAAACAAGATCATGTTCTAGAAGTTTTGAGAAGTCGGCTGAAGTGCTGTTTTTTGACCAAGGAAATAACGGGTAGTGTTACAGCTCTACTCCTCAACCAACCCCCCGCACCCTCCCTACTCTTTCCCCGGTCTTGTCCCGCACCGTCCCGCCTTACATCGTTAAGGAATGGTAACCTTACGGGGCTTTCGTTGCAGCACCGCGTAGCGCGGCAGCGAGCAGCGCGCGGATTCTTTTCACCACACCAGATGATGATGATGATTGTGGTTCGGTTAAGGAGAGGACGCTAATTTCTGCAGCTCATGTCGGGAGCACAGCTAAACGTCCGTAGGGGAAAGGGGAAGGGGCTGAAAGAGATTTAAGAGGAACGCCGTAGTGGAGGACCACCTGGGGTTCTTTAACCACACGAGGCTGAACTGAGCGGTAACAAAGTCGGCACAGCGCGTGCGAAACCATTTCGTGCCCTTTGTCTCACCGCCATAGGGCAATGTCTAACGCTAGCGTTCCGGCGACGGCGCCGGGTTTTTTGCTTACGACGCCGCCACCGAAATCTCTAATGTGGCTCGTAACAAGCCTCGCTTGAAAAAGTAAGATTTTGGCTGCCGAGCGCAGTAGAAGCTGAGTAATGGGGCTGAGTAAAGGATTGTGGTAACGTTAACGTCTCGCCTAAACGCAACTTTGGATAAAGTGGACACAATTTTCTGTCTTGTCGAGTTTCGTTTCAACTAGAGTGAGTGCACATAAAGATATTTCGGCTACGAAGGCACAGATATTTGAATTGTCGCGCGTCTGTGACGTCGCACTTGTCCGTTTCAGTCTTGGGCAGCGCCCCACCCACCCAACTTTAACTGATTCAACATTAATATTTCTTTTGGGCATTATGCTTATCTTTAAGCATAGGTGACAGTCTCTCGCGCAAAATCTTGAACAACAACAAAATTTGTAGTTCCCGTTCTAGTTCCCGGCGCTTTCAGTTTCGAATTCACCATGGCGGCGAAGAGCAGTGACTCGCTGAACGGTAAGGTTTGTTGATTTGCGATACCCTATTTAGAACGTCGTTTATGCCTCAGTAAAAGCATCACGACTAGCATAAGATACTACGGTACCACAAAAGAACCTTTTTGTGCTGTCTACACAAGCTGCCAGCATGATTTGAGCTCGGTTGTCACGCGCATACATGACTTGCCAAAGTGACGTTGGTACTGCGGCGTAACATTGCGGCATCTTCACGAAGCTGCGGAAAGTTAAGCACCTTAAAAGGTTATGTCTTGTTCTCTTTTACTAGGTGTGTGCCTGTCTGAAAATGAACCGACGGTTCTTCTAACAGGTGAGCCTGCCTAGAGTGAATAACGACCAACACAACTGGTCTCTCCGCCAAACGTTGAGCACGTGACGTTTGTTTTCCTAATAGCCCCCACTTCTGTGGAAGCTATCGGAAAGGCATTTTGGCTTGCTTGCAGTTTTAAGACTTTTCATGTCGCTCGTGCACTTACATCTTCCTTTTTGTTTAACGACCGAGGCCTAGCCTGTACTACAACGATCAACAGGAAGTCATCAAGATCGGTCGTCAAAATTTCGAGATTTCTTGGTACTCCTGAGGAAGTGCATTGTTTTTGACGTGGTGTATACTAGTGACAGTGTTTTGTTGACGAGGTGACACTACGTAGTGGTTGCGAACATAATGCACCCGTTGCTGTCGAACTTCACCCAGCAAGCTGCGCTGCTGTTGATCCTAGAGGTGCGAGCCCGTTGATCTCTAGAGGTCGCATTATCATTTCCACTTTTCTATTTCTTTGACGATTTTAGTGCAAGTCCGGACATTTATACGCTGGTTCTTACAGGGTTTGGGCTGTTCCGTGACTACGGTCACAATTCGAGCAATGAAGTGGTCAAAGCCCTCGCCAAGACCGGTATTCCTGGAACGAGGCTGGTGACGAAGGAAGTTCCAGTAGAGTACGACACTGTTTTAAGCGTTGTGCCACAGCTGTGGGAGGAATTGAAGCCTGATGTGAGTCCGGCGGTGAAACACTGCACATTTGCCTCTCGAATGAGGCATGCAGTGGCGAGAATGTAAAATATGCTAGTAGCTAAATTTGTGATATGCCATGGAATGTCTTTACCTGGTGTTGAAATTTCATCGACATGATCCTTTCATCTGTTAGGAATAAGCCTGTGTAACTAAAATGCTGCAGTCTTGTTAATTCTTGGTTGCAATAGGCATTGCACATACTGTGTTAAGTGCTTATAGACCTGTCTTTTTTGTGGTGTCATGTTGTTTATGTACTGTGTTAGCTAAGTGCTTATGGGCCTATCTATTTCTACTGTATCACGTTTTTCATTGCAGCTCGTGGTCCACTGTGGCATGAATGCCACTGCCCGAAACTTAGTTGTGGAGAATCAGGCGTACAACGGCAGCTACTGCGCAGCTGACAACAAGGGTGCTGTACCAAAACAGGTAACGTATCTGTGATCTCTGTGTTGTTCCTCTGCGGCGCGTACTGAGCAGTTTGAGAATATCCGGAAAAGCTGCCAGCGCCACTTCTGTATAGGGAAACCATACAAGGCAAGAAAATTAAATCATGCAGGTTTTACAGATACTTCTAGTTATCTACTAAGGTATGCAGAGTAGTTCACTTTTGTTGTTGAGGGATAAGTGAAATCTGTTATGCTGGTTTTCAAACAGCTATAAAAATAGGTGTCTTTCCATGATAGCCTGTAACATTTATGTATCTGTACTCTGCTTGTGTCATTAGCATTTACTGCTTCCCACTTAATGACACATACTGTATCATCGGTTTCAGGATTTTACTCCCATCAGTGCACATGCAGCCTAAATAGAACTGCAGCAAGATTCACACATGAAGGATTATTCTCACAGACTTCCTTTGAAGAGAATCTCTCTACTTGTTTGTTGTTAATCTAAGTGGCTTTTGACAGTGCAGGCAATGTACCAGCCAGAAAAGAAACAAGCTGTACACATATGTCCTTAGTCATTCACCTAAAAGCACCATAGGTAGTACAGGCACCTCTACAATGTATCATACATATCAGGCAATGCTATGAAGTATTGCTACTTTCTGTGCTTCATGGATTTGTTACCAAGGAATAGTGCACCAGATAAAAGACATATGGGTATTCATCATGTTCATCAACGTAAAATGATGTCTTACTGTGTGCATGGATGCTTGTTTGTATAAATGAATTGATGTGCACAACTTCAACTAAATTTGCCCCTGTGCTTACTATCATGTTTATCTGGACATGTGAGACCAAATGACTCCAGTTGCAGCTCTGCTTTCAATGAAGTCTCATGTTCGATAACAGCAAGAGACTTGGCACTAAAACACAACCACAGAAAGGACACATAGACAGGACGGGCATTCATCGTCTGCATGTGCTCTTTTTGTGGTAATGTATTTGGCGTAGATACTAGTATATCAGCGCTATTAATATTCAACATGCACCAACTAGCCCAACAGCAACTGCTCCTGTATTCTCATCATACCCTTATGTTGCAAAATGTGATTTAATTATATTACATTGAGTGTGTCACAGCTCTGAATCTGTTCGTCACTGAGTGAGCAGAGTGACATATTCCTTTGAGCAGCAGCCACAGCACACCAAAGCACAGCATGCCACGTCTGGCACAACAAAGGTGCACAAATTATCTGATTTGATTAACCACAATTCTATAATCTTTAGTTGATATATTGCAGAAAGAGCATTGCTGATCAAAAACAACTTCTCTACAAAAAATGCACTGAGTTAGTTTTTGGGACCACACTATGTACTTGCATATCTTCTGCAACTTTCCCACGCAAGTTTAGCCATACCCTCACATGCTAACTTAAAGGGCCACTAAACAGGCTCCTACTTTTTTTAAGCCGCCCAAACAAGCTATGTCAATCATAGAGAAGGTTGTGGCAATCACATTCTGCGAATATGACAGCGCAGCATGCCACACAGATGCCGTATTTCAAAAAACAATTTCTGCACCTCTTTCCTGCGATTGACCAATCGCAGGAAAGAACAACTTTGCGCAGTTGTAGCTCGTTGATTGGTCGAAAACAGATCTATGTCAGGTCCTGTGGCCATCCCACCAGCGTGAGCACAGGAGGAACCGCAACTGGCAGCGTAAGCGCCGATGACATCAGTTACTCACGTCCTGTCACATGTCAAAAGTGGGCGGAGTCTCGACGGGAGGCCGACCGAGAAAACGAAACCGATGCAAGCGGCCACTTAAATGCGTACAACTTTATTATTGCACCTATTCGCAATATTCTTGCGGGAGCATGTTCACATCGCACAGGAGCACAGTTATATCTTTGAAACAAATTTTGGACCTCGGGGTTGTTTAGGGGCCCTTTAACATCTTCACTATATGCCATTTGTAGAATGCAGTCTGTGACTTATGCCAAGTTGGGCAGAGTGACAACAGCAACATGTCTGTCGTGCATATGCCGGCAAGACCTGCCAGTCAAGCCAGCTCATGCAGAAGTGCCACTTCCTCTGTTGGTGTGCCATGCAGAAGGCATGAGCCAGGTTTACAGATTGATACCTATGCCAGAGAGAATAGAAGTGCTAGTTCCATTATTGCACAGTAGCTGTTTTGCCCAGCCACACGCTTCGTAGTCCATGAAATCTTGTACCTACCTTCTCTCTCTATTTTTTTTCTTATTTGCAGTGTTTCCATGGTTTTACAGCGTGATTTTAATTTTCAATGTTCATGCACTATTGTCACCACTCCAAAAATTTTTACGTAGCCCATTTCATTGAGTGCATCAGACTACTTATTTTTATGCACCCTCCTGTAGCCTGAGCATTGAGAGTAAGGGTGTAAATTGATGGATTTATTCTGGATTTGGATTTATTATTACTGTTCTGCTTATAGTGAAATTGCAGTTGTAGTCCCTACAACTGCCTCATCGAATTCTGGTCTATTCCAGTGATTTCTAGATGTAAAAGTAATCTTGAAGAGAAACATTTAAATTTCACAAACGTTCTGCGGTGTTAATGACCTGTGTGGTGCTGCTTCTCTATGGGGATAGAGGAGGTTAAATATCTGGAATTGGCACATAGAGTCAAGCATGCATTACTGTCTCACCACTAGTACCTCTGACACATTCTTGGGTAATCTTCATTTTGCCAGCATACCTTAGATTTCCTCTTTCTGCACATTCTCTTCCTTTCACAGTCCCATTATTAATTGTCCTGTGCTACTTGATAATTCCTGATGCAGGTATACTTTATAAACTATGTATAGTAGTTAGTTGTATTTAGGAGGCAGCTTGTTATCTGGCAAACCTTCAGCTTGTTCCAGGCAGATCTGCTGTGGGTTTTTTCTTCTGCGAATGCATGTCTGCCCAGTAGTAGTGTCAGAATACTTTATCATGATGCCTTATAATAACAGTAGATTCATTTTGTCTCTTATTTGATGTGTTGCTTCAGGGCCTTTGCTGTGGGGTTTCTCCACAAAATGAACGACTCAGTACCTGCTTTGACCTTGTTGCACTGACAGAGAAGCTGAAAACATCTGGCTGCCCTGTTCCTGTTGAGACTTCCAACGACGCTGGCAGGTAAGCATTGTGCACTGATGTGAGTGAGCAAACGCCTTCAGTTTTTCTCCTTCCGCATCATTTGCAGTGTTTACGTGAGTGCTACAGCTCTCCCATCACATCATGTTTCCGTCGCATCTTCACGTAAAAGGTTAAAATTTGTCGCCTTTAACTTCCAAGTGTGTTATCATTAGTAAATTTTGAGAAACCAGAAGGTAGAAGGCGATCTGATGTAGATGTGGTGAACTTGTGCTCAGTTCCCACCTTCTCCTTCCTTCCACTTCTTCACTTCCTCGTGGAGCCGAGCTCCCCCAGCTGGCGTTGCCGCTGCTGTGAAGAAAGGATGGGTGGAAGTCTTCCCCTTCTGCCTGTCCGAAGTTGCGTTGTGTTGTCTCAACTTGAAGGATGGAGACCAGCCCTTTTCTCACACACACACAACTCGACTTTATATACACAAGACGGTACATACACATTGACAGACAGTAGCCTCGGTTGGTAGGACCTAGGTGGAGCCATCGGTTGGTAGGGCTTCGGTGGGACCGTCGCTCCGATTCAGCAGAGCCGACCAGTGCATAGCACCTCTCCTGCGACCTCAACCACCGCTCGGACTCGTACTAGATGTCCTCTCTAGTACTATCCGCGCCCTAGCCCCATTTGGGAGGACCTTGGTGGAACGATCGCTTCCATTCGGCAGAGCCGACCCCAGTGCATAGCACTGCTCCTGTGACCGTAACCACCATCCGGACTCGTGCTAGATGTCCTCTCTAGCACTATCCACTCCGTCCTCGCCAACTTTCTGGCTACCTTCCAACCTCCACTTCCAACCACCTCTGACAGGGAAGAGAGGCCACCTTATACACACCAGTTTGCCCGCCCCTCAAACTGTGACAGCCAATCACAATCTTTCGCACAAACCGAACACTGCATGTCTAAGGTGGTGGGAGACCCCTAGCAACATACATGGTGGTGGAAAACCCCGAGCAACATACCTAGTGGTGGAAAACCCCTAGCAACAGAACCCTGCATAGCAACCAGCATACTGAAAGGAACATGTAAACACTTCAAGCAGGACCATCCACACTGACAACAAAGGACAACCCATGAACAATAAACTTGGCCCCCACTCTGTCCCTTGCTCCCACTTGCTTTTAACAAAGACACTGCATGGGGTGCCATGGTGCCAAACCAGCTGGTGACTACAGACATTCCTGGACATGCTGCCTGAACTACTCCTTCCCCTGGGGCCGCCAAACACCCGTCAAACCGGTTTCCAGTTACCAGCTAGCCTGTTCCCATCTGTACTATGAATTCCAACAATGGTCGCCTCCTGCCCCGCATGTACACCACATGGCTGTGCATCTTCTCCAGCGCATACTCGACCATCTCGGAATACCGTAATTTCCGTCTTATTCCGACGACCTTTACATCATTGATTATGCACTAGTTACGAGAATTGCATTGATGCAACAAGAAGGGGTAGTTTGATAAAAGGCAGGTGCTATATGTGAATGCCATTGCATACACGGTACAGTTGAACACCCTTTATAAGAAACACTGGTATAAGAGATAATTGGGTATGAGAGACATCATTTACTCATAGTTGGCTGCCCCATCTCTCCTGTCAAATGATTCTCTTTTGTAACAAACATGCTCCTGCAGACACATGATTATGAAGGACAAAGTATCCTTAATATTTTGGCCGAGAGTCTTGCTTGTAACTGATATTTTAACTCTAAAGGCAGTGCTGTTAGTTGCTAACTGTAGATAATTTATTATAATTTCAAAAGTAAAGGATGACCATGCAATGTGAGAAAATGGTAGTTAAGAAAATGAATTCTGTTCTGAATGGTGCAGTCCACCAAGCAAATTGCCTAATATTAAGGTCAATGATACATAAACTCTTTGCAACATGCTGTAGCCTTCTTTGTTTGGTCAGTTAAGGGGGGACACTGTTCTTGAAAATGTGAGGCGTTTCTCTTTCGCATATTTTTAAGATAAATTCACAATTGATTGAGTTTCTGATGCTGATTTCAAAAATGATTGTTTCTCCTATGTCAATTAGTTTTAGAGATAATTAAAATTAATTACCGTTTGTTTGTTAGTACAATGACCCAAAATAACCTTATTAGAGAGCTACCATTGACACACGTTTAGATGCTGAAACATACAAGCTACACAACGGTAGGAGTATTTTTTTTTATTTTATGATTTTTGGCAAGGCTGCAGTCCGAATATCAATGTTGCAGACACACCTTCCTTATGCTCTAATTGAATGAGAAATTAAAACTTTCAGTGATGTTATTCGAAAATTCACTCCTACCATTGTGTACCCTACAGATAATTCTGCATGTCACAACAAAAATGGCTGTGCTAGCTGCTCTGAAGGCAGGGATATTGCTCTGCAAGAATGCCACTGCAGCAAGATTTTCATTATGAGAAATGAGAGAAAAACAGAAAAGCCCAATTTGAGTAAAGTGAAACACAGAATTACCGTATCTTTGTTAGGTGATTTGTGGCCACCAGGGATATAATCTGGATGCTTACTGCTGCACTACTTGTAGTTCAGCATGAAAACAGCCCATTTTTGGTACATTCTTATAGTCAAAATATATAGCTTGTCTTTGATAGAAACAGTTACTGTGGCAGAAATATCAATTCTAGATGCGAGAAACTTGTTCAGCACTTTCGGCGTTGCCCGTATGCCATGGAAGTATCATTTTTCAGAAACTGATTTTTTTCGTGATATTCTGCCTCCAAGACCAGTGTCCCCCCTTAACCTGTGGTACGCCCATATGGAAACAAGGGTTGATAAGAAGATGAAAACATGGCACCCTACTTATAAGAGACGTCTTGTGTAAGGTACAGAAGCCGCTTCCTGGTGCATCCCTTTTACAAAGGCGTTCAACTGTATCACTCATAGGTGAGGCACTAGGTAATATGGCATACTACTGCATAATGCGTGTGCACATAGGTGCTCTTCATTTCCTTCCATGCTCTTGCTTGTTCATGAAGCTAAATAGCAGCCAGAAAAAAATATTAAATTCACCTTTCACAGCCAGAAGCTTGTTTGACAGCCAGTGATGCAAGGCAGTCGATTACCAAATGTGTACATTTTGTTTCAACCGTCTTCTTGCTGCATAGTTATATTATAGTTACTGTTATGCACGATCTGCAGCTACCATCTTTTTATTGCTCACCTTTAAGCTTGCTCTACATGTGACATTAACCTGAAAATAATTTTGCGTGCATCTTGGGGTACAAACGACCTGTTCCCCCCCCCCCCCCCCCTTTTTTTTGCCTGAGCCTTCATTCATTCGTCCTTTGTTCATTTGGAACAGAAATGATATATTTCATGCGCAGTTCGGCGCTGGAACTCTGCATTTACTAAACATTCATATTTGGTATTTACACACAGAGGTCTTCAGTGCCATCTTGTTTTGAAATTATTGGCACTTGTTGTGAGCTCATAAACAGTTTGCTATATTATATATTCTGCATAAGAATGACCGTACTGTTACTTGTATGTATGTGTACACCTGTAATGCTATGTTCGTCAGTACTTAATGAAAGGATGAATCAGCAGTAAGTGTTCATTATTATTATTATTATTATTATTATTATTATTATTATTGATGTATGTTTCTGGTCCCCTCCCCCCAGCACACTTTCATTGTGATCACAGCTTGTACAATAAAATGTGCTCACACTATGACTTGCATGCAAGAGTTTTGAAGGAAGGAAAATCAAGTCTGTATGATTGCTTGGCTACAGCATGTAGTATTCCGTCCTCATATCTTTTTCTTCTGTTCTGAAGGTACCTTTGCGAGTTCATCTACTTCACCTCCCTCAGGATCAGTCCTTGGACTGTCTTCATCCACGTGCCACCTATTGATGAGCCGTACAGCGTTCAGCAGCTTGCTTGCACGGTTAGCACTATTGTATTAAAGCTCCTTGAGCAAAAAAACAGTATGAGCAAGTCATCTGCTACTGACGCAAAGCTTGACAAAAGTCAAAGTCAGGAGAAACAGGCTATTGAAACAAAGAGCAGCGAAAGCAGCTGTTTGTCTTAACGACGTGCATTATTATACGTATACAAGCTTTCTAAGATCGCAGTTAGTCACGGGCATACCTCTACGCAGTAGTAGTGGTATGTACATGGAAACGTGTTGAATGAGCGCACATTATTATCAAAGGTATGCCTCGTTCTTGCTTTAATGATTCGTTCCAAGATATCTCGCACTTTCTGGCATTTGAAGTCATCGCTGAAAGTTGAAGACACCGCTGTACAACTTTTAAGCTCCACAAGGTACAAAGCCTACTCTTGGGTTTATTCTTTTATTTGCGTTGACCAAGCTCAGTATCACTTTTATGCACTATCTAATTTGTAGACTTATTCATGAGTTAGTTTTGGTAAACATGAATGACATTAAAACATTTGGTCACTTTTTGTGCGATGTATAGTTGAAAGTATGTGGCATGCAGTATTTACAGGCCAAACAAGAGTCCATTCTTGGCAACCTCTTGTCTCATATTCATGGTTCGCTGTGTTCTTGTGCACTGTTCAGCATATGCTCATTCAATGTTGGTCAAATCTCTCAAGTAAGTGTCATCAAAAGTTGTTAGTTGTACTTACTGAAAGCTAATCATATTAAGCCTATACTGCTTTGTGAGGTCAGGCTACAAATTCAGCTCAAAGTAAAGAGTCATTGAGTGTCTTGCAGTGCCATGATCACTGAGTTGCAACTCCGCCTCTGTTTTATACACACACAAAATAAAGGCTGAATATATATATATATATATATATATATATATATATATATATATATATATATATATAATGCTGTGTGCCGTCTTTAGTTGACTAGACATGTGTGAGTGTTAGATTTGGAAGTATGGTTTCATTTTTATGTGTACTATTTAGGTAACCTAATGTCATATAAATATGCAGTATCATAAACTCTGTAGGCCCTTCTCTCTCTTGCTTTGTTGCCTGTCAAACTATTGTTGTGAATGTGTGTTGTTTGCTATGGCCGCATGTTATAAATTTTATTTACAGGGAACCTGCTCATTGTACATTTCTTCATGTACCTCATTTTTGTTTTAATTATGCCTTAAATTTTTTATTTGATGCAAGGAGCGTACTCCTACATTTCTGCAGATGCTGCTTTGATTGGAATATTAACCTAGAACAGCATTTTGTTATTGGAACGCTAATGTATTGTGCCTTATTTTCATGGCATATAGTAGTATGTTTTGTTCCTGTGATTTGCCTCGTACTGAGTGAAAGTGAGCCTGAAGCTCTTCTGTTATCAATATATAGTTCACTGCTGGTGCCCATGTTTTACCATTTCATGGGGATGGTCTCATGCCCATTTAGTTCGACGCCAGCACATTTAAGCTGTTGTTTTTCATTTCGCACCAGCTGTCAGTTGAAGCATCAAAGTGACAGTGGCAGTGAAAATTTTTGTTTGGCTAGCAGATTTTGTGAAGAAGAGTGTCGATTGTCATAACAGAAATAGGATGTTTCCTATTCTTGCACTCTCAGTTATGTTGGAATTTTTTTTCCCTGCCAACTTTATTGTGCCAACAATTTCTCAATTTTTTTTTTCTTCAGCGTGTGTCATTGCTGTCTTTGACAGGAGCCGTGCACCTTGTTATGTGACCTCTTCAGTTACCAAAGCGTCTCCATGTGTCTAGCCTAGTCTATTACTAACCAAGCAGCATTCATAGCTGTGTATTATGTGCCAGGTGCGACTGTTTTATTCTTTTAAATTTATTTTTGTCTCTTGAATGTTTATGTACGAGGATTTTGCCATTTCATGGCATTCTTGAAAGTGAAGCTTTTTTGCTATGCATTCCTTTCATATGGCAAAATGAAATAAAAGGCTTTCATGTGAATACTTCAAGAGTGCAGTTCAATTCCAGTGTCTTCATGTTTGTAGCACTCTGTGCATGTGTAATGTCCGTTTCATTTAAATACATAATTTAATTTTGTTCTTAAGTACCACACAGCTCAAAGACGGCACTTTGAAGAATTAGTTTACATTGTACAAACTTGTGCCCAAGAAAAAGCTTGCCGAGTTGCTTGGAGCCTCGGGGCAGTTATTTTCCGATTCCTTCTCTTTTCATCTTTGTGTGACACACTGGCTGCACAGTACAACTTATAAGTGCTGTGACAACGCATTCCACATGAGCACTTTTTTTCTTAACGTCACTGTTGCACTTCATGCGTTTTCACTGAACAGAGTGTGTGGGAACTTGCATGCACAATTTGAAGACAGCTTGTATCAGTGGGGTATGTTTCATTTTAATTGTGCAGCACATCAAATTAAGCCATATAATATGCATACATTTAGCTGTGCATTTTACCTTACGCTTGCCAAATTTACTTTTAAGGCGAAGCTATGCTTGGTTCTCTCCCCCATTTTTGTATTTGATATAGTTGGGCAAGCTGAGTACAGCTCTGTTTCTCGTACTACCACCCGATGGCGCTCACAGACACGCTACTGATAAGGTTTGAAGAGAGGCTTAGGAATATGAAAGAGAGTAGGTGGGCAGTGAAGGTGTTCCGTTATATATATAGAAAGAGCATTGACACGCAGTGGAGAAAAAGAACTAGGAGGCTCACCAGCAAATATACGGCTCTAAGAGAACTGACAACAAAGAGCGTAAAGGGAAAAGTCAGAGAGGCGGAGAAGATTTACTGGATGGCAGCGATGGAAAAAAAACCAACTCTGAATAACTACCGAAAGGGCAAAAACGAAATAAAGAGGGAGGCATTTTATGATAATTCAAGAGGAAACGCTTTACTGTTTGAAGCAAGATCGGGCTGCCTTAGAACGCGTATTTATAAAGTGAAATTCAGTAAAGAAGAGGAAAAATGCACATGCTGTGAGGAAGATAGGGAAATGACGGAGCATGTTCTGATTGAATGCGGAAATATCCACCCAGATGTACGTTTGGGCACCACCCTACATGAAGCCTTGGGTTTTAGGGAGAACAACGGGAAGCTGAACATACCCGCAATTGAAATAAGAGACTGTTAGAATACTGGTGGCAGAAAACTAGAGAGAACGGACAAAAATAATTATAGGGAAAAATATGGACTTTCTGCCATAAGGGGCAGAGAACTGGGCTATGAATTTCCGTTTTTGCTATAGTATGATCGATGTGATTGAAGTAGATTTAAAAAGCATGAAGACAATTTAAAGAGAGAAGGAAAAAAAATCCACGCATATCCACGGAGTGAATGATGATGAGTGGGCGAAGCTCCGGAGGTTCATCGGTAAAAACCGTGAATCTTGCCCAGTACATCATCAAAGACGTGACAAACACTGTGTGTCGCCATCTAGCGCTCTCCTATCATACTAGAGCACGCAGCGAGCGCCTCCGCGCCATCTATTGATCAATTCACGTACTAGCTAGGCAGCACCGCAGCGCTCGGACGGACGGACAGACAGACAGACTCCCATACTATGCGTTCCCATACATCTGAATGAAGCGAGCACCGCAGCGCCATCTAGTGAGCACTTCACGAACTAGAGATGGCTACTACAAACAGAGGATGGACATACCCACGGCATAAGGAGCTTCGCCCCTAAAAAAAGTTTTCTTACAAGCCTGGTGGCGCACACGTCACCGCCCCGTTACAAAGGGGGCGCTCATAGCATCCATCCATCCTGTGTACAGGGTAGTGACACGTCCAGCAACACCGATATATTGTGTCGAAGCACGTATAGGCACGATATATGGTAGACATGTCAAATTTAACGTTGGAGTCTGCGGAATTTTATAAGTCGTGCTACTTTAATCATTTATGCGTGCATCTGTCATTTATTTACACCTCACTACAAAAGCGGTGGCGGTCAATGGGTGTCACCACCCTGCGCCTAGGAGAAGCGGTGTTGACATCGAGGCACCCTAAGTAGGACTAGAGCTGGGACAGCACACAAGTGGTAAACAGGCCTACGATAAGAATCAATGAAATACTGTTCGAGGATTAGTGGCGGAAAATAACTTTTTTCAAAAAGTACCGTGTTTACTCGCGTATTGGACACACTTTTTTCCCTCAAAAAAAAAAAAGAAACAAGCAAAGCTGGGGGTTACGTTTATTACGCGGGGTAAATTTTATGAAAACATTTTCGCGGTGAATAAAAAACATATTAGCTCGCAAAAAAGAGCGTTGCGACCAGCCGTTAGAGCCACGCGTAAAAGGAACCATGGTGTCTGTACTGCGCGCGACTTTGCACCCGCCACGACAGCCTTTATGAAGGCTGCACTATGTTCCAATGCGCTGGCCTTTGCCCCGCCGCGGTGGTCTAGTGGTTATGGCACTCGGCTGATCCGAAGGTCGCTGGTTCGAATCCCGGCCGCGGCGGCTGCATTTCGATGGAGGCGAAATGTTGAGGCCTGTGCGATGTCAGTGCACGTTAAAGAACCCCAGGTGGTCGAAATTTCTGCAGACCTCCACTACGGCGTCTCATAATCAGAGCTGGTTTTGGGACGTTAAACCCCATAAATCATCATGCGCTGGCCTTTCTCTTCCATTTAACGCGTGGTTAGCCCACAGCGCCACGGAACCCGCAAAAAATGGCGACGCTGTCGAACGGTCAACAGCGAAAAAACGAGCTAGCGGAACGCGGCGGTCTTCGCCGCGCATATAGTTTCTGTAGTTTTTATGTCGCCGCGAGTCCCGCCCATAGCGACTCCATGACATACACGATGCGTAGGCCAATGATCCTCGTCGCGCCGGCTTGCGGCCAACCAAAAAAAAAAAAAAAATGTTCGCTACGTCGCCAATGCAATTTTGAAGTACGACCCGCCACATCAGCGTTCACTAGCGTTCGCGGATGACCGTAACTAATGTCCCTCGATAATTTAGGGACTTTAGCCGTAACGGTAGAATATATGTCTCCCAACACCGCACGCACAACGGCTCACGTCGCATTTATCCCTCATATCTGTGCTGAGCCTTTCAGTCGTGCGCGTTGAGCATAACTTCCAACGTAGCATCGCGGCAATCTCGGAGACCACGCCCCGACCATGGTTAGGCTTAGTTGCGGCCAGCCTGTACAGCACGCATGGCAGCGCGCCGCAGCGAGCGGTGTGGAACAACCGCGATAGCACGGAGGAATGCAAGAAGTGCGAGTAAATGACACTACCAAACGCTACCGCTGCTCGCACGCGGTTGTGCGCGATCACATGCGGCAGTTTTATCGGGACGCTGGAGTTATGAAGCGCCGCGCCGAACGGCTCCCGAGCGCGGCCGTTTGCGAGACTGCACGGATTCAAAGTTGAGGGGGAGGGGGGGTTATTATGCGAGTGCGTTCATCACGCGAGTAAACGCGGCAGCATAAAAACAACGGATATCGCGACACGCGGGAAATTGTGAATTTCAAACTTTCACACACACACACACAAACACACAAAGAAGATTGCAGTTCAGATAGGTAATACTGGGTAATACAATAGGTCATGCCACTGAAGATTAGTAGGCCTAAATATTGAGCTTGTCGGCGCAAGGGCGGCGCTAATAGCGCCCATCCATCCAGCGGCGGTTCCGTCCGTGCGGTAAAGGAGAACACGTCAGAAAGCTCGCCTTAGCGTACCCGCAGCTTCACGGCAGTGACGTAAATGCTAATTCTCGAAGATGCAATAGGTTATTGCGCAGTACATTTGATACTTACTGACTTTCAATATACCTTTTTCATAATTCGCAGGTTCACTTCTCTGCGCTGCAAATTTGCCCAAGTAATGCCGGCACCTGTATTGGTTGAAATGCTGACAAAGACCTACATGCTCATGCTGAGGCTTCTTTCTTGCGCCCGTTTGTATCACAAGGGTTGAGTCAACATTTTACACACGCCTAAGCGCAATCAAACTATACTTGTATACACACTGCTTGCAGGATTGGCTGCGCCGCCATGAGTTGGGCATACTGCATCACAGGAAACCTAGTTTCACAATTATGAAAATGGACTCTGTTTAGGGTCAAGCGAGCGTCCTCTGTCCGTCCGCCGGGGTAACGCAACTGCCACGACATCGAGACACTTTAGCAAGAGCACATCATCAACTGAGATTTCACGCTTCAACTTTAGAAGTACGGTTCTTGTCGTCGACCCCTTGTCCCTGACACCGTCAACACGCCAGCGTCTTAGCTCACTTCGACAAAGTTGCCGAAAGCAGCGACGCCGTGGAGCAACCAATGCAGCCTCAGTTTTGTGAGGCGGTCCTGGGTATCGACAATGAGACAACGGTGTCCCTCCACCAGAACTTCTTTGAAGGACAACTTTTTCTTCGTTGCTCCCTCTCTCTTCAGGGTAACCGACCAGGCGTGATTTATCTGATAGGCTCCACGTGGCGTCCGGCAGCAGTCCTGTGGGCCCTATGGGGGGTCTAACTTGCTCGAACGTCGCCATGCAGGAACACAATGTGCATAGCGACCGCACTTGTTGGCAAGTTGAGGCAGAATCACTTGCTACTCTTCGGTTGTTTTGTTTCGCTGTTGCTGCTCCGATGGAGCCTTGCATCGTGCGTCCGTTCAACCGAAAGCGGAATCCTGCTAGGCTATACGCCCATACTTGCAGAACGTGCATTTACGGCTAGCATATGAGTGTGTTGTACCGATGACCGCAACACAACTAGCTGTGGGTGGGGGAGAAAGATTAACAGTTCGGAAACACACTCAGCTCCGCTGTTTATTCAGATCTCACAGACGTAGAACTGACGTTAGTTTACATATATGATTTCGATCCTGTGGAAGCCGAACGAAAACGATGCGTGGCGTCCGTGAAACACTACAAGCTTCCCCATTTTTCCTGGCTTACTCACTTTGATAAGCCCCGCCACGGTGGTCTAGTGGTTATGGCACTAGACTGCAGATCCGAAGGTCGCGGGATCGAATCCCGGCCGCGGCGGCTGCATTTCGATGGAGGCGAAAAGGTGAGGCCCGTGTGCTGTACGATGTCAGTGCACGTTAAAGAACCCCAGATGGTCGATGTTTCCGGAGACCTCCACTACCGGCGTCTCTCATAATCAGAGCTGGTTTTGGGACGTTAAGCCCCAGTAACAAATCAATCGAGAATTTTAGTGTTGTTGTTGTTAGTGACTTGTGAGGAAGAGACGCTTCTTTCTGCATCCCATGAGGGAGCACGGCTAAGCGTCTTGGGGATGGGGAAGGGGACAGAAAGATGATGGGCAGGGTGTCGGAACGAAATGTTTTTCGTTCCGGTTTTCGTTTCGTTCCGCAGAAAAATGTTCCGTTCCGTTTTCGTTCCGGAACGAAAAATAAACGTTCCGTAACGGTTCATAACGTTATTTTTTTCAATAATAAGAACGAACAAAATACTCAATATTAAAGGTACCTTTTAAAAACAGCAAAAGTTACTGAAATAATACATAAAAATGCGATAATAATTGTTGGGATTTTACGTCATAAGGCCACGGTGTGACCAATAGTATAGGTGTTCTGTGGTGTGACTATGAGGGAAGTCGCAAAAAGTTTCGAAGCAAGGACACAACAAGAACTTGGTATTCATTTTTCCTCAAGTTTGAATCCCGAATTTTCGTCAAAGGGGGCACACGATTTTGAGAAGCAGCAGGTCATCAAGTGTACTCGCCGATAAGCGAGGCAGCTGCTCTGACAAAACGAAAGTGAGCGCCGAAAATGCCCTCTCAACGCTGACTTGTGTGGCTGGCACACCAAGGGCCACTTGCGCTAACATGTACAGCTCCGGTTGCCGCTCTTTGCGCTCGTCTCAAAATTCAACACATAAGCGACGACAACGCCCTTTCCACGACGGCCTGTGTGAGAGGCACGCGAAACTCCGCTTGAATTTAATACAAACAGCTATGGTTGCGCCTTTCTTGGTTTCCTGCATTATTTCAACGCATCTTTCCTTTGAAACACCTGCCCGAGATGCGTGCTGACGTTGAACCCAGAGTTATGCATCATTGCTCACGTTGCATGACCTCGGTTGTTCCGGATCGTAAAATCTTCCCGTGAACCGAAAAACGATAAAAAATATTTCGTTTTTGCTCCGGAACGAAATAATAAATAACGTTCCGGTTACGTTTTCGTTCCGGTCAAAAATATCGTTTTTTTTTTTTCGTTTTTCGTTTTCGTTTTTCGTTCCGTTCCGACACTCTGATGATGGGTATAGGCGGTGACTCGGGGAGAAGCTGCGTCCTGGCTCGGTGGCAGCCGTCGGCAAGGGCAAAGGTGGGGGCTCACGTTGGATCCGCAGCTACCGTCTGCCCCTAGACTTCTTTACGTTTACGGATACTGGTCTACCGGAGGAGTTTACGGCAGAAACAGAACTGCTAGCGACATCTGGCGGCGGTCTCTTTTTTAACTACAATGCATTCTGTTATCTTTTCAGTCGCGTGAGCGTTCTTGTTAAAAGAAACGGTGAGTACTGCGAGCTAATCATCTCACGACCAATTGCTTTAGATTAGCTGCCGAGCAAAACGCGCCAGCCAGGGTAATAACAGTTTTATGTGTGTCTGGTTAGGCTTCGCATCATCAGGTGTCGCTAGCAGCGCTGCTGGTCTAGGGAGCCTACATGACTGCATAGGGAGCCTACATGGCTGGCAGTCGTGTAGGCTCTCTATGCTGGTCACGTACACATTTACGGTAAACCGGTATCCGTAAGATGTATACGGCCAAACTAAAATTCCCTAATGTTTCGTGCGTTTTTTTACGTGCACTTTGCTTACAGCACATGTGCATTGAAATTAGCAGCTAAGCCGTCGCGGGTTAAACTTGTCGTGTTTTTTTTTTTTTTTTTTTTTTTTTTGATGACGCGTCTCTACAACCTGTGTCGAAGCGCACCTGCCCCTGCTTGACTAAATAGTTGGGCGGCGGGATCCTTCTCTTTCGTGGCGACGCGGCTTCATGTTTGAAGTCCGACAGCCAGCAAAGCATAGAGCCGTCTTCGACCCGTCTCATCTGTAGCTTTAAGGGCAGGGACCTTGCGGGAACCAACACCCCTCCCCCCCGCCCCCTTCCCCCCCCCCCCAAAAAAAAAAAACAGAAAAGAAGTCTCTTCCAGGTAGACCAACCCCCAACCCATAACTTCATGTTCAACGCACCACTCCTCCTCCTCCTCTGAGCATCGTAATTCTGGATAAATACCTGACAGAAACATTCACTGCTTCGAGTTCGGATGCTACGCGTGTTTTCTGTGGGCTCTCCTCGTTCCCAGGCCTGAAGTTTGACACTCATAGATTAACAATACCCCTGTCACACGAGCACTTTCGAGGTCCTTTGAACTAAAGCTTCTTTACTTGAAAGGAGCGGGCGCGCCGAGGGAGCATTAGTTGAAAGGAGCTTCGAGCTGAGGGAGTCCGCGTTTGTCCCTTGAGGCTCTAAAGGACCACCCTCGTTCGAGGGTGGCAGAGGGCAGAAAAAAATGTTTTACCGTCGAGCCAATTCAACGCACTTTAATAAAAAGCACGTTTCGCGGTATCTTAGAAGTTATAAACCCTAAAAGCTCTGCTGATAGCCACAATCTGTCATATGTCGCCCTAGAAGCGCACGACTTTAGGGCAGCTGCATCTGTAGCGACGGCGTTGTGGTCAGCTGCTGGGGTAGTGTGGCAAGCTGGGCCTGAATGTTGTGATTTTGTCTGCTGCAGGCCGAAGTGTCTTTGTCATATCTTTTTCGCATCAATGGTGACACGTTTTTGTACTGTCGCAGGTTCGCGAACATGCGTCGTATACTGGGGCATTTCCAACTGCTGGGCAAACGTTGTTTTCGGCATAAGGCGATACCAAAGAGCATTTTTATTATTTTATTATTATTTACAGATACTGCAATCCCCATAGGGGATTTTAGCAGGGTGGATATACATCGTCATGGTAAAAAAAGAAAAGTTTAGGCAGCAAAACAACAAAGGGTAGCAAACATTGCTTCCAGAAGCAAACATTGCTTCGGAAGATTCGGCATATGGCGCCGAACTGGGCGCTCCGATGAATATTTGTTCCTCACACGCTCAGTGCCTCGTCGCACATCTTGGGAGAGGTCGTGATTGAAAAGCAATTGAGAACAGAAACAAAAACGGAAGCGAAGTATGCGCATAGCCGGCATAATACGGCGTGCACAGCGGCGCACTGCTACCAGTACATTCGTGTTTGGCGAATTAATTTAGACGTTCACTTTGTTTTAAAGTATCAGTGTACAAGAAAAATCTTTGATAAAAAGCAACAAAAATAAACACGCACGATTAATGTATAGGACCATCGGAGCCCAATTATTTTTCTCATCTCAGAGCGATAAGAGCGTCAAATGCACGTTGTGACTTTTGTTAAAAGCTTCAACGGAAACCGTGTAGCACCGACTCAACTCCCTTGAGCTAATGCTCCTTCGAACTCGCTATGCTCCTTTACTTCAAAGGAGCTTCGGTGTGCCTGTGTGACAAATGTTGTATTGTTCTTCCCTTTACGGGAAAAAGTAGTTTGGGAAGTAATGAGTAGTGCTCTTGTAACTACACGCTCGACTTGACAAATTAAATTGCGCAGTTACCAGCCCTGAACTTTTTCTTTTCAATTCATTGTGATGCAGGGAAAAGTAATTACTGTGGCTTCATTACTGTCATGTCTGGGTGCCGCCTCGGTCCTTAACAGTTTAGTTTGCTGGGCTTAGGCCTGCTGCGCGGGGACGTCGAGGTCTTTACTCTGGTATCGTACTAAGAGAGCGAAAGAGAAAGAAATGCGTAGTTTGCAGACAACCCTTCATTGGATTTACATCTCTCATGAAGACAGTGTTGCCGTTGCGATAGTAGTCAGCCCCTGTATGCAAGTAAATGCGGTATAGCATAGCTAAGAAACGTCTCTCTCTCTCCCTTCCTTCCTTCGCCTCCCCAGGAGGCATAACCCTGACGCCGCACAAGTGTCTGCGGTGAACAACGTCTTGAAAAACACGCTTGCTTTCTCCCCTCGACCACTGCTGGATACTGGGTCACGCATGGGCGTAGCCACGGTTGTCGTAGCTTCAAAACTACACTGTTCAATGGTCAGCGTACCTGCGCCGTAAACAATGGAAGAACGCCATAACTAGGGGACAGTACCGGAGTGGGAACCATCTTGTTCGCTCTAACAGTACCACGCAGCTTTCCTCTTAATCTTTCCAAATCGCTGTGCTTTTGTCTGCCTCAGATATGTTTCACTGCAAGGTTGAAGAGCCTCAAGGAAAGGCGCACGTGTGACACACACAGTTCCTGGAAGAGAGCGGCCGCAGTGAGACGCAGACGCTCCGTGACAGCCATGGCCGGTTATGGGGGGGCTGCACGCTTTGAAAGACGGCTGTTCCTTCGGCTCTGAACCCATGTGCTACGACAAGCGCTTTTCGCCTACCTGATCTGCGTTATAATTTGCTTGTGCGCTTTTTATCTCTCGTGTAAGTTTGCCGTACGGCATAACAGTACGTTACACAAAGTCTTGCAGGGACTGGTGGCGCGGATAGGTACGGATCCACTCTCGATGGTCTGGCGGCAGTCCCGCGAGCCGCAGATTGTGTCGATGAACCGTCTGTAGCTGACAGCACACCCGTGATAGGTTTAGATCAGCTTTTCTAACTGGCGCGGTTGAGGACAGACAGCCGTAAGTGGTGTGTCCCCACTACGTTGTTTTCTTTTCAATAAAGTTTCACTACTACTACTCCACCACTACTTAGGTGGACGGTGCCTTGTTTTCTCAGTGACGATGCACATCTATTTCTCTTTAAAATGAAATACAATGCAATGATGTGCTATATCAGCTGTGAATCTGCGACACGGTACGTCGCATTACTGTGGCAGTCCTAATTGTTGGAAACGAGGCCAAAGGTTGAGGCCCGTGTACTGTGCGATGTCAGCGCATGTGGTCAAAATTTCAGGAGTCCTCCACTACAGCGTCTCTCATAATCACAGCTGGTTTTGGGACGTAAAACCCCAGAAATTAATCAATTGTTGGAATAAACGACGTCACCACGGTGTTGGTTCCGATGTTGCTCTTCTTGTCATTGCAACGTTTGCCTCCTTGAATCACCGACGCTATTTTTCGGCGACATTGGTTCTCGCCATAGAAATATTGATTTTCACGATAGCGTAAACACGCCGCCTCGCTTCGTTCTGCTTTCCGAAATGAAGCTGTTGCTTTCATGAGCCACAGCCGCTGGCCGCAAACGCACCGTGCTTGGGCTATCGCAGTAAAAACGAAACACCTTGCCCAGATGGTCTTAATACATAATTTCATGCTTAGTTGCAAGAACAGGTACCTTTTCTTGAGCTGTTTTTTAAGAGATTCTTGCGAATGGGGTGAGCCACGCTGCCTTTATCGCCGCAAAGAAATATAACCGACTACGAAACATTAAAGCGAATAAATGGTTACAGATCGACTTGGTTATGCAACGCTGATTATAAAATATTTGCGATATTACCCAAAAATATGTTGCAAGCAGTTATCACTGTCGATTAATAGGTTACTACCAAACATGTGGAATTCGAGGCCGTTCTGTGCAAGCGAATATACTTACATATATGACGGTCAGTCCTCGGGTGCATTGAAAGCAGCGTAGGTCAAGTAGTTCGGCGACTACGCGTAGAGCTCGCTAACGTCAACATTTTTTTTCTTCAGCTTTTTTTTTTGTTTAATGCGCCATTTTCTTTAATTTTGTCACACGTGACAAAGAAAAGCGTTCAAGAAAGCCGGCCGTCGTCATTCATGTGCTCATACGACAGCGCTGCTCGGTTTTTACGTCGGTTATGCGAAATCACGAAGTTGTATCCACTGGCATTGCGGTGGTTACAACAAAGTTGCTAGAAACGTTGGTTACAAGTTCGTGGACTTTCGGTTATAACTTCGTGGACTTCGTGGTTACAACTTCGTGGACATTTATACAAGGACTACCTTGTAGAAACGGAACGATCACGTTCAATTCAAGTGCACACTTCTCAGGTGCACAGCCAGGAATTTATGTAACAGGAAGAGGGGTATCAGATCAATACATTTCATGTACGTGTTCGTGCCTGGCTACGCCAATGATATCGAAGGTCACATAGCACACTCTACTATAATCGGATACAGCTGAAAACTGCAGTGAAGCCCCTTCCGGAGCTTCATAACCGCCAGCTACTGTTCCTGCGATTCTGCTAAGAGTTCTTTCATCAAACACTCCATGTGACTGAAATACAGCGATAACAGCAGGCGCAATATTGAAATGAATATATTTATATGTTGTCACTTGTTTGATTGTTAGAACGGAACACATAAAGGCCAGCAGATAGTAGTTCTTTATTGAACTGACGCCAAAATGAACCACGACGCCATCTTGAAAAGGTTGCATGACGTAGATGTCGGCTTTTGATTGGCTGGCGAAGTCACATTGGCCGGAGTGGTCCGTCGACTTTGTTGCAAACTGCAGCTTTTTCTTTCTTTTTTATTTAAGTTCTGTCGTTCTATAGAACACCTCCTTATTGAACGAAAGCCATTTTGTATATCCCGTGTTGACACACGAAAACCTACACTGACTTTGTTTGGACGTCACCCAGTATAACACAAAATGTTCGAAATCAGAGTAGTAACCGTTATTGCAAAATATAGTTTTATTGACATGTATAGTTTGTACAACTGTACACAGAAGAAATCAGAGTAGTAACCGTTATTGCAAATATAGTTTTATTGACATGTATAGTTTGTACAACTGTACACAGAAGATAAATTTAAAGGAAAAGAAAGAAACGAATGTGATGTGTCGCACGTGCATGTACGAAGGTTTACTATATTTACAGCGCGGCAGAGATGCACGCACACTCCAACAATTGCATCAGGCGACAACTTAAATAACTTTCGCGCGACGTCACACACATAAGGATAATGCCACGTTACGCGTAGTTTGCTTGCTTGGCTACTGCCATGGCAACAAAGCTCGCCAGAACGACCTCTCGAAGGCCGCTCCTCAAGCTTATGTACGCTGTGAGTGTGCTGCACATCGCGCACAGGCCTGGAGCTTTTAACTTTATATGGGAAAGCTATTTGTGCAAGTGCACGTTAAAGAATCTCACGTGGTCAGAATTCGGAGACGTGCCTCACAATCACCGTGGTTTTGGCACGTAAAACCCCAGAATTTAAGTTTTAGATTGTGTTTCCCTTGCTGCAGTCAGCGCTCAATTTCAAAAGATTTCGCTAGAGAGTGACGTGATTGCTTTTGAAGGAACTGTCCCGATTGCCGGTCCCGAGTGCCAGCGGAGGCCTGGAATAAGCCACCCCCTCCCCGACCATTTGCGATGCTTCGCGCCTTCAGCCGTCTAGTGTCCTTCATGTCCAGTCTTCTCAAATTAGGCTTGCGCAGCTATGCACGTCAGGATGAATGATGTCACGAACTATGCTGTCCACTTTACCTTATAATAATGTCTCCTACATCTGACCGTTGCAAGAATGTCATGCCTATTAGAATGCTGCTGCTTTATTTGCTTAATAGAGACACCCTCTGGACTGTTCTCATACGACCGGCAATGTTCGGGTCACTCGTAATAGCAGTCGACACGATAATGAGATTGTGTAACGATCCGCTTGTACATTATACTAACACATGGTGTGGAATGGCTATGTTTGACAACGTCGGTTCGACGGCCGTGTGACCACTGAAATCAAAGATCATTGATATCCACGAGCTTGCACAAAAAAAGACATTGAGGCCCGAGCGCATTTCAATTGTCTAAAAGTTTGAAGTGCCATTGCAATGCGTCCGTTTGACATGATTGATTTATTTGTGGTGTTTAACGTCCCAAAACCAGCTCTTATTAGAGAGACGCCGCAGCGGAGGTCTTCGCAAATTTCGACCACCTGGGGTTCTTTAACGTGCACTGACATCGCACAGCACACGGGCCTCAACGTTTCGCCTCCATCGAAATGCAGCCGCCGCGGCTGGGATTCGATCCCGCGACCTTCGGATCAGCAGCCGAGTACCATGGCCACTAGACCACGGTGGCGGAGCCGTTTGACAGGGATGCACCACCGTTTTCTGGCTAGGTCTGAGGGTACACATATACCGGCAGCTTCAGTTGCGCTAAGCTTTGTGCTAGGGTCGGACTTCGTTACTCAGGAGCCAGTTTTGACACTAGAACTACAAGCTCACCGTCGATGAAAGACCGAATCCAAGATTGGAATAGCAATCAGAGAAACAAAAAAGTGCAAGATGTCTTTCACGATATCGTCTTCGAATGTGCCAATAAATATATTTTTTTAAAACATAACGAGAGTGTGTCCCCAGGTCTCGCCTCTGTGCACTTACAGATTACTGTAATAATGAACCACAGTTTATGTTGCGTATGACCGTGATTTGTAAACCGTTTGATAAAAGACGGTATTGACGGAAATCAAAATTATGACACGATTTCAGTTTTGTGGCCCTAACAAAGCACACTCTTTTGTCTGTGGTATGTAGCTAGCTGCTTATTATTTTTTTTATCGTTCAAGCGCGCCACACACTCAACAGGTATCGCACAACCACTCCACCTTGCACTCAACGTCATCGACTAGCTCAAAATTTTTTTTAAAGCGCATCCCCAGCTTTCAGCATACTTGAAGTGGATGAATGGAGATGTATAAAGAAAAAGTGCAGTGCAAAACGGGCGTATAGCGACTGTCAGCGTAGCTCCAGGCCACGGAAATTAATTCGTATTTTTTTTAGATATGCGACGGTGCAAGTAGTATAGTGACCTGCGGTTCTCACAATCGTGGGCAATGACCTTGTTCGAATACTCACGGAAGATGTCTAAATAAGAAGCTGGGCAGAGAGTGTGTAACCTTGCGTGTTTTGAAAATTTTTTACCAACTGTATAATCGGAATCCTAGCCCTCCAAACTATGATGTACCTTGCTGCGTTCTACCATATGCGTCGATTTACAACGATAAAAACGTGGTTTCGGTTTCACTACGCGCGCTCCGCTCAACCCTGCAGCTAAAGCAGTGAAAATTGCAATCGGGTTGCTCTATATTATTTTCACAACCCCTTTAACTCCAGTTCCTGTGCCGGCGGAAAATAAAGCTTCGCTGAGACAGCGTCGACGGGAAAGTCGCCTGGTTATACGAAAGCAGTCGACAAGCCAATCTCCCCTCTTCGGAATCTGAAACAAGCTTTTAAAATAGCAATATGGCCTTTTCTTGGCTTTCTCTTGTCTACGCGAGTTGTAACATCACGTCGCGCGGACGTCTTTCAGACGTGTTGTATTACCCAGGTAACTCGGGCCCAGAACAGTTTTCTAGACTGTCGATCTAGACTGTCTTCAGTGCTGCACCGAGTTGTGAAACACACCCAAATCCCGACAATTCTCCTTGTCCGCAGTTCTCAACTGGTTGAAGGGGTTCCAGGCTTTGTCGTTGTCTCAAAAGTTATATAGCACCCAGTGACATCAGTCATTGCAGAGGCCTGCCCAGAGGGGACGCTCACTCGAACTTTCATGCGTGCATATCACAGTGTCTCCGCAGGATGGTCAACGTTCACATTCGATGAATTCATTCGAAAATGGGATCATGGTATGGCCACCTTGGGATGCGGGCATCGTGGGCACCGGTCACCGAGGGGGTTGCCCTTCTGGTACTGGTACACGTAGTTGTCCTGCGCAGGAAAAAAAAAAAAAAAACATAGGCGATGCAAAAGATCATCCATTACTGTAACAAAACACCTTATTAGTACACCTGATCTGATTTCAACGTTTACATCGCGTTAGGGAGAACACAGGAGGCTGACGCAGAAGATACACGGGTCACCCATTCCAAATTTTGGCTTTGATAAACGCCAGATGACTACTGAGGCGTCTTCTGTAGCTTTCCGTGGCTCTGTTTGCTAAGAAAACAAGTCCCCAAGTTGTCCCTGTCGATTATGCGTACCTCTCCTCCCATGTACTTGGGCAGGTTCCTCCTGTCGATGTACTGCAGGAGGCTGTCCTTGCTGCTGAATATCACGCGCTGCACACCTTCGGACGGAAGCATGGCCTTCACGATCTTCCAGACAGCTGCGACAGCGGAAAATAAGCGTTAGTCTCGCGCATCTAATATTTCCTGCAGGAGACTAATAAACAAGGAGCGAGGAGACCAGACGTCAAATTAATCTATTGCAGCCTGTCATACCCTATAAGTGGGGTCATAGATCACGTCGTCTGCAACGCAATAAAGTCGAACGTACCATGGCACATTACGTGCGGAATTGTGTAGCCGCTCCTTGCTAAGCAATGTAGGTGCACCTAAACACGCGAAAGAACCTTAGCCCCCGTGCAAGCTAAGCATCCACGGCGTTGCAATGAATAAGCGCAAGATTTCGGCTTTGATTCCTGGCCATGGTGGCCACATTTCGATGGGGATGAAAAAAAGAAAATGCTTCCCGCGTATGGTAAGTGCACGTTAAATAACGCTCTATGATCACGATTAATCTGTAGTCCCCCGCTATAATAGTGGGCCGTGCCTCATGACCATATCGTGGTTTCGGTACTTAATACCACAGAAAATAATTTTAATATAAGAACCGTGCGCGCTATCGAATTGTAAGAGTACACCGCTCCAAACGTGTGTCTCGGGGACGGGTTCAGAACTTGTTCGTGTATTACTGCAGATGTCGTCAGCCTGGCGGGAAAGAAAAGACGGGCGGTAAATTAGGCTATACGGCTTTGATGTGGCAAAACGTGACGTGTCCACTTTTCCATTCTGCATGACAGATCCGTTAACTGCAAATGCGATTTGACCTCGACCCTAAACGGCTCAGCTGCTAAAAGAAAATAACCGGAAATGTGGTGGCACAAGCCCGGCGCCGCTGACGAGTTTGAAGAGAGCTGCAGCTTTCTTGCCGGCGTATGCACGTCTAGACCGCACACAGTACGTAATAATACCAATCGCTCTGTTGTTGCCTTTGTCCCTTTGCTATTGTTGCCTTTGTCCAAGTACGTTTTCGGTTACACCAAGGTTGCGATCACCGAGCTCGACTTGACCGCACAAGGCGACTGCCTCGCGTAGGCGGAACTGAGGTGTTACTTGGGATTCGGAAAACTTGCTCTGGGAACGAGAGGACGTCCTTGAGGTTGCCGAGGGGGTGTAATAACTTCGTTTTTCTTTTTCTTTTTCGCTCTCTCAGTACGAAAACGAAAAAAAGAAAAAGTGCATCCCACACGGCAAGAAGAAGCACACTCGGAATTCACTTACTGAACCGTTAGAACTGTACAGCTAAGCAATTCGCTTTTTTTTTTTTCCTTCCCTGTCTTATCTCGGCACTCGTAAATGTGGACAATGGAGCGCGTTGATACGGGACAAAGCGTAGTCGGGGGCACACTTACCGTTGAGAATCCACGGCATATTGTGGACAATGATGTAACCTGAAACAGACGAAAATGAGAAAATAAGGAACAACGTAATCGTAATAAAGTCTGCGAACTTCCTTGTTTGAAAAAAAAAAAAAAAAAAGAACCCACTCTCAGCCATTGCGGCTTGAATTAAAATGCACTATTTCAGTATAACAGGGTTAAGCGCGTATTTTTCCATTCTACCTGTGGCCGACACAATCTCTAGCTGTTCTAATCTCTTACAAAACCTCTCTCTCTCTCTCTCTCTCTCTCTCTTTTTTTTAATGTACTCGGCGTGCAGGGGACAATCCGAATAAATGACGAAATAAATGAGTGAAGATTTCAACAGTCCCCCCCCCCTCCCCAAATGGTGTTACATCCGTCGTGTATAATCTTCAACTTGAAAAGCTCTTCGACACAACAGCCCTGCTGCTTGACATTTCATCCGCCTATTTATCGCATATCTAATCTTGACCAGTGACCGTTTAAACCACCGATCCCGCCAAACATCTGATTCATTTTCGTCAGCCTGTAGCCCGAGATACCCCGTTATCTTCACAGTTCCGCGAGAAATAAATTTGCCTCGGTCGTCCGACCTATAACAAGACTAGGTCGATATAGCCTATGATCAGATTCCCAACAAAGCGCAACCGCCTAATCTCACCAAGGCGTCGACTTGCGTCACACCGCAGCCTACTTATACACTCTGCGACCTTCAATCTTTCCTCTTTCTTTAATCTTTGGTTCGCTGTATACTTTCGTTCTTGCGCCCCCCCCCCCCTTTTTTTTTTTCTGTTTTGCGCTGCTATTGAGTACTTATACTACGACGCGTCCAGGCGTTAAGGGACTGGGTTTATATCACGCACTATCTGTCCTTGGATGTGTCTTCGTCGTTATCTCCGTATCTCTCTCATGTCTTGTACACTAACTATTCAAGCGACCACGCCGTATACCGAAAAATACGAGAAACATAGTACATACAGACACATGTATTGTTTCGCAAGATCGTCGACCGCCGCGAAAATGAAGAAATAGTCGGCACGGCGCCCTTCGACAACCGCACCTTTTATCTTTGCGATCATTAGCCGTTCCTGTTCGATCGATCGCACTTCGCGGCAGTGACGTCGAGTCAGGGCCGAGGAAGAGACGACGTGGAACTGCTTGCCGTCCGAGGTCGCCGTCTTCTCTCCGCCTTTTTATACACTCAGAAGACACGAGGTAGCCGAGGAGAGGTGTCTTATTAATTCGCTTCGGGACTCACCTAGTGCCCACGGGTACAGTTCCTTGAACACTGTGACGACGAACTTGACGAGTTCCATGTCCTGCGAAGGAACGTTCAAGTTTCACTCGGACATTGAAAGAGATAAGTCGCACGCGGGAAAGGCAGGGAGCTTAAACACGCTGATCCCGGTTGACTACCCTGCACTGGGGAATAGGGACTCAGAAATGGCGAGCAGGGAGAAGTTTGCGATGTTGTTAAGCTTATACATATTCATCGCCCAGTTTGCACTACGGCTATACCTCTTAACTTGGTATATCTCAAGGAGCGCGACATCGTTTTTCCGTGCATTGCACGTCGCGACCGGTAAACTAATTCAATGCTGCACTTAAGATCCACTTCCACTTGCATATACATATTGTTAATTGGATGAAAGAGAGGGAACAGGTGCTGCTTTATGCGTCCCATTACAGGGCACGGCGTAGTGACTCTGGAGAAGGAGAAGTGGGAAGAAAAAGAGAAAGTGGAAAAGTCTAGCTCTGTGTTTGCCCATCGTTCAGGCCTCTTTTGTGCTGCCATAAACAGGTTGTTGAGCACGAAGTTTTTAAGTATGGAATGACAGCATCTAGCATATAAAAGAAGAGGATATATATCAGAGCTCCACTATTAAGGACAAAACAGAACGCGAAATGATATTTTTATCACGCACCATTTAATAATAATTCAGGGAACGAATAAACCTTCTCGTTATGTATGGAAAACGTGATTCCGAGTTTGAAGCTTGTCATTGTTGAAGGTATAGTAAGCATACATGCGCACCATGCATATTTTGATACACGCGGTGCCCGCACAAACTCAACTGTATTCGCATAAGCATTTCGCCAAGTTTTCCCCAAGTTTCCCAAATGCTGGTCACATTGAAAACAAAAATTCCTTAACGACAAAAAACTGTAGGCCTATAGTGATCGATCGCAGGCGTGTAATAAACAGGCGCACACGTTTGCACCCTGACAGGAACTTCCATCCTTTTCTCTGCTTTTCCGCTGAGTAAAATAGCAAATCGGAAGCGCGTTTACTTGTTGACCTCCCTGCCTTTCCTTCCTTTTCCTCCTCTTCATCCATGAGGTCATGCTCCCGCTGCATGAGTCGACACGGTCTTGCATCGTAGAAGGCTTCTGTGCCCATTTCAGGAATAATAAACGAACTCCTGAAGTATTTCTCGGTTCACATGGGTTCATACTTTCCTTATGGTAATCTTTGGTGTCATATAATCGTTGTAGTCTTATATATTACAACGTTTCGTCTTTTCCCTTGCTGGGGTCCCCTGACGGAGTGGAAGCATTATAAACGGTAGTTACGCCTGACCAGGAAGTCACGTGATGATAGGAGTCAGTTACGTCAAAGAGGGAAAGGGTATTCTGAAGCGACATAACGGAAGTAGGAAAATACGTGTCTTTCCCTACCGGCCCACTCTTTAACTCTGCGGCACAGTGTTATCGTACGTGGTCCATATTTACCACTAAAATGACACTGAAGTTTCCGCTCAGCATGCGAACTACATGGCTGATGTCTCTCACGATACTTAAGATTGTGGGCAAGGACCATTCATATAAGTTTCGGATTAGCTTAACGTTTGTATAAGATAGAGTAGCAAAATGGTCTCCAAATGTACCGCGTTGTGCCGAAATGTACCAAAATGTACCACGTACCACATTGCTGACGCCGGCGTCGGTGCAATCGAACACGACGGTCACTCTGAGGGAGTCCTTCTCGAAGATAATCTTGTCCATGAAGAAGGCGAAGTACTTGCGCATCTCGTCCACCACCGAGGAGTCCTTACGGTGGTTTTTCACGCGCAGGGTCACTGCACCAGAGCAATTGCACGGCCATGCAGTCAGACTATTACGTCACGAAGTGCGAAGGCAATCATAGCTTCAGCACTACTTATAGAACACACCTTCTATGTATTGGGGAAGCTCACTGCGGGCGATGACATCCTGCGACGTTATTAAAGGGCCAACACTTTTCCCAAGTAATGCTCGAATGACATCCCTACCGAAGGCATAATTTCCTGTTTATTTATTTCATGATTACTGTACTATATAAGTTAAAAAACTCCATTAATTTCCCCTATGCCTTCCTTGGCTTCATTGTCTGTTGGCTTCGTTAGGTTGTTTCTCAAACAAATAACGAGCCCTTTCCTCACTGACAGAAGGCTCTTCAAAAAATAACAGAGACAAAATAAGTTTTGCTGTGTTCATCTTGAAAAAAAATGGTTCGAAGGATCTGCAGTTTGAAGAAAGTATTTGGTGTTATCACTTGTGCCGCCTGCATCTTTTTCGCGTGTCCGTCTCCCACGCGCTACAGTTATCGTACGTCTTGCTGGATGTACACTTCCGCAGCTCATTCTATGTACATATATTATTAACGGCGATGATTGCAATGGAAGCAAACATTGCATATAGACAGCTGCAATGCAGCATATAGTTCAGGACGCGACCAAAGCGGTGGCGCACGAAGTTCGGTTCGTGGGTATTGTGACACTTACAGACATGGCTTCCGAACTTGTCCGTGTTGTATGGAACGAGCGTGCCGGCGTGGAAGAATTCCATGGGGAAGCATTCTTCCGTCGCATCTGAAATTGGACGGAAGAGAGAAAGGAGGCACTTAATGCGAAGCACACTGTGACGAACTTCAGCAGCTTAGACCGCATCTGTCTACCTAGCCGCCCACGGGTCGGCGCAGTCCCGACCGTCTTGTTCGCTCGGTATAGAACAAAACTGGCACGGTAGGGCATGGACGTCTGACGAACATAAACGATTAATGTTGACATCCCTAACATGATATGCTTGTCGTACACATCAGAATTAACGAGGATACGACGACGTACGGCTCATACACGCAGTGATAATTCCCGGGACTGCGAGTATGCGTCACAGGTGATTGAATGTTAACATTACAGCCCAAGTGAATCAAGCACCAACAGCAATAGACACCGAAAATTTCACGGGAAAAGTTTGCGTTGGTTGAACAAAAGAGGTGACCTTTATTCTAGATGTAAGCTAGCAGAACAGGCAGGTGCAGACGATCGTAGTGTAATGGCCGACGGTAGGAATCGAACCCGGGCCAACGAGGTGCCAAGTAACCACGCTGCCACTGGTGCACGCCGGCCCTTCCTACGCGGTACGTATTGCACTCACTGCACCCACTGCATCAGGGAAGTTGCCGTGGTTGTGGCGGTGGTGCTTGTCTAACGTCAGCTGCCTTCGTGCATTGGGCTAACCGCTATCATAGCGATGAAATAAACAACATATATGCACTATATACTGTCAGTCAGCATGCTTTTGTCCAGCTTTGCTCGACCTCGTAGGAATATCGCAGCGAACGACGCTTATGTTGTGCGTACTAGCCTACAGCATGTTTTTACCTTTGCCAGAAAGACAGACGTCCGTGCAGTGCACACGCACTATACGTTGCACCGCAGTGCTTTCGACTCGCCTGCTAAGCCTACATCAGTTTGCACGGAAACCATCAAAATCAATCACTTGGAGAATGTTGTAGGCGCGTTGCGATAGCGTGTATACGCTAAAGAAGAAAAAAAAAAAAGGGGGGGGGGGGGCAGATAAAGAAAGAGAAAAAGAAAACTCATGCGCCTTAACACGCGATGTCGCGAAGTTCTTCCGATGCAGGGTGATTCTTGCTCCAGAAAGGCACGGACACGTGCTACGTGCCTCATAAAGCGATGGGTCAGGGCCAAATAAACGTGTATATTTTTAGTTATTTTGTGTACATATCAAATACGCAGGGGTTTATTCGAAGTGTCACGAATGGCCCAGTTTCGCGGTAACTGATTCGGACTACATAACCAGCTTGTGGTATATCCTATCAAATGATCGATACCTGAAATGTGACCAAATGATTAAAGCGTGGCAGAGTGGCTGGGAGATAAGCGACGCATGTCTGCGCCAAGCCCCAAGAGTCTGGCGTGCCGAATATCACGAGGAAAACTCTCTGCGTATACCTCCATGTGTTCGGTGCCAAAAGCCTTCCTCGTCGGTTGCCACGGTTCGGTTATAGTAACGTGCCTATACGTTATCGCAGTGTTTCGGTCAGCTTTCGTTTGGCACGCGTTCTTTGATCAGTGCGCCGTGCCTTCTCCAGTAACGGTGTACATAAACCGGTCTCTGGCGATGTATACGTATAGAGCGACGCAGAAACCGATTCACTTTCATGCATCTGGCCTCGTTGAGTCGCTGTTAGCACAGCCGCGCAAAAGAGCGTTTGGAGGCAAGGACGATTCCACGTCAGCGCTCGTTCCGTGTGCTGCATCCAGCTGCCTTATTAGGCGGCCGATGTACTTGCGAACTATCACGCGCTCCTGTGTATGTAGAGGACATTTAGTTGAGCAGCTTATTGCAGATTAAGCTTTTGGCTAACCTATATCGGGCTGCGTGCTTAACGCGAAGGCGGCGCCAGAGGCCGAGTTTTTCACATATCGAAAGCTATCAAAGTGTGCCGGTAACGTAGATGAACAAGTCACGTTGAAAATTATGTTTCGAAATTCCTCGACGTCATGAATTTTGACACCACGTGCTTTGAGGTATAATGTAGTAAATTAAGTGTGAATGGCATTAGTGCAGCGAACTCGCATGCACTGGAGCAGGGCACCGAGAGATAAAGGCTCAACCTTGTAAGCTTGAAGAATTATCTGAAGGAAGCTTTATGTTGATCTTCTACGGATTATTGTGATCATGGTGGCTTCTACTGCTTGTCTTGCCGTATAGCTCACACTGTCGCTCGCCTAGCGTCGCTTGTGGTGGGAATGGCGGGTCATCGTAGGTTCCCTCACGACACTTAGGTTACTTACGAGTACATGCTTGCGGCTTTACGTTTGCTTTTGGTTTTTGCTTCCGACCTGTTCTCAGGTTCCTTCCACTGTGCACTTCACTTCCGGTTACAGCATAGCTAATGAAGGCCTCTGGGGCAAATTGGGCCATACAAATGATCGCTGACTTCAGAGTCTTCCCCACGGACCCCTTTGTTTTTTTCTCACCCCCTTAATTTCTAAAACTTTGCAACAAATTGAAAATGTCTGCCGCTTCACCCCCACATCCCCACCCCTTTGACATTTACACGTACCCCACAAATTCAACTCATGGGGAAACCCCTGGCAGACATCGCGGACATCATGCCCCGCTTAATACAGAGCGGGTGGAAGGGGCCCAGGAATACATGTCGTCCTCGTGCGTGCATGAGCGTTGCGTCGAAGACGAAGATGTAAAGAAACTTCACCACACATGAATAAAATTCCCTGGTGTATCGCCTAATAGACGAGAAGGCCTACTATGCACACCTTAATCCACCTTAGTCCAGCCAATGCCTTCGGTCTGACTCCCGTACATTATTTAGCCCATCTAAATCGCTGATCAGTCGTTAATCGCATCCTCTTGATCGAATCAGTTGGTCGAGTTGACGGAGAGACTACGGGGGTCCTTATCCAGGAGACCGTCGTATTCCGAAATCCTGTCAGCTCTAATACATTGGCCCAGAGGGCTGCTACGGCCTCTACGATTCGCTTGAAATACCGCCATTACAGAATTTGTCCGAGATCACATACGAAAGGAACCTGAGGGACCGAAACATTACATCTTTACACAGCGCCTGTGTGTGACCCTGCATGGTTAAATATTCACCTAAGCTAAGAATATATATACGTACCGTTGATGCCGGACTGCTTCCTCCAGCGCAGCGAGTTCTTCGCCCAGGTGAGCGCTGCCGGGATGTCGAGCTCCTTGTGACGCACGTAGCGTCGGCACAGGTCGTCGTTCTCGCGGATCCGTTGCACGTCCTTCGGGTGGTACAGCTCTGCACGCAAATCGACGCCGATATGTGATAGAGCTCAGTTGCAACCAATACCTATAGCGCTTACACGCACTCAACCGTGCATTAGTGCTTTTGCGAAAGGTGGTTATCTGAGTCGTCCAAGCGGCGCGCAAAGACGTAATAAAATCACGAATCGACGTCAGATGTTTCTGTTTCCTTGACATTCGCACTGCCTTGCGCGGGTGGCTTCAACGCATCGCATGCGTGGACTTAGCGGCTGATGGCGTCGCTCTAGTAAGGACGGAGTCGCCGGTTCGGTTATCGGTCATTGGTTTCCACTGAAACCCGGGTTGGTTCAAACCACCTCACCGACATTTTTACAGCGAAAGCTGTATATGGCTAGGAGAAACGGAAAACCGCTCGGCATCTGTGTCACGAGCGGTCTCCATTGGCTGTGCTATCAGTTACGTCGTTCTGAGCGTCGTACCCAAGCTCGCGCGCCATTGGCTGGGCCGTGAGTGACGTCGTCCATCCCGTCGCAGCCGTGGCGTCGAGCACGCGCGCATCAGTTTCGACTGGGAGCTTCCACATGGGTAAGCCACGGATCCTACGAACTCCCGCCGAGTTAGCTCGCGATGTCAAACGCTTGCAACAACGGCGCGCCGAATAAGCGGCGTTGCGGGCAGAACAGCGCCGACGTGATGATTGCGGGAGCGCGTTCACCGGGGCGAACGCCCACTTTCGGCGAGAGTTTCTCCAGCGGCACATGGCCTTCGGCTGCGACGTCGGTGTCGGGTTGAACCCACTGCTAAACACCGCGGCCGCACATTTCAGTTTCGCTGGTTAACCATTTGTACGGAGTGCTTGGGAGGTGACTTTTTTGCGGTTTGTATACATATAAACACGCACACACAAACACGCGCACGATCGTAAGGGCTGTCGGGCGCACCCCCCCCCCCCCCCCGCCCCCTTATCCTTCGCAATGAAATAATGACAGCGCCCTTCCACTAGAGCACCATGTAATCAAATTACCTCGGATTTGCACACTATGGCCATGCTTTCGTATCATATCGCTTCTTTCTTGTTTGACAGGTGAGACCCCGAATCTAAATGGAAAGTATGTTAGTACTTTCACTATATCTCTCAGCCAAGCGGGTACAGTGGAATTTGGATTGCTGCATGTGCTTCTGATTCGTTGCGCACTTGCTGTGTTCTCACATGATGAAAGCACCAGGTATAGATAGCCTGAACATGTCCAAAAGAGAAACGGCATACCATAAGGAGCTCGCCCTTCACCATGTGAACGGATGCTGGTGGCTATACTTATCTCAACGTTCCGTCTATAGGCGCGCTTTCTTTCTTGATGAGTGGTCTCGCCGAAAAAAAGAAATAAAATGAACATATGCTCGTGATTATGGCGATGCTAAGAAGTATACACCAGCAGCCAAAAAGCATCCGCTTTGTTGCCGTCTGGCTGAGCCAGCAGGTAGCTCCACTACCCGGCTACCAGCATATACGTCCTGTATTCCCCTATGTAGCTCGCAGAAGTTTGAGGACAAACTGAAACTCTATTCGCAGCTCGTTCCTGTAGGCTATAAAGCGTTTGTACATCATTCAGTGCAAAGCGTTCCGTAAGAAACGGCAAGTCAAAACACTCCTGTTATGTCATCCGCGATTGGGTCTTAGATAAACGACTACAAATCAAGAGCGTATTACGAAGATTCGTGTGCGTAATTCCGAGGCAAGGTTCTCTACGGAATATCATCTACGTGGCATTTGCATTTGTGGTGCAGGCAACCTGTACTTATAGAGCGAGGGCGCGCGCCCGCTTTTGAAGGCCAACTGACAAAATCTCTCGTTCGGTTCGTTTGTCGGGTCTTGTGACGCAAACTCGGTCGCGAAGGTCGTTAGATTTCACCTTCAACCACATTCAGCCTTACGAGTTATACTTTGCCTAGTGTGTGGTTTCTCCCAAATAATTCGCGATACAGCCGCGTATATCGTTTATCAAAGGAGCAAGTTCTTTTTCGCACTTATTCCGCGGTGACATTGCGGCGCTCCTGGACACATCGGAGGTGAACGGGCCACACCACGTCAGCAGTGCAGCGCACTGCGTGTCCGCATCGCAGCGGGGAGCTGCTCGGAAGCCGGTTCGGTTCTAGCGTCCGTGAAAGCTGTACAATACAGGTGCGAGGACATGGGAGGGTAGGAGTCCTTGGCTGTAGACACCGCCGAGTGAAGGAGTCTTGGCACTCCATAAACAACTGTCTCCCCGAGGTGCATGCTGTTCTTTCGCTTCCACTCGCTCACCCGCCGACTCTCCGGCAGCTGCCGCCGTTATGCAAAACAGGCGGCGCCCGGGGAGATCGGCGTTCAATGACACGCGACAGTGCTTTTCGGTGGAGTGGTTATGTCATATGCTCAGATGGGCGACACGTAACAGGCGAACAGGTATATGCGCACTCCGCTTGTTGTCGCCAGGTGGACACGTGACGCATTACCGCTTCGCAAATGACGCTACTTTGTTTTACGATGGCCCCCGTCGCCGACGCCTTCTGAGTGTCTGCGAGGCCGCACGACCTTCACTCAGCGCAGGCTGGGTGAAGTTTTCATCGCGTCTCCTTGCGATGCAAGCTGAATTAATGAACCGTCCTAGAACAGCACGCGTTGGCATGGCGTTTCTTTTGACAGTAGCCCTGACGAAGACAAATGTCGACTCGAGAACTTGGCTCCAGCGAAATTCCTTGTTAAACGTACCATCACTTTAAGCCTCTATACTATATGGCCCTGTACTTGCGACTTGTTTGGATTCCCACATATCTGCAGAGTGCTAAAGCGCGCGTTTGCTGTACGCGTCAGAAGAGTATGTGTATACAGGACGTAGGTCTAATGTAACGTGATGTAGGAATGCGTAAATTAGGCGCTGGGGGGGGGGGGGCGGGTATAATTCTTGTGTTCACCAACACGCCTCAACAAACAAGGCTGGGCTGGAAATGACGTAACGCGTCTTATGACCAAGTTTGGCTAAGTGTGTTCAGAATATCAAAGCATGTCGGTACAACCGACACGCCTGCACCTATACATATGTCTTCAAAAAACCGCCATAAAATTATCCTGAACATCTGTTAAGCTTTCCCTTGCCCCCGGTAGACTTTCTCTTGACACGCAATCGAATGTCAGGCATGATATCTTCAGAGAGACGCTCCATAAATTGCGTAGCGCGAAATTATCTTTACAAATTCATTGCCTACAGAGTATAAAAAGAGCAAGGCTTCTAGACCACGTCCGCTTGCAGCATAATAAGCATTCTTTGTTAGTTTGCTTCTTTTGTTGTGTCCCCTCGTCGTTGAAGTGGCGTCAGAGCACGTCGCTTCGCGTTTTTCGCTCGACGGGAAGTATAACGTCTCGTGTTCGCCGTCTGCACGTGAACGAGCAGAGCAGCTGTTTGCGTAGGAAAACTCCCCACTCCACCGGAGGATGACGGCGACACTGAATGCCGCGGCGTTGTGTTCTCCTCGTATTCCGGTGGGTGATCAATGCAGTGAGAAAACAAAAGCCGGAAAAGTGTCAGCGATGCGTGCGTCACCCTTTGCATGCTCGAGGCCTTGCGCACGAGCGATATATTCTGCACCATGTGTAGAAAAGCAAGGGTCGTGCGGGTGGATTTCCTTACAAAATTTGTTATAGTAATTGAAATTTGTTTACATAGGCTTCTTGTCACACGCTCTCTCTGTTGAGGTTCGGTTGAGCGATTCGTATGTTTTCTTTTTTTTTTGTAATTTTCTGTTAGAATGGAGAGGCTCGTTTCTTTCTTCTTCTTCTTTTTGTAAAGCTCAGCCGTATTGTGAAGCGTAGAGATTATGAAACCAATGAAAGCACAGTGGTCGTTATTTATGTTTTTAAATAGAGTACGGTCATTGCGAGGTTTAGGTAGGTGAGAGCATATACGAAGAAAGAGCTTGTTTCCGGTGGGGAACGAACCTGCTCAATACGCGTGCGTCGCTCTTCCAAGTGAGCTACCGGTGGTCGCTTACCTGTACACACTGTTTGGTATTTCTATTTGTGTAATCCAATAGGAGTGCGAAAGCTGCGGATTCGGTCTGTGCCGGCGACAAGGTGCTTCTGTTTTCTCCCAATTTCATTTTCTCTTATTTTATATTTCCTGCAGTTCGAGTTAAGTACTGCAAACAAAGCATGTGCTGTCCTTGGCTTTTTGTAATGTACATTCGTTAGTCTTAAAAGAATCAGTAATGTTCTCACATGTAATTTGTCTCATGGCATTACATGTAAAGGCACCTTATCACCTCCTTTCTCCGCTCCTTTTTTCTTTTTTTTTTTTCATTCGGCTCACCTTAAAGTAACCGCAACCTTCACAATGAAGCGGGAGATAAGTTTGTTATGTCGCATGACGCTACCTCGCGCCCGCCACCCAGCGCCGACGCTATAACCCCCGTCTCGACAATTTTCGCCACCGCTTCCAGGAAACCCCCTTTGAAGGCGTTGTACCGCTCCTGGGATATTCCGCTTGAATTACCCCGTCAGGTGAGCGCCAGCCGCCTAACGCACAGCGTGCCAAAGCAGGCGCAAACGCAGAGAGGAGGGATTGCGAAACACTACCGACACCGAAGAGGAAGAAAGCGTACAATGAAAAAGAAGAGAAGATGGATATACATCCTGTTGCGGTGTTCTTTCACTTCTCATTGCCTTCTCTGTGTATACACCAATATGTGTAGCCTCCAGAATAAAGGTTCGTCGTCACCTTCGCGTTCAGTGGGTGCGGTGTTTGAGCAGTATAGATTCGATTTAAAGGTGAACATTTGACAGAGATCTGTCTGGTTGGGACGAAATTAAAGGTGAAAAAAGGGGGGACACCAACCAAATTGGTCCGAGTGGGACCCGAAACGTCGGGTTTTTTGTCATCTTTAGGAGTAAATTTTACTTTTGATGATTACAATTTGGTTGGTGTCCCCCCTTTTTTCACCTTTAGTATAGATTCGATGCCTTTCCGTTGTTTCATAGCACGCATTTTATCATAATGTAATTAAGAGAGCGCGTGCACGTGTGACACGGACAAGAGACGTATGTACTATGTACATCGAGTGTCTTTCCCGTCTCTTTTCTGCGTCCTGTGTACACAAGACTTTATATCAAACCTGCCCAATATCATCCATACCGCATAAGCATCATACGAAACATCATCCATACACGGTAATGTTACATTATATAAACTCCGTATTTCCTTTCCGTACCTCTTGCCTCTGAGGTTATTTACCTTATTTCTAATCGGTGCTTGCTCAGGGCGGTGGTGCACACGTGCCCGCCCTGGTAGCTTAGAAGGTGTCGCGCCGCCAAGCTCTGGGCTCGGGTTCGGCTCCCGGCCACGGAGGCCGCGTTCCGGAGAGGTGAAATGCAAGGACACCCGCATGTACATAGACTCAGGTGTTCGTCAAAGAACCCGAAGTGGTCAAAATTAATACGAAGTACCCCACTACAGCGTGGCTAATAATCGTATCGTGCTTTCGGGGTCAAAAACCCCCAATTATTATTTGTCATTCCTTGATATTGGCGTCTCGTCAATTGTTTTCAGGTTGCTGCCGACATTAATAGATAGTGTGGAGATGGGTTTGCCCCCACGGCTTACCCTGCGAGCGTGGTCCGAGACGCGACGCTCCTCCACCGGGTTCGATGATTCGCCGGCACGGCGCAGAGAAGGCACCACCAAGGCTCGTCAACGAACGAGGGCTTTATTACCCAGATGCAGCACGGTGCGACAGTCACGGCTTGCGGGCAAAAGGGGCTCACCGCAGTGCCGATCGAGTACGCGCGCCCGTAGCGCTTACGGCTAACCAAAGGTGCCCGTGGGCAAGGGTCCGCCAAGCGCACGAACGAGATGCAGCGTGCCAGAGGCTTCGCTTAACCACCTCGTCGCGGGTATCGTGAGCATCATCTGGCGCAAGGAGTCGCGCGCGCGGGGCGCGGAGCGCGGGATAGCTCACGTGAAGAGGGGCCGCCGCCGGGGGCCAATCAGGGCTCGTCCCGATGACGTTAGCTAGCGTGACGACACGGAGCCAGGAGTAAGAGCACCTGAGAGGATGCTGCACAGGAATGGCGGACCGGCGCGCTAAGAGAGCGCTAACCTTGAATCACACGCCGTTTCCTGGCGGCTCCTGACATCCGAGATGGCACAGGGCAGACGCCACAGGCTAGCTTGTGGGACGAGGCGCAAAGGGGCGCCGTCTCGTTTCCCACATTCCCCCCTCCTAAAGACCGAGGCCGGCCTGCAAAGGAGGCTGACCGAGGGCCTTTGGCAAGGTTGACAAAGCCACAAAGGGGCTAAGCAACAGGGCAATGTCCGAGATGGTAGCGTCGTCTTCACCCGGGCCAGGTTTCGGGAAGCGATGTCACACAGCAAGGAGAAGCGAAGTTGTCGCAGTCCTTGACGCGAGTTCATGTCTTGTCTTTGTCACACAAGGTCACACACACCAGTGAGAGTTCACAGCCACTGAGGTCAGCAGTCACGGAGCAAAGGGGGGGCGGGCTGCACAGTTGGTGCTGCCAGCCTGCTTGAAGTTCATCGGACAGGAGAAGTAGGCTGCCCGGAACGTGCGAGGCGTGGCTACGATTTGTGTGCAGCAGCCACCGAGGTTGCCGTGTTGTGCACTGAGCGGAATGGCCGGCCGAAGCAGCTGACAGTCGGGAACGGGAGCCGGAGCGACCACGCTCGGGCCGCGGGCCAGAGCTTGAGTGGAACGACCAGCCACCGAGAGCGAATGCCCTGCTGCAACGAAGGCCAGGCTGGCCGGTGGTGTTTGCAGGGCTGGAGGTTGGAGCCAAGCCGCCGCATAGATGACCCGGAACAGCAGGCTGCAGGAACCGCAATAGGCTGGTGACAAGGTGGAGCAAGGCGCGGGAGGAAGACTGGGCGACGCGGGAGAAGATCGGTATGCCCCCGGCATAGCCGGCTTGCCAAGAAGGGTACCTGCACGGCTGTATGGCTAATAAAGCAAGCACATGCGAGATACAGGCTTTGGCAACACATCAGGGGGTATATTCGACCAAAAGGGCCGTTCACCTCATCGAGATGTGTGCCTGCGCACAGCAGCTGCTTCTCTTCGTTCGCTATCGAGATAGGAAATAAGTTCGACTATCTGTTAGCCCGAGAGAAAGCTGCTTCCGCGCGCGTTGTGCGGAGGTACGTCCTGCTGCCTGGTTATAGACACCGCCGAGGAGGGCGAGGACCCTTTTTGGCCTTGAGCGGCGAGCAACACAGACTGCTAGGCGCCACTCCGTTTGCGCGGGGCTCCAGCGGTGTTTACGCGAAAGAAAGCTCGCACACTCGTCATTGCCTCTGCGCCGTAGTAAACGCTCCCGCCGGTGGGTAACCGGAGCCGCGCGAAGGGCATATGAAGCCGAAGGCTCGACGCCGCTTCGGTGGCCGCGTATTCGCACCGTTCGTTTTCCTCTACCGCGTCGGCAGGAAATAAAAGTGCAGCTGCCTCTTGCAGGAGAAAAACTTCGTAGGAGTGATACTACTATGTTGGGTCCGCACGTGTGGGTAAATTGGGCTATGAAAAAGCCGCTTACCGCTTCTGCGCGTTCCCTGGCACCTCAGCTGCTTCTCTCCGTTCGCTACCAGAATAGGGAATCGAGTCCAGCTATCTGTAGCGGGAGAAAAAGCCGCTTAAGTGCGTTTCCGCAGGTCGTACCGGTGGCGTGGCCTGGGGCCAGCCGTCTCACGGTTCTCCAGCGGGTCGTTGACCGCCTCCCCCTCTCCCCAGTCGCTACTGCGGGCAACGAAGGGTTTGAGGTCGGAGACGTGAACTGGACCGCCGACTAATTTCCCTTGGGAGTCAGCCAGCTTGTATACCAGAGGTGACATTTTGGTCTTCACTCGGTATGGGCCCAACCATTTGGCCGACAGGGAGGCTGAGATGCCTTTGGCCGCGTCACTCAAGACGTGGTTGCGCCTGAGGACGAGGTCGCCGACATCGTAATGCACGTCCCGATGCGACCGGTCGTATTGAGCCTTTTGTCCAGCTCGCGCTTTTGCCAGGTTGGAACGGGCCAAGTCAAGGGCTACGTCCATCCGTGAGCGCAGTTCCGCCACGTAGCCAGACAAGCCGGCTTTCGCGGCGCACGCCCCGCTGCCGGTCCGCAGAACGCGGTCCATTGGGTTTGGCAGCTCTCTACCGAAGTTGAGAAATGAGGGCGTGTACCCGGTTGAACGGTTCACCGTTGACCTCATGGAGAAGCCTATCTCGTTAAGACAGGCGTCCCAATCCCTGTGTTGCTGGGCAAAGGTCATCAGCAAGGGCTTGAGGTTCCGGTTAATCCGCTCTGTCGGGTTGGCCTGTGGGTGATACGTGGTTGTCTTGCGGTGCTTTATGCCAAAGGCGGCACACGCATCCACGAACACCTTGGCCGTGAAATAGGACGCATTGTCCGTGATCAACTCCGTGGGAAAGCCGAAGCGGGAGAAGACCTCGATCAATTTGTCCCAGATTGCGCGTGCCGTTAACTTCCGAAGGGGATAAAGTTCGACCCATTTCGTGAAGTGATCCGTAACAGCCAGAAGATAAGCATGACCTCGACGGCTTCGGGGGAAAGGTCCCATAATGTCACAGGCCGTGAGTTGCCACGGTTCTTGGCTGTGGATCGGTTGCATGAGCCCGGGGGGTTTGCCTGCACGGGCTTTCACGCATTGGCACACGCGGCATGAGCGGGCATAGTGAAGAGCGTCACGCTTCATGCCTGGCCAGGTGGCAGAGCGGCACAACTTTTGAAAAGTCTTAAGGCCACTTGCATGTCCGGCCAACCGCGAGTCATGGAAATAGCTCAGAGTAGCTTTCCTTAGACTGCGGGGAATCACCACCTTGAAAGACTCCTGGGGAGCTTCTTCAGATGGGATGTAACGCAGGAGAACTCCGTCGGCGTCAAGCAGATACGAGTCCAACGTGCCAGCAACAATACCAGCTGCATCGCACTCGGCGCCAACAGCAATACCAGCTGTCAGTTTGCGCCCGGCGGCTTGGCCGCCCTGCCCCTCGAGGGAGCTCGGCTCTTTGAGCCCGTCAACGATTTGTTGACAAAATGGATCGCTCTGCTGTGCCTTGAGTAGTTCTGCTCTGCTAAAGACGATACCAGCCGACGTGACAGGGTCAACCAGGTATACGTCCTTCCCCACGACGGTCGACTCGGAAGTGACTTCGCCAGCGGGGGTTGCGCCGTTCGAGGCATTGGAGGCAAAGGCTCCGGTCTCTACTTGGTGCGATTGCTCTCGGGAGTGGCGGACAGAGGCGTCAGACGCCGAAACGGGGGCGCGCGACAGGGCATCGGCCACCACGTTTGAACTCCCTTTCCGGTAGCGCACAACAAAGTTGTACTTCTGCAAAGTCAACGCCCAGCGCGCGAGGCGGCCAGAGGGCTCGCGCAAGCGCTTAAGCCAGGTGAGCGCCATGTGATCCGTCTCAACCACAAACGGCACTCCGTCGACATAGCAGTCGAACTTCCGGAGAGCAAAAATTATAGCGAGACATTCCCTTTCAGTCACGCTATAGTTGCGCTCGGCGGCGTTCAGTGTCCGGCTCGCAAAGGCGACTGGCCGGAGAACGCCGTCGTGCTCCTGAAGCAGTACCGCCCCGAGACCCAGGTCGCTCGCGTCAGCTTGGACAACGAACTCCCTGTTAAGGTCAGGTAGCTTCAGGTCGGCTGTGGCCACTAGAGATCGAGACAGTGCCCGAAAAGCACGCTCTTGCTCTGGCTTCCAGCTCCATCGTGCCGACTTTTTCAACAGTGCGGTCAAGGGCGCTTGGAGATCCGCGCAGTTTGGGATGAACTGTCTGTAGTAGTTCACCATGCCCAAAAAGCGCCTCAGGCCCTGAATGTTCGCCGGGGTCGGGTACTCCAGAATGGCACGTACCTTCTCTTCGCACGGCAGAACACGACCTCTGTCGATGGTAAAGCCCAATAGGGAAAAGCGGTTCACAGCTATGTGGGCTTTCTTCGGGTTTAAAGTCAACCCGGCGGCACGTAACCGCTCGAGGACGTCCTCCAGGTGGCGGAGGTGCTCCTCGAAAGTTCGAGAGAAGATGACTATGTCGTCGAGGTACGCCATAGCGTAGTGCCATCTAGCGTCCCCGAGAATTCGGTCAATCAATCTCTGGAACGTAGCTGCAGCTCCAGAACAGCCAAATGGCATGCGGGTAAACTGGTAAAGTCCTCGGTGAGAGGTAAACGCAGTTTTTTCCGCGTCAGCCGGCTCCATCTGAACCTGCAGGTAACCGCGGCTCGCGTCTAGGGAGGTGAAGTAGCACGCATCACCTAGACAAGCCACGATTGAGTCAACGTTAGGCATAGGATAAGCATCCTTCCTCGTGACCTCGTTCAACCGGCGGTAGTCCACACAGAGTCTAAACGAGCCGTCTCTTTTGGGGACCATTACCACTGGTGAACCCCAGGGACTGTTTGAGCGTTGGACAACCCCAGTCTCAATCAGCTCATCCAGCGCCTGGTCGATTGCTTTCCTCTTTGCCACACTGACAGGGCGAGGATTGCATTTCCACGGCAGTGCGTCGCCTGTGTCAATCCGGTGTCGCACAAGTGAGGTGCAACCCGGGCGTTCAGTGAACATTTCGCTGAAGCGAGTCAGCAGCGACGACAGGCGGGCCTTCTCATTTTTCGACAAGCTGTCCGACAAAGGGGGCAGCGAGCGATCCGAGCTGCTGCTATGCGAGGTAGTCACCGGCGTAGCCGGGAGCTTAGCCTCCGCTATAGCGCATTGCCCAGGAGAAAGCGGTTCGCACGGACCGGTGGCGTCGGAGTGAGGATCACGGGCCAAAGCGGCCGCGCTAGGTCTACTCTTCTCCAACGGAAGTGTGGCGAATGGCTGAAGGGGGCCTACGGGGCCTCTCCTGTAGCCTCCGCTTGCGACGTCAATCACAATGCCCGTGCGCGCGAGAAAGTCGCGACCAAGAATCACAGGCACGGAAAGACCAGGGAGGTGCATAAAGCGCTGGCGGCGCACGCTCTTCTCCCATCGCACAACCAACCGCGCGGCGCCACACGAGGTAGCGATGCCGCTCGCGAGATGGAAGGCAGTGTCGCAGGCTCGCATGCGGACGGAGCGTCGACGCAAATGAGCCAGAACCTCATCGCCGAACAACGAGACCGAGGCCCCGCTATCCAGCAACGCCGCAAACTGTCGACCAGCGATAGTAAGGGCGATGAACGGCGCAGGCGTGGCGGGATATTCGGATCCAGCGCGACACGCCATCGGAGCCAGAGGTTGTGTTTCACCATCACCGTGCTCTCCTGCTGCCGCTGCCGCCGGCGACGGTGAGATCACCGGCGGCTCGCGCCATTTCCCGACGGGCGAGGAGGCCCAAGCGCCGGGCGGCGCGAGCTGCATGATCGGGCAAGGTGGCCGCGTTCATGGCAGCGATAGCAGACGACGCCTTTGTCCACATTGGGGGAACTCGGCATGTCGCGAGAGCTAGGTGTTTTCCGTTCGCTAGCAAAAGGGGCTGTGCGATCGGATTTCCCTCCGTGCACAGGGGCACGAGGGTCCCGTTCTCGTTGGCCATTCGGGGCAAAGGAGGGGCACGCCCGGGCGTACGAGTACGGATCGAGAGCGCGGTCAGAAAGGACCTGCATATCTCGGTGCTCTCTCGCGGCCGAAGCCACCTCATATTTGGGGGCATTACGGGGTGACGAGTCACCTCCAGCCCACGCACAACGAGGTTCGAGAGAAGCAGAGGGCGGTGGCGGCGGCCTGTAGGTCTGCGCTGCCAAAATATCGCCCTGAATACGCTTCGCATCGGAGGCCAAATCGTTCAGGTTACGATAACGGTCGCTCCGAAGGTAAGCGGCGAAGGTTGGGTGAGCTTGACGTATGGCTCTCTCCACCTTCTCAGCGTCGGGTGCCATGGGATCGGCAAGGAGATAAAGCTCCTGTAAAGCCCTGATATACTCGAGAAGAGATTCGTCAGGGTGCTGAGTCCGGAGCTCTAACTCACGACGCATGCGGCGCTCATAGTCAGGAGGGAGGAATTCGCTCCGGAAGAGCGTCCTGAACTCCTCCATCGAACGAGCTTGGAAGCCGACAAGTCGGTACCATCGTGCCGCTTGGGCTGTCAGCGAGACGGGCAAAACTGAGGCCAGCATCACGCTGTCGTCCAGCCGCATTGCCTGCTGATAGCGGTGTAGCGCCTCAAGGTACTCCATAGCACTTATGCGGTCGGAATAACCGCTGTACTCAGGAAGATGTACCCGTAGGCTGCTCGGGACACTTGGCTGAGGGGACTGAGAGTCGCCCACTAGAGCACAAGGCTGCGAGCGTGCCGCTTCCAACAGGACTTGTAGGAGCTGCGCCGCTGTTGCGTGCAGTGGCGTTTGCTCCATGGCAGGCGCGGCCGGCGAAGGGTCGCGCGCCTGCTCTCCGCCACGCGCGTCCGCGCCAAAGCGGGCAGCGAACGGCACGGAGGAGAGATCGGGTTCCGCCCCGACGGTTGCATGAGGCCTCGCGCGGAAGGCAAACGGATCGTCGTTAGCGGGGCAAGTGGGCTCACGCTTGACGAAAGTATCGCCTAAATGCGCATGAGGCAAGCGTTCGTCGGGAAACGCGGCGACGCTGTCGGCTGAGCACGGGGGCTGTCGCTCGACATTGTCAACCCGTTGCGCTCGGGCCATGGAGGGGCCAGCGAGCGATGTTGCGCCATTTGCGAAGCAGAGAGGGGGCTCAGCTGCGGCGCGCCGGACGTCGAACTGCGCTCGGGACAAGGAGGGGCCAGCGAGCGAGCTCACGCCGGGAGCAGAGCGCGAAGGCTCCGCTGTAGCGTACTGTGCCGTCAACGACGCTCGGGACAAAGGTGGGCCAGCGAGCGCGTGTGTGCCATCACCTAAGGAAGGAGCGAGTGGCTCCGGTTTGGCATGCGGCAAAGCGTACGACGCTTGGGGCAAAGGTGGGCCCGCGAGCGTTTGTTTGCTTGCACCTGAGTGAGAAGCGAGTAGCTTCGGTGCAGCAGTGAATGACGTTCGGGACAAGTGGGGTCCAGCGAGCGCATTCATGCCAACATTGAAGCGGGTAGGCTGCAATGAGGCGAGTTCGGCACTCGGCTGTGCTCGGCACAAAGACAGGCCAGCGAGCGGAGACAGCGCATTGGAGCGGCCAGCAGGCACTTGCTCCGCGTTTGTCTCAAACAGCTGAGAAAGCCGAAAATTGGCGAGGCTAGGACTATGATGCCACTCCGAGGGTTCATCACCATAGGGAGGCCCTAGAAAGGGATCGCTCCTGGTGGCCGACTGCAGAGGTGCGCAAAGGCGGTCATACCTCGTGCTATCGGTATCGTCCTCATCGAATGACAGTAAGTCCGTAGCCAACGGGTCTAGCAGGAACGAGGGCCTTGAATGGGCCTGCTCGGAGGCCATGCTAAAACCGCGTTGGGCGCCAGTTATGTGGAGATGGGTTTGCCCCCACGGCTTACCCTGCGAGCGTGGTCCGAGACGCGACGCTCCTCCACCGGGTTCGATGATTCGCCGGCACGGCGCAGAGAAGGCACCAGTAAGGCTCGTCAGCGAACGAGGGCTTTATTGACCCCGATGCAACACGGTGCGACAGTCACGGCTTGCGGGCAAAAGGGGCTCACCGCAGTGCCGATCGAGTACGCGTGCCCGTAGCGCTTACGGCTAACCAAAGGTGCCCGTGGGCAAGGGTCCGCCAAGCGCACGAACGAGATGCAGCGTGCCAGAGGCTTCGCTTAACCACCTCGTCGCGGGTATCGTGAGCATCATCTGGCGCAAGCAGTCGCGCGCGCGGGGCGCGGAGCGCGGGATAGCTCACGTGAAGAGGGGCCGCCGCCGGGGGCCAATCAGGGCTCGTCCCGATGACGTTAGCTAGCGTGACGACACGGAGCCAGGAGTAAGAGCACCTGAGAGGATGCTGCACAGGAATGGCGGACCGGCGCGCTAAGAGAGCGCTAACCTTGAATCACACGCCGTTTCCTGGCGGCTCCTGACATCCGAGATGGCACAGGGCAGACGCCACAGGCTAGCTTGTGGGACGAGGCGCAAAGGGGCGCCGTCTCGTTTCCCACAATAGATAGATAGATAGATAGATAGATAGATAGATAGATAGATAGATAGATAGATAGATAGATAGATAGATAGATTCTGAAAGCTTTTATTCTGGTCTAGCGAATTCTTTTTCTTTTCTTTTTCTTTTTTGCACGAAGAAACGCCATAACGCATCAACCAGAAACCAAGGACATTTCCTTTGCGCTTTTTATGTGGGAGAAAATTAATTAAAATACATGGTATTATGACATACGAATAGAGTGAGCTTTACTTTTATTTCCCTTTGTTGTTTATCTTGTCCACTAGCTGGACTCGTTTTTTTTTCGTTTTTTTTTTTCACTAAATTAGCTGAAGTCCTGAAACAGGACGCGATAGCTGAGTTAGGGTTGCGCTTTCGTGAACACTGCATGCCCGCATGTTCCAATGCTTGCGCTATATAGGAACAAATATCCCTCGCAGAAATGCCTCGAGAGGATACACGAAAAGTGCGCGTCGGGTCTTCGAAGTTATTTTGAGATTTACATATCGACTGGGACGCCCGCGCACAGATCTGTGCGATTGTAAAAGGTCGCGCCTTTCACGCAACTCCGCGGGTCACCGCCCACTCTCGTTCCTTTGCTTTTCCGCTTTGAGCCGACGCCGAACCAAGCAAGATGCACCGTGTACGAGACACGCAACGCAAGACAGTTCGATTTCTTGCACGCGGGCGCAGCACAGTCGTGGCATTTCTCACCGACAGCTCGCGTTGTGTACACTATGGTGTACAAAAGAAGGGAGGAAGAGCTTGGGCCGGCCCAAGAGACAAACACGCGAGACTGGTTGAGCGTGACTGCTGGGGTCTCCTTGTTCGCGGATCTCAGAAAAAACAAAGCAGAAAGCACCTATGACGTCACTGCGGGTGTGAGCGCGTGTGCTTACGCAAGGGGAATCCGCATAGGAAAAGAAAAAAAAAGAAAACGCGGCTCTCGTCAAGTCTCTTGTTGATCTTCAGCGCTTGCAAGCTGTTGTTTGCGGCTATAAGCGCGTATGTTACATGATACCGAGGTAAAGGCGATGCTCGTGAATGTAGTGTTGAAGGTGCAGGTTGTCAGTCTGCTTCATCTCCGATAGGCCAATTGGCAAAGTGTAAAGAATAAGATAACGTAACGATCCTATAGACCCTTTTCATAAACTGTAAAGCTAGCTTCTCTGCAATGCAGCTTGCCCTACTAATGGCGACAGTTGTCTTTATTTAAATGCTGTCAAAATTTAAGTTACACAGGCTGCGATCCGGTTTTTTTTTTTTTTGTAATGTTTGTATCAGAAGGGCTGTGTCGACATTTTACATGCCCTATCGCAAGCAAATTGCGCTTGAACACGCTGTTTGCCGGATTGCCAGTGCCGCCATTAGTAGGGCAAGCTGCATTGCAGGGAAGCTAGTTTTACAGCTTAAGAAAAGGGTCTATTCCGAAGCTCTTTGCTGATCGTGGTGCGCCTGTTCCATATAAGTCGTCACCATGTAAGGGGATACGCTTGGTCGCAACACAGTGCACCGCAACATTGCTGGACAACTACATGAGCTTCCACATGCGGCTAGTGAGTAATGTCGAGCGTGGTGTCTTGATTGACTGACTGATTGAATTTCTGGGGTATTACCTCCCAAAACCACTATACGATTATGAGAGACGCCGTATAGAGTAGGGCTCCAGAAATTTCGACCACCTGAGGTTCTTTGATACGCACTTTAACGTGCACAGTTCTCCTCCATCGAAATGCATGCAGCCCTGCCGCCGAGGTTCGATCCCGCGACCTTCGAATCAGCAGCCGATCGAGTACGTGCCATGGCCACTAGACCACCGCGGTGGGGCACAAGCGACCTGCAGTAAGGGGAGTTTGTGGTTGCATAATATTAGGCTAAGTTTCACTTGACATATACGCACGATAAGGCGCCGGTTCTTGCCAAGTTGAAACCGTGAACATGTTGCTGCTAGAGAATGAGAGTGCGCACTTTTCTACTTCGTCTCGGAGAAAGAGAGAGGAGCTGATTACTACTTATTAGTACGATAACCCGTCCACACCGTGTTGATTGATTGATTGATTGATTGATTGATGATTGATTGATTGATTGATTTGTGGGGTTTAACGTCCCAAAACCAGCTCTGATTATGAGAGACGCCGTAGTGGAGGTCTCCGGAAATTTCGACCACCTGAGGTTCTTTAACGTGCATGCACTGACATCGCACAGCACACGGGCCTCAACATTTCGCTTCCATCGAAATGCAGCCGCCGCGGCCGGGATTCGATTCCGCGACCCTCGGATCAGCGGCCGAGTACCATAGCCACTAGACCACCGTGGCACTCACCGAGTTACTTTCCTTAGCATATAGCATACTGAATGTAACGCCACCTCTGCATCGCAAAGAAGTCGAGGAGTGGCCACGTCAGCATCTTGCCACGTCTCCCCGGTTGCAGTATCTTGATAAACAACACTACACACATCATGCATCTATTGTGGCGACAACTTGACGGCGCGACACAGGCGCGTGCTCGGAACATCAAGGAGGCGCTGCCGCGTTTAATAAGAGTCGTCGACATACGTCAATGACGCCACGACGAATCGATCGCTTCCTGTATCGAGAAGGGCAGCTATATGCCAGGAATACGCTATCCGCATTTATTTCCCTCGGCACCCGACGAAAGTCTAAAAGAAACTGAGCGCGTGGCGGCGGTACCGCGGTACTACGGGACGAAGCGAGAAGGGGCAGCCGGTCCGGCCGGCCCAGTTGTTTCGACACAACGGCACGCAACGACCAGTGGCAGCAGATGCGGCGAGGCCGCTGACCCGGGCGAGCATCTGCCGTTAATAAACGGCGCCGATCTTGAGCGCGGGAAGCCCCAAGGGGCGCGCGCAGGTTCATCGCTCAAGCCGTGGAGGGACGCGCTGTAACGATACCAGCGCTGCTCTACGAGATAAGGCCTTCAGCGCACTACGCGAGCTCTTATTTATACCTCCGCGTGGTTATCAATGCGATTATTATTATTATTATTATTATTATTATTATTATTATTATTATTATTATTATTATTATTATTATTATTCGTTCATTAGAAGAAATATATACGAAAGGAGGAAGAAAAACGAAAGTACTAATTGCTGGAGACCGCAGTAACTGTCTAGCTAATGAGCTGACACCTGAATTGGGGACTCCAATAAGTGAAATCTCTCTCTCTCTCTGTTGGGGGGGGGGGGGGGGGGGGGGGTGGTTGAAGGATAAGAACAGGGAGGAGAGCGAGATAGCAGAGAGGAACTATTTACACATTTACACAAAGGTTTCAGTTCGCTTCCGATGCAGCCTCCTCGGGCGAGTTGTCACCCGGCACTGCCAACCGGCAAAATAGCTTTTACGCTTCCTGTTTCCCTCGGATGTCTAGTGCTGCATTTGGAGGAAGAGGGGGACGTGATCGATTTGTGGGGTTTAACGTCCCAAAACCAGCTCTGATTATGAGAGACGCCGTAGTGGAGGTCTCCGGAAATTTCGACCACCTGGGGTTCTTTAACGTGCACTGACATCGCACAGCACACGGGCCTCAACATTTCGCCTCCATCGAAATGCAGCCGCCGCGGACGGGATTCGATACCGCGACGTTCGGATCTGCAGTCTAGTGCCATAACCACTAGACCACCGTGGCGGGTCAAGATGGCGACCTGGTGAAACGCTACATGTTCGCAGATGTTAACCGCCATATTTCCCGAGAGGTGAAGAGACAGGAGTCATGTACTTATCAGGCTTTTAGAACAACGCTACATGTAGTATATTTTCATAATAATTCCTGATGTTTTACGTGCCAAAACCATATACATATATGATTATGAGCCACGCCGTAGTGGATGACTCTGGAAATAGTCTTCAACAATGTACAGTATACACGAGCCTCTATAATTTTCGGCTCCATGAAATATGCGACCGAGGCGGCCGGGATCGAACCCGCGTGTCTTTCTGGTCAGCAGTCAAGCGCCATGACCACTAGACCATCGCGGCAGACGTGGTCTATATATTGTTAATCGTATGCACACAGAGCTCCACTCGGGTTCTGCGCGTGTGTTCGATAAGCAACTTCAGTTGTGAAGCGAAACACGGAACGGGCGTTATCCCCTAAAGTAATTATCGGTCGACCTTATCGCCGCGCACCGCGACACCGCATGCACAAAGCATATAAGCAAAATAAATAAATAAACGAAAGAAAGTACATTGCGTAAGCGCTTACATCACTCGAATACATTTCCTTATATAAAGAACCGGTGACGATAATCGAGAGCGAACGTAACGGGACCTCGAGCTTCGCTTTACATTTCCACGCCGCATGCAGCTTGCGCGGGTTGTACGTGCGCGTATACGCATATATAATATGGTCGCCTGCGAGATGGGAAGTTCCGATAGTGCGATTTCTCGTCTCACAAGTACGGCCGGCATTAGAGCTTGGGAAAACACGAGCAGCGGAGGCTGGATGTAGTCAGCTGCTCTGCACTCTGCAGTTTGCATGTTGCCATAGGTATATCGGAGTGGGGTTTTACAATTGGCCCTGAAATATTAGACGTCACACGCTCCGCAATAAAAAAAGAAGAACAAGAAGATCTCTATCGCAGGAAAGCCGCAGTGGGTCGGGGTGGCCACCGTGTGTGCGGTAAAGAAATGCAGCGTCAGACATGCATATATTCATCTCTCCAATCCAACGTGCACAACACGTGTTGTGACGCATTCGTAAGCTATATCGGTTGCTGTGGTGTATTGCTGCTGATGACAAGGCTAATGGTTCGCTTACCGGTTGCGGCGCCACACTTAGATTATTTCTTGCCCCTTACATGGCACGCAAGCATGCACGCATACACACACACGCACACACACGCACACAGACAAATGTTCGCAGATTTACGCTCTGATCAAAGAACCCGAGGTGGTTATGATCAACTCGAGGTCTACCTCTATACGTCGTTCCATGTAATCGTATCGTGGCTTTGACAACTATAAGACCGCGCAATAGTTATTTCTTTCTCATGGCACTGGTGTTGTGCTATATACATTAAACTTGCGAATGAATGTAAACATCTTCGACAGAGATCTGGCTCGGTGAAAGAGCTGGGTGACGGAGGTCTGAATAGATGGAAGAATGATAGATTCTGAAATGGAACCAGCAACAGTTTAAGGCGGTGCCGACGTTCTGGGACCCAGTGAAGCAATGAACAATTCAATAAATCAATAATAAGAAGGCCGGACATTTTTTTCCCTTAAAAGAGCGCTTTTCCTTTGGTTCTGTAGCCCGGTGTATGTCGGAGGGGAAGATCACACTGCGCTTGGCCTCCTACATTTTCTTGCGGTGTTATTCTCACATCACCCAAGTACACGCCTCCTTGGCTTTCTTTCTTTCTTTCTTTCTTTCCCCGACTAAAGAAGCGACACAGCTGCCAAGCACCTTTAAATCCTGCAGCTTAGTCACATCTATAGGATTACGAGGTTGGTGCACTGTAACACAAGGAAGCAAGAACTACAATACGTTGTCCCCATGACGTCAGCGGGCTCCGCTTGGGATGCCAAGGAGTGCTGCAGGTATTGCTTCCTTTCCTCTTTGTCACTCTTGTTTCGTTCCTCCGATTACCGACGACTTTCCGTGGGCTCGCGCCCGCTGTGTTACACTCGATGAATACGTCCCTCTCTAAGTCCATGCGCTTTTTTTTCCCTTTAATTTACGCGTGCCTCCGGTATTCCCGCCCATACTGCGCCAGAAATGTCGTGGCTCCTCCCTCAACGCTCGCAAAGTCGGAAGAAAGATTAATATGTATGACATAGCTCAGAGAAAAGAGGAAGGTTGTACCGGCATAGCGCGAGAGTCTGCAGCTGGGTATACATGCGCTGAACAGGCAGGTGCTCTCTCTCTCTCTCTCTCTCTCTCTCTCTCTTTGTGTCCCCTGTATTCTGATCAATCGTGCAAGCCGCCCTTGGGGAAGATCGAGCCACTAGTTGTGCGCGCTTTTTGGAGCGGTGCCGCGCTGCGCGTGGACCTTGGTCCACTCAGATGGCGGTCAGGGCTGAACAAGAGCCGAACGCTCTTATTGTTAGAGCGGAAGCATTTGTGCGCCTCACGAACCGTGGAATGTGACCGCAAAAACCGAAACTCGCCTCGCGTGCTCTAGTTAATAACGGTCTATAAACGTGTATGATATGTCGTGGCATCAATAACACGATATACTCGTCCCTTACGTCAAAATTAACGTTAATAAGGCCACGTGTGGTACATACTCTCATTCCTCACCGCGCGTAGTCAAACTTTAACCGTCACAGCCTACGCCAAACTGCATTCACGTGAAGTAGCGTTAGTTTGTATATAATCTAATGCAACACACGCCAAGGAATCTTTACGGAAGTGCGGGATGGAAGTTCGCCGTCAAGTCGCACGCTATAGGGGATGGATGAATTTTATAGAGGCAAGAGTCTTACATGCCTCAGCGAGTCGAAAAGATCCGATTTTCGGAGAAGTCGAGAAAGACGGTTCGAAAAGTCACGTCACCCGGATTCCCTGGGCCGTGGGATGTGAGAGATTAAAGATGGTGAATCAAGTGAGAAGTTGGGGGGACCTAACTAAGGTGATAAGAATTACGGCGGATGGCAAGCGAATTATGCTAAAATGTACGAATGAATGCAAATGAGAAATTTCGTTTACGCCTGTAATTGTACAAAAGGATGTCAGAAGATATCGACAATCAATATTTAATGTCTGTCGCAATCGCTTGTGCCGTCAGGCCCACTTAACGTAAGGGATTTTTTTTTTTTTCCTTTTTTAATACCGCTGCTACGGTCCTTGTCAGTACTCACCATGTGAGAATCCTATGTGCGAGATGCAGCGAATGACTGAACCGAGAGCAACCAATGTACTTCGTCGATAACAATAATTGTTGAGGTTTCACGTGCCGAAAGCACTACACGATTATGAGGCACGCCGTACTCCTGGAGGGCTCTGGAAATTTCCATCGCCTTGGGGTTCTTCAACGTGTGACTGCAAATACACAGTACATGGGCCTCCATGGAGAACCGGACAGCCGCGGCGGGGATCGAACCCGCGTCGTTCGGGTCAACAACCAAGCGCCAACCACTGTACCACCATGGCGTATTCACTTCATCAAGGAGGGATGGCTGAAAGTGGCAGTTCAAAGCATGAAATGCGTCCTAAAAGGCCGAAGCTCGCCTTCCCCTCGTTCTCTCTTTCAAGTACCCCCGAATGCTGTTCTGGTTGGCGTAACTAATTTTCCTATCCTTGCTACCTCGCTTTCGATATGACAGCGCAGCTCTTAACGTAGCATCAAAAAAAAAAAAAAAAAGAAAAGGAAAACAAATGTGGCTGATCCCTCTGTCAACGGAATCGGTATAACACGAAAGTGAAATGTCTGTTCGCATAAGCAGATGAATGTTTATTGTTACATGGAGGTGAACTTGTCCATTGCTATTGGTGTTTCGCTGGTACGGCACCGTTTGGCGTTGATGAACCCACGTTCACACATCGCCTCCGCAACATCAAGGGCCAATTCTTTGTGGTAACTGAAGTATAGTTTGCCTAATAAGTGGGTCAGTCATATTTACTTCACGCGAGCCACGAAATCTCTTCAGTGATGAGGCAATACTGAAGAGGCTGTTGTTGATTGATCTGTGGGGTTTTACGTCCCAAAACCACCATTGATTATGAGAGACGCCGTAGTGGAGGGCTCCGGAAATGTCGACCACCTGGGGTTTCTTCAACGTGCACTGACATCGCACATCGACATCGCACCTCAACATTTCGCCTCCATCGAAATGCAGCCGCCGCGGCCGGGATTCGATCCCGCGACCCTCGGATCAGTAGGGCTGTTATACTATATTCTTTGGACAAGTGGCAACTGATATCACCGTCAGCTTTCCGACGTTCGTTTTCCCTAGGGAGCTTCTCGTGAATATACATATATTATGTGCGTGTGTGCGTGCGTGTGAGAGAGAGAGAGCGAATTCGTCGCAAATGCGCATTGCATAATTATTACGCACAGTACGCAATACAGATTTCAATATTTCCATATTCATTTCCACGGTAAATATACACGCAGCCACCTCCACGCTATATGTAGCAACCACCGCCCTTGGTAACTTCCGGTACCGAGCACAGGGCCTCCGGCAAGATACATAAATGCCCCCATCGCGAGCACGAACCGTCGCCGCTTCTGTGGATCGTATCGCGGGTCAAATCTGGCTCGCGCGGGGCCAGTCGATGCATATCTCGGCGGCTATCTCCACGTGCCTTGGGCCACGCGGTGGCCAAGGACACGAGTGAACATGGATCTTCTATAGACCGCTTAGTGTGCGCCGTGCCCACACTGGGCGCGCGATATTATTCAGCGGATCCTTATATAGAAGTCTTGCTATCTGATCGGAATGTGCTTCAGGCGAAAGAAAGAAGAAAAAAAAAAAGATCTGCAGAAGCCTAGAATGGAGCTCTATGCGCAAGGGGCACTCAATAAGCGGTTCGTATATTATCGCGTGAATGGACGGTCAGTCATTTCGAGATCAAGGGATATTCGATGAAGGCAGGTGAGATGTATATAGCTCAGAAACCGCATTCTTTCGTTTGCATCTACTTTCGTATCGCCATGTTTCACAACGCGGATGACAGAGGATGACATTGCAAGTGGATGACAGAGGATGACATTGCAGACAAGCATTCGGATACCCGACAGCCTGTCTACGAGGGAATACGCACAGAGGAGTAGAAACAAACAAGAACGAAAAGATTAACAAAGTTCTCCCGCGGATCAGACACCAATGAAGCGCGCAATCGCGATGGGCATTGCCGTTTTCTAAAGGGCTCAATCGTTCGCGATACGCAGATGATCAGCTTCGCTCGCTGCACGGAGCATTGCAGGTTACTGTTTTAGAGATGGTCTGCGTATCTCGGTGGCTATCGTGCATGTCCCACGGTACCCGGGCTCGGCGTCGCACGAGTTGTCACCGGGGACGGCGACTGGGCGGGACGGCAGCTGGGGAAATTTTTATCGGAGCTCGAGATTTGCAAAGTATACGAACATTCCCAGTGGAACCTAGGAACGCGTGAAGTGGTGGCTTTGCGACCCATCCACTGATCCATTAAGTAAAGCGTTGATCCTTATCATTAGAGCAGAAATTGTATCATTAAGCCTGGGAAGCTGCGGGTGTCAAGAAACTTCGGTCGCCCATACTGCGCGCAGTGGCAGCGCACAAGGCCCCGTTAGTGTACCGTATTTCTTCGTACAAAATTTACCAGCTTGTCCATAACCGCTTATTGTCAACTCGCTTTGCCCATCACGAAGAACACCAGAGGGTTTTCACGTATAAATGCATTGCCAGGTTGCAAGTAGGCTTGCTGCTACCAGTCTTCCGGTGCCTTACTGCTTCCTTTGCGCTCGACTTCCGCTCCGCAGATCCCGTCCTTCGGTGTCGCACTTTGTTATTAGGTATGTGCTCCGGTTGCGAAAGCAGTAATAATAAAAGGCAGTACATGCATATTACATGTATTCCGAAGACAAAATGCCACCACGTTTCTCTCGGCTACACACTCTGTTATATATTTCCAGGAAATTATAACTTTAGACGTGGTAATTGCCCTCCCGCAGTAATTTCGTCATCCTTCGCATGTCTTGCGAGAGATCCTGTCACAGTGAGTCAGATACGCGCTCTGCATTAACCTTGAGATAGACAATGGCGACTCCACCGCCGCATGGTCGTGGCGAACGTCGTAGTGACATTATGACTCTCGTATTAACGTAGGGGTCACACGACGACCCCCTCGATGTCTGCTATCGCCCGACGCATTCACCTGTGGTTTATGTCTTTATCATGAGCCTCACGCTTATGACTTAAAGTTGCAGGCCGGGACATGTAGAACAAACGAACTCGCATTTTGAAAGAAAATGGAGAGGAAAATCCTACCTGTAACATTAAAAAACGCCATTGTTTGAAAAGACATGCCAGGAGAGAGGCGACAAATTAGAAACTTGGTCGCGATTCCGCTTTCAGCATCACCTCGTCGTGAAGTCCTGAATTTTGACAGCGTCTGCTCTAGATTATGAGAACTTTTATCTGTACAGTTACAGGCTAAAAGTAATCGTATAGCGGCAACAGAGGAAACTTCGAGAACTCCTGCTACACCGACAACGGCACAAGTTTGTAAGTTGGTTAACGCAGTCGCCGAACCTTTCGTCACGAAATTTTAAATCGCCCCTGATTTCGTTTCACTCGGCCTCTTCTTTCGGCGATGTTCATCGGCGTATATTTACGAAGAAGTATTTGCGGATGTATAGTTACTCGGCGTTTCCACGAACGTATCTCCAGGTGTATGCCGGGCACAACGTACTAGGTCACATTCGTTCGCTACAAATGGACAAATATTTGGATGCTCTAAAGAACTGTGTACTCTAATACTACTCTATTATTTACTGTGCTATAGTAGTAACCTCACTTATGTATGTCCGTGCGTGTATTTGTGCTCGTACACGTCATACAATGTGAAATTTGTGGTACAGGAAGGGGCTTCCTCCGTCTCGTGGTTTCGCCGCTGGCCTTGTGGTCAGAACCAAAGGTCAGAACGTCCTGGAGTTCTGGGGCGCCTGCGTCCTGTACGGGACGTACCGAGTTCGATTCCCAGTGCCGCCGGGCACACCCATTTTTCTAACGGGGAGGGAGGCACCCCGACCTGGTTCTCGGTGGTGTGCCTAGTCTCCCCTCTCTTTTCCACTCCGAACTGAATTTCTTGAGAAGGGGTTGAGGTGGAGGTTGCATTGTGAAAGCGTGCAGGGCTATCCTCGTAGCGGTGACCGTGAGATGATCGAAACGGATGCCCGGTTCGCAGTAGACGAGCTGTCCAGCTGCGCGGGCGAGCGTGAGAATGTTCTCGTTGCCAGGGCTGCCCAGGCGATGCCTGGTGCCATGCGAGGCGTGTCTCAACATGCGTGGGGGGCCAGAAAGGGGAGCGGGAGATAGAAGGGAGCGGAAAGGACCGCTCACTTCCGTACTAACCCTTTCCTTGCTCTTATCTCGCTCAGTATTTAGCGTAGCAACGGCGTCCGCGCCACTCGGACTCATTATTTACACTATAATTGTGTTTCTTTCGTTCAACGCATTTAATCTCTTTAGTCTTACTTTTTTGGCTGGAAAAGTACTGTTGTCGTTCAACGGTGTTTTCTTGGCAGACGACCGGCGCCATCGAGAACTTTCGACTATGCACTTGCACACCGTCCAGTCCTACCTCCGTTTCTTTACTTCTTTCTTTATTTTTTTTTTCTTCTGTCCATTCCCCCGTCAACAGGATTGGCGTGGCTAACCAGGTTCGAGACGCTGCGACCAGAAATACTTTTCTCGCAGTATTTGTGCGCTGAAAGTAAAATACAAAAGAGTCGCAGTTTGCTGAGCGAAAGCTGAGGTGCTATTTACCGAAACCACTCTACGCGGATGTTTCCTGCCTTGCCTTAAGTGTTCTAATTATTTTTTTTTTCGCTGAGGGAGACAAACATTTCCCGTGCATTAGTGCTGTCATGCAAGGCGTGGGGGCAGGCAGGTTACTGCAGGTCCATTCGTTTCACCCTGCACTACCTGAACGGGTTCACGGTGGCGCCGCGTAGGTGCCGCCGTCGCGCAGGGAACGTGCCAACAAGAGCAGCAGCAGCGCGATGCCGAAGCGAATGCGAGAGTGCAAACGTCCTGCAAGCCTGTGATACGGTCGGTTGTCTCGCGAGTTGTGGCGGTCACAGTTCGTGAAAATCGGCGCCGTTTACGCTGGCTGGCACGTCCAAGTACGGGAAAAATCTCACTTGCGTACTCGTCGGACGCCGTTAAAATGCACACGAATATGGCCGGCTTTGTTAGAGTGTACTAGCTTTCTAGCCCCGCCACGGTGGTCTAGTGGCTACGGTACTCGGCTGCTGATCCGAAGGTCGCGGGATCGAATCCCGGCTGCGGCGGCTGCATTTCGATGGAGGCGAAATGTTGAGGCCCGTGTGCTGTGCGATCTCAGTGCACGTTAAAGAACCCCAGGTGGTCAAAATTTCCGGAGCCCTCCACTACGGCGTCTCTCATAATCAGAGCTGGTTTTGGGACGTTAAACCTCACATAACAACAATACTAGCTTTCTAGTACACTCTAGCTTTGTAGTCTGCTGTGGTTTCAGCCATCTTGCGCTTCACGAACTCTACTCGCGAGAAGGTGCAGGGAATTCGTGAACTAGGCCCGCACGACAGCTGCACTTTTGAAACGAATACCGCGGTGCCGAGGCCACCATGTTGAACTCGAGAAACGAATGCTGGAGTGCTGCGCCGCCACGAACCGGTTCACGAAGTGAAGGTGAAACGAATGGAACATGTCGCTTCTGTTCTCGGAAAGAAAGACCTAGCTCTTCAGAACGTGCTGCGTTCTTTGAATCTCCTTTCGTCCTCCTCCTTCGCCGTCTCCTTGCCCTGCTCAAGTGCTGCGCCGCAACGCTGGTCTAGTGGCTATGGTACTCGGCTGCTGATCCGAAGGTCGCGGGATGGAATCCCGGCCGCGGCGGCTGCATTTCGATGGCGGAGGGTATGCCAGAGGCCAGAGTACTGCGCGATGCCAGTGCGCGTTCAAGAAATCCAGGTGGTCTAAATATCCAGAGCCCTCCACTACGGCCTCTCTCACAATCATATCGTGGTTTTGGGGTGTAAAACTCCACAAATCGAATCTGCTCACGTGCACTGTTTCTCCAAACCTCCCGCTGACCGCCATTACATTCTAGCCACTATATCGCCGTCCAGGTGTCGTCAGCCCACGCATCAACGGTGGCGTTTGCTTTCCTTGCCTTTTCTTTTTGTTCCCTTCTTTGCGCGCGCGCGCGTGTTTGTGTGTGTTGCGTCAAGTAAACAGCCACTTACTTTCTATTATTGACAAAGCAAACTGATCGAGCGCAGCAACTGGCACGGTGGCTTCAGACCACTGCTTGCTCGTGCAAAAGCTCCTGCGGTGCGCATCATGGCTTCTGCGTTCCTGCCGCTTCTGCAGTTTATGCATGTGTAGCGATAGGAAAGCTTTCCTCCCTCACTTGTTCCCAAGCCGGCTTAGCCAATTACAATGGCGGTGGTGATGACATCTCCTACATCCCCCCGTCTCATCGTTTTAGGGTTCTGTTCTCTTGACATCGTTTTGACTTCATCCAATCGATGTTTAAATGCGGACCTATAGTTGGTGGCAAAAAAAAAAAAAAAAGAAAAAAAGATCTTAGTCATCGGGGCATGAATACTAGCTAGTGTAACTGAATATACACTATACTATCGTGTTTCTATACGCAGTCGTACGTTGTATGATACAGTAGTATATCATCTTGGCGTCCGTGTGCCGACATATAAGCCTTTCATTTGATATACTTAAAGGGGTCGTGAAACGTTTTCTGAACATTTTGTACTAAGTGCGTATTCGGGATCCCGACCCTCCAATCAACGATATGCACTGTTCCGTTGCACCGTGTGCGTTGATTTAGAGCGATAAAAAACGCGGTTTCGGTTTCACTGCGCGCGTTCTCCTCAACTCTGCAGATGACGTCATCTTAGTAGCCGTCATACCTCCGAGATTGGCGCGCCCTCGGAGGCCACGGGAAAACAAACCGTGCTGCCGCTTTTCTTCCGAATGGTGGCACCGCACGGTTTCCAAGTATTTTCTTCCTGTCTAGCTTTCAAGTAAATCGATTCCTTTAGGGCAAGCGCGAGTTCACTGTGCCTTTGAACTTAAGAGTGTCTTAACTCAACGTCACCAAATAGTACCACGCCGGCCGGTAGTGTCGCATAGTCGTTTCGGGAGCGCAAGAAAGCTGAGATTTAAAACTGGCATTGTTAAATGTGCACTGAATATTTCGCCGAAATATTTCGGAATCGGCTTGTCGAATGCGTATTGAAGGAGTGAAAATTACAAACCGGCATCTCCAAATTCCTTTCACGACCCCTTTAACGCTCTGTTTCTGTCTGAAGATTTCAAATGTTCCGTATACAATGCATATGGCTTGTCTGTAACACAATGTTCGGGGAAACTGGAAAATGAAACGCACGTCCGAAAGCCGCATCATCTAAAGCAAGCTAAAAAAAAAGAAAAAATCGTATAAGTATAGACGTACCACACTGCGACAAAGTTGTGGCGTTTAGACAGCGGCTTCTCCGGAGCCCTCCACTACGGCCTCTCTCACAATCATATCGTGGTTTTGGGGTGTAAAACTCCACAAATCGAATCTGCTCACGTGCACTGTTTCTCCACACCTCCAGCTGACCGCCATTACATTCTAGCCACTATATCGCCGTTCAGGTGTCGGCAGCCCACGCATCAACGGTGGCGTTTGCTTTCCTTGCCTTTTCTTTTTGTTCCCTTCTTTGCGCGCGCGCGCGTGTTTGTGTGTGTGTGTTGCGTCAAGTAAACAGCCACTTACTTTCTATTATTGACAAAGCAAACTGATCGAGCGCAGCAACTGGCACGGTGGCTTCAGACCACTGCTTGCTCGTGCAAAAGCTCCTGCGGTGTGCATCATGGCTTCTGCGTTCCTGCCGCTTCTGCAGTTTATGCATGTGTAGCGATAGGAAAGCTTTCCTCCCTCACTTGTTCCCAAGCCGGCTTAGCCAATTACAATGGCGGTGGTGATGACATCTCCTACATCCCCCCGTCTCATCGTTTTAAGGTTCTGTTCTCTTGACATCGTTTTGACTTCATCCAATCGATGTTTAAATGCAGACCTATAGTTGGTGGCAAAAAAAAAAAAAAGAAAAAGGAAGATTTTAGTCATCGGGGCATGAATACTAGCTGTGTAACTGAATATACACTATACTATCGTGTTTCTATACGCAGTCGTACGTCCGAAAACCGCATCATCTAAAGCAAGCCAAAAAAGAAAGAAAGATCGTATAAGTATAGACGTACCACACTGCGACAAAGTTATAGCGTTTAGACAGCGGCTGTCTCAGTCCTCTTCCAGTGGTAATTTTATACCGCGCTTCCGCTGCAGAGTCCGCGCGGCTGCGGGCACACAACACATTATCCGTGGGCCGAATGAATTTCGTACAGAGTAAGACAAAGCTGTGAGTTTTACAAATGCTACTGGAAACTGAATCCTGCGGCCATATTACGCATATGTAAATAAGAACGCGATCGCATTCCACGTTCAAAAATAAATTACCCTTATGGCACGTTAGCAGGGAGATTAGGATTTTAAGAGATGTATTATCCCGGAAAACGTATCATGCGGAGTCATATCGAGAACTTTATAGCAGTTCGGGACGGGCTTGTTTTATTAGTCATCCCATCTACTAACAATGACACTGATATCGAGTGCGCCAGTTTAAGCAATTTAAGCTACTTCCTAGACGGTCGCGTCGCATCGTGTCCGCGTTTTTATCTCTCTCTCTCTCTCTCTGTATATATATCTAGCTGCGAATGCAACCTTGAATGAAGGCACATTACGTGTCTCTTTTGAAACATTTGCATCTCCACGTGTAGTCTGTTCCTTTTCATCGCGTAAAATGTCCCCCTTCCACTCCCCCCCCCCCCCCTTTTTTTTTATTATTTATTGCCCTTCACCGTTCTCCTCGAGCACCATTATAAAAGGAAATGTGGGCGTCGGGTCCATTAGTGTGTTTTATTTTCTAGTCATCGCAGGCACCTTTGTTTACCATGCATCATTATTAGCGCGCTGAAAAGAAAAAGAAATATAAGAAAGAATGTTCTACCAAGAAATGAACCGCAAGCATCAACACATGGGCGTTTCGCTGCAACAGCCGCACGTGGCTTTGTAATTTGCGTCACTTGCATGGTGTGTATGCTACTCCAGTGATCTTCCAAACACATTTGGTCGCGCGTCAGGTTGTACGTGGGCGCGTTGCCGCAAAGCACAAAAGCGGCCACCAAAAAAAAAAAAAAAGAAAAACCAAGAATCAAGAAAAAAAAAAAAGAAAGAGAAACTACAGTCCGGCAACCTACCCTTTGCACATGACACGGCTTTTACTGGATGCAGGTGCTGACGGCCGAAAAACAAGACACGAATGGGTAAAGGTTAGCTGTTGCCTGTCGACGTAACTGTGTGCTTGCGCCGCGTCCTTAGCTGTTGTGTAGTTCTGTATAGTGTTGCTGAGAGCATGCAGTTGAGGGCGCGAAAAGAACAAGGCCGTGTTCTTGTGCAAGTAGGCTGAACATCATATAAGTGAACACAGACAGGTAACCGAGCGTAGACATTCAATTGTGCGTTTTTTATACGTGGTTGCCTTTAGTGCTCCTTGTTGATTTCCATGTGCGCACGAACCTCGTTATACATATAAGACGTAGCGGCTGTTTTGTAAAGAGACCGCCCCATAAAGTGTCCTTGTTGTTCTTTTCTTGTTGTTGTTGTTTTTTCTGTGACGGTGCAAGCGTGACGCGCACGGAACCAAATATAACGGAGTGTCCACCCAGAGCGTCATTACCATACAAAGTTTTCACCAGGAATATTAAAGCAGCGTGTCACGGTGAAGACTTCACAAGAGCAAACAAAATCGGCGCCATTCAGTCAAAGCCCTTGCTGGCGCACAAACAGCTACTAACACGATACCCACCGTCACGTGAACACGCTATAGTTTTGCACACAATGCAGTAACTGTCTTCTGTCAACCGACTCTGTCCTATATGCTTCCATGATCTCGACTGTTCTGCCGTCCCCGAACGACTTCCCCTTCCTTTGCGGTATCACCATCGTCACCTTATACGATATACCACCGGATGACTCGTTACGTGGTCCGGCCAGAATCTAAGTTTCGCAATCAGTGGTAAATGCAGGCACGTGTGCCACCATACACGACGAGGACAGTGAATCACGAACCTCCTCTCGATGAAGGCAGCCTGTATTGTAATCGCAAGGTCGGAGCTCATTACCGTCGTCATAATAAAGGCATAACACGCGCCACAGCAACGAATATAGCACGTCCGCCCTCTTAGGATTCGGTCCTTGACCCAGCGGTGGCGGTGGACGTGCGTTCCGGCGGAGCGACACAAAAACAAATATCGGTGTCGGTAGCCGAGCTCTCTATCACCCGTCTCTCATCGCGTGCTGCGAGCTGGAACGGCTGCCTGCCAGACCCATCAATTCACCCGCCCCTGCAGATCGTTCGCGTGCTTATGTACATCCCGCGCCGAAACACGCTCTCGCATTCCGGAGGACTTCGCAGTGCGCACGCAAGCAAGAAAAAAGAAAGAAAAAAGCGTCCGGCCCATATGAAATAAAAATAAAAATAATACACCGATCGCACTAAGGCGCCGTCGAATGGAGGGAGGATGCGATCTCTTTTGAGTGCCCTTAAGGCGAGACGATGAAGAGCAAATACGAATCTTAATGGCAAAGAAAGACACGACGACGGAGGAGAGGTTGCTGCCTTTGACACCGTTATCTCGGGGACGCCATGAAAGCCTCTGTACAAACATCCTAGGATCGAAGCGGTGCCGCGTTCGCTTTCAATTCGCTCTCAAACGTCGCCGTGCGGCGATGCGATACCCGCGTGCTTCACTGCACTCGTTGTTGTTTCTGTATACATGCCTAGCTGTTATGTGTCTTCCGTTTGCTGTTTCACTCCTACATCTGTATCTTTAAATATGAAGCCAATCGCTTGCCCTGTCTCCATGGCACTCTAGTCGTGTTCCCATAGGATTTATATCGATCTATGCACGATTTTATGTAAGACTCGTGGAGGGCGACATCTTCGGCTGTTACACGGATGATTTTGTGATTGTTTGCGCCGTAATTTTTAGCTGTGTCACGGCTCGCGGCACATCGAATGCATAGGCGCGGCTGTTTTCGTGTTGGTCTATGACACTGACAGTGTCATTCATTTAGGCGCAGGAAGATACAAAACGACGGCGTTAACTATACTCTAGATGGCATGCTGAAGCGGACGCGTAAGATGTTCTATACAGCTGTTTCACTTTCTCCTGCCAGGTCCCGCTTGCGAGTGCAGCGGATGCGATTTTTCGGTGTTATTGTTTTCTGGCCAGGTAGTGAACCCTGATCCGAACCATGAGGCTGAATTAGTAAGTTAGAAGAATAAGAATGGGGTGAAGTGCATTCAGCAGGCATTCTCAGATAATGAATGGCAGCTTCCCATTGTTTCCGAAGAGGAAAGCGTATAATAACTGTGTCTTACCGGCACTTACCTACGGGACAGGAACTTAGAGGTTCGCTAAAGGGGTTGAACTTAAATTGAAGGCGACGCATCGAACAATGGAACGGAAAATTATAGGAAGGGACAAGAAGAGAGAGGAGTGGGTCAAACAACAAACGCGCGTTAAGACGATCTTCGAAGAAATTAAGAAGAAATGGGCGTGGGCGGACCATGTAATGCGAAGGCAGGACAGCCGTTGGTCATTAGGGGTAGCAGATTGAATAACTATAGAAGCCAAGCTTGGCAGGGGCGACAGAAATTTAGGTAAGCAGATGAAATCGCGGAGATAACGTGATCGCAGTTAGCACAGGACCGGGCTAATTCGATGTCTACGGGAGGAGCCTTTGCCATGCAGTGGGAGTAGACAGATGATGATGATGATGATGATGATGATGATGATGATGATGATGATGACGGTGGTGGTGGTGGAGGAGGCTGCGGCGGCTGTTTTTAAAGGTCGGATGACTGAACATAGGCACAGAGGGGAAAAAGCTTTTGCCCAGAATCTCAGGCGCTCGGAGTCGTGGACACACCGCGCGCCGTTCATATGGCCGCATTGTCCCTGCCTTGCTAGGGTGTTCGTGAAGGTAACAACCTTACAACGGCGGCCGACTAGTGTCGCGGGCTCGTGGTCACATATATACAAGGTCGTATCAGGAGCAGATCCAGGTAGTGCGCGAAGAGAGGACGAAATGAGCTCTATCTCAACGACCCTGCTGTGCTGATAAATCATTTTTCTCGTCTCCATTATTGCGCTGCTGCGTACTTCTTTTTTGTTTCTTTTCGACGCGTACACACGACTCCAGTCGCTGTTGTATCCATTCGCGCCTCGTGAAATAGCCAAGGCCGCCTCTCTTATAAAATGAACGTTACGAGAGCAGAGCAGGGGCGAAACAAAATAGCGGTCGATGCTATATTGTGCGACGTTTATCGTCAGCTCCGTGCAGCCTTGGTCGTCCTGTAACACATGCACAGTAACGGCGGCAGCACGACCTTTTGCGGCGTTATATAACTCTTACGGGTGCATCACTCGATCAGGTGTGGTGAGCGCACGGTAATTGGTCGATCACTATCGGCCGCATGGTCGTCTCGATGAGACGACCTCCGGTGTTTCTACACGTGGAGTCCTCGGTCGCGACCCTTCTGACCTTTACTCTCTTTGTATACATACGTGTAGCAAACCTTCGTGAGCAAGGATAAACGGAGTCCATGATACGAGCACAGCTCTGTCTCTATCAGTCCTTCAGTGTCAAAAAAAAAAAAAAAATGACATGGGTGACCCGCATTTGGTATATATGAATCGGTCGTAACGCGAAAGTTAAGCGCGTCTTCGGAGAAGTACTATAGCTGCAGCATTGTTGCATTTCGAGAACTACAAGAAATGCACAAACCTGCAGTGCGTATTATATGAAAGCTGTAAAATAATTTATAAATATCTTTGAACGCGATGCCAATCGCTATGCCAAACATATTTTCGCTAAACACGCTTCTTAAATGTGTCGTGCGGTACGCCAGCATGTTCAACCATTCTCAGTGAGAGCTTGCCGTAGTTAGAATGCGAATAATAGTGTCATTTTCATTCCATCTGCCATTATAGACTTTCATGTCAAATGCGCAGGCAGTAGGCAAAACGCCACTGAGATAACTCGATAAAAATCGAATTGGAGGATGATTAGGCGAAGAATGTTAACGGAATCAACAACTGTGGGTATCGCACTTCTCATGGGTGTGTATAGATTAACATCTGGGAAAGGACTTACAATGGAAGTTGGTTCCAACTGAGCAACAGTCACTCCTGTTTTACTGACGTCTTTTCCGTGACGGAAGTGATGCTAGTAATTTCTTGGTGGAGGTTAACGTAAAAACACTTTTGTATTTAAAAGAAACACCCCAAACATATATATTCTCATTCGGCAAACACTGAGCCTGTTTGAACAGTATTTGTTACACATTAAATTAAGGCGGCTGAGACCCCACGGCTGGAAACGCTTCTTATTACCCCCATTCCCTCCTCCTGAGGTTATTTTAATTTTTGTCTCTGCTTTATCTAATCTCGGCTGCAAATTTCGGACGTTATTCCCGTTATCATTGAAGTTCCGTTGAGATTGGTTCTCGATATCGAAGATGAAGACCTACATGGAAGTATGTGTTATAATATCAAGGAATTTTACAGCTTGCAAACACAGGAACTGCCATTGCCCAATGTGTGAAATTCCATTTTAACCTGAAATGCATTTAATCCGCGTGCCAGCCAGCGTTTTCGAAGGGAGACGGGGAGGTATTTGATGACCATTTATTTGTCGGGTAACTAAGCTGATGTCGCAGTCATGACGTCCGAGTTTCTTTGTCTCTTCATCATTCTTCTTGCGGGCCGAAGCACAGTGTCAGTGCTATCGTATGTCCGATGCTCACTACACTATCATCCTCCTCATCATCATCATCATCCTAGCGTGTCCACTGCAGGACGAAGGCCTCACGCAACGACCTCAACTCTGACGCGCACTGGTTCCAATTTATACCTGCATTTTTTTTTTTTTTTTTCAATTTCACCTGCCCATCTTGCTCTTAGTCGTCCACTGCCTACGCCGATCTAACTGTTTAAAATGAGCACGGCATAGATGTATCTGTATTTACGCAGCTCTACAAATGAACAGTCCCCCACCCCGCCCCCCTTGCAATAATTAATGAGGCCGTCGAGATTTAAAAAAAAAATGAAAGACAGAAATCGATCCTGCGCTTGCTCGATGAGTTCGCTCAGCATCAGCATATCGTGGGTATGCATACGAGTTTGCCCGTACAGTTTCTGTGCACGTAGTCGCGAACAGGTCTTGCTTCCAAAGGTTATGCCTAGTGTGCGTGAATAAGAGAAGACGAGAAAGTATATACGAGATGGCAGTGAAGGTAACGGCGGGGCGACGCACTCGAATGGAAATCCACACAACACGCGTGTACGCGCAAACTACGAGTGCATAACACAGACAGTCACGTACGACTGCGTTAAGTGGAGCACCAGAACCAGGCGGCATAAGAATTTAACGCGACGTGTTCAAGTGACGGGCGATTAATGCCGACCACGTTTGCGTTCCTGGAGGAATTCTACGGTATTACACTCACGATGCATACGCTATATCCCACCCGGATGAGGTAAAAGAAAAAAAAAACAGAAAGCTAGAAATGGGGTCGCGAAAGGGTATAACTCTCTATCCTCGTTACCGAGGATTACACAGATATCGAACTGTCAGGTGAAGGCATAACCTACATAAGAGGGCCCTGAATTGATCTCCCGGTCGAGCAAGTTTCGTAACAGCTAAACGTCTTCAATGCCACACGTCACATCGGTCGAGCGGGAGACAAGTTGTTTTGCCCGTCTATCCTTTCGAGTCAAGCTACGTTTTTGACGCGCTTCCAAGGCCGAGCATGCGCGAATTTACGCGATGTTTTTAAGCGTGACGTCATTGCTTTAAGTATAAAGCATGCAGTGTTGAGCGTTAACTTTTGTCTTGCATTTGGACTAAGGTAATACGCAATAATTACCACATGGTTCAGGTGAACTTAGTAGTCAGTCGAGCAAGGCCCTTCGTAACATTGCGAATGCTCAGGTGTGTGCCTTGGCCCCGCCACGGTGGTCTAGTGGCTAAGGTACTCGGCTGCTGATCCGAGGGTCGCGGGATCGAATCCCGGCTGCGGCGGCTGCATTTCGATGGAGGCGAAATGTTGAGGCCCGTGTGCTGTGCGATGTCAGTGCACGTTAAAGAACCCCAGGTGGTCAAAATTTCCGGAGCCCTCCACTACGGCGTCTCTCATAATCAGAACTGGTTTTGGGACGTAAAACCCCACAAAACAACAAACAAACAGGTGTGTGCCTTGATACATGTGTATCAAGGCTGAGGTATACTTACATCGGCGAGATAGAATGAGATGAAGAGTGTTACGCTGCTTAAGATGTACGTGCTATATTGCGACTCAGGTTTTCTGTCTTTCTACATACACTTCCTTTTATTGAAATCGCGTGAGCTCACGCCGTCTAGCCCACAGTGTTGGTTTGCAGGTATGGAAATTACTGATATACGCCTTTGCTCGCCGCGCCCGAGACATCTCGCAATTTATTGTCGGGTTTTGCTGCGCAGTATGACATTGCCGGCCGCGGCATTGCTGAGGGTAATAGCTGTATTTCTACGCATTCCTCTCGTACAGGCATTAAAGCGTGAGAAGAATTTATACCTCGGCGTACTTAGCAATTCAGACTCGCGTCTGGTACAGCAAGAACCTGCGTGCTCACGTCATGGTCGATCTCGGCAAGCTCCTTATATAGCATTTCACCAGCAAACATTGCCGCTTAATCTCCTTATGTGCATGTGTCGCTGGTTCGGGCAAACATTTTCCTCGAAAGCCATTTTGCAATCGCGTTTATACGCGGGGAATGACGTACGCAATGCTGCAGTCGTGCAAGGGCGCCCTGCTACCGGACGTTTTGAAACATACTTGGCCAGTTCTAGACACATTTTATCATAGAATTTTGCTCGGCTGCCACCCAAAAAACGCGGGTTCGTTTCCGGCCGGCCGCGGCAGGCGCGTGTACTGTGCGTTGTCAATGCACGTTAGAGAACCCCAGATGGTCAAAATTTCCGGAGCCCTCCACTACGGCTTCTCTCTCCTTTCAATCTCTTTCAGTCCCTTTCCCCTACCCCCGCTAACGCTTAGCCGCGCTCCCGACATGGGCTGCACAAATTAGCGTCCTCTCATTCACCGAGCCACAATCATCATCATCACATTGACGTACAGTAATTCATGATGGAAAATGCTCTCGAAGGCCACATGCAGTGTTAAAAAGCCTCTAAGTCGCATGACTTCAACTACAGTACTTACTTACGTTTTAGGGGCGAAGCTCCTTAAGGTTTGGGTCTGTCCGTCCGTTGTTCCTAGTAGCGCGTTACCTTCAAAGAAATGAATGATGCTACGTGTGGGAGGCGCGTGCCTCCCGGCGCGCGAGCTCTCTCACTCTTCCATCTACTGTCTTGTAAATATATATACATATATATATATACATATATATATATATATATATATATATATATATATATATATATATATATATATATATATATATATATATATATATATATATATATATATATATATATATATATATATAGGCACTGGATCTTGACTTGCAATGAAGTGCCGGTGGGAGATTTCACTTGTGCGTAGTTAAACCATAAGGATTCGTAGCGTGCGCGTTAACTAAATTAATCCGGAACTCGGCACGATCTACGATGAACCTCCGGAGCTTCGCCCACTCATCATCATTCACTCCGTGGATATGCTGTGAATTTTTTCTTCAACACTCGTAAAGTCGGCTAAACGATAAGGTGGATGGTCGCGCGATAACCTGATAAGGATATGGTGGGGAGATCCGGCCAATTATGGCTAGCATGGCTGGAGCTGACTAAATGTGCGCTGATGTTGGCAATTCGCTGTTGAGCAATAGCGTTTTCTTCCTTTGGTCTCAGTCCAATGACTGATTTGTCATCGTTTTATTTTCCCATTTCTTTCTTTCTTTCTTCGCTCTCAAGAGCTTAACCGAACGCTATCTTACCCCGCTGCTTCAGCATTCATTTTCTTCGGCTTTTGAGAGATACGTCTTCTGGTAAGATTTCTGCCTCACCGGAGTGTAGGAAGCTATGGGAGCGTGCATGTGTCCGCTGCAAGGCAGATGATCGAAATCAAGGCATCGAGATGGGCTGTGAACCAAACTGCATGGTGTGACGCATCGAGTCATGCCAATCGATATTTAATGATAGCGATAGAGCAGTACGAGGCTGCACTGTCACTTCAGGAGATACAAAAAGCGAGATAAGGTACTGTCGCACGCCCACAAATGCACGCGTGATGTTCGCGCGATAAGCTGTTGTCGAAGATATTGTGATAATATTCATAGGGAAGACGTGAGACAATTTGGAGTTCTCTTAAGAAAAAAAAAATGATACCGCATGTTGTAACAGTTGTTTCCCATTATCGTCATCATTATTACAATTCAGCGATCTTTCGATAAAAATACAGTGTTGAGGGCGCGTGACTCTCCGACATCGTACCAAAAAAAGAAAAAAAAAAGCACCAGCGCTGATTCCTACTCCACAGTGTAATATGAGGTTATTCTTCGGATAAAGGAAACGTGGCCTTATCTTCTGCATGACACTGTAAGAGCACGGCTCAGCGTACCAGAATGAAATGAAATATGTTCGTTCTTCCTCTCTCTCCCTCTCTGATCACAAATGCACGTGCGCTGCGGGCCTTTATACGCCATGGTGCACCTCGTGAGAAGAGATTAGATAAGCGTGCCAAGCGTGCCAAGAGATCAGCGTTCGGAGAGATCAACCGCTTTTGTTCTTATGCTGCCCACCCTCCTGGTGGGCAATCTGCCGACACACACACACACACACACACACACACACACACACACACACACACACACACATATATATATATATATATATATATATATATATATATATATATATATATATATATATATATATGTACTTCCCTCTCCTGACGTGGCTTTAGCAACTACTCTTTCGGTACAAACAAATGACGTAATTTCTGCCCCCGACCTTGCGGATACGTAACCGTTGCGAGACAGGCATGCATGTCCTAGAGCTCTGGCAGCGCACTTCAATTCCTCATATTTATTTTCTCTGTCTAAGCTGTCCCTGTCGGCCAGGCAACGCCTGGACGCCATCTCGTAGAAAAGCGGAGGTTTTCTGAGATAAAGTTAATTGTATACTACTACTATATTTGCTCAGGTACGCGTTTAATCCACTCGTTCTAAACGACACTCTCGGTAACCCCTTGATAACAACGGTACTTGCTTCTGTCACGTCTCCGTATACGCAGTGCCCAGGCAATACCGTTCTACTGCGTGCTTATCGCACGCAGTAGACCTCCGAGGTATGCTTTGTATGGCTGAGAACGTACATAGCCCGTTATGAGTTGGCGCGATAGAGCTGGACCAAAATGATCATGCGCACCGCAGTCGAGTTTCTCCTTATATGGAACGTGGATCCAGAACCCTGCTAATATCGACAGCGCTGTGTATATAACTTCAGTGGCTCACAGTAATAAGTATCCAGTCAAAGATTAATCAAATTAACGGGGTTTTACATACTAAAAAGACGCTATGATTGTCAGGCAGGCTATATTGCATGGGGGACTGCGGATTCATTTCGAGGAACTGGCAACAGTATTTCATTTCATTTCATTTCATTTTATTTCCTTAAAGACACCTCTTGGGGGGTGTTACATAAGGGGTGGATATGCATATATGTATATATGATTCATACAAACAAAGAACGACATATGTTAACTGTATATCAATACACAGATAGGTTATTATTATTATTATTATTATTATTATTATTATTATTATTGTTGTTGTTGTTGTTGTTGTTGTTGTTGTTGTTGTTGTTGTTGTTGTTGTTGTTGTTGTTGTTGTTGTTGTTGCATTTTTGCCCCTTTCAAATGCATGCCACGGCCACGGCAGGTAAGCGAACTGACGTCCTCATGATCAGCAGCTCGATACAGTAAACTGCCGAGTTACCGCAGTGGGTAGGTCACGTTACTCGGGAGTTAAGTCAAACCAATGTCGAATGCGTGCTTATAATTATATCGATGCACACTGCACCGATGTACAATGCGATGTACACTGCATCATTACGACGAAGGAACAAAACGGAAGTGCCGTTTGGTTATTTTCGCTGTAGCTAGTACTTTACAATAACTGCAGTCTCTTGCTTTTTTTTGTTTTGTTTTTGTGCGTATGGAAAGTGGACGAAAGTGTATGTGTCCTAGCACGAACGCCACTGGCATAACCAGGGAGTGAGGGCTTTTACCATCACTCCCCCCTTCCCCTCGCCTACGAAACCTTTAGTTGGTATGCACAAACTAAAGAAGTAAGGGGTCGCCGCGCACCCCACAGTAATATCCTGGCTACACCCCTAAAGAACGCAACTCCGTTGCCTTACCCATAGGCAAAGCCACTAATGCAGAAAATGCACATTGTAAATGGTTTGTGATTACGCACTCTTAACGTAAAACTACGCATGGTGCGCTCTCCGTTACACGAGTTGTGAATGGCAGTTATAATTGGGACCGATTCCGAGCGGCCTCGTATACGCTTGTGCATGGTCGCGCAATTATTACTTTTCATTGCCTCATAATGAGACGAGCCACAATGCTGCGTCCATTCCGCGTGGCGCGCGGAACCTTTGAGCGTATTACGTAATCTCGTTAATGACTCGCCGTCTCTTTGGTCGTATTAGGGGCGTTTGGAAATCGGCAAAAGCGAATGAGTCAGGATCACGGGTAGTGAGGGCTCCTTATGTGCATTGTCTCACAGTGGCAGCGTATCTGCTTCAGATGTAAATTAAGGGGATAAATGCGGCCCTAATGATACGAACATATTGAATGAGTCACCGTGAGCTTCGCTCGTGGAGCGTCCTTGGAGTGCGGCTGTGGTGAAATGCGATTCATACGGTATTACTTCAGCTGTCACTAATTACGCCATTATTATTGTGCTTCTTGTAGATGTCACCCACAATAGACACGTGTTTCCTGCTTTTTTTTTTTATTTTTCGCATACAGAGAACTAAAGCCCATTTGCGGCAGCGTTGGTACCCTCTTCCTTTCCATATTTCCTCACAGTCTTTTTTTTCTTTCCCTTTATGTTCCGCATACAGAGAACTGAAGTCCGTTTATGAATGCGTTAGTACGTTCCTTCTTTTCTACTTCCCTCGTCTTTCTTTTTTTTTTTTCTTTCGTAAACGCTATGTTAGGAAGTTAGACAACGAAGATGTCACCAACTTACAAAATTTAGAATATAAATTGCTCAGAAGTGCAATATTTAGAATGATGTCGGCGAAAAACAAAATAAAACAAAACGGGTACTCACGACGGAAACATCCCAGTTAGCTATGCCCCGCCTATAGTTCCACCGCAAGATTGTGCACTCATTCCCATTACCCGATCAATGAACAATTACATCACACTAATTAAGGAACGTTCACGGGAACTCGGACTAAGGAAGGACCTTCTCCCCTTTTCACGCGATCGCCGCCCCGCAGCAACTCCTTACCTGGGTGGGCGGCCATCTCCTCGAGCATCTTGTTCCGGAAGTCCTCCAGGTGGGCGCGCGTCACGACGAAGTCGTGCTCGCCGAACTCGTCGTCTCCCGGCCTGATGTGTGGCATGACGGTGCGGTAACGCGTGCGGCGACCGATCGGTGCCTATGCGGCAAATCCTTTTCGAATGCTCGTTTCACCGGTTTCCAGCACTTTCTTTCCCACGCGCAGCCTCGCCGTATGATGGGGGAGTTAAAAAGAGCCCGCCGAGAAAATGTCCTCTGCTAATCCGTTTTTTTCCGGCGAGTTGAAGCTGGCGGAGAACGGAAGTGAACGCGGCCAATGTCAGTCGACCGAGTGAGTGCAGGTGCTCGCTTCGGGTCTGTGAAGTGTACCAAATGAAGAAAAAGGGAAACCAAGTTTGGCGCTCCGGCAACGTTCCAAAGCTCCCCCTCTCAACAACGTCGCCCGCCGCGACTGTCTCACTTCTTTATAAGCGACTCGAGGGGAGTGCGCGCCTGTCCAAGGTCGACGCGCCGGACGCCTCCGCCCGCGGAACTGCGAACTCACAGACGCGCGTTGAGGAGGAGGAGAGTGACTGACGCGTTGACGTCAGTGGTCACGTGACGCCTCAGCGCCTGTTTTGTTTGTAGAGGAGAGGACCCTTGCCACTTCCTCCCCGCCGAATGCACCGACGTGCCTTACTTTTGGTTCTCACTGTATTTGTACGCCACTTTTTCTTGTTTTGCTTCGATTACGTCGTTCGTCCTCTCCCGGCAGCCAGCTCGTAACAACCGATCCGCCCGCCACTTTCACTTTCACCGGTTCGGGCTGCTAGAGGTTGTTGGCATCAGAAGAGTGTGCGTGAGTCCGTAGGGATCGTATTAGCTTCTTTCCCACGAAGTGTGGATGATGCGGCGGAGGGAACTGAACAACACGGTGCGTACTCGGGGCTTGACCGTGGGCGTACTTGAAGAGGAGCCGGCGGGACCTTGTAGAGGAGGGACATGCACTGATTGGCGGTTCGTTTCCGTGCGTAAGCAGCGAGCGCGAGCTGGACAACATTCTTCGTTCACCGCGAGTGCACCCGCTGTGTGAAGACTGCGTAAAGAAAAAGAAAAAGAAATATAAGAAGAACGAAAGGAACGGTGCAATGGGGGGTAGTTGAAAGGATATGTTCGAGGTGTTCCTTTGTGGCGACAAAAGAAGTGCCTGTCCAGACCATTTCCCTTTAAAGAGCGCGTTTTTACTTGTCGGGACAATCGGAGACATCTTCCCATCCTCTAGGACTACAAAAGAACGCAAAAGAACGGGACAGAGCCCACACAGCACCTACTGACATGTCGGGGACCGACAGCGTCGTTCGCATTCCCCCTCCCTTTTTCTTTTTCCTTTTTTTATTTTCTTATTCTTTTTCTTTTATAGCTTGAGAGAGGGGTAGTGGGCTAAGTGCATCATCAGTTGCAGCTCTAACGGTGTTCCTATGCGGGGCAAGTTGGGCTGTTACAAACCCGCCCAACACGTCGCTCGCTAACAACGTTATTCCTGTACAGGGACTCCAGAACGTTTTTGAAAGTGGCGGGGAGTGGGGGGGGGGGGGGCAAGTATTCTCGCCTTTGTATGCTGTGTTTATTATTTTCTTCTCAATATTTTTCTGTTTTTATTTATTTATATTACATATTATTAATTAGTAGTTTTAAAGGGATCAATTATTAATGTTCTAATATATTTTAGCCACATTAAATTTTACATATTTGCATCCTCGCTTATTTTACATTGGTATACAATACAAAAATGCTTGGAAATTTCGGAAGTACTGAAAACCTGCGCAGACCGCGCAACCCTCGTGGTTGTATGGTCCAGTGCTATGGACCACACAACCACCAGCTTCCAGAGTGGGCCCTGCCCCCTGTTCCTGTACAAAACGGGCCGCCGATCTGCGTGCTTCGCTGCAAATGTCGTCGAAATACGATAGTCTTCTGACGGCCGTGCTACGCTGCGTGAGATATGGACGCCATCTGGCAGCGCCGTCGGGAAACATGAGCTTGTGCAGAATCCCTAGGCAACTGCCAGGTGGCTGCATCAAATCGTCGGCAGAGGCCCTTTTCGTGCATAGCGTCGCATCTTTAGCGCAGCCTAAGAAACACTGGGGTCTTTAAACACTAGGGTCTTTAGAATTACATATCTATGTATTTTCTAGTAAAGGAACACACCACCTAATACGTATTGTTGTTGCGCCTCAGATACGCGTAATATTTACTTCTTGATCGACAAAATTCACAAGTATGAACGCATCTAGCAGTTCAAGATGGCTGGGCGTTAGGCAAGTGCTTAAATTTTGGCCGGGTGGCTGAATCGTGTGACAGCGGCCAAACATAAACACAGACCAAAATTTCTGCGTTCAAGCATCGCAAGAAAGACTATCGTCTTTAGAAAAGGCACCACTGATCTAGGGCTGACACCCACCGGCAACAGCTACTGCTGCGGCAGGTACAGGCGAGAACGCTCAGGACTTACTCCCTTCCTTGTGCAGCGTTTTCGCGAAAATATAGGCACTCGTGGCCTGGGGATCGAGCTCGGACTCTGGCATGTGCAACCCCGGCAACACTCGGGTAAACCTCGGACACCTCATCTGGTAGTGCCCGCTGTACTCTGACCCAAGACAACGGTCCATTGCATCGCTCCCAGCGCAATAACGACTGAGTTCTTTCCAGGCCTGGGCACCTGGGCGGTCGCTACTGGGGTACCCGGACGACTCCGAGGCTCCATCCACTGGCATCAGGCCTCATCCCGGATGTAACAGTCCGAGCGCCGGTTCCCAAGAGGCCACTTATTCATTCAGCCTCCCCCATATCACTTGTCTATTTTCTTTTTCCTTCCCCACCATTCACCGCAGCCCTCCAATGCCAAAAAAGTGAATAAATACGTGTAAACAACAACTGAACAACAGTACGTATGAATGCTACGATCTTGAAATATTTCCGGCTTCTCTTAAATCTTTACATGTCGGAATAGCTAGGCAACACAGCTACACCGCAAAGGATAATCTCTCTCTCTCTCTCTCTCTCTCTCTCTCTATCTCTCTCTCTCTCTCTCTCTCTCTCTCTGTGTGTGTGTGTGTGTGTGTGTGTGTGTGTGTGTGTGTGTGTGTGTGTGTGTGTGTGTGTGTGTGGTAATGCTAAATCTGCGAATATTACCACTATTTTGCACTCAGCATGTGTATGGGGCCAGCGCAATTGTTCAATTGTCCTGGTGGTTGGCTGTTGCATAGGCGGAGACTACGGGGGGGCTCGGGGGCTCGAGCCCCCTCCGAACTTTCCAGGGGGGGCATAGCCCCCGCCGGAGCCCGGAGAGGAGGATCCCTATGTGTAGTTCAGAAGTATAATCGTAATGGGCTGAACGCCCTCAGCGAAGCGTTAATAATATTGATAAGTGATGCGCCAATACACGCGAGGATGATGAACTCACATGGGTAGGAAAGCATGCATTGCTTTCGTCCCCATGTGAGTTGCGCGCATAGGTCCGGCTGGCAGCCACAGCTTGCGGCGAGGCCACACTCGCCGATCCACGTTGCTGGCGTGTCAAAGAACGGCGATGAAAGAAGAAACACCTCCTTTCGGGACTGTACCACGGGAGCACAAAGGCCGACTGCACAGCCTCGACAGCGGATTTTTAGGGGGTTTACGCCTTTTAAGGGGATAATGGCGGTGCCAAGGAAGCCCTCTTGTTAAAGCGGTTCGCTGCAGCGGCGGCGGAAGTCCAATAAATGGCCTATACGAAAAAAAAAACAAACTCTCAAGCCACTTTTCTTGATCTAAGTTTTTAATATTGAAATTAAAAACTGGCCCAACGTTTCGAGACCCATTCGGTCTCTTCACCAGGGGGTGGCTATCCTGCCGGCTCCGAAGATGGCGACTTTTCTAAGTGATTGTCCCTCTCTCCACTGTCGTTCCTCCCGCCTTTCTTGTTGCGGTGTTGTTTTCTCCATTGGTTCCGGAGATCATGTATATACGCACTCGGCAGGGTCCCAGTTGAGCCGTTGATATTTCCAGGTGTTGGTTGGACGTGCCGCGACTCTAAGAACTGACTTTTGGTTGGGTTACCTTCCGTGCCGAGGACCCGGGCGTCGTCGAAGTTGATGTGATAGTCGTTCGTTTCGCTGTGTTCTGCGAGCGCGTTCCGCGTAGCGTTGAAGCTACGTACGTCATTTTGGTGTTGCCGTATCCTTTCCGGAAAGTTTTTTGTCTCGCCGATGTAAGTGGCGTGGCAATTAGCGCACGGAGCCTCGTACACTAGCCCTGGGAATCTTTCTTTTGGCAGCCAGTGTTATGTAAATCATTTTTCAATTATGTTCATACGTTATACGAGTACTTACACAAAAATTCTGCATCTTGTTTTTTTTTTATTTTGCAATAAGTATCTAATTGACTCACTTACCTCGGCTGCAAACCTCGAGGGCTCGAGCGCGCGAATGTTAATACTAGATGCGAAGCAGCTCTTTGACTAGCCTGTGTAACGCCCTTTGTGCGTCCGTACGGCGAGGGCGAGGGCAACGCTCTACCCTCGCCGCAGGTGTTCGAGCGGTGCCAAGTAGGTCACGCAGCAGCTGCACGTTGACGTCACGCTCCCCTCGCAGTGCGCGCTGACGCCACTCTCTCCCTCGCCTGCCGCGCGCTCGCCGCAGCTGCCACCTCGTCCGTTCGCCCGCAACACCTGCCGCTACCGCCGCTCGCTCCGCTACCGCGACCGACAAAAAATTAACACCATCTTCCCAAAGGGCACCCTGACGGGATGCGAAGCACCCGCGTCAGCGCCGTTCAACCCGTGACGCCACCCGTGCGCAACGCTGCTGCTTCGCATCCCATCAGGGTTCCCTTTGGGAAGATGGTGTTAATTTTTTATTTTGTATACGGTTTTGTGGAGCCCAGACGCACTTTCCGTTTCAAAGAGCGATGAGTGAGGCGGCACCCAGGATGGCATTCATGTAAACATAGCTGACTACATGTGCACAAAAAACCGCGTTCACATGGACACCATGCGGACAACTCTTTTGAGTGAAGGCTCCCTGGGTGCTGCTGTAATCCCCTCTGGGGAGTTTCAAACATGCGTGATCCCTCAAAAATGCGCTGCCGAGGCGAGGACGTCAGTTTGTACTCCGGTGCAATGCTGCCCCCTCTTTTCGTCGGAAACGTCTGCTAGGATGAGCGTTCTCCCAAGAATCATGGCAGCAACACGAACTCGTCACGATGGTGGCGACTGGTTGTTTACATGAAACACAAAAGCGCGTTTCGCATGCAGTGGTGCCACACGCACGTTAAAATTGATATTAAATATGTTCTAAGCTATATCAGCGGCTGATATTTTTCAGACGATGCATGTGTGTCGACGCAAATCTATCCCACAAGTTATCTCGATCACCTTAAATGTTGTGTCAGTATTCCTTTAACTGGTGTTTAATTCACTGGGTCGTGATTGCATGACAATGTGAGTAACAAATGTGAAGCGCAAATAATCATGTAAAGTTCAAAAATTATTTGCACGAAAGTGACTTCCTGTGACGTGTTTTCTTCTCTTGTGCTTTCTGTGTCATTTAGAAATATATTGCTATATTTATTGTAAAATAAATATTTCTTGGACAAAAAAATGTCAGATGTGAATTTACAGCGACGTTGATGCGTTCGCGGCCGGACTGGTGGAGCGACGCGCGCAAGTGCGCGCGCGCGTCACTCCTCCAGTCCGCCCGTGTGGCAGTTTGCCTGTTTTCATCATCAGAAAAAAAAAAGATAAAATTGCCTGACCGACCCGGCGTTTTTTGAAAAATATAGGAGAGGGTGAGGAGGAAAATTAGAGAAAGAAGGACGAGAAAGGGTAGTTGGAGAATGAGGACAGAAGACCGAAGCGAAGATCTCGGCGCCCCCTCCGGAAAATGAAAAAGTCTCCGCCTATGGGCTGTTGACCCGAACGACGAGCAAGGTTCCATCCCGGACGCAGCTGTCACACTTTGATAGAGGCGAATTGCTAGAGACCCGTATGTGGTGGACGTTTAGGAGTGGTTTATCATCGTTGAGTAATAGAAATGTCTCTTATCGGAGTTATGTTTTCGTGGTATACGCTCTGACAATGCAGTATATCAGCGCCTCTTATCAACGGCGGAAAGTCTCCCTATACGAAACAAGTTCGCAGGCATATCGGCAGCTGTGTTCCAAATGCAGCCGCAGTTATCGGGTTCGAATGATGCACCTGTAGGAAGAACAAAATGTGCACTTATACGAGTCGAGGAGCGTTGCTGAATGGGAAGCTGCATCATAATCAGCCTTATCTGCTAGCAAAAACTGGGTTACTAACCTGACAGCGAGCCGTAAAAGTTTATTGAATGTGCCTACATCGATGATAACAATGATATTATGTGCGCTTAATGGATATCTGTCGTGACTCACATGCGAAAGTCGCGGCTTGGAGTGCCTGCCTTCACGCGGGGCCCATGAATTTTCGGGAGCTTCTGCTAGAGCTACCGTGCGCCTCTTGAGATCCTTCGGCCTTTCTGGGCGACTCTAATTAGAACAACCATCCTGTGTTTTTCCCCTCTTTTCTCCTTCTCATTTGGTTTTCTTCCGAACCCTTATTTCCCCATCCCATTGCACTTGCAGAGTAGTAAATCCCATACACTCGAACTTGGTTAATCTATCTATCTATCTATCTATCTATCTATCTATCTATCTATCTATCTATCTATCTATCTATCTATCTATCTATCTATCTATCTATCTATCTATCTATCTATCTATCTTCACGCTATAACGGTCGTCACAACGGCAATAGCGCTAAAACGATGCAACACTCCGATATGGCCGAGAAAGCTGAAGGCGCTCTTAGCGCTATTTGCGCTGACCGCGACGTTGTTTCAATCTAGATTAGTCAAATCTATGACGAAAAATTGTATGACTTGGAGTAACCAGAGCAAGGTACTTTGGATGACGACGAAAGAGTGCCTACACGAACCCCGCACTGATGTGTTGTGCTCTAAAGGCGAAGCACAGAGAAGCTTACCGCGCCCATGTGGTTGTTAGTTTCAAAAATTTTCTCGCTTAAAACAAAAACTACTACTTTAAAAGCTTTTGTGAGGATTACCCTACTACACAACGAGTTATAGGCCGCGTTTTTAATTGGACCGCTAGGTTAGTAAAGTAATGGCTCAATACGCATCAAAATGTGATTTTTGCCTACTTTGAAGTTATCTAGCCACAAGATATCGGCTTTACAAGCTCCCGCAGTATATGTGTCGCTTAGTATAGGATGCAGGAAATTCAGAACTATTGTTATATTTATTATAATTGATCCGGTGTTCTTGCTAAAGATTTCTGAATATGGTAAATTTCGTAATATTTCGTCATGGCCGAATATAACGTAAATTTAGAGAAATATGGCCAGACTGTTGTAGTAATGAAATACCGACACCTTAATAAAGAGCAAGAAATTGTACTAAATCCAAAGATCAAAGGAATAAACTTGTATGAATTTAGTATTTGGCGACACAGTTTCGCGTTTTGTCCTGAAAATTTTGTCCTGAAGAGCGATACTCGAATAATTACTTTCGATAATCACATGTAACAACACGATTTGTTTCAGCGGGATTGGCAGTGGTCGAACAACAACGTGTTATTGAATGATCCATATATATATATATATATATATATATATATATATATATATATATATATATATATATATCGGCAGCTGTGTTCCAAATGCAGCCGCAGTTATCGGGTTCGGATGATGCACCTGCAGGAAGAACAAAATGTGCACTTATACGAGTCGAGGAGCGTTGCTGAATGGGAAGCTGCAGTGAATATACTGTGCAAAATCAACATACATCGTACTGTCCTTCTTTATTCATTCCTAAATAAATAGCGGCCAATCTCTTTTTTTAACATACTATGTCACTTTACTGACTTATACCGCACGCGTCACTGCTGGACTGAAGTCAAGTCGCATCAGTTACTGCGAGTCTCGCAGGTGGCGACCCTCAATATCGCGGCTAAAGAGATAACCCCTGCGTTCGCCAAACCAAACAGTGCGCCACATTCCTCGGCATATTGTCAAAAGCGGAAGAATTGGAAGGAAGGAAGGGGAAAACAAAAAGGCGTCCGGTTGGCTACCCTACACTGGGGGAATGGGAAGGGGGAATAGAAGGATGGGAGAGAGAGAAAGAAGGGGAATAATGGAAAATACGTTGTAGGACAAGTCCAACTGTCAGAGGCGTTCGCGTAAACCAGTCATCTTCAACAAGCGGAAAAAGCGGAAGAATAAAAGCTTAAAAACACCCAAGGTCACTGCGGTGACACGTTTACAACTCGTCAGCACAGCCATTCATATACGGGATCACTCGGGGCGATACGTGCACCGACCGATGAGCTCACTCGCGTTGACGACAGCCAATTCCGAGCGATGACGCGTGCAGAACTGGGATCGTAGAAGCACGATTCTGTCTCGATACTTCCGTGCAGCATTACGGAATGCTGAACTCGAGGCCGTTTTCAGCACTCAAGGTCGTTGGACCGTGGCCGTATTCTTCGATGGCTGCCGAAGGCAACGAAGGCATTACTGACATGCCTAAAGTCGACAGGTCTCTGCGACCGCCTCTAGGCCATGTGCTTGTGCAAGTGTGTGCGAGATTAGTGATCTTCTCTCTCACTCCTCCTATTTTTCATTCCATAGCAACCTTTCATCCCTTTCCCCAAATCAGGGTAGCAAACGTGACTCGCGTTTGGTTAACCTCCCTGCCTTTCTTCTATCTATCTATCTATCTATCTATCTATCTATCTATCTATCTATCTATCTATCTATCTATCTATCTATCTATCTATCTATCTATCTATCTATCTATCTATCTATGGAATGCTACGTAGAGAAAAGTAAGAAAATTTATAAGTCCGTGCATTGATGCCCCGCACCTTGTTGCATTCGCGAGGATCTCAGTTTGCAAGTCTCGCAGCATTGGCCCTGTTGCACGGAACTATGTACTGAGACGAAGCATATTAGTTCTCAGAGCACGTATGCGGTCCACTCCTCCCCATTGTTCGCTTACTCCAGACGTGTTCCGGTTCGCTGCACGGCGTCACGAGTCGCGAGGACTCCTCCACGCGCAATACACATACAAGACCCTGAGTGAAGGTACCGGGTCCTCGTCCACTTGACTTTTTTTCGCACTTCATCCGCCTATTGAGACGCTCAGTGCGTGAATAACGTTTGCGACGGGAATGAGCAAAAATAAAAGGAGGGAAATTTTTAGGCTGATTAATAAACCAGACATGAATGAAGAAAGAATAATAGAGGTGTAATGTGCTGATCATTAGCCGAAAAAAAAATTGGCAGATCCCACGTGCAGTGGGAATCAAGGAAATGCGAAGCACGCATCAGGAAAGTAAATTGGGTTTCATTGTTGTTTCGCTATACCGAGTTTGGTACATATGAAGTTAACGAAACGGCCGCAAGAGTACCATGACTGTGGCATGTTAACCATGCCGCTCATACACGCATGTCATGATTCTAACGTTATGACCTGTCATTTACGTTCATCATGCAGTCGTGCTGTGCCATAGCAATTTTGGTTTACATCCCATTAACGAAACGCGTGGCATGTAATCATGGCGCCCATGACATGCATGTCATGCTTTTCATGTAATGACCTGTCATTTATGTTCGTCATGCAGGCATGTTGTGGCATGCCAATTTTCGTATACATCCCGTTAACGAAACGCGTGGCATATAAATCATGTCGCTCATGACATGCATCTCATGATTTTCATGTTGTGACCTGTCAGTTATATTCGTCATGCAGTCATGTTGTGGCATACTAATTTTCGTATACATGCCATTAACGAAACGGCCAGGCGAGTACCAAGACCGTCGCATGTAAATCATGTCGGTCATGACATGCATGTCACGATTTTCATGTTATCACCTGTCATTTATGTTCGCCATGCAGTCATACTGTGGCATACCAATTTTTGTATACATCCCATTAACGAAACGGCCAGTAGAGCACCAAGACCGTGGCATGTAAATCACGCCGCTCATGACATGCATGTCATGCTTTACATGTTATGATCTGTCATTTATGTTCATCATGCGGTCATGTTGTGGCATACCAATTTTCGTAAACATCCCATTAGCGAAACGGCCAGGAGAGCACAAAATCGTAGGCGGCTAGATAGATAGATAGATAGATAGATAGATAGATAGATAGATAGATAGATAGATAGATAGATAGATAGATAGATAGATAGATAGATAGATACGCTCAAAGTCGCAGAAGTTCGCTAAGAAATGCTTCGCATTAAAAGAAAAAACTAGCAATGCGCAGTTGTTTAGAGTATACACTGTTTCATCTTCACTTCAGGCTGGAAGTTGAAGAAGAAAGTACATACATGCTCGCGCGTACACAGACGAGCAAATCTCTCTCTCTCTCTCATTTTTGTATCTGACGCACAACTTTATCTTCACGGTCGCGCTGCTTTAAAAAGCAGTGTTGTTAATGTTTGTTACTGCAAATGCAATATCCGTAGTGCACGCAGTACAATGCCAGTCAACGCAGCACTACAATGTTTCTCATTCCGTCTTAACATGCCACACTACGGCACGCCAGACAAATAACACACGGCATGCACGTTATATTAGACCACACAGAGCACGTCCCACTCATCATACCACGCTACGCTACGTGTACACTACACCCCATTTCTTGTTCCACACAGTGTGGCGGCTTTTTCATTGTTCTGCGATTCCTTTTGTTTTCATAAACGAATAATCGAACTATAATTATCCAACTCAGCGAGATATTGCGAATGCGAAAGTTGTAGATCACGTTTTCAAATGACCGGCTGATGTGTTTCCAACTAATTTACGTGCAGTTAAAGAAAGCCCACGAAATATAGAAATAACCATGCCATAGCACCGTTCATTAAGCTCCTCATCTGCAGCGCGGTCGCACTCGGGACACAGAGCGAGTGGCGATGAAAGTGCGTCGTGCTTGCATGTGACGCAGTATAAGGGTACCATTCGCTTCTCCTCGCCGAATGACGTCCGAACACCCAAAGCACTCACTCACTCACTCACTCACTCACTCACTCACTCACTCACTCACTCACTCACTCACTCACTCACTCACTCACTCACTCACTCACTCACTCACTCTCACAAAACAGCGATTGTAGGCAGCGCGTATCCTGTGGCCACCGAAAACGCCAAGCGTGTCTCGGACATATGCAGGGTGAAAGAAACGTTACTCCGTGATCGGTCCTCTTCGGGCGCTGAGAGTTGTGAACGAACCAGACATGAACGCTGAATCACGTGGTTGTTTTTGTATATCGCGGGCTTGCTTCAAGGGTACGTGTAGAGAGATCCATGAAATGTACTTCGTCGCAAACGCTTCTCTCGGTCATTTTTTAGTTTTGTCGTATTGACAATTTGTTGCTGAATTGAATAACTAGGATGTTAGCTAATTAACTTGTGCTAATTAATTAGCACTGTAAAACGAAAAAAAAATCGGCGGATATAAATACACACACGAAGAGGCTGGGAGCAGAGGCCTTTCTTTCTTAGTTTTTCACAGGAGGTTCTATGGATCGTGTCTTGGCAAATAGGGCATTTTTAAGTACACACGAGTGCGCGGTCAGCCGCGCACCATGCTACCTATACGACCCGACAAGATACCAGCCGTCTGAGCAACATCCTAGTTGTGTAGCTTATCGGACACCCATCCTAGAGCGTCACGTTGTTCGAGCTTCGACCATTGTCTGGTCGTTGGTTCCGCCCTGCCCGCACTTAATTTTATTTGGCATGTAAACATGTAAGGCACGAGGACATGACAATAGAGCAGGCTGACAACTGTCACCCGTAGGCACTTAATTGATACAGACGCAAAACCGCAATGTCACACAACTGAGCTTGTTTCACACACGTACATTTGCAAGCGAAATTGAAGCACAGCTCGTGGAGCCCTTCACGCCAGCCTCGCGTTTTCCCCAAGGCAATATAGACTGACTCGGTATATAGAGTTAACGATAGGAGATTTATTCCTGCACTGGGCGTTTAGATCACGCCGATATCGGCTCTCCTTCGTCGAGCGAGGTCGAGAACGCGATGTGATGTCGTGAATTACGTACTGCGAGGGTCTCTATATACGTGTATTACCTGCCGGCTTCTCAGTGATCTTGCACTCGCTAAAAGTGTCACTGTCGGGCCCTTCATATCTAGCCCCGTGTAGGGCACGTGATATGGGATGAATGAACGCCGAGGTCCCACCCCCACTCCCGCCCTCGTAGCTCGTATTTTGATATTGATAAAACCGAGTGACTTTGAGAAATTGCGCAACTATACGTAAGTCCCTGTGGTTACTACAGAAATCCCTGTGGTTAGGTAGGGTTACGCGTCCTTTGTTAACGCTCAAGGGCCGTGTGACGGCAATGAAGCATTATGGCAGGGCCGTATACCACTTCAATCATAGGCTGGTTTGCCTTGTATATATACTCGTTTACAGTTACGTACGTATAGTGAACCCATCGAACGCTGTGTACGTGAGAGCCTTACATGCTCAGGTACTTCCTGAATATCAGACGCATGCTAGAATAAAAACAGTGATGCTTAAAAACGAATCTAATGCGTCTTAAAGGCAAACTGCAACGCATTATTACAACTCGCAAAAAAAAAAAATTGGCCGCGTATCTCCGTGCTTCGCTGCAAATGCCGTCGAAAGACGATAGCCTTCTACCGGCCGTACTACATGAGTCCCGTTTCGCGTGTTTCTATTTCCCCCGAGGAGTTGCGCAAGCGAGAGGGAAAACGAAGAGACGCGAGGAGAGAAAGGGACCGGCCGGAGTGGCGGGCGGCCGTTCCGAATCCCTGCCTTCCGTTCGGCACGGATGGATGGATGGATGGATGCTATGAGCGTCCCCTTTGTAGCGGGGCGGTGACATCTGGCCATGCTTTCGGGAAACGCAAGAAGCTTGCCTAGTACAGGAAACGGCCGCTTTTGCGCATCCTAACAAGCACTAGGGTCTTTAGAATTACGCATCTATATATTTTCTACTAAAGGAACGCACCGTCTAATACTTACGTACTGATGTTGCGACTCAGATATGCGTAATATTTGCTTTTTGGCCGACTGTGTTCAGAAGTATGAAGGTAGCCACCAGTTCAAGCTGGGTGGTCGTTGAGGAAGGGGTTCACCTTTCGCAGCAGGACACACACACACACACACACACACACAGACCAAAATTTGCCTGTCGTGTTGCTGCCCGTGTGATCTGTTATCTGCATTGCCCTGGGGTCTCGTCTTCGTGACGTGCACCCTCGGGTCCTTCTTCACGTCATCCGCGTCCTGCTGTGGTTGCTGCCGCTCCCGGCCGCGCCACTGCACCGACCCCGTGATCGGGGACCACCCTGCTGAGCCGGTGATGTTCTCGGAGGCCTCCCAACCTGCCAGAGCCATCTGCCGAGCACCCAACGGACCTGAACCTAGGAGAAGCAGCGCCTGCGGCTGAGCCCGGTGTCCTGCTGATACGAGAGTGCAGCGAGAGCTGCACGTGACCAGCCTACCAGACACGCCCCCCGTCCCGACGGCTGATTTAGCCAGCGTGGCGCGCGGCACCGCCCACTAGCCATGGCTTCACAATTTAACTTCCCGGTGAGGGAGAACTGTTTCTTGTTTAATGTACCTGACGGTGACGTGTCGATTGATGACCTCATTGACGCGATTGAGCTTACCGCGGGAGATGACAGTGTATTGGTGCTCCAACACATGGGGGGTTCCAAATTTCTAGTCTGCACGAGAAACGCGAACCAGGCAACCAAGCTCATGGTGGCTGAGGGGTTCAGGCTAAACCACGAGAAGGTGGCGGTGGAAGCGGTCGGCCCACCTGTCACATATGTGAACGTATATCGCCTGCCTGCATATCTCCCGGACGACGTTCTGACAAACGCCCTACAACAGTACGGCAAAGTTAAGAGTGTTACTTTTGCCACGGTCGCCACCAGGCAAAATAAACTCAACGGCGTAAGGGTAGTAAAGATGGAAATGAGCAAGCCGGTGCCCAACTTTACCACCATTCAGGGCCATAGGGTCATGTGCGAATACCGCGGCATGCGCCGGGTGTGTGCTCGGTGCGGCGACGACGGCCACATGGCCTCCGCGTGCACGAGGCCGTACTGCAAGCGCTGCGGTGTTTTCGGCCACGATACGGAGGGATGTGTCGAAGAGTGTAAGCGTTGCGGCGGCCACCACGGTACGCGGGATTGTTTCCGCCGCAGATCTTACGTTGCGGCAGCACGTGGCTTCCCGCCCGCGAGCGACCCACCCCCCAATAGGGACCAGAGCAGCGAACCGGCCTTATCAAAGGCGTCGACGTCTACGTCAGGCCTACAAGTCCTGAAGCCAAAATCCCCGCTCCCGACAAAGAAAAAGACACCCAACTATTGGGACGGCGACAAGACCGAGGAGAACGATGCTAGGAGCGCAGCGACGTCGTCGTTAACACACCAAGGCGACCAGAAAGATGGTTCCGAGGACACGGCCAGCGTGACATCCGATAGCGACCACTTAGCTATATGCACTTCGGAGTCTAGCTCAGCAGAACCGTCTCCAAATTCGTCTCCCTCGCCCACCTCCAGCGGCGAGGAGCAGGCTGTTCCCACGTTCGCCGCGAGCCTTGATACCGCCCAGACGGCGTCGCCAAACGCGAACACCGAGAGCTTGGCACAGCCGCCCCTTGGGATGAGTCGAGTGGCCTGCCTCGACGACGCGCCCATCGTTAGTTGCGGACGCTACGTCCTCCCTCCCGACCACGCTTACGTCATCCCGGCGTCTGATCCCGGCCCAAGCCGCCAGGCGCTAGTAGACAGTAGGACGGAAGCTGCGCCCCCCACCGCGGGCGCGTCCCAGCCCGGACTGGGCCAGCGGCACCGCTCCCGGTCGCGTAGACGGCAGGGAGATAGAGATGGAAGCGAGCCGAAGGAGCGAGCTGGGAGCACCGAAAACAACTTGCGTCGCTCCAAAACGGCCGTAGTTAGTAGTGACAGCGATGCGGCACGACGCGCCGAGTCAAAAAAGCCGCGGAAGGGTTCCTTAGGGGACGGCAGCCCTGCCCCGCGAGGGGACCCGAAGCCCTAACGCCTCCTCGCTGTCGTCGTCTTGTTCTCGGCACCGCCTGCTCCCTCCCCTTTTTTTTTGTCATGGTTTGTGCCGCCTTGGAAACTGATCCCAACACCGCTCTCCCCTGCTTATCATGTCTGTGCTCGCAGCAAGGTACGCCTCCCTCTCTGTCACCCAGCGCCTGGGTGATAAGGCCTGGCCAGCTGCCTCTGCTATCTCGCCGATCGCCTGAGCGGCGTTTGCGCTCGACCGCCTTTCGGCTACCGGGCGCGCGCCTTTCCGGCACAAAAGGGGGAAGGTAAAAGAAGCGCTATCCTCACCCCACCGCAACCAGGTCGGCACCACTCCGTCTCCCTTACTCAGATGGTCTTGTACCAACAACGTCCGGCACGCGCCCACCCCTCTCCCCCCTTCCCTTTCCGCGCAGGCGCTCCTGAAGGTCTCTCGCTCTCCACTCTGTAGGGTTCCTCCGTCCGTCGCCCTCCACACCCCCTCCCCTGCACCCTCTCGCCTTCTTCCACAACCCGAGCAGCCGTTGATGCCAACTTTTAAGTTCGCAACCTGGAACGTCCGCGGTTTTCGCGACAAGTCTAAGCAAAGGGACATTTTGTCGTTTGCCCAGGCTCAAGGCATCGACGTCCTCTTTATACAGGAAGCAAACTTCAGGTCCCCGCTAGACGTGGTCGCGTTTCGGCGCGACTTCCATGTGGACGCGTTCTTTTCCCTAACTAGCTCCAGAGCTTGCGGAGTGGGCGTTATCTTCGTCTCCGGTCGTTTCCGCCAGAAATCTCACTGCACTTTCGGTGCGGACGGGCGTATGATAATGCTCGACGTCTACATAGAAGGCAAGAGGGTCCGCTTTATCAACTTATACGCCCCCGTTACGCGGTCGGACACGAACAGTTTTTTCAAAGATCTGCACCAACTCCTACTGGAGCCCCTTCCACACGTCCTGCTCGGCGACTTTAACTGCGTCGTGGACTCCCAGCGCGACGTCAGGGGACCCGGCCAGGGCAGTTCGACATACCAAGCCAAGGAGCTGGTTAAGATCCTCCGACACCTGAGCCTCACAGATGTCTGGGTGCATTTACATAATGATCATTTCGGCCCAACTAGGCTATCAAAGACCAGTGCGAGCAGGATCGACCGCACCTACTTGCCGGACTACCTGCTCGCCTCCGTGGTAGAATGCGAGGTTGGCGATCTCCCGGGCAACCTCTCAGGCAAGTCTGACCACCTCCCATTGGCAACAACGGTGAGAGGCTCCCCTGGCTTTAGCAGCCACAACCTCCGCTGGCGACTCGATCCCTCCCTGCTACACGACGAGGTCTGTGTCCAGCGGGTCAGAGACCGCATCCGGGAGTCGTTGGAGAACGTGCCCTCATTAACTCCGCATGTATGGGACACCCTGAAAGAACGCTGGAAGAAGCTTCTTCAGGAGGAAGGCAGGGACAGAAAGCGACGACTCTCGGCCCAAATGGGTGAAATCTTACGCAGAATGCGGATCGTGAAGGAGGCTGAGTCGCTCACCTCCTGTACAAGAGAGTACCTCGAAACTCTTCAAGTAACCTACACTCACCTGCTGCAACTCAAGACACGGAGACCTGGAAAGGAGCCCGATCCCCCAGGCTCTTCTACCGACCCGGGTTCGAGAGACGTGTACGGGAATGGTGGCGTGAAAATTACGGAGGCGAAACGACTGGACGGATCAATCACCTCAGACCCGGGAGAAATAGCAGACATTTTCCGCGATTATTTCTCGACACAGTTTCATGAGCCCGACTCGGCCGAAGAGAACCCCAACAGGACGCAGATCGGCGAGCTTTGTCGAGACCTCCGCCGCCCAGGCGAGGAGGAGCTCACCGACCTATGCTGTGAAGCCTCAATGGAGGAACTGCGCAGTGCCATCCGGAACATGCCATCAAACTCAGCCCCAGGGTCAGACGGCCTCACGGCAGGTTTTTATGCCACCTTTCTGGAAACTCTGGGTGAAACTCTGCTCTCACTGGTGAACGTGATCCTCACGCAGCACAAGAAGCCGGACTCCTTCAGGGTAGGGCGGATTGTGCTGCTCCTCAAGGATGGCGCTCCACCAAACGAACCGGCTTCGTGGCGCCCGATCACGTTGCTGAATGTGGACTACAAGATCGTGGCATCCATAATAAATAGCAGGTTGAAGGCCCTGCTGCCAAACATCATCTCCCCGTTCCAATCATGCGCCGTGCCCGGACGGTCAATCTTTGCAAATTTAACGGCCACCAGAGACATTTTCGAATACGCCGCACGGAAAAAACTCTCCGGCGCCTTCTTTTCTCTTGATCAGGCGAAAGCCTTCGACAGAGTGAAGCACAACTACTTACTCGATGTACTGCGCGAGTTTGGCTTCCCAACAGACTTTGTCGCGCTGGTGAGACTCTTGTACAGTGACTTGACAGGCAGCGTCGTCGTGAACGGCTCCATAACGGCGGGTTTCGACTACACGAGGGGCATAAGACAAGGATGCCCGCTGGGCCCAACTTTCTTTATCATCTCTCTCGAGCCGTTGCTGGCGATGCTAGCCAGCAATGAGCGCATCAGGGGGTTCCCCCTGACGGGGACTGGCGAGATCAAAGTCCTGGCTTATGCTGATGACATCTCCCTTTTTGTACGCGACACCCGGAGCCTTCGAGAATTTTGGAACACATTTAACCGCTACGCTGAAGTCTCAGGGGCGAAAATAAATGAGGGGAAGAGCAAGGCGTTGCTGTTCGGCTCCTTCCCCAGAGAGTCGTTAGGGGAAATCCAGACGGTTTCGATGGTGAAGGTGCTGGGTATCTTCTTCACGTGTGACGGCGTCGCGGAGGCAACGTGGCAGAGAGCTCTGGAGAGGGCCCACCTGGTGGCAACCCGTATCCAGCACCTTGACCTCACACTCCGAGAGAAGGCCCTGGCGGTCAAAACAAGCGTATGTGCTTTCGCAAACTACGTCTGCCGAGTCGCTGTCATGCCATCGAAAACGGCAAGCCAGCTTAACAGTATCATTAATACGATCCTTTGGGATGGCAAACCCGCGCCGGTAAAACGGAACCTCCTGCAGTTGCCGGAGAGCGAGGGAGGCTTAGGGCTTCCTCACGTCGTGACAATAGGTAGGATCCTCGCTTTGAAAACGGTCCGGCTCCTTTATCAGGCGAGCGACTTCTTCGGGAAGGGCCTCCTACTGTACTGGTGCAGCACGAACACCAAGCACCTCGATGCGGACAGGCACACTGGCCCGGTGGCAGAATTCCCTTCCGCGTTTTACAAGATGACGGAGAACACCAAGCGCATGCTGGATAAGGACGCCTCCTCCTGCGACATCGACAGAGACCCACCTGCGCGCATCGCGGAAACTCTAACGCGCAGCCAGCTCTCGCCGGAGGAATGCGGGAAAACAGCATCCTGGAAGCGGTCAAAAGCGAAGCTGAGTCGCGGCCTCCCAAGGGAGGTGCACGACTTCATGTGGAAAAAGAATTGGAAGGTTCTCCCAACTCGGAAGAGGTTGCACCGGTTCGGCATAGTTCCCTCGACTCGCTGCCCGAATTGCCGAGCTGAAGAAACGACGGCGCACGCGCTTCAAGAGTGCGCCGCAGCGAAACCCGTGTGGCGCTTAGTAGCCAAAGACTTCGGTATAAGGTCCCCCCCAGCTCTTGGACGGAACAGAGGTGCTTTCGCCAGACTGGTGGTTGCCTGCACACTGTTCGTCATCTGGAAACGGCGGTGCCTGGCGGTGGCGAGAAACACTTCAGTAAGAGCTGCCTACCCCGCGGTTTCCCGGATCAGACGGTTGCTCTGGGGTTTTCTTACTCGGGAACTCGAGGCCTCCGGGGAGGAAATGTTTCTCCGCCGCTGGCACACAAAATTTTTCCTAGTTAAGAATGGGCGCATTTCACCCCCCATTGTGCCTTACTAAGCCCCGGCCCCCCGGGTTATCCTGCATTAAAATGAATCTGTGATGTATTATTGGTAATCGGCATTGCCCGCGAAATAACTACACGATCTGCGCGTTTTTTTTCCTGTGGCTTTTTTTTTTGTACTCACGGAAACAGGGGTTTTCCACTGTATAAAGTCTTGGGACTACTCCCCTACATATGTGTACGCCTCTTCTGTGTTTAAGCGGCACATGAACCATCCGCTCACTCTTGTACACGTAGCCCCGCGTGAATACACGTTTTTAAATTTTGTGTACGCGTGTCTGCGCCCCATAGTTCAGCCAAGCGGCTGTTAGAAATTGTATAACGGTCCTTTCTCCCTTTTTTTCCTAGTGACGCGAGTCTCCCGGCGCTTTTGTATTTGTGGATGCTTTGTGTCAAGAGTTTTGTGTCAAATAAACTTCCCTTTGTGACCAAAATTTCTGCGTTGAAGTATCCCAAGAAAGACTATCGTCTTTAAAAGAAAGAAAAGAAAAACCTAGTGTTGTATGGGAAGACAGCCTCTGGGAAAGAATAAAGAAAGAACAGTTTCTATAGAACGTTGCCGGGTTAGTCGAGAAAAGCACACAGCAGTGTAAGCTTATCATGAAAGAAATTCTGCGGATCACAAGCATGTTGGGAATCGATATTATGCGAAGCAATCGGCTCGGAATTTCCCCATGCCGAATTGTTTGGCACTCATCCAAGTGTTACAAGTATAGCATCAACGTCTGTGTGCAAACTGTGCAAATGCACAGTGTATGTATGTGATATATGATGTACCGGCGCGGTAAGGGCCACCGTGGCTGTGTGGTAGCGTGCTTGAGTGGCGCCTCGGGGCAACGCCACCTAGACAAACTTCGTTTGTCTAGGTGGCGTTGCTCGGGGCCGCGGTTTCGATTAACGCGTCTAAGGTTGACGCTTGTCTCTGTCTGCTTGTTATGCTACATCTGCATCTGAAGCTACAACAAACGGTGTGTCTTTCTCATGTTTAACCCACGCCAAGTGTGCTTTCATGAACTTCTTTATGTCTATTTTGGTTGGCCCTTAATTACAACAGAGTGCCACGCATGTTAAGTATCAATCACCTGTGACGCATACCGGCGTAACCAGGGCCGAGCACTGCGGCTAAGAGCCACACGTGGCCGTTTCATCGTTAACCGTGGCGTAATTTATCTCTTGGGTTTTACGTCCGAAAACCACGATATGATTATGAGAGACACCGCAGTGGAGGGCTCCGGAAACATCGACCACCTGGTGTTCTTTAACGTGCACTGACATCGCACAGTACGCGGGCCTCGACATTTCGGCCCCATCGAAATGCAGTCGCCGCGCGGCCGAGATTCGATCCCGCGCGACCTTCGGATCAGCAGCCGAATGCCACAGAAAAAAATTGGCCGCGTATCTCCGTGCTTCGCTGCAAATGCCGTCGAAAGACGATAGCCTTCTACCGGCCGTACTACATGAGTCCCGTTTCGCGTGTTTCTATTTCCCCCGAGGAGTTGCGCAAGCGAGAGGGAAAACGAAGAGACGCGAGGAGAGAAAGGGACCGGCCGGAGTGGCGGGCGGCCGTTCCGAATCCCTGCCTTCCGTTCGGCACGGATGGATGGATGGATGGATGCTATGAGCGTCCCCTTTGTAGCGGGGCGGTGACATCTGGCCATGCTTTCGGGAAACGCAAGAAGCTTGCCTAGTACAGGAAACGGCCGCTTTTGCGCATCCTAACAAGCACTAGGGTCTTTAGAATTACGCATCTATATATTTTCTACTAAAGGAACGCACCGTCTAATACTTACGTACTGATGTTGCGACTCAGATATGCGTAATATTTGCTTTTTGGCCGACTGTGTTCAGAAGTACGAAGGTAGCCACCAGTTCAAGCTGGGTGGTCGTTGAGGAAGGGGTTCACCTTTCGCAGCAGGACACACACACACACACACACAGACCAAAATTTCTGCGTTGAAGTATCCCAAGAAAGACTATCGTCTTTAATAAACCACCGCGGCGGGGCAATCGTGACTTACCTGACGAGTATATCGTTTTAGCGATGCATAGATCGATCATTCACGTTCGTCATGGTATCGTAGCGTTCGTACGCTACAATACCAATTATAGTATGTAGCAAGCGAACAAGACGACCAGGAGGGGGCCGTGACGTAGGATAGATAGATAGATAGATAGATAGATAGATAGATAGATAGATAGATAGATAGATCAGGCAGGGAGGGAGGGAGGGAGGTTCAAATTTGCTCAAGTTCGTCAAGAAACGGTAAAAAGGAAGGAACGCGCCGCCATTACAACAGTAGTAAGAAATTAAGCTTGATCCGGAATGTTGCGAATGAGCAAGGTTCCTCGGTGAGGTATTCATGATTCATAGCGTCGACAGTTGACTACAGCATTAAGTCGTAGTAATTACTTAAGCCGGTTATTCTTTATCTTTCTTTTTTTAATGCGCTCCGTCCCGCGCATTGAGGTTTAATCGCGTGTTACAAAAGAGGAAATGCGACCGCCACGTGGATATGAAGTAGTTGTGGGAGGCTCAATGCTTTGTGAGTTTATTTTTAGATTGGCAAATAACGCGAGAGAAGTAGAAGAGAAGAAGCGCTTCGTAATATTTCCAGCTTCCCCTTATTGTTCATCTTGTTCTCCTGCGTCGTTTACTGGTGTGATGAACCAACGATACGCAAGCCAACGATGCGCTCTGAGCTGTTTTTATTGGCTTTTCTTTTTTGTTCTTCTCCGCGTGTTGAGAATGAGGTTGTACATCAGGATGAGATGAGCTCAAGGTGGCGGCACCATAATCACTTGGTCATGATGGCGAAAGCACTACGAAGACTACGCCATAGCTAAAATGGCATCGCTTGCGGCAGCTACGCATAGTGCCACAACCCACGCCTTGGAAACGAAGTTGGAAATCACCTTTGCCTTGAGCAATTCAAAAACAAGTTTTTTTTTTTTTTAAATAAAAGTGTTTCTCAAGTGTATTCTTTTTTTCTGGTTGTATGTGCTATTTTTGAGAGTTACAGTCAGTGCGTAGTACGTTGTGTATTTCAGTCACGTTTTCCGAAAACTCTGGAAAGAAGCACGGCCGGGCTTTGTTGCCGTTCTAGCTCACAATACATGCAATCGTGGAAATCGCAATAAATAAATAAATAAACAAATTGAATAATTAATAAATATCTGGCAGAGACATGCAAAAGCCTCTGTATAGTCAGCCACATAAATAATGATGATGATGATGATGATTTCATTGTTCCGCCAGATAAGGAGGCCCCTTGCTTCCCCTCTATGGCACACGTCACACGTCGCAGCCACGTAGCTGCGACGTGTGACGTAAGCAAGCGGTGTCGTCATGTGATGACGTCACTGCTTTTTCGCGTGACTTTTGGCACCATTCATGTTCATGCCGGACGCTGCGGCGAATTTTTCTTCTTATGGGCCATGTACTAAACAAAAGACACTTCCATGTATTAAAACGACACTTCCATGTTGTAACCAAGCCTTGCAATGAGTCCAATTGCTTTCCACTGGTTTGATTGCAAATTCACTTTATAGCAGTACTAAATGCGCAAGTATGTTTCTCCTCACTTGCTTTTTCCTTCACATTCAGCGATATGTAAACTACACCGCTAGTACTCTGCGAGCATCGGTTACGTTTATAAAGCTGATTCAAATTACGTGGCCGCTTGATGGGCCCAGATAAAGGTGCAAGCGAAATTTAATAAAATGCAATTTTGTCATTGATGTCTTCGTACGGCCAACCTGCGCAACTTCAAATGAGTGCATGTCGTCGACCCCCTCAATTCCTGTGTCCTCCAACATACTCGAGGTCTCGCCGTAAGCGCCGCATCTACTCCCACAATCTGTTTCCGTTTTGGAACTTGGGGCAGACAATCTTCGTTCGCCATCGGATATATCGTCCGTGTATGACGGTCGCCACGTTGTTTCCATTTTTCCACAAAAATGTGGCATGCGTGCTCCCGTGCGCGAACGCGTCTCCTCGTCCTATCTTTTTTTTTTCTTTTTTCTCGATCCGAAATCGTAAGCGGAGACAATGAATTATTCATCCGTCGCTCCTTCCTATAGGGACGGCGGTATCTCCTGCCTTTATCGCGTTATCTATTTACATCGATGTCTATCAATCGCTTCAACCAGTGGCCTGCCGGAGGGTGCTTACGTCGATGTTATATTTATGCAGCATAAGAATGCGGCACACATAGACATGTTTATCGGAAACCTCCTTCCAATCTCAAACGACTCCCCCCCTCCCCTCCTTTAAGTCATTTCGCAGAAGTACATTTATAGACGAGTACAGGGTTTATAGAATAATGGTGGAGAATGCATGAAACCCCACACACACCCTTACGTCGCCTCTGTACGCCTCTAGGCTGTAGAGCCGCCTCGCTCTATACCATGAAGGTCCTTACACTTCTTTGCATCACAAACGAAGCCCTCTGCATGACGTCAATACTTGTGGCCGTCGACCGCTCTCGCCATGATTTGCCGATCTGCGGAGTTCACTCTGAGCGCACTCGAATAGCACGCCTCTGAGGAGACGGATCTTTTTTTTTTTTTTTTTTTTTTAGTAGCAGCTGCCCTTCCACCTTTACCTGCAGTGCGAGGTTAATCTGTGCCCTCTTATACGCAAGCACCTGCGCATGTTCTTTTCCAGGCTTCGGCGAAGGCGGACGTTTCGTACTCTCCTCGGTTGCGTTTAACTCGATCCTCGGGCATTTTTACTTTGTTCTCCAGTCTCGGATAATGAGGCACTCCGAAGAAGACAGACCCCCTAATTGCTTTTCTTTCTCTTATTATCCTCGCTGCCACTACTTCCAGTTGCTTTTTCTGTTCTTATTTTATGTAAGTATGAACCAACTAACTGGACAGCGAGTGTTCCTTTTTCTATTTATTTTTCTTTTTCGTGGATGTTCTCCAGTACTTTGTGCGTGTGGTCACCGTGCACGAACGTGAAGCCATGCTTCGCATATATATAGCCATTGGATACCTCGCTGAGAACTAAGGGTGCAGTCCAGGTGTCCGCTTGTTTGTTCTTGACTGTTTTTCGCACCCTGACGCAGCCCAGTTGTTTCCTTCAGGGCTTTTTTTTTTCTTTTTGTTATAACGACCGTGCGGCTCAGGTAGCCACGAACTACGTTTAGTTCTCTGTGACGCATGTGGCATGTTTGTTTGCGAGTATGTTGATGGGACACTGAAGAGCGCAATTATTTTTCGTGTATTACTAAATTAAATGAAACAATATAGATCGGATGGCCAGAATTCCGAATACACACATCGCACAGAATTTTCAGAAAAAGTTTCACGACCCCTTTAACTCAGACGACAGTCTTAGCAGCTTTAGACATGGGCAAAACGGCTCCCTGTAGTGGGCGGCTCCGCTACCTGAGATTAACCGAATCATTTGGACGGCCCACTGATTCACTTAAATCACTAGCCCGTCTTATGCATTTTCTGGTCATGTGGTATTGATAAAAAAGATAAATGCGTTGGCGTTGTATAACGAACTATAAGTACTTCGACAGTGTCTGGTAACCGTTGAATATACGCTATTTGTAAACGCGCTATGTTAATTTTTATTAACCAGTTTTCGTACCGGAAGTTATATCCTTTGGTGATACTACACCAGTGAGAACACGAGGAATTTTCCAGAAAAGGAATATTTCTAATGGTCCTTGCGGGTTCACTCGAAATATTGTTGGTTGCTTGAGAATGCGAACACCATATATAAACTTTATTCAGTTATGAGCACACGCGCTCAGAACGGTCACCGACGCACCAACACCACCGTCTTTTGTAAACAGCGACTAGGAGAAATGCGCATTTGACCTTGTTTTTCCTCAGAGAAACGTCTTTCATCAATAATGTAGACCAAGAACTCCGACATTAAGGCAAATTTTATGTGAATCAGTATCACCATTGTTTATTCAAATAATAAACAAATAAAATTGTATTTTCCTGTAACGACAACGGAGGAAAACAAATGTTCCTTTATAATAATGGCAGCGTAGAACTCACAGTGTCTCCCTGCATGCAAGATAGAAACTCTCTTCACAGAAGTGATAATAGTTACTGGTACTTTACAGGCCAAATCGCTATGTGATTATAGGCACCGTCACGGTGGTCTAGTGGCTACGGTACTTAGCTGCTTTTTCGAGGGTAGCGGAATCGAATCCCGGCTGCGGCTGCTGCATTTCGATGGAGGCGAAATGTTAAGGCCCGTGTACTGTGCGATGTCAGTGCGCGTTCAAGAACCCCAGGTGGTCAAACTTTCCGGAGGCCACCACTATATGGCGTCTCTCATAATCATAGCTGGTTTTGGGACGTAAAACCCCAGAAATTAATCTTCCCTAATGAAATCGCTGCCCATACTTAATGAATCGCGACTCACCCGCTGTTATTAAAGAAAGGCTTCGAACCGAAGAGTCGATTCACCACGGATCTACTCCTCTGTACGCCATGATCACGCATTTTTCACTCCGGCTGACGTGGCTTCAGAATCGTCTGGCCCACACGTGAGGGCATGATCACACATTTTCGCCTCGACTTACCGTAGTTTCAGTCGTACTGGCTACACGTGAGGTTATGATCACGTATTCTTGACCCCGGCTGACTTGGTTTTCACAATCATAATGGAGCGTGATCGAACGCATGATTACACATTTTGCGCCCCCTTTCGGAATCTTCTGCACCAGGTTTGCGAGCATGTCAACTCATGACTTTACTGTACGGAAAGTACGGTAATACACGGCACCTCATTGTTGGCAGGTGCTTTTTTTTTATCTGCTAGGCATGGCCCGATCACTCGAAGTCAAGTCAACAGGTGTATATCACGCACATCTTGCCAACTAAAATACTTGCTGACCACGACGGTACGGTATCCCACTGCTGGTTGTAGGTTGTGTATATATATAGTATATATATATATATATATATATATATATATATATATATATATATATATATATATATATATATATATATATATATATATATATATATATATATATATATACTGATAATTTCATAAGGACACACATTGCGTGTATGAAACAAGACAAGGAGATACCGTTTAGTCTAGCGTGTGATTTAAATGCATACACACCATGCATAGAGAGTGTGTATCCATATTTTCGACTTTGTTTTCGGGATGTACCGGGTACAAATCCCTGGGCGTGCAGACACGGGCAAACGCGCTGTAATGACTGAAGGCAACTATACGATGAGATAGGTGGTAGGAATAGAACGCGGTCCCCCGCGGTGCCAACCAAATACGCTACCATTCGTCCGTGGTAGGCTGTTCGCGCTCGGTCTTCGTGTGTGTTAAGCGCTCTTACAGCAGTGTATACGAAACAATACATATGTATTGCTATAACTCAATAGGCTACTACTGTCCACGTTTGCTCGTTCTCCCAGGAATGTTCCAATGAACCACGCTTTCGATATGGACAGTATGGTTAATTTCTCTCCGACAAAACGTAGACGCCACAGTGCTAACCGCAGTGCTGCCCATTTCAACCACCGTAGCAATAAAGAGTTCCCACAACCACACAAGTCTCCGCCACGGCTCAGGTGCTTCAGTGAAAAAAAAAAAAAAACTGAATTTATCAAAGTGAAATCCATAAGAAAAGATGTAAACCACGACATGACTAAATCCCACACACATCGCAGCTTGCTCTGTAATTTGAATGTACGAGAAAACATAAATCTCTTACCAGGAAACTCTAATGCTTCCAGCGTTCGATAGAGAAGGCACTAATTTTAATGAATATTGTATAAGAATTAGGGCGATGTGACGGCCGGGGGTCGACGGCACTGGCATGGCCAGGAGTATTTTTCGTGCGGTGTTATACGATGCGGTGTGTAAATATCGTAGGCGGAAAGTGCAGCGCTCATAATACTTCGAGTGGTGTCCTTCGCCGAAACGACCCCCCTCCCCCCCCCCACTTTCTATGGCTACGCCCCTGCCCTATGACGCTGCATAGCGTTTAAAGGGGAAGCTTAAAACTTATTTGTCTTTTTTTTTCTGTTTGAACGGAAAATGAGGAGAAGAGAACCCAACGGATTTTTCTTTTTTTTTTTTTATGAACCAACCAGCGAGTAATTTGGTTTGAGGTGATTCGTTTCTCTAAACCAACGTGCATGACGTAAAGAGAAAAGCTGGTTAAAAAAAAAGGAAAGCTGCATTCCGGCGAAGCTTCATATATATATATATATATATATATATATATATATATATATATATATATATATATATATATATATATATATATATATATATATATATATATATATATATATATACATGGACGGCGAGCGAGCTTCCCACTCTCGATGCTTTATATGTCAAGTTGTTTATTACGATACGAGTTTGGCCACACGCAACGACGTTCGTGGGGTATTCCATCCTATAGATGTCTCAAAGTGGCTCTCCGTATTTTATCTAGCGTTTTGAAACTTTGTGGGCCGTTTGAAGGTTCTGGTATAAGGAAAACATGCATATGACGGCAGGACTTGCTGCCGTAAGTTTCCATCGTCCTGTGGAACAAAAAAAGACGAAGGCGAACGTATGGCCCGTGGCTTTCGTTTAAAAGCAGCATAACTAACTACGCCGAGCCATTGCGCATTTTTTTAAGAACAACTAAAGAAATCGAAGGTTAGGTGGTTAGGCTTGAGTAATTAACTATACTAGACCATATAGGAGGGACAAAGTAAAATTTAATGGGTGGTTGTATAACACGCTTTCCGTCGTCGCTGACGGTAAATTAAATGCCGCGATTATGCAAGTGCAGACACCAATGACCTCTATCGTTCCATTAGCGACCGTTATCAGCTTTGGGGTATTCCAAGCTGTATTTACATATATATGCACGACGCGCCGTTCGAATCACCTTCGTAGGGGCTGAGTGGTATCTCGGTGGATGATCTTCGCACACGTGTGAGACTTCGCGTGAGAGAGCGCTCTTTCCGCAACTCTTGTCAAATGATCATCAATAGTTGGTGCGAGTTCACGGTCTAGTTGTTATCTAAAGTGTCTTCAGGTACCTCGCTTGCTCGGTGCGTGTGCATTTATAGTGGTCTTTTTTAATTCAAATGGTGAGGGGAGCGCGCTGACTGCCTGGGAATTGTGGGTCGCCTAACTGGCAAAAGCGAGGGCACAGTGCTCACCGGAGACCGATTTGGAATGGGAATTTTGCAGCGGAATAACAATAATAATTTTGGGACTTTACGTGCCAAAATAACGATATGCTTACGGTTGCACGCCGCAGTGCAGGCCGGCTCCGGAAATTTCGAACACCTGGGGTTATTTAACGCGCTCCTAAATCCGAGTAAGCGGGCCTCTCAACAACACCGATGACGACAATGACAAGAACAACGGTTACAACAGCAGCTACACCAACAATATCAACAACGGCAAGAACAAGAACAAAGGACAGTGACAACTGTTATGCTGTGAACGGGATGCTGGGAAGCCACTGAATCGGCTACAGCGCCAGATGAAGAGGCTGTATACAAAGAACTCGAACTGTCGTTCCTTGGTGTTTCCATAAATGAGATTTATAAACGTTCTCTCTTTCTTTCCCGTATTTTGTGCGTGCGCCTGTCGCCATGGGAACAGAGCACTGCTATGAAAGAAGGCTGCGAGCCACAAACGAAGAATAAGTCATAGCGAGAAGACGACGACATCTGGTCGACGAGATGCAATAGCACTAGTTGAAGCACCGTAGACACGTGAGACTTTTTGCCATATACCACACGTCGCCTCACGAGAAAAATACGGGTATGAGTTATTTGTGTCGTGCTCAACTCATCTTTTGTCTTGCTTTTGTCTTGCATCTTTTGTCTTGCTGAGCGTAGTTGAGATTCCGCGCTTACACTTTGTTTTGATGTGTTAGCTGTTTGCCATTTATGAATTGCGACACAGAGTGACGCGGACAAAAATCATGACAGCTCCACTAACATGAAACCTGGAAAGGTGCGAAGCATGCGGCGATGCGCCGGTGTTTCCCACAGGGAACGTCAGTCGCTGCTAATGGGCTTGCACCTCACTGTTGGCATACACCCAGACAGTGTATGTGTAGGGCTGTCGGCGTCACATACACTGTCTGGGTGCACTGCCTCCAGGGTGGGCCCACACAATTTTCCCAACTGAATTTGACAAATCTTTGTTATTAATGCAACTAAATCATAACTATTCCTTTATGTTAAATTATTGGTTTAAATTATGTTATTTTAGTTCGAACTGGTTTTATCCATTACACACTTGTTTTTTGACGATCGTTTGACGGCTTGACTTACCGTAACGACAAGAGACACCAGCAAGCCGAGACTCTAAGGTGCTTCGCCCCTAACGGATGCCGCACATCCCACGCGCTGTAGGAATCGGTGCGAATCGGTCAGCCAAGGAGATGGCCGTGGCGCATTGCTTGAAATTGAGCCAAGTGTTTCGAGACGGATCAACGTTTTTGTGTCAATCTAGTAGCCGTGTGCGTGACGCGGGTCCGAATGGAATATAGGTAGCTTGAAGTGTGCCCTAACGTCGACGCTTACGTTAAAACACTTATGAAAGTTATATCGGGGAAATGCACGCTCGGATGCACTGACATGTTTATCGTGGGGACCATTCGTTGGAGCACGTTATCCAGTGCTAGGCGACAGTGACTCTGTGGCACACTAGCCATTAGCCACCACTATCCAAAATTAGCATGAAATAGCCAACACTGACCTACAGTTAGTCATCTTTTGCTGACATCAGCACGCGCTACTCAACATTTACCAATGTTAGCCATCCCTCAACATTAGCCAGCGATAGTTAAAACTGCACACTTTACCCAGCTCCTGTGCCCGCGTTAATCCAATACTACCCGAAGTTGTTAGCAAGCACTAGCCTCCACTATAACCGAAGGTTACACGAGGTTATACAGTCCTTGCCAACATTAGTCACCAGTAGGACACCATTAGCCAAAATTGGCAAACACTCGCCAACGTTACCAGCGCCTCCAACCACATGATCGGATGGATGGACGGAATTTCTATCTGCCCTGAGCTCGCAATGCTTTGGCGTTGGGTTAATGGTGTTGGTATTGTCCAGGATTACGAAATGCGCGAACGTCGCAGTGTATGGAGGGAAAAAAGGATCTAAGAAAATATCAAGACCAAGCAGAGGTGCATGGCCAACACTTGGATCGCGAAACTGGTATGCACGGTTAAAAAAATGAAAGAAATGAACGTTGACGAAGCATACATGTCAACGCTGGGATGACCCAAAGTCTCTACATCTTTGCTTTTTCCTTCTTATGTATAGTAGTCCTTGCGCACAGAAAGAAATTGACAGAAAAAAAAAAGAAATCGACATAAGGCTGCTCGAACGAACTCGCGCATTGCGGCACGGTTTTCATCGAAACATTCCAGATGCAGTGCAACACGTGCGCCTAATTGAGTAACTCTGTTGCGTAAGCCCCTTGCAACCAAAAAATACCCCGCTTTTTAATCTGGCTGTCTTCTAAGACTTAGTATTTATTCAGTCAGCGTTGTACGACCGTGCGAGAACTTGTTTTGTGTCTCTTTGCCCTTGTAGGATTAGTTCGCCGAGGTTCGCGTTTGGATTTGAAGACTTCCTTGTATTGCTTCTAACTGCAGCTCGCGAGTTAAAGCTTGATAGCAGCGGGAGAGGTATCTGCATAGCAGTGGAAGTCGGTGCTTATCGACGACGGAAGCACAAAGATAGATGTCTGTTTAATTTTCCTCGATTCTAAGATCGCTAACAACACGCCAGTATTATACAATATAGGGCTTTATAGAATGCCGGAGCACGCACTTTGTTGAAGCTGTCTCATTGATGATTCCGACGAAATGACAAAGATTATGTATGAGGCGGCAAAACACTTCGACGCCAAACCAAACTACCCACAAATCTGTTGGCTTGCGGTCTTCAACCAGGTGGTTAATTAACTGATTTATTGTTACTGTGAGATTACTACCGTCAAGCTTTCCTCCAGCTGTTCCTACTGTACGAACAAATACTCCAAAGGTAGGTTCCCTGTCGTGCCTGTAGTGGTAGAACGCCATCCACACACACCCGACACAGAAAACGAAAACGGCGCCGTGGTGCCCTCGGTAAGCGTCTCATGTCGTAATGCGAGGACTTGCCCGAATCTCACCAGCATAGATTGTTGTTAGTTTTTATCGTCCGTATTTATTTCCATTCATTTCGAGCGGTCCACGTATCCGTAAAAATCCTTATATCATCCTATATTACATAAAGTATTAGGAATTAGCGTCTTCCAGCAGCTGCGTCAAGCAGTGCGTGTGCTGCTGGTTCTTTCTTTCTTTCTTTCTTTCTTTCTTTCTTTCTTTCTTTCTTTCTTTCTTTCTTTCTTTCTTTCTTTCTTTCTTTCTTTCTTTCTTTCCTTCTTTCTTTTTTTCTTTCTTTGACGCTGCATACCACGCTGCTTCGTCGTTCCAACTAGTCGCGTCCCTGCCATATTGCATCGCCAAAGAACCCCGTATAATTAGTCATATTTATATCATAGACGGAAAGTCCCGAGGCACTCTCGCGACTTCTCTGCATCCTGCTGTGAGATCATGCATAACGCGCTACAGCACCAGCAGCAGGTTCCAATTTCAACGTACATAGTGGACGGTTAACGCGTTTATTTACGACACACTATACATAGTGGGAGTAAACACGAGAGACTCTCTATTTATTGCGCTATATATATACTGCCAAGAGTCCCGGGCCGGGACATAATCTTCTGGCAAAAACTTGGCCACTCTTGGTCGCTTTTGGCACTCGAAGTTATCCCACGGGATAAGTTCGATAAGTGGGCGAGCGTGGGATCAACCAAGCTGCTCGCACACGCTATTGTGATCCAACGTATAGACGCTAACACGGTTGAGCAATTCTGTGTATAACATCTACGAGTGCTCGGACGACATCTGTGTGTACGGTGGCTTCTGTAAGTGTTGTGGTGCCATGCGTCAAGAGTTGTCATTTTCTCGAGAGAGAGAGCCCAAAGCAACGTCCATGGTGTTTACAGAAAAACGGCGGAGGCCTTCGCGTGGCGTGATCGCACAGACAATGCATGACGTTCTCTCTATGTCATGCTTATCTTCCTTTTGGTTCAGACTTTCTCTTTAAGCTCTGCCAATAAATGTCCTAATGAACTTCCTGGGGCGCGACGTTTTCCACAGTCGGATACGGTGCTTATACGCGAGTACAATCGGGCTAAGGCTGCTTACTAACCTAAGAACAGCTACTAATGAATTTTGCATTATCAGTAATCATCATCCTTATCATTCTCAGCCTGTACTAACCACTCAAAGGACGAAGGCCTCCCTCACTGACCTCCGATTCGCCCTGTCTATGTGCTATAGCTTATTCCATTTTATTCCTGCGAACTTTCTGACTTTGTCGCTTCACAGTCCGCTGCCGCCCTCTGCCGCGTTTCTCATCCCTGGGTAATCATTTCGTTGTTCTATAGGCGAGACCCGACCAGCTCCATTCCTTTCGCTTAATTTTGTTTAAAGCCTAGGTTACACGGGTTTGTTGATACGCGAACAGCGGTCATACTCGAGCTGCTTACCGCTAGATGACCCTAAGGACAACCACTTATGCTTAATTGAAGGTCCGGTTGCTCGGCTCGGATTATACAAACGCCTGCGCTTCACTGCGTACGTCACCTGTGTCGTGAATCGACACATAACTCCAACGATGCGACTGGAACTCTCGACTACGGGTAGAGTTTCTCTTTCCCAAATTTAACTCATGGTTAGATTGTTGTACAGTGATCTGTTGTTAACATGGCACCTAAACCTACCGGAATCTACGGCACGGTCGGGAACCGAGCCCGCGACGTCTAGATGAGAGGAAAAAAAGAACAAACAAACAAAAAAAAAAGCCTCCCAGCCGTCGAGTCACGTCGGTGGGTTTCCTGATGTCGCAATGTTGCTGTTTCAGGGAAAAGAACCCAGCTTTGGTTAGAAGCCCGCACCCGCCTTCCATGCTTGTTGTAAGGCTGACGTTACAAGACAGTCCAAGGCAGCCCAAGATGTCCAAGGTGAACTGTGACACGATTTAAATATCTGGCTGACATAGGCAACAAATGAAAAGGAGGTGGCGGTGTTCCGTGTGTTCTTGTGTTTTGAAAAAGGAAAGGCCGACGATTGAGAGATCTATGTGTACTCTATACAACGGCAGAACGGTAAGCTGGGCCTGCTTGCCTAGATATTCATCTGTGAATGATAATTTATATCTTAAGCCTCGTTTGAATTACGAATTCTCTGGATCTAAGATTACACAGAGGTATAGCGCGTCTTTCGTACTAAACTTTTATGAGGTACATACATCGGGGCAAAATAGATTTGGGGCTACTTCTCCCTCTTTCGAATGCCAGTATTGCTGTATTTTTTCCCAGCAAGCATTTCGCTTTGGATTCCTGCGGCTTTGAAAAATTGTTGACCGTGCATAAGGAATTGAACTCGCTCACACACTCTCTTATCCATAACGAGCGCATTTAAATACCCTGTGTTAAAGAGATAGTAGATGAGATTCGTGAAGAGCGGCGTCAACAGTTCTTTCTTTTCTTTTTCTTTGTGTGTGTGTGCCTCGTTCTCTGCCTCTCGCCATTTTATAAAGACCGCGCATTTATTAAAAGCTGCTTCAATCATTGGTTCGACGAAATCAGTAGTAAAGGCTGCATGACAGATGTGCGAGTGTCGACACTCATACGTCTGTCACGTTCCTCGTGACCCATCTTTGGTGCTGTTGTCTCTAAGGAGCTAATTATTGTTTCTAAGGGCACGTTACACTTATCTCACAACGGATTCAGCGAATCATCAGCTCGCCCACTGTTCAGTAACAGTCGTTATACCCAAATAATTATGCGAGATATAAGTTCGCCGACATCTCAGATTGCTGCATCCGCTTGCGTCGACACACGGTCATCTCGTCTAGTTCTCCAAACATTTATTTGGACGCCAGTAAATCGATCACGTTGGTCGAAGGGATCGGCCAAAGCACGCACGATACGTGTCCATACTTTTCTCATGCTTGTGTTCTCAAGCGTGACCTTTAGAACGTATTTGCAGTTCTGCGATGCCCTCTCCACCCCTTGTCGATGACGTAAGGGAGTTATTCTTAAACCGTGAGGTGGCCGCGCCTTCGCGTATAATAAAGGGGAGAGCAAGGTTTTTCTACAGCAGCGAAGCGCTAATCGGTGGCCAGATCGCCTCGCCTCCTTCGGCGGCAGCGCCTGTGCTGCAAGCTGCAATCGCTACAGAGCGCAACAGCCACTCGCACCGCAACAGGTTGCGTTGTGTGCGTACGAGCGCGGCCGCACCTCGTCAAGGCCAAGTGACGCGCCTGTCCTGTGACCCTCGCCGATGTGTCATGCTGCATGCGACTCAGCAGCTTGTGTTGGCGCGAGATTGCGTGAGACTGCTCGCTGCAGCAGCGCCACGTCGAGTTTACTCTAATCCTTCCGCCTCCTCTTCTTCCTTCTTCAATGGCATGTGTACATAGTGGCATCAAGTGATGACGGGGATTCAGTTGTTCGACGCGCATTCGGACGCTCGTAAACACGGAAACGGATGCGTCTTCGTTAAATGACACACGACATCTGTTATTATAATATGAGCTCTTTATTGTAAGCTGCCGGATCGTACGTGCGCTATCACGCGTTCTAGGACAAAGATGTAAATATCCTTAAGCTATAATAAGAAGCATCTGAAGGAACACGAGGAAGAAAAATGCGCGCAGGTAAGCATCCCGTGATGCAATGACCTATAACACTTTGGAGTAGCGTCCCAATGCGCAAATGTGCGGCCTATTTCTTTTTCTTTTTTGTTTCCCTGTTTGTTTGTTTGTTTGTTTGTTTGTTTGTTTGTTTGTTTGTTTGTTTGTTTGTTTGTTTGTCTTGCAGGAGCAGGGGCTGTATGCAAAGGAACGTTACGATGCTGTCCGGTGTCAAGCGCAAGCGTGTTGTCCACTATTATGTATGTCCACTATTAGAGATGCGCGGCCACCGACCAAAAGCGAACGCAAGGAAATGCCTCGTAAATGCAGGCGCAGCTTGTTTTGTAACGTTAACCTAGTGAAAATGGCTCGGATTCTTGGTAGCTTTCCGTGTCAGCAACGAGAAAGAATTCACTATATAAGAAGTAACAGCAGCTAAGCTTCACATAGCACAATCGAAATATACTGACGCAGGTTAGAGCTCGCGTAATAACGTATTTTTTCAGAGTGTAGACCAGCGTAGAAGCCTCAGCTACTCTTTTGTATGGATTCCACCTGTTCCAAAATGCTATTGTGTGACTTCGCGTTCGTGTTGAATGAATGAATGAATGAATGAATGAATGAATGAATGAATGAATGAATGAATGAATGAATGAATGAATGAAACGTCGTCTGTTATTGGCAATTCGCAACAGAAGAGGTGCATCTCATCTGGGCTGCCCAAGCTGGTCCTCGGTATATATAACACCGCTGCTTCTTTCACAAGCTTAGAGATATCGTTTACTCCCGCACAGTGAAATAAAGCTCAGCGCAAGATCACCGCAAATAAGACAATAAAATATAAGTCGTGTACTGACATCAGGTTATGCGTTATTTCTTACGTCCATTTGCAACGTCATTCGGTTAGTTCAAAGTCACCCACGGCAGCTACAAGGCTCACACGACATCGTAGCGCGCTTCGCGCAACGCAGCAGAATCTGACGGCAAAGTTTGCTTTAAAGCAAGACGTTAACTTCAGCACTTCTTATAGTTGCGCTATGTCGTCAGTGGTCATGTCCGTTTGTCCAGCCCTTTCTCGTAAGGCGCATTCAAAGTTTCAACTCCCATCGCGCAAGCTGTGACGTACGCATATAGGCGATTACCAGACCATGCACAGTTTCTCTCGTTCTGCCGTGCACGATCGTCTTGTAACGGCGTTACGTCATTTTGGTGGTTTTATATAAGAGCTGGCGATTCGCTAATAAAGCAAGCGGTTTCGGAAGAAGCCGGTCTAAGCCAGTATACTTACACTTCATTACATTTCACGAATATTTACCCTCAGAAACTATCGGTATTACAGAGAGGCGGGCACATCCTCCACTCAACACGAATTTACAGTCGTGACAAATATAAAATGGACCACTGAAGCCATGGTGGCATGGTGGCAGAACACATTTGCCAAGTGCAAAAGTATTTATAACGCTGAAGTGTTCAAGCGAATCTGAGAACATTTTTAGCGCTAAGAGACAAGGACCAGAGGAGGACGACAGTACAATGCACTACGTGTACATGTTCAAGCAGAAAGGCACATCTCTAAATCATCCGTCACACTCATATCCAAACATCAAGGGTAATCGTCGCTTAGACACAAACTCAGCCTTTTGTACCGTTCACGACTTTACATGAGCATGCCCTAAAGCACTGAGTTCCTCGTTTCTAAAATTGCAGGCGCGATAATACGCCGTAACCGATCGTGAGATTGGGGAGGCATTCAAAATTCACGAAGAGCTGTGCATTAGCCACCCATCTGTCTCATTATCAGAAAAGGAGCTAAATTTGTTCGAAGATTCGCATACTGATTAGGCATTCTTGGCCATAGTGACGTCCTAGTGGCAAATCCTGCGCATGTGTGTTGTTGTTCTTGTTGAAAACGATGTTTGAGTGCATGTAGTCTTCGTGTACAAGGATATGTGTCCTTTGAATAAAACACTAGTTGCGAGGCAGCGCCCGTCCTGTGTTATTTCTTGTGCCGTCCTTTTGCGCTGTTTTATCGTGTAACCAAATGCATCGCAACTGAATATACCGTAACAACCGAATAATCATATAATGTTATCCCAAGTCTAAAGAAATCTCAATGAAACCAGTATAGCAAGTGTAAGGTTTTCTAGTTGTGTTATACGGGAATGATGTAGTTATATCCTGTTAAAATGATACCGGTCCGTGATAGAGTGCACTTTAGAGAGGAATGAGTTTGAAGCGGTACCTGCAGGAGCCGAGTCCACAAATATTTTGTCCCCAAGTGTTTCCCAATCGCCATTGGCCGTGTGGCTTCCCTAAATATACGTTTAGCACCAGGGTAGCTTGAAGTTGTCTCTCACGAGCAATTCAGAACCATTGTAGCGTAACTGGGACTGGCGACGTACAACAACGCTCACAAGGTTCAGCGCAAGTACTGCGCGTAGAAGCGACAAAAACCATGTGCGCCTGTCCACTTCTTTGTCCACTGTCCCTATAGTTTTTCCACTAAACCTTTTGATTAAGCAATACCAGTCAGCTCTCTCCCATATACCATGTGCGAACGCTCAAAAGGCTGCCTGCATTAGCCCTGCATTAGACTCTTCGGCACGTTACAATTACTGATATAATTTCGTCTTTGCTGATTGTTGATAAATAAGGTTTACTCTATGTGCTATACAAGCTGATGTTTCAATTTCTCCTCTATTAAATCAGCATTTCGCCGCCCAGTGTGCGGTGCTTATCGGGTAGGTCCTTGCATACTACATCACGCCACAGACAGTACGCCCGCGTACGCTTTCGTGTACCCTTGCAATTCCTTTGTCGCGGAAACGTGGTCATTTTTAGTGAATTTCGCATCCTTCTGTTGTGCAATGCGTTTCCGGTCATTCAGTGTTTCTTGGATTGTCGCTTTCTTTCTTTCTTTCTTTCTTTCTTTCTTTCTTTCTTTCTTTCTTTCTTTCTTTCTTTCTTCTTTCTCTCTTTCTTTCTTTCTTTCTCTCTCTCTCTTTCTTTCTTTCTTTCTTTCTTTTTCTTTCTTTCTTTCTTTCTTTCTTTCTTTCTTTCTTTCTTTCTTTCTTTCTCCAAAAATCGTGCGGCTGGCAAAGAAGCGGCAAGAAAACACTGTCATTAACAATATACATAGTACGGTACTTCTCTCGATAGGATCTCCCGCCATTGTTAAGGCTTTCGTTTTTCTGTACAGAAAAGCTCGAGTCCTGTAGACCTACCCTCTACTGCATGTGCATCCGGTGGCACGCATGCACCCCTGCAATCTACACGCACAACACGGAGGCCGCCTTCGGGTTGTGTACGTCATATGCGCGCACATACGAAAAGTAAAATGCACTCCAAGGGAAACCTGCTTTCTGTTTCTAGAGGAAAAAAAGAAAAAGAAGCACCGTTCGAGTTATACTATTTCTCCATTGCCTTTGGCTATCCTTAGACGTTCAGGACCTACGTACTAGGTGGTCATTACTCGGTGACGTCATTGCTTCTCAACGTCGTATGATTAGTGCGTGCAGCGAGAGAGTCGGAGACGCTTGTGGTTCCTACAAATAGCACATTGGTAGGTTACGTGAGAAAACCAAATTGAAGCTTACTAAGAATAAATATAAGCATGGCAGACTATCGGCACCTATAATTTTGCCAGAAAGCTTTTGCATACCTAATCTAACCAAACGCAGATTGAAGTATGTTTGTTAGCAAGTTAGTTTGACTGACTGACTGATTTAATGCAATGTACACAGATGCTGCCTCTCCATTAAAACCAGAACTGAATACTGCCAATAAATAGATTTTCTAAAAGGTTTTATTGAAGTGCCAACAAAAGCTCAACAACCGTTTCTTGTTCTATTTTGTTTTTGCTAAGATGCCGCAGGTATATTGTAAGAGTCGCATGATGTCGAAGTTTCTTCTCGTCATATTCAACAGTTTGCGTACCACTTACATAGATTACGCATCTTATTAAAAATATCATCCATAAAATGTTTGGTCGACAAGTAGGTAATCTTCATGCGCTATCTACACCACTTAAACGCTTCATGTGCAGACTATAAACTATAAATACACGTAAGATAACGACCTCAGAAACAGTACATAGAAAAATTACTGCATAATTACGGATCTGCCTTATCAACACACCTTGTAAATTGAGTGTCACTAGCAAGTAAAATAAAAATAATAGAAAGGACAACCATGCATGCGCAGTCAGCGAACATCTCTCGAACATTCACGATAATTTCCCCTTAGAACTCAGGTGCAGCGGTACCAACGGTACACATGATCGCAGTTTATTGGCAACCTTTATCTCTTTGCAATTCGTATTACAAAAAAGTACTATTGCCTTGCTCTTGAGGAGGTTAGTTGCGTTCGAAACTAACAAAAAAGAAAAGAGAGGTTCCGTAAGAACTTCGGGCCCGTCCGGGATTTGAACCCGGGACCTCTCGCACCCAAAGCGAGAATCATACCCCTAGACCAACGGGCCGACACACGCAACAGGTTAGCAGCACTTCCACCACGATACGACTGCGTTTGAATTTAAAATCCGGTTCTGTGCGCGTTTTTTATATTTATTGCTGCCGTGTCGCGGGCCACCGTGCAGCGTCTGCGCTTGCCGTATATTGAAACGGGAGAGAAAAATTATGATGAAAGGAAAATGATTGCAAGCTATTCACCGCAAGTCCTGCGAAAGAGGAAAGGTCACGGACAAGTGTAACCGTTCCGTTATTGCACTGATATTTGCAAGCATGCTGCAACTCGATCCATTGCGCACGCTGGCTTCCTCGATCGGTAGATGTTCCGACATTTTGAGGGAGCTCATGTGGCGCGGTGGTAGACAGTTGCGCGTACACGCTGCAGCTGAGCACCATAGCCACGGTGGTCAACGTGGCTGTGGTACTCGGCTGCTGATCCGAAGGTTGCGGGATGGAATCCCGGCCGCGGCGGCTGCATTTCGATGGAGGCGAAATGTTGAGGACCGTGTCGCTGCTTATGTCATTCCTCCTCACTTTGCTATAATATAGCAAAGTGACGAGGAATGACATAAGCAGCGACGCACCGACGGGGAGCGGAGGTCGAGGGTAGTAATAAATTTAAGAGGCAATAACACAGCTGTGTGGTTGCGTTTCCCTTTTAAAATGATGGCGTATGAAAAGTGTTTAATAATTTAAACAAAACTGAAAGATTGAACACATCCGAAGTGCCACAGACACCGGTTGTTTAGAGAGTGGGATTCTGAGACAGGCAGTTGAGTGCTGCATAACTGAAGTATTTTTTTTTCTATTTTTCTTAAATGTCATCAGAAATTTTTTACCCTTCCCTAGTAGCTGGGGGTGTGGCGTAGGGCATGCCCCCTCCCCCATCCCGTGTGCACGCCTATGATGGCAACCTGTACTGAAGAGGCCACCCACCTTCGCGCTAAGATCGACGGAACCTTGTCAGTCGGTAAAGTTTATTTCTTTATAGTTTGTTGCCTGTAAACGAAGTTTTTCTTCGTTTAGAAAGCATAGATGCACTAAAGAAGCGACCGACACGTTAGGGGGGTAGGGGGGAACCTGCTGAAGGTCTTGACTATTTGAGGAAAGCACCTGTTTGTCAGCAATTAGTTTCGGTAAAAATATGAAATTTCGAGTTTCCTTTGCACTTTTACGCAGAGACCACATCATTCGATTACTTGAGTCATTTACTTTTCCTCCACCGAAGCAAGTTTTCCGTGTCTTTCGATGCCGAGAAACAGTTTGTGGCACCAAAAATACCACAGACAACTAAGCAAAAGGAAGGGCCCGTCCGGGATTTGAACCCGGGACCTCTCGCACCCAAAGCGAGAATCATACCCCTAGACCAACGGGCCGACGTGGCAATTGCTTTTGAGGCGCTCAAGCAAATACCGGTTAGCCGCCACAGAAGAGAAGAAATAATCTGGTTTCGAGAGTCTGTAATTCAGCCATGCACGGAGCAATGCGGGGAAGCACCTGTCTTTGTGTCTTTGTTTTCATCAAATAGTTGCCGCGCACGGGGCGCCGTAGTCAACAAGCCAAAAACGAAAATCGAACAACGTAGCCCGCTTTCAGCGCTATCACTGCCATCTATTGCCCTTTTGCGAACACACAAGCAAAAGCCCCAACCTTTTGCGTTATATCATCGCTCCCGCGTAACATCAGACCGCATTGGTGCGCTGTACGTTCGCACTTCATATACGATACAAATGCAATTTGCGGGTAAAGACGAAATGTGCTCGTGCGGCTCGCGACCATGCATTACTTGTAAAGGAGTTTGGCACGCGTTTCAGATTATTATCAGATGCGGCGGAACCTTAGATCTGCATATGTGTTTGAGTGTCAGAACGTTGTGTCTTACGTGCGTCCGTCGGACAAGATCACTGTACGACGTAATAATCTGAGTAACGGAGCTCTCACGTGCTTTTACACGACGTGGAATCAATTACGATATATGAAGTAGCTGAAGCGTGGAAGCGCTTCAGGTACTTCATATACCGTAGCCCTGTGATAGTCCTTACTGATTCCGAACCAGTATGTGCGCTATGCTGAAAAATTCGTCGTAACGAGGACACAACCAAACGCAGAAAAAGCAAGGTTAAAAGTGAGCATTTTCATTACCGCAATCGTTTTAACGGCATACAAACAATTTCAGTTTATACCCCTGACAGACGGGCGAAAGTAAAGTCCTTTGTAGTGAACCCCTTTTTCTACACTAAAGGACTCTCTGCAGAAAGTAGTTGCGCCGATGACGCACGGCAGCACGTGAACTTCTTTAGGTGGTTCCTAAGACGAACGCCGCAAAAAAATGGCGCACCTTGTTAAAGCAGCAAGATAATGAACATTTTTAAAAAGTTCCGCATTTAATTACCTTTAGCGATTGTGGATCGTAAAAATATCGTTTTTATTGCTGATGGCCAATAATGTTGATGGTTCGTTTCACGACTCGACGAAAAAGATAATGACTGCCGGAATCCCGCGCGCATGGCGGCGATGTGAGCGTTGGAGAGTGCGGTAAACATAAATCTTTGCGGCCCAACAAATCTCATTACACAGCTAAAAGCTAAAGCTTATACGCAAGGCAAGAAAATAGTTGCGGGGTGTTGTAATGTTCTGAAAAGTTCTCTCCCGTTTACGGGTCTTTACGCTCGAAAAGTAGATCGCCGATCTACCTTTCTGCGAAGGAACTTTGCCGGGAAGGAGATACTCCTTTGTCGTGTGTCACTGGGCATGAACGCCTTTCGGGTAGATGTCCCCTTACCTAAAGTACTTTAGCATGCCCGTGTGTCAGGGGTATTACTTGCACTCGCATTAGCACCTTTCGAGATCCAATTATATTGTTTAAGTGTAAATTAAGGTAAATGAACATACGACGTAGTTTGTAGAGGGTGAAACGCAAGGCTGCAACAGCACACACAGCTGGCTGAAAAACATGCGTGCGTCCCCGTCGAGGTATGGACGTTGAACGCGACGCTACTTTCGCAATGGATGGATGGATGGATGGATATTAGGAGCGTCCCCTTTATAACGGGGCGGTGGCCGGGCCACCAAGCTCTAGCTTTATCTCTTTCTCGTCTACAACCACTTCGTTTCCCGAATCACACATATCTTCACAACTAATTTTTTTTTCTCCTCGTCTATTTATTTCATCCATTATCGCTCCGCCGTGATGCAACAATCCTACCCGAACCACCCTGCGCTCCTGTCTGCTCCATACCCCTGCGCCACCAACGCTCCAAGCGCCCTTTACCCATATCCATCGCCGGCATGCCCAGCCCTCCCCTGCCACTCCTGAAACCCATGGCCTCCTGTAGGGCAGTGTCCACAGCCACACCCGGGTGGACATCTGTACATTCAATCAAAATATGGTATGTCGTTTCCCTAGCTTTTCCACAGCACGTACATGTATCCCCTTCTTTATTGAATTTCGCTCTGCAACTTCGGGCTCCCAGGCAACCGGACCCTGCCCCAAACAGTAAAGCGCTTCCCTTTGAATTATCGTAAAATTTTTCGATGGATGGATGGATGGACACTAGGAGCGTCCCCCCCATAACGGGGCGGTGGCCGGGCCACCAAGCTCTAGCTTTATTTCTTTTTCGTTTACAACCATTTCTTTTCCCGAATCACACATATTTTCACAACTAATTTTTTTCCTCGTCTATTTATTTTATCTATTATCGTTCTGCTGTGATGGAACAATCTTACCCGAACTACCTTGCGCTTTTGTTTGCTCCATACTTTTGCGCCACCAATGCTCTAAGCGCCTTTTACTTATATCTATCGTCGGCATGTTCAGCTTTCCCCTGTTACACCTGAAACCCATGGCCTCCTGTAGGGTAGTGTCCACAGCTACACCTGGGTGGACATCTGTACATTCAATCAAAATATGGTCTGTCGTTTCCCTATAGCTTTTCCACAGCACGTACATGTATCCCCTTCTTTATTGAATTTCGCTCTGTAACTTCGGGTTCTCAGGCAACCGGACCTTGCCTCAAACAGTAAAGCGCTTCCCTTTGAATTATCATAAAATTTTTCTCTCTTGATTTCGCCTTTCCCTTTTCGGTAGTTGTTCAATGCCGGTTTCTTCTCCATTCTTGCTATCCAATCCGAGTTCTCCGCCGCTCTGACCATGCTCTTAACGCTCTTTTTCGTCCCATCCGTTTCGTTACTGGATGTATACTTACTGGTAAGCTTCCTAGTTCTCTTCCTCCATTGTGAATCAACGTTCTTCCTATAAAAATACCTGAATACTTTCGCTGCCCATCTACTGTCTTTCATATTCCTTAATCTCTGTTCGTACCTAATTTTACTCTGAGCTTCCCTTCCCTCAAAGTCAGACCATCCCATATCCCCCTTAACAGCCTCATTTGTGGTCTTCCCATGGGCGCCCAGTGCGAGACGTCCGACCGTCCTCTGATTCACGTCCAGCCCTGATTGTACGTCTGTCCTCATGCACACCACTGAGTTTCCGAATGTAAGTGCTGGCACCATTACACCTTTCCACAAACCTCGAATTACCTCGTACCTGTTGTAACCCCACAGCGCTCTATGCTTCATTATTGCGGAGTTCCTCTTTCCTTTAACTATCATAGCTTTTTCTTGTACTTCCATGTATCTATTCCCATCATTTATCCATATCCCGAGGTATTTGTACTCTCGTACAATGTATTGATATGGTCTGATCGTTGCTGTCATTGAATATCATCCAGCCGCATTTTGTCACACTAAATTTTAGCCCTAAATCTTCACTTTCCCGACCACATATACTAACCAGACCCTGCAAATCTGTTCGACTGTCTGCGAATAGCACAATATCGTCTGCATAAAACAACCCGGGGAGCTTTTGTTCTATCCCTATACCTGCCTGTCTGTACGACAGCTTAAAACCAATATTGCTCATCTCCAATGCTTTCTCCATTCTCCTCATGTAAAGCATGAATAATAGTGGGGACAACGGGCATCCCTGCCTCAACCCTTTACCTATATCGACGGCCTCCATTCTACCATTACTCGCCACACCTTCCCATTCCACACATACTGTATTTCCACTGTATATTTCCTTTAAGAGCTCTATACAGTCATCCCCTATACCAGCCTCTTTCATTATGTCCCATAAAATATTCTGATTCACATTGTCATACGCACCCTTAATATCCAAAAATGCCAAATGTAGAGGTCTGTTCTCTTTTCCGGCTATTTCTATACACTGCGTAAGCGCAAAAAGGTTATCATCTAATCTCCTGTCGACTCGAAATCCATTTTGGAGTTCGCCAAAAGTGCCATTAAGCTCTGTCCATATCTGCATTTTCAATTTTTCTCTCCCTTGCCCTTATAAATGAACTTCATCCTACTTTGACGCCAACTGTCCGGTATTCGCCTGTCCTTTAACCTTTTTTCAATTGCTTTTAATAGGGCTTCTTTGCTGTTTCTTCCGAGCTCATTTATTACAGTAATGCTAACCCCATCTAATCCTGTGGCTGTTCGTTTGGGAATCATTTCCTCCGCCTTCTTCCAATTGAAATTTTCCAGAACTAGTTTTTCCACTTGGTCTCCCTTGCTACTGTTACACGTCGTAAAGGGAGCCTCGTCATGCTTCTTAAAGGAATCGGCTGTTGCGTTTCGAATATGTCAATTGTGGGACAGGTGGCGCCACCTACTTGAAGAAATCTGCTGGCCCTGTAGAGCGTGCTCTGCCTCAGTAAACTGCTGCACTGGGGTAAAGGTAGAGCGTTACGCCAGTGGCGAAAATAAGCACATGTGATACGGACTAGCCATTTGCGATTATGCTGTCCACGAAAAGCTTCTCAGTGAAAAAAGAAGTTGTATATGTATTCTAATAACTAATAAGGACTCGTCGCGAGGGAATACACCATCCATATGCACGGTCGCATGGGGAGATATGACGCATCAGTGACTGCGACAAGTTATTGTCACACACGTATAATCCCCGTTATAAAATGAAATTGACAGTTCCAATACCTTATTTTACAAAATCGTGATTCGGAGTTTATAGCCGCGTGAATTGCCTCCGCACGTTACACCTGAAGGGGACGAGTGCGTTTCAGTGCATGTGTAGTCCACGATTTATTTATTTATTTATTTATTTATTTATTTATTTATTTATTTATTTATTATTTATTTATTTATTTATTTCAATGTATGCTCGAAAAATCCAGCTGGACACTTCGGTAAAGAGCCAGTTGCGTTATCTATCAGCTCTAGTGAAGTATGAATTGCTCATTCCAAAGCACCCTAGTCAGACCTCGCCACGCACTTGAATTAAATATGAAGAGCTCTAGTATTTTTGTAGAGGTGTGTGCATACTCGGGCTTTCGAATATTTCTTGGATGGCGATTGCTTTTGCGTTCCATTCTAACCTAACTTTTACCACTCGAAGTTCCGCGGCCGACTCGGCTCTTATAGTGCTTTTGGCGGATATTTTTATTTGTTGTTTCTCACGACCGCTGCAACGCCATGCACAGCTCCGAGTGATTGCATATGAATGATTTAAACTCGGCGATCACGCTAGTAGTTGTGCTTATACGTGTGCGAACGTTTGTAATTGAGGGGAGAAATGTGCTACGTCCCGTGACGACTCGCGGCCCCTTCCCACCTATAGTACGCTTCACCGCATTACGATTAAATGCTGCGGCAAAGTTAACTTCAAAAAAAAAATTTCGAAACGTGATTGGCATTTCGATCAGGGATTTATAACTCCACCACCCCTCCTCCTACCCCAGTCGGATCCTGATACCCACCCAAAAATTCTCCATATAACCAATGACTTAATACCGCCCCCCCCCCCCCCCTCCTCGGCTTTAAAAAAAAATGAAGTTCTGAATAAACCCCCGATTCCGATCGCTAAAGCTTTCGTACGTACGACACTTGCTTTGCATGAAGGCACTGTTTGTGGCCTTCGGATCCTAAAATGCAAGCCGCATGGCAGATGTACGCTGTAGTACGACACCAAAAAAATTGCTTGTGTATTTACGCTTTATCTGGACGGGCCTCTCATTAAGCCTAGATTATATGGTACGGTAGGCAAAAGCTGAGCAAATAAATAAATAAATAAATAAATAAATAAATAAATAAATAAATAAATAAATAAATAAAACTTTCGAACAAACGCGCGCAATAACCATATGTTGTAACCACGCCGTAGTGTCCTTTATTTCTCACTGGCTTTGCCGTTCCTGGCGGTAAACGTTTCTGTTTTGATAGTAACTCGGCCACCAACACCGTAATTTGAAATAGAATAGGCATAACTTCAGTCGCGTGCTCTTAGCTGTACGCCGGCGATATCGTGGACATCCGTACACCAGTGATTCCAATTTATTGCGCTGCTCGCTTTTGTACTGTTCTTTCTTCTAAACAAAAAAAAAACAAAAACAAATTAAACCAGTGCACTAAATTTGTTTACTATGTTCTGCAATGCATCATTTGAGTAGTACAACTTGGTAGTGTACGAAGACCGCCCTAAAAATATTATTGCCCTAAGTGTTTCTATTTCCAGAGCCCCAATTATTTCTTTTTCATGAGACAGCAGCTCTCGAACAAATTTCAAGCACAAATCCATTATTTCCCGCTGTTCTCGTATTCGACACCGGAATGTGTTACTGGAAGTTGATTATTTATATTTTCCCCAGAATTGGTCTTGTATGCCGGCCTCCGCGCGACAAGCTATGACGGTGGAATTCGAACGTTAGCCTTGGGCACATGCCAGCCCTGTCAACCAATACTAAAAAATGTTTTATTTCATACATGATGCAGTCCTTGCGGCATACGCAATACGCACTTACACACCATGCATTATGCCTTGAAGGCAAGCCTGCATAGTAGTTTCATAGTTCGCGAGCAAGCGCGAAGGAATACTAATTCAAACTCAGTAACTGACCATGGCTTCCGTTATTCCGTGCACCGGCAGGTAAACCTGCCGCGCGCGTAATCTCGGAGGCCGTGAACTGACAGTCACTTATTCGGAATGGAACACGCTAGCTTGCACAGCATGTAGGTTACAAATTTGTTCCGATTTATCATTTCGCTACTCCTATGCAATGTTTCCCTGCGCTACTGTCGATTAAAATTCTCGCAGACGGTGAGTGCGTCTGTTTTGTTCCCTTGTTTTATTACTGCCTTTACAGCAGTGAGCGAGGCAGCGGAGAAAAGTTCGCTCTTTGTAAGCTCGCCGGTTATCTAAGCGTCCAATCGTAAAGAAGTATTACTACAGCACGTCTAGGTGTACGCATGGTTCTTTCTCTTTTCCTGCCAAGCAGGTTGCACGTAAAATTTGCTCTCTTGGGCCTACTAAATTAAGTTCCCACTAAATTCAATTCCTGCCTGCAGGAGCATATGCTGATCACGCTGTGGTTATAACATTTGTGAGTTCACACGTCGCCACCTGTGCAGCGCACGCCCCCTCCGCTATAAAATTCCGAAAAAGGGCATAAGCACGAGGTCACAAGCACTGAAACTTTTCGACAAAGGTCATCGTAGTTCTTACTAATTAAGATGGAGCTCAGTAGAAGTAAATTTTACTGGGAGTCGGTGCACGCTTATAGCTATGAACGCTCGAGACTGAGAGTCGTACAGTATTTTGATGGTCAAGGTAACTTCCGCAAGTGTATGAACAAACGGATGAATTAGTATGAATTGCCAAGTCGCCCAACAGTCAGTCCTTCTGTATGAACAAATTTGGTTGAGGTGCGTCGTAATGTGCGTGAAGTTACAGCTATGCTTCTGATAAAAAAAATATATCTTAGAAGCTAATGAAGTGTACATCGGCGCAAGAGCTTGTAATCGATGTCAATTGTATCGTAGATTCAAGCAGAATATGCACTTTTATTTTAGCTAAATGTTGGACACTCACTGCGTTTAGCCAAGAAAAATACGTTGGCCTACATAGAGAAACACTATATATAATAGATACTAAGCGCCAAAATCACGACCGCAGAAAGGCCACACGGACAGGACGGGCGCTCGCCCTGTCTGTGTGTGTCCTTTCTGCGGTTGAGTTTTTTGCCGCTAAATATATGATTATCGAACATGCGCATATCAGCTCAACAGAAAATACTACCTAGAGATGTTACACGTACACAGAGACAGTCGTTGCGTTACAACGTTATCTGTCATTGTTTACACAGATACAAATGCATGTCATCTACAATGCGCCGATGATCCGTACCACTTGTAGTGAACAATGCAAAAGGAGCGAATGAGTTCATATGGGCCGTGACATGCTAGCTGCAAAGCGTGTAATCCTCTTTGAACACTGTTGCCATCTACAGGGCAGGATAAACCACTGGCCTAGCTTTGGTCATTCCAGCCGTTCAAGCAGCCACCAAAGGCATGCCTAGGGTACTCTTACAAGTGTAGCAGCGTACACGACTACGTGAACACATGAACGCGAACCCACGGGAGCCAGTTACATAAAATGCGGCATCAGGCCGCTGCAGAAACGCTGCGTCACGCTTCAGGACATGTGCTTAAGTCATCCCCTAATTAACAATCTAAGTGAAACCATCGTCCACCCAACTTGGACCACCATGGCAGCGACGGAGTTGACCGCAGTGGCTGTGAATCTGCTCAGAACAAGCCCAGCCGGCTGGCTCATTTAGTCCATGTACATTTAGGCATGTTCGCTTGTCCAGGAACTAGACCTTAACGCAAGTTCAGCAGCAGCGATTGAAGTTAAGTCACGGTAAAATGCTCAGTTCGGTGTTCAGGTGCTCACCAATGCAGAAGTGCGTAGCCAGACACTTAAGGCAGAAGTCTTCGACAAAGCATACGGAAGACACTTATACACGTCTAGCAGCAAAGATCGAAGAAGGCCGTGCTCAGTCGCTGCACAAAAAGCCATAATGAAACTGCCAATCCACGTCCGTAATGCGTGGTGTCGCTGCGCGCGCGCGCGTCTTAGTGGCCGAGGCGCTATCTGTAGGCTACGGCGGCGGCCTTGTGAGGCTTGGAAGTCGTCCTGGTCTTCGCGTCAGACGGGACGCTGAGCTCGTCGAGCGCTTTCTTGAGCAGGATGCTGAACTGGTGCAGGTCGCCCTCCTCGGCTCGATTCTCTTTCAGTTCGTCCTGGTACTCGGTGTTCCACTTTTTCTGTGACCTGCGATGGCCGGTGCGCGACCACGGCATGCCATACTTTGTCAGTAGATACTGAAGGATGAGTCTGCGCAGTGTCGACACGTGACGTGCGTACACAGAAGCGCGTTAGCGGGACAGCGCGAGAAATAGAACTCGAACAGTGCTATACATAGGTCACACCAGAGAGCTCTGTGTCTTTGTTGGCTTCACTTCACCTGCCGTTTCTTACAGAGCCGTTTTACTAACCCGCAGTGCTCAAGCCGTACCATTGAACACAGGAAATAAGACGTTTACTCGCGGTGGCGGTAGCGGAACGAACGAATGCGTATATATTTAATGGGCCGACATAAAATCCTGGCTTCCCCTCTTTCCCAAATCCCCCCTTCTCTCCTATCATTTTCTCTTTCCATCTATTTCTCAGGGTATAATTTTACTAACGATGTTGATCATGATAAAAACTCGTTATGTGCGTGGAATCTTCCAGCAATAGGCCGAAAGAAAAATCGCCAGCGATAAGGATTGGATCACATATGTGGGCTCAAAATTTGTATGATTTGCATGAATCTGATCTGCTAGGCGCGTACTGTTCAGCAACCAATCTCGCGACTCGTTTCATAGTTCCAGTACCACACGTATTCGGCATGCTGTTTGTAACATTCTTGTGCCTGCTTAAATGAGCGAGACGTCTCGTCCCGCGGCCCACCAGGCAGCAATTCGCCGTCGTCGCTGCGCCTATACACACTGACGACTTTTTGAAAAGAAGTAATTCAGGGCTCGGTGGCCAAAAAATCGACAAAGAGAGACACTGTTCGCTTCGCTTTTTGGATATAAACCATTAGAAGTCGTCGAACGAGGTTTGCCGCAGCCGCGCTATACGCAAGGGGACTTTCAATTATCTGGAAAACTGCGCGAAAATTCCATTGCCCGAGTACTTCGTACAAGTAACATTGGAACTTGCACGAGTTCCGATGAGAACATGTTCGCGCGAGTTCCAAGGGAGCTTGTTAACTTGTTCCAATAAACTTTTCTTCGCACAAGTTCCATTGCTTGCGCAACGTCAAGCTCCATTGCCGAAGCTGGCCCCATTCACATTCCTTGTTCGACACCTTCTGACGTCGCGTTCAGTGTGTACACATTGGGATAATGCTTTCACCTGAGCCCCTGCGACGTGTCCCGGCGCCTGAGGAACTGGTCGATCTCATTAGCCGTATCGGGAGCCACCAGTTCGAAGGAAGCCTGCTGTTGTACTGGATAGGGTTGCCCCTGCTCTTCCTGTACCGGTTCCTGTTGCTGGTCGTCCTGCTGAGACTGCTGTGCCATGGAGTCCAACTCCCGGATGGTGCGCAGCACGCGCATCAGGTTGCCTGCTACCTCGCGCTTGAGGGCCGCCGTCTCGGCTGCGTATGCCGGCACCCTTCGCGAGCGAGGGCGTTGCTGTGGGTGCTGCTGCTTCCTTTTGCCCTTGAGCTGGTGCTCCGATGCCTTGCCGCTTTTAGCTCCCCCACTCTCTTCTAATGACGCACCGGGAAACCAAAATCTGCGAAAGTTCAGCGAATAGCAATCAAGAGTTCGTAACTGTCCTGTCTCGTTCTGTGCCGTCTTTCATTAAACAAAATTTAGCGGCTCGTGTTTGACCTCTGCAAAAAACTTGAAGGCGAAAACGTGCTGCACATTTGGTAATGCATTAAGTTGTACATTGAGACACAGGGTAGCTTTTCTAAATAACATTCGGGGCCGTTTCGCTTGAGTTGTAATTGCTTTCGTCATGGGTGGGACTTGAAACAGCGACGTTGTGCTTGGCATCAAACTACCGCATCACAAACACCACTGCTGCTGACTTTGCTACGCCACAACGCTTCGAGTGCATTGGAGAGCAAAAAAGAAAAAGAAAAAAGGCGGCCCATTTTTTTCACGGGGAACTGTCGGTAGGCGTAAAGAAGCATCTGCTCACGTCATACGCCGTCAACGCTATAGCCAACGGTAATCCAACAGTACCGAATGCAAGCCAACAATCACTTAACACTATAGTTAACAATAGCCAGCACTTGTATCATAGGGATAAGGTCGTATCATAGCTCACCTAAATGAAGTCTTTCCTTCGAAATAACACATTTCTAATTCGTATCATCTTGATTATAATCTTGATATGATTTCTTATTAGGGGTATGAAAATACTAATATTGTTTCGAAACGAATTCGACGCGAATAGCCCTCGGGCTCGAATATTATTCAGAGCGAATGGTTTGAATGGGTGGAGAGTGCCTGAAGGCCGAAAGATAAGTTCACGTTTGCCATTTCTAATGAAAGTTCTTCATTTGTATGCTCACAACATAGAAATTCGTCCCAGAGAATCTTTTCAAAACATGTCTTAGGTTTCTGTCCAATAAACGGTTTTTATACATAGACTTCGCTTTTATACATAAACTTCGCTCCTTTCAGGAGCTAAAGCCTAAGAAAGAGGAATCGGAGAAATGTAGGTTTCGGCAAATATTAAGTCCGAAGCAAATTCTAATAGAACAGTAGGACTGCAATAGTACTTGATTACGAGCTATAAGCGGTACAGTACACCGCGTATTGAGCTCTACCATGCTATGAATGTCCCTGTGAACCCTCTTTAAGGCTCAAAGAAGGCTTAATCAGGGTGCTGGTAATATGCACGTTTCGTCATAAAGTGAGTCTTCACGGCACTGTTGATTTTTCCTGAAAAGGTGGTTTCGTGGTATAACGAAGTAGTGCCGCAGTGAAAACACCTTTTCAGACGGGACTCCCGAGGAAGGATGCGTCTATTCGTTCGTTTCGAATACCGCAAAATTTCGAAACTTCCAAGTGCGCGTCAAGTCGAACTCGAATACTGTAACGTTCGTTGGAATATTAGAAATGCTCGAAAAGTTCACACGTGCCTAGTAACTAGTGATCTGTAAACCAATTCTAGCCATGGAAATTGTGTGCTCTCAAGCCGAACCCAGATATTGCTTCAGAAACCCCAGTTCAATGTGCATAGAATTAATGCTCCACATTAGGAAACTGGTACTTGACGTAGGTGTCTCGTAGTGGTACTTGCACCGGACGTAGGTGTCACCCGGCGGCTTGCTCAATGATGGTTATTGCTGGGGCTTTACGGGTCTCAGAATAATTTTGACCACCTGGAGTTGTAAATTTAACGTGCACTTAGATCAAGTACACGGGAGTTTATTTTAGATGCGAAGCAGCTTATTGCCGTGCCTGTTCAGTCCCTGCGCCGTCCACACCCCACCGCGCATGCCTAACAGCTGGCCCAAGCTGGCAAGAAACGAGAACGCGCCCTCGCCCGCGAGAGACAACGCTGACGCAGGCAGCGTCTGCTAGCGAGTTTCTTGATTGAAAAATACCCACTGCTCGCGCTGCGCAACCGTTCATCGGCCACCCCACATATATAGGCACTGGATCGTGACCTGCGATGCAGTGCCGGTAGGAGATTTCTCTTGTGCGTAGTTGAACCATAAGGGCTCGCAGCGTGCGCTTTAAGTAAAAGAAATCCGGAGCTCGGCACGATCTACGACGTGGGAGCGCAGGAGCCTCATAAGGACCAGGAGCATAAATGGCAAGCGCTTGTGTAAATATACACACACGTTGTCACTCATTAACATGCATGAGTGGACAATGTTACGGGTGATTTACGGTAGCACCGAACGATCCCCAGTGCTTCGCCCACTCGTCATGGTTCACTTCGCGGAGATGCGTGAATCTTTATTTGCATTTCACCCCCATCAAAATGAGGCCACCGTAGCCGGTACTCGAACCCGCGACCTAGACCTCAGCAAGCGAACATACTAGCCGATAAGCTACCACGATGGATTGCCGGCGGGTCTCTCCAAGTCCACACTGCGGATATGAGTTATAGGTGATTTTTCTTTTTCTTTCTTTCTTTCTTAGGTGAGGCTCAAACCTCCATGTCCCAAAGCGGGTACGAGCCACACATGATTTCAATTTGAACCGGGAGCGCATTAATTTTCACTAATTAACCTGATTACAAAAATGTCTCAAGCGTTAAGGACCTATGCCGTGATGCTGTGTCAGTCATATACAACTCTTAAATGTACTTTTATTATTTTTCATTACGGATGATTTTTCATTTAATTTCGCTTCTTCTGGGGAAGAGAATCAGAAATGATACGCAAGAAACAAAAGTGTCACTCGGTATACCTGTGCCACTATATAAAGAGTGACCTCACCGGTATTCTGGCAGATGCGACGAGATATTCCGTGTCCGCAGCATTCCCTCTGGGTACGTGCCGTTGGCGAGCAGTGAACGCAGGTACGGCGGCAATGGCGGGTAGGGATTGACCTGCGGCCGAGGCGTTCCTTTCACCTCGTGCAGCTTGATGACCACGTACGGATGACCGTGCAGGTACACTTGAGGAGCGGCCGTCGTTGTCGTCGTCGTTGTTGTGCTCGTCGTTGTCGTTGTGCTCGTCCTCCTCTTCGTGGTCGGTGGTGGTTCCCGCTCGCAGCCAACCACTGGAAACAAGATTAAGTGGCATATATTCATGCACAGTGCGTACTCCAAGCTTTCCCGACAACAAGACAAGACGACATAATTGGCGTGCACGTGCTGCGATAGAAAAAGAAAAATCAAGGGCGCTTAAACTTCATCTTTAAGAGTGTAACGCAATACATTTACGTGCATTATGCTCGCGTCTGAAATCATGGGAAGTGGCGCACACTCAAGACGCGAACAAAGTGAGCGAGACGCTGTCGCAATTTCAGTGCTCGAAACTTTTTGTTGGAGGGCTATAGTTCAACAGAATTTGACGGCACTAAGGATAGAGCATAGGAAGTGCGGATGTAGCGAAAGAAACCGCGATCACTTTTGCTATCAGACTGTGCTTGCTCGCCAATGTTTTACTCTGCAGCCCATAATTAAATCTGGTCTATCACTCTTTTTCTAAACGGGGGTGCGCGCGTCGGGTGTAAAGTGCTCAAGTGAATGGCCGCGCTGCGGACTCACCAGCCACTGTCGTTGGCGCACACGTCGTTGTCCTCCTGGTCGTAGTAGTAGTAGTCGGCTTTGCTGTCGTCGTAGTGGTCGTAGTCGTTTTCGTTGTTGTCGTCGTTGTTCGCCTCCTCGTGGTTGTTGTGGTCCTCTTGGTGGTAGTCCTGGTCGTTTCTGGCAGCTCGCAGTTCACGGGAGCCACGGGAGCAGCCCTGCGAGGCGGTGCCGGAGGCTGTTCCGTGCGAGCGGTGGTCACGTGAGTCGGGTGAGACGTCCTGTACCCTACAATGGTCCGGCCACTCCAGCTGCGCGCGAGCAGCGTCGAGTTGTCCTGCCCGCCTTTCGCGGGGCGTTCTTTGTAAAGTGGCTCCTGAGGCGCATAGTCGCCCTTCTTGCCCATCTTCATCGCCTGTAATGTAGACAGAGGGTAACGACAGGAAGTGATGACGGGTCCCACTAGAACAACTGGCATACTATTTGCTGTCGATAACACTGCTTCATATTTTTGGCAGCCAACACATGCACCAGCTGGCAAAGCCTGTAGTAAAGGCATCCAACTTTTGTCATTCCCGACCGGTGTAAATTATACGAGGGAGGGACGGACCCACCGCACTTCCGCTGGCTCTGCCTGTTGTCAGCTCCACAGGGTCGCGCAATGGCTAATGATGATAAGTGGGAAACGTGCTACTCGGTTCTGATCCAGAGGGACATCTCCGGGCAATCCGACGGGCCGAGGACGCCGCCGGGACCCAAAAGCTCCTCGCCGACTCCTCGGCTGTCGAATCCGCACAGCCGAGACCATCGGATTCAAATAAAATTTGCTCCTGTTCCTTGAGTACACTTCTCTCTTCTCTGTATGCTGCTTCCTCCTATATTCTTCGGCTGGTTGGCACTCCAGCTGACAGTGTTTAGAGCGTACCGACCGGATTAGTCTAGCTGCCTTCCGATACCACTGTATGTGGTGCAGCGCGATACAATACGGTTGTATTGCGGCACTTTGTCTCGTGTTTAGTCATCCCATCGAGCTTCGTGCTGCATCACTTGGCCAGTTTTGACATCATTAGTCGACGTAGGAACTTTAGTTACATACAGGCTTATGGTGCCTACGTAGGTAATGGTAAACAGTTGTATACAACGCTGAATGTGTTTTTGTTCTTTCTGCTAGTATACGTTTGCTATTTATTTACGTTTAGAATGTGTAATGTTGGCCTGCCGTAATAATTAATCATTTCAATGTTCTTGTTAACTGAGGTTCCCGTTGCAGTCGCTTAACCTTGGCACTCTTATCTGCATACTACTAATTATGAACCTATGCATTTTGAACTAATAAAAAACTAAAACTAGGCTGATAAGGTTATTACAATCTAACCCAGTTCTGCTAAGCTAAATCGACGCAACCCAACTTTGTTCAACCCAACCTAACTTAACCCGGTAACCCCAACGCGAGAGAAAATAAAAATAAAACACGGTACATCATGGATTAGAATCAGACATCGCTACCACACTCCGTTTGAGCAGCAAAGCCATCTGCTTCAATGCTGAAAGAAAAACAAGCTAACCTACATAAACAAGAGCGTTTGCGTTAGAGCTTGTGTTTGTCTCTTCGTCCTCGTTCGATATTGCTTGCCATATTCCACCATGACTAACGAAATCTACTATAGTGCTTCCCAACGAAACACTGGCGTCTCTCATAATCAGAGCTGGTTTTGGGACGTTAAACCCCGCAAAACAACAACATCCCAACGAAACAATTTTGGCTGATCTAATTCACCTCAACACCAATCTAAATGTACTGTGGATACTTCCCCGTGCGACCGTCACAAAGCCTGTGTGAACTTCAGGTTGGTGTTGCATTCAAGAAGCAGTAAAAATTTTGCGTAAATTCTTAAACTATATACTGACCGCTATGCCTCAGATATTCGGCTGAAAGTCACCACATTTCACATCAACGATGGAAAGTAATTTAGGTGAATTCGATGTGAGTTTTTCTTTTTTTTTTCTTACATAGTAGACCTGGACCACGCATCAAGCTTTCAAGTATTACCCGAGAAAGCTTACACTCTTCAAAGCAAGCGTGAGACAAAATAAATGCGAAACATGCGGACATGCATGTGCTCGCCTGCTCTATACTTTCCGTCTAAACATTCTATTTGATTTATTATAGCTACTATGCTAAACTTTCTTAGACTTGCTCGCAGTTGAACGCTTCCTACACAGCACTTTTTAAGATAAAGAGCGCATCGCAACTTTGCGAGTATATACGTCCAATATAGCTTACAGGGTCGGCTACTTCAACATTTCTTACAGCTCTCACAGATATCGCAACAATATTAACGGACTGCCAGCCTCTAACCCTTCTTTCCGCCTGTAGACCGGAATATTTTATCGCTCGTGTATTGCAACCATGATTACTGGGAGTTCCATCCGACCCGCTTCCCGTAAGTCTGGTAGAACGAACGATCCCTATGGTGTTCAGTCTGGTTTTATTGGATTCGCTCGTCCTTAGCTTTGACGTAAGCAAACCGAAACCCCTTTAAAAAAATCTGGTTTATATTTTTGGCAAACTCTACCGTATCCTGCACTGTCCACATATCGACTGCCTCCCTCCTCCTAGAGCAGTGAAGTTAGTTGCCTAAAGCCTCTACCACAATCTGCTGTATTTGTATTTTTCCGTTGAAACTATCTCGTAATACCTGCGCGTTTCTGACCGCAGCAGCGATGGCAGGGTGGCTGGCATTGACCAGGCGGAACTTGATGATGTGCATCTTGTACCGCTGGCCAGACTGGCCGCTCTCCTTGGCTTCGAGCGCTCCACCCGAGGCCGCCGATCCATTGGCACTGCCCCTGGCTCCGCCCGAGTCGATGCCGACGAACTGGGCCCGGCCGCTTCCGTTGCGACTGTTCAGCTTTTGCGCGCCGCCTCTCCTGAACAGGTAGTCCTGCGTTAACAGGCCCAATTATATCACATATTCCAGTGCTCGGTCAAAGTGGGAGCAGTATTTCAAAATTCAAATACTTCAAAAAGCAGTGTAGATCAACATTGGATATAACACCGAGCTAGCGACGTATTGTTTGTTGACCAACGCTTCTGATTCATCGGGTTGTTACGAGATAAAAAAAGAAAAAAAGAAAGCCATGGAAGAATAAAATTAGACGTGATATCAGAGCATAAGTTTCGTGCAGAAAATAGTCGCTTAACCACCAGAGTACGCAAGATGTATTAAATGGAGGTAGCTGCGCGTTGCATTGGATCGGCTGGTATGTTCCACAGGTAAGAAAGAAAGAAAGAAAGAAAAAAAGAAAGAAAGAAAGAAAGAAAGAAAGAAAGAAAAAAAGAAAGAAAGAAAGAAAGAAAGAAAGAAAGAAAGAAAGAAAGAAAGAAAGAAAGAAAGAAAGAAAGAAGTGCACCAAACTCTAGGGGCTAGCGTCATTTAAGACACCTAAGTGGACTTATAGGCTCGTCTTTGCATTCTTTTTCCTGGAATGAGTCATTCACGTGCAACACATGTAAGCGCTCTCGTATGTAGGTGGCTGACAAAGGTAGTGCTTCAGATAAGTGCGCATATTCGACGCACGCACGCACGCATTAACAGTATTAAATGCGAAGCATTTCTAGCGAACTTCGGCGACTTTGAGCGTATCTATCTATCTAGCCGCCTACGATTTTGTGCTCTCCTGGCCGTTTCGCTAATGGGATGTTTACGAAAATTGGTATGCCACAACATGACTACATGACGAACATAAATGACAGGTCATAAAATGAAAATCGTGATATGAATGTCGTGAGCGGCATGATTTACATGCCACGGTTTTGGTGCTCTCCTGGCCGTTTCGCTAATGGGATGTATGCGAAAATTGGTATGGCACAACATGACTGCCTGACGAACGTAAATGACAGGTCGTAATATGAAAATCATGACATTCATGTCATGAACGGCATGATTTATATGCCACGGTCTTGATGGTCTCCTGGCCGTTTCGCTAATGGGATGTGTGCGAAAACAGGTATGGCACAACATGACCTCCTGACGAACATAAATCGCAGGTCATAACATGAAAATCTTGACATGAATGTCATAAGTGGCATGATTTACATGCCACGGTCTTGATGCTCTCCTGGCCGTTTCGCTAATGGGATGTGTGCGAAAACAGGTATGGCACAACATGACCTCCTGACGAACATAAATCGCAGGTCATAACATGAATATCTTGACATGAATGTCATAAGTGGCACGATTTACATGCCACGGTCTTGGTGCTTTCCTGGCCGTTTCGCTAATGGGATGTATGCGAAAATTGGTATGGCACAACATGACTGCATGACGGACATGACTGACAGGTCACAACATGAAAATCATGATATGCATGTCATGAGCGATATGATTTACATGCCACGCGTTTCCTTAACGGGATGTATACGAAAATTGGCATGCCACAACATGTTATGTGGGGCTTAACGTCCCAAAACCAGCTCGAATTATGAGAGACGCCGTAATGGAGGGCTGCGGAAATTTTGACCACCTGGGGTTCTTTAACGTGCACTGACATCGAACAGCACACGGGCCTCAACATTTCGCCTCCATCGAAATGCAGCCGCCGCAGCCGGGATTCGATCCCGCGACCCTCGGATATGCCACAACATGACTGCATGACTATCATAAATGACAGGTCATAACATGAAAATCATGACATGCATGTCATGAGCGACATGATTTACATGCCACGGTCCAGTCGCTATACTGCCGTATCGTTAATGGGATGCATACGAAAATTGGTATGGCACAACAAGACTGCATGAGGATCACATATGACAGGTCATAACGTGAAAATCGTGACATGCATATCATGAGCGGCATGATTTACATGTCATACGTTTCGTTAATGGGATGTATACCGAAATTGCTATGGCACAACACGTCTGCATGACGAACGTAAATGACAGGCCATAACATCAGAATCATGATATGCGTGTATGACCGGCATTGTTTACATGCCACAGTCTTGATGCTCTTGCGGCCGTTTTGTTAATTTCATATGTACCAAACTCGGTATAGCGAGAAAACAATGCAAATCCATTTTACCTTCCTGATGCGTGCTTCGCATTTCCTTGATTCCCACTGCACGTGGGATCTGCCAATTTTTTTGCATTGTTTGTACTTAAGCTCTTCTGGACTTATCCATGGGCAATGAGTATGTTATGCGTCGCACTCGGAAGCGACAGGAGACACAGAATCTGTGCAAATCAAGCTATACAGAGCTCCCGCACTACACCTATAATATGAAGTGACCCTCATGTGTGAGTTGGTCTCAAGCCGAGTGCCTGGCAGGGCCAGCCAACTTCAGAAGCCTTCGCAAGAACATGCCAGCAGCGCATATAGACGACACCTAAACGACGGTGGAATTCTTAACTCAAGTCGCCAACTAGCCGGTGTTCGGGTGTAGCCACCTGTATTTCAAAAGGGACCGGGAATTTGGGTCGTGAAGTAATACAAAGACCCGTCGTGCAACCTTCACTTAGTCCGTGGTCGACACTTTACCAACTGCTCTCACCTTGATGAAGTCGAAGAGTTCCTCCTCGTCATTCTTGCGGTACTCGGTCGCGCTCCGATTGCCCTTGCCAAGAACCTCCTGCGAAGGTGTTAAAGATAATCATAATTATCATCACTAAAATACCACTTCTATCACCACCACAACCACGTGTATGTCAACTGGAGGGCAAATGCTTCGGTTTTGCGCTAACCACGGCTACGTTCCCCCTCACACTTCTTATCTCTGCCGCCAGTCTAACTTCCGGTCGCCGCCTGCTACACGCTTACCTTATACGTTGGAATCTACTCTGTTACCCTAAATACACCACCGTTGGAGTTACTTTAATTCTCATTACACGTCCTGCCAATGGCCATTTCTCGCCACCAAGGATAATATATGAACGTTAAAGGTGGACCTTTGCGCAATCTGTGCTCAAGGGTCACATGTAATTAACGGATGCAGGCCTACTGTTGGGCTAGCTGGAAGGTAAACGCTCGCAAACAGGCATAATAGAGACTGAATGGCTGAATCGGTGAAAATCAGTTAGAGATCTGCAACTGGAAGGGTCGCCTTCGCCGGGCGCTCTTTTAGAATTGGTCTGAAAGCAACCGTGCGTCATTCGCCACGCATATATACTGGCGTTACGGTGGTACATGTACCAGCGTATATATACCTTCACCTACAGCGCAAACTTGAATTAAATCTCATAAACGCGCAAGCTTATCCGTGGCTGCTTTCACTGTTCCTACATGGCCATTCCAACGGCTGCAGCTCAGGCGATAACCTACATTTAAATGCGCGTATTTATTCGTTATTCGGACGATATAACCATGCATATCGCTCCAGAACGATTATAGTACATGCCGCGCATTCAGCATGCCGCGACGTTTCTGTGCCGCTTTCATTATAGTCTTCATTGTTAAAATACAATTGTGCAGATGTGATCAGCCCTGCAGCTGCTTCTCGTTTATAAGCACTTCACCTGCCTCCAACCCACTTCCCCTTCGTCTGTCGCTCATATCTCCTCAGCCTCCATGCAACGTTTTTGTATCTATGTATTAACCTTGTTTCAAAGTGAGTATATGTTCGCAAGTCCATTCGATATGCGGAAGCCCTTATCCCGAATGTTTGCATTTGTTATACCGATTTTAGTTCGAACACACCTACTCTATACGCAGAGGTAAAATAAAATGTTAAGACATGATATATTTGTCTAAGAAAACCTGACGAGAGAGCAAAATATTCTTCAGAATTTAATAATCTACACGAGAACAGCTCATGGTTTGCATGAATATACATTTGAGAATAATCTTGTTTGAGCCTGTGTTAAAAACCTTGCGTATGATGCGTGGCCCTAGACCGCCTTCGAGATGAAGCCACCGAAGATATTGTGTTGGAAGATAATGAACATTATGTGAACTGAGAGCCACTCGCCCTATTTTCCCGGGAGACTGCAGATTACTGGCCAGTCCTCCAGACTGTATCGGCGCGGCCTTAAATATCGCGATAATGAAGTCCTAACCACACCGCGGAAATAAATTAACACAGTGCAGGGACCATAAAAATTTTCTCTTATCTTTCTGCTGATATAAAAGGGTACGTTATCGCCTTTGTATGTGGGCTTTATTATCTACTGTTCGGCGTGTTTCTATCTCGACGAGGAACTCGCTAAAACATCACACTGCAGCATACGCAAAGGTAACTTCGCTGCTATACAAAAAAGTTACGCGGTGAAGCGTGTTCCGTGTGAGATAAGGCTATTCGTTCTTGCGGGTCATGGCACATTCTGTTCCCCGCGCGTACTTAATTACACACTCGAGTATTAATCACGAGAACACGGGATGGTCGCCGACATTTACAAACCTTACTGTCAATTATTAAGCTCTCTGCACAACGTTGCCGCAGCGCTGGGAAGTAAGAAATGCAAACGCGCACATTTCGTCGCATTCCCCACTCCTCCCGCGCCCCCTCACTCTTCTAATTTCCAGGTTCTCGAAGTTGCCATTGAAAGGTATGTATATAACGCTTGCCTGTAAGCATGAAAAAGTAGCGGAAATCACACATGATGCCAACCACTCTGTAGCCACGCTCATTTTAAGTAAGGACGTTGGTACTGGACCCAGTGTTGGTATCCTGAATATTGTCGAATTTTCGTCATACTGTCAAATTCTGCATCAGTTCTGATTTGCCCTGAGTGCTGCTGCGGGCACCATGGTTGGCTCAAAGAGCTGCCACTACAGAATTTAACAAGATGGCGGAATTTGACTATGTCCAGGAGAGCACCCCAGGTTCCAAGTTGCAGTCCTCAGTCGTGGAGGTAACTTGTGCCAAGACCGAACCAGGGGGGAGACACGATGCGCGCCACGCGTCTCCTCTAGTCCTGCCATGGAGACAGGTGGACGCACACTGCCGAAAAGGGCTCCTTATAAGAGAGCTAGAACACGTCTCGGCACCTGGTGTTCCTCGTAGACTTGATGTTGCACGAGCAAGTACGGCCTGCCCTTGGACTCCGCGGGTGAGGCGAGGGCGACCAGGACCGCGAGACAGAGCAGGCTGACCGCTGGTCGCAGACGGGAGAGGCTGCTTGGTGTCATGCTTGGACACGGTGCTGCGGCTTGACACAGGTGCGGCAACCTGCTTGCACATAGGCCACGAGAAAGGCTGTACTGTAATTAATCTTTAAAGGATGCTTAGACTCAACCTAGTTAGGAATAAACGCGGGAAAATGTGGTGATGCGCTGAATAAGTGCACGCACACGGTCGTTCATGAAGCAAATAAATAAATAAATAAATAAATAAATAAACAAATAAATAAATAAATAAATAAATAAATAAATAAATAAATAAATAAATAAATAAATAAATAAATAAATAAATAAATAAAGACGTGACACTTGCACCCTTAGCTTTTATTTATTTGATTTCGCTCGTCACATATATATTTCGCAGGTAGTACAGGATTATGTGTGCCATTGTACAACCATCGTACGGCGTCAGCTCTCGCTACCAAGATGAACGCTGACTGCCGCCGAGTATGCTCGCTTCAGTGGATCTCTTTGTCAACCTCATCGCTCAATCTCCCTGAGGCCCGTTTGCAAGTGCTGAATGCTCCGAGGGTCAACGCTCTCCCTAAAGTGCCGACGTTGAACAGACTGGACAATTTCCATTGCACAGCTGCTGTATATTCACGCTGTGTGTGTAGCTGTATCAAATACACGGCATCATGCACTTGCTATCGACTGCAGCGAATACATGTCCTCACCATTAGAAACTAGACTAACACGACATCCCAAACCATATGGCATAAGAAAGGGAAAATTAGCATCCACCCGTTTTGTAGCACAAGGCTACAAGGAAAGTGTGTTGTGTGTTGACGCGCTGAATAAGTGCACGCACACGGTCGTTCACGAAAGAAAGAAAGAAAGAAAGAAAGAAAGAAAGAAAGAAAGAAAGAAAGAAAGAAAGAAAGAAAGAAAGAAAGAAAGAAGAAAGAAAGAAAGAAAGAAAGAAAGAAAGAAAGAAAGAAAGAAAGAAAGAAAGAAAGAAAGAAAGAAAGAAAGAAAGAAAGAAATTTTCCCTTTCATAAACGTTACTCCACTTTGCGGGTTTCCGCAGACTCATTTGCCAATTCACGTCCACGTGCTTCGAGTTGTCGATGGATTCGCCCTCGCGCTGTCAATCGCTGGCCTCCTCATTAGCTCAATTGGCAGAGCGAGCGCCCCGGGCAGGCGTTGGTCCCGGGTTCGAAATCCGGACCAGGACGAATTTTTCGGCAACTAGGAAGCTTTAATTTCTGAGAAATCCGTATGGATTTCCTTAGTAGCCTTGTGCTACAAAACGGGTGGATGCTGATTTTTCCCTTTCATAAACGTTACTCCACCTTGCGGGTTTCCGCAGAACTCATTTGCCATATATACACATGGCATAACCACGAGTTCCCTTCTCCTGCTTTTTACGTATAGGGCAGGGAGGAAGGAAATACAGGTACCCTTGCCTCCTTTCGCCCCTTCAATGTAAATGCCAGCGGGCGCTTACCTCGTAAAGCGAGCTCCGCACGGCAATCCTCAGCGCAACGTGCTCAGTGGTCTGTCGCGTTGTTACCGCGGCCACTGCTGAGCTGCCTGCGCATGGACGCCTCGGCTGTGCTAGCTCGCCAACCGAGAAGCCTTGGGGTTCCGCGGCGCTAGAAAAGAAACAGCCGCCCCACGGTCTGCTTCTTCGTTGTCCTCTTCTCGCGCTTCTTGTACGGGTAGAGCGGAAGATGTTTCCGAAAGAGCTATTGCTGGGGAAGGACAAGTCGTTGTTAAGTGTATTAAATAAGAGAAAGTCTTCTTGAAGTACCGTGCGGCGATACTGGGTGAAATTTAAGCCCTGAACTAGTATTCTCTTCATATACCTCGGTACTGGGTTCTGGCCACAGCGAGTATTGTTATTGTTAGAATTCCAACTTGTTCCCTAGATGTACACCGTTAATCTGCCCAGAATAATTGTACAATTGCACAAAGCTCACACTTCGTTCATTATACGCTTTGTTTTTAAAAGTGCTTGACTGAATGGCGAGCTACCTCGTTTATGGTCTATGAACCCTAATATTTACGTGCCATGGTGATGAATGTACCGTCATTATCAACAATAAAAAAACTAATGGAGTATATTAAGGGTTAATCGGCGAGGCAAATTTTTTCAACGTGAGTGAGTGCCAGTAAGTGTGAGTGGAGGTGAGTGCGAGTGAGTGGAAGTGAGCACGAGTGAGTTTCAGTGAGTGCGAGTGGAGGTGAGTGCGAGTGCGAGTGAGTGCGGGTCTTGGAAAAATTAGGGTGAGTGAGTGTGAGTGAGTGTTCTCCCACACTGCCGACCTATGTTCCAAACGCACAAATGTCCGTGCACGCGATCTGACCAGTCGTCGGTCCCGTTAGGCTTGAGCAGTCGTCCTCAAGAAACTACGTTGCCGCAGTCCAAGTTTGGTGTCCTCCATTCTTTACTGTTTTTATATATAACTGAGAAGAAGCGATTCCGCTCTTCATTTTATCTTGTCAGCCCTCTAATACTACAGGGAAAACAGTAATTGCCACTACCTGCGCGGAAATGTGGCCTGTATACCTAGCGTCATATTTTCCTCTCGTCTGTGGTTACACAGCGGGGATTCTCGCTTTGCTGTCCCGAATTTTTGGTTGCGTCCAAACGATACCTTGCTATATTTGCATCTCCCTTCACTTTTCGATGCGTACTTCTTAAGTAACGATCATTGATTCTTAGTTCAGTAATTGCTCTCATTTTAACGGCTATTTAACCTTATAAACTAGTGTTGTAGCTTGGTGCAGCTCTCCTATTCCTTGGGCAATATTTACCCCTTGCAAGTACACGCCGCATGTTTGCAGGGCTACGACCACAGAGTGGCTGCGACGACGACGACGACGACGACGACGACGACAACAACAACAACAACAACAACAACAACAACAACAACAACAACAACAACAACAACAACAACAACAACAACAACAACAACAACACTAATAATAATAATAATAAATTGGAATACACGAGAGAGGTCGGCGAATGCACTGGGGAAAAGAATGACCCTTGCATATCGGCAGGTAGGCAAATAGTAGTTGCGCAGTTGAACAAATAGGCTTCAACTACATAGGTTTACTGGCCGTGGCAGCCTAGAGGCTGTGGTATTGGGCTGCCAAGCACGAGGGCATGGTTTACTGCGGCCGAATTTTGATAGGGGCGAAATTCAAGAAAAACCGTGTGCTTAGCTCAAATGTAAGACCACAGGTACTTAATTGACTTTAATCCGAAGGTACGTCTCATGATCACATCTTGGTATTTCTGCATAATGCCACCATCTGTTTCCTTTCTTAAATTTTTCACTGAATGCACGAAAGTGACAGGTTCAGGAAGAAGCAGCTGCATATACCGAAATAGACAGACGTAGCGTTGAAAGAAAGATCTCTTTTTTCGCCGCAGGTACTGAGGAAAACCGTCCAATCTATTTCCATCTATCTCCTTGACACCGTCATTGAGACAGCGACTCTTCTTTTTTTAAATGATGTTTCTTTTTTTATATAGACGACTGATTGTGAAGCGGTGCAGTGCTCCGGACATGCTTATTAAAACCCAGTGCTTGAAAAACACCCCTTATTTTATTTATTTATTCTTTGAACGGTTCCAGTTTGATGATGCTCGCTTAATTACATTGAAGACAAGACGCTTTGGATTGCGGATAAACAAACTTCATTACTGAACTTGTACCAAGAGAAGAAATACATTTCAGTGGCCTGTCTAAGCTGTGGCATTGATGAGCTACTTCTACGAGTGTGAAGTCAGAAAATCCGTTTCAGGCAGCGCTCCAACTTTGAAATGTAATGTTTTCACCGAGGACCAGTCTCTGCCAGGGTACCCTAAACTGCGATTGCCAATTCGCTATTCCAGCAAAACGCTTCCTGCGCCAGCCATCGCGTTACTGGTGCTCAAATTAAGCGGCGTAAATATTCTCACTGTCTTACTTATGCGACCGTCGTGCACTAAGTACTTTCGTTTAAAAGATTAACAAAATTAACATATGGTATTTGTTTACAAAATAAACTTATGAAGGAAGGAAATGAAGCGCCATAACTCGGAAGGAAGTTGTCTCAGTGATATGTAAAACATAACCCCCCGTGTGCGCAGTTGCCCGTCTATGATATTTCAGAGCGACGTCCTTGAGACAAGACAATAGCGTAGGTGGAACAATGGCATAAATAAGCCTAGCTGCGTTTCTGGTCTGCGTGCGATTCGGGCTCTCTACACTGCTTTGGACACGTTATTATGCATGGACCAAAAATATTGTCGATAATCTCATGCGACTCTTCTCTCATGCAGGGAACCATTTGAGTCACCCAATGTTCGACACACCGATTCGGAAGCGAAACTCGTTTCATATTTGCCGCCGCCGGCTGCTCGCGGCTTTCGCCGGCCTCTCTCACCTACCGACAGATGTCTCTGCGAAAACTGCGGCACTCGCGGTGGCCGACGGGACGCGTCGACTTCCTGTGTCTGTGTGTGCATGCATATCGGTTGTCGGCGATCGGTGCGCCCGTCTCCAACCGGTGTTTGGACCTTTGTGCCGTGAGCAAGGAATTACAAGGTGCACACCAGCACACCAGTGTTTTGAACAGGTAAGGCGCGTGCAAGTGTGCCCGCCACTACGTCACTCTTTTTTTTTCTCCCGCTCCGACGTCGGAGCGTGTGCTTAGTCGACGCGGGACGACCGAAGCAGCAGCGCAGCAGCTCCTTGGTTTCAGTCCGTGCCTAGCCATGCAGGAGTGGTGGGGGGAACAACCCGGTGGCACCTCTCCAAATGGGTCTTCCGCCGGGGCCCAGTCTGCTCCAATGAAAGGGCTTACCTCGCGAACTCACTGCCATTTATATCGCCGAGCAGCGCGAAGCGCGGGGCGTTTGCCCGCCGTCTGAGAGGACCGCTTCGCTCGGCCAAGCTGCGTGCCGATCGGAAAGTACTGCAGTGCCTCGATCGCCGTTGCTGTGCCGCTATATTTCGAATGCTTCACTTTCTCAGCGCCCGTGTTCGTAGGTCTGCCGGAACTGAACGCCCGTAATCGTCCGTCCCGATTCGTTTCCGCCGAAACCGAAGCCGTCGTCTTCTGAAACTGCAGGTGGTGACCGTTTGTTGGTCACCTGATACCTTGACCTTCTGATGCAGCAGCGCTCATTCGAGTGGCGCCGATTTGTTCCTTCGTCGAGATAATTCAAGCGCAGCGAGGTAGCTAAGCGTTGTGTTCGCTGCATATTCTTGTGACTGATTTTTGTTTGTTTGCTGGGTTTGCTCGCTTTCCTTAGCAAGCGCTGTTCGTTCTGTCGACAGTTGTGTTTCTGTGGTTTACATTTTGCCTGGCCTTACGTAGCGCGCGTTGCCAGCAGGTCATGAGCACTAGGAAGTACGTACGTCCAACTTGTCCGGTAACTATTTGGCAACTATCCCTTGGCCTGAGCTTTTCATTCAGGCTCTTCAGTTCCCAAACCAGCGTTGCCCAAACAGATAGCCGCATAAATTCGTTTATGTTCGTTCGATATATATGTGTAATCTGTGGCTAACAAGAAACCGGTGCATTTGAGTACCCTGTACACAGTCTGTCGCATTTTTTTACGAAATCCGTATGTCAGCGCTGCGTTGTGCAGCGATAGCTCTGCACTTTACAGAGCTAACGTCAGATCACAACTGTTCACTTCGTGAGGGTAGATGTGACGACGACATTTGAGCGTCGTGGCAACATGTGCGGCTCGTCAAGAACGGGAGTGTCGTTTGCCCTGAAAGTGAAGAGCAAAATACTGATACCACGGAAGACAGCAATGTGTAGTGAGCTTAACTAGCCAGCTGTTCGCTGAAAGTTCGCCGTACTCGACCGTCCTTACGACAAAAAGAAAAAAAAAGAAAGAAAATAGCTTGCCACACAACGTAGAACTCTTGCTCTTTGCTCAGTGTGGAATGCCAACCGCGCGGTATTTTTATCGGAACTGTACTACATTGCCTGGCGCTGCAACACATGCCTGTTCGACGGCTGCTTAGTTAACCCATGAATAGGAATGTTTGTTACGTAAGTTAACCAACAATATGCTGGTAGGGTATAATGACCTTGGATAAATAACGAGGTATTTTGGTTACAGGCATAGTTCAAAGTATTAAAGCGGTCCAGCTATCGGGTCCATGTGTAATGTATTATGTCTGCAGGGGTTTATACAACCCCCAAACACACCCGACGTGGAACCACACACCCCTCCCCCAAGCGAAAAACAATACCGAAAATTTTATACACCCCTGGCGTATCGAATTCACACTAAGGGGATTACTTTTACTCAAACAGACATTTCATGCAGCGCATGCTTTGCTGTTGATAAAGCTTAAGATCACTGGGTACAGCGTTCAAACGTGGCATACCCCTATTATGCAGTCAAAATCGGCTACTCTTTTTGATTCGGGCCGCAGACGGGGCTTCTGAAGATACTCATTTGCGTAGGAGCACTGTGAGGACTATGCGTCTTTCAGTAAAAAGAAAGAAAAATAACGGACCCGTGCCCCTCTTTTTTTTCTTTTCTCTCTCTCTCTTCCCGAGTCCCAGCGTCCACTCACCACTGACTAGAGACAATTGGGACTGATAAAGTGACTTTGTCTTTGGTGCAGCACGCCACGGTAACCGCTGGAAAAGCACTGATAACAAGGGTCATAAAGGGTCGGTTTCTCATGACGATGGCGCTAGCTTTAACACGTTTTATCCCCCGTGTGTTTCCGTTGATCCCGCGTATATGACACGATATAGGGTGCTTATGGCATATGTGTTACGGGCTTATGGTCCCATTATGACGCTGACGCTGTTTCCGGCGCTTGAGCGCGAAAGGAAAGAAAAATGTTTTGTAAACTCGTACGGGGATGCACTGGAAGTCGGCTGATAAGGCCACTCTGCCGCTGAGAGTCGTGCTAGTGGCGCTGGTGGGTCGCTTATGCACTTGCGACTATGGACTGTCTGTTTTCGGTTACGCATCTGGCCCGGGATGGACCTGCACGTCGACCGTTTTATAGACGTGGTACGTGTGGTTGTTAAGCGAACGCGTTTTGCTGAAGAGTGCCCCAATATGGTACTTGAGTGGTCCAAACAAAAAGGAAGGTTCAGGGAAGATGGAGGCTTGAAGAGATGAATATTCGGACAGGCAACGTCGCTGTAACTAATGTTCTTGAAAGGGGACTACACTTTGTCAGGACCTCGATAAAGCAAGTGTTGTATAAACGCTTGCACCATCCGTGTTCCTTGCTCGAAGGCATCCATTAGTACATGTGCGCCAACTATAAGGTGAACGATTTTACGAGAGTTCTCTAAGCGTTTTCCCTTTCTTTTTGTTTTACAAATTATGGCGTCGTAGCTGGGAGGAAGTTTATTTGGTTCGAGAGCTCGGCAGCGAACCAGCACCGCACATGATTATGATGATGATCGCAGCTATGAGTGACGAAGATAAGCGAAAGTGTGATGAAGGTGATACAAAGATTTTAGGAATATATGCGTAATGTAGGCGCCCACAATATATAGTTCCTTTTTTTTTTTCATAATCCAAGGTATTATCTTTTGTGCTCTTCTGTCTCCGTGAGCATCTAATGTCCGCTGTGGCAACTTAGCAGTTTATAGCCTCGCGCTGCTAAGCGTCACGTCGCAGGCTCGATTCCCTGCAATGGCGACGGCATTTCGATGTGGTCAAAGTGGAAGGCAATAACGCGGTGTACTTACGATCGAAGTGCACCTTCAGGAGCTCTACGATAGCACATAACACTTAACAGCAAGCAGCACACGGTGCCGTTGTCGCCCGCTCGATCCCCTCCTATATTTGTTTTTAATGCTCCCCGGGAGGTGGTTCAGTGTTAAGATCATTGAAAGCAGTTTATTTTGAGAAAATAAATAAATAAATAAATAAATAAATAAATAAATAAATAAATAAATAAATAAATAAATAAATGCAGGGTTGCCCTGAGGTTATTTTATTACCATATATATTCCTTTAAGTCGTTCTCTACACATATGGTAAAGTGGAAATCGATGCGTTTTCGACGGAAATGGATTGCGCTCAAGGCTACGTCACGTCACTGAACGATCTATTACGCGCGTTAGTTCCGTCTGCCTCACCCGAAGCTTGAGTGGGCACGACGGTCTCTCTCTCGGTAAAGGTCACCGTCGAGGCCGGCACGCGACAGTGCGCGACCTTCCCGTTCCGTATGCTCGGCGTTTGACGTGGTTCCAGTCTGCCTTGCCCGCTTCCCACGCAACTACTTCTCCCGTCTTGCGGCTCATTATTAAGACGAGCCTCCTTTCTCCCTCCTGTCGAATTGTATCGGTCGCGCATAGTGTACATCATCGCGGTAGTACGATAGACCTTTGTCCCAAGAACCTTACATGCAACTATAAAGGGTCGACGACATTTGAATTCCTCTTACATCTCTTCACTGCAAGATTTGCTTTTCCTTCTCACTCTCTCGCATCATGGTCGTATTGCTCACCTCGTCATGTTGGCGACTTGTCGTAGCTTTCGACATTGTCATCGTGCACCTCAACATTGTCGTTAGATGCTTCTGCCAAGGCCACTTCCTTACATATTACATCTTTGATCATACCGGATATATTCTGTATGTTTAGTTATGGTTCCACTGAAGTGTGCTGTTTGTCGTCAATATTGACCGTCATCTAGATTTCCTAACGTTTGGTATACTTCTGGTCGGGCCACTTAGTACAGTTAACTAACTAACTAACTAACTAACTAACTAACTAACTAACTAACTAACTAACTAACTAACTAACTAAATTCTCTGTAGTTATCGAAGCATTCCTGCCATCGAGATGACCGCGCATGCTTTTCCTCACTATGCCACCGGCATCTCCATCTTTCATTCCCCGTTCTCTTCCCACAAGCCGTGGTTAAGGTATTCTCTAAACCTCTTCCTTCCTTCTCCTCCGCTTCGACTGTCAAACCAGGATACACCCAGACAGAGTCGTTCTTCCTCTCGCTGTCCAATTAAAGTCGCACGGTAGTGTTATTCGTATGCGCACAGTGAGGTATGAAGCAGGAACGACGTGTATAACGAACTGCTCAGAGTCAATCGGCGTCATCGCTCTCGGCATTAGGCGCCATCCCGCGAACCGTCTTTCATCCTGCTGCCGTCGCCACCAGCTTTTGTCCTGCGTGATGGATGTCGCCGCCGCACGCCATATATCACTGTGCGGCCGCAGCGAGTACTATTGCTGTTTACGGATGTGGAAGCCGGAACGTATTCGTCGGCACTTGTCCGCCTTAGTGTAGAACAACGGCAAGAACATATATTTTCCGTCACCTGATGGAACGAGGACCATATATTTAGGGTTCTTTCGTTCTGGGACAAAACCTGATGTCACCTGATTCTTGCACCCCGAGCACGTTAGAGGGAAATTCGTTCACCTCAAATTCCAGTGCCACGTGCCAGCTGATCTGTTTACGCTGCGCGCGGTTTGCTGTGTGGCTAGCTGGCCCGCCTCGGGACAACAAAATTTGATTGTTTGCTCAGTGAACCTACGTGGTGTGTATAGTTCATTGCATGCAAGCACTATAGACGCTACGCGACTGTTATTTATAAATTTAAATTTGTTAATTTAACCCGAGGAAACCCAAATTTCGGAAGTCTTCTACAAAACAACCCGAATTCGCCCCTGTTATCAGCTCGAAAAATAGTTCATTGTCACGGTAATATAGGCGCAGGAACAACATTCACATAGACACGAGGAGACAGGACAAGCGCATCACTTTCATCTACCTTTATTTTTGGCTACGCCGACAATATATACACGTACCACACGGTGACGGTGGCGATGTGCTTGTCTGATGGAGCATACGTGTGGTACGTGTATATATTGTCGGCGTAGCCAAAAAAAAAAAAATAAAGGTAGATGAAAGTGATGCGCTTGTCCTGTCTCCTCGTGTCTATGTGAATGTTGTTCCTGCGCCTATATTACCGTGACAATGAACTTGCACCATCTAGCCCAGTATCAAGTTTTGTTAAACTATGTTTCGAAAAATAGCACCCGAATTTTATCTCCGAATTTGTGAAAAATATTCATGTATCGGGCTCTCTTCAACTCCCTCAGTTTCACTCATACTCTTTCAAAACACCATCCGCAGGTTTGCCTGCACGCCGTGCCATGTGCCGCTGTGGGGTTGTTTTCGCTGATCGATGGACTGTAATTATCGTTGGGCTTTTAGGTGTCAAAACCACGATATCATTCTGATGCACGCCGCATAGTGGATTTGTCCGGAAATATCGACCTCCTGCAGTTCTTTACGCTCACCGACATCGCACAATACACGGAATCGCACATTACCGTATCTGCTTAATGTGTAGCATTTCGCCTTAATCGAAATGCGAGCGCCGCGATCGAACCCTGCGTACTTCGAGTCAGCATGGATGCTGAGCACCGTGTACGCGTTCGGCGACACACTTCAGTATAGGTCGCCTATGGGCGGCGTTTTGTGCAAGGTGCAATGGATTTGATGACCGTAAGGCTGAATCTTTACCTAATTAAAACGTTTCAAGCGTCTCTCGGTGACCTCACCGAAGTTTGGTCGTTTCAGTCGGGTATCGAACTGGCGACTGCCTGTATACACTCCGAGCCACTGCGAAGCGGAACAATGGGATTGTGCGTTTCTTGCAAGCGTGAAAGTCCGGGCCCCGCTTTCAACGCGCGCACTTTGCCCGATTAGGAAATTAGGAATATTGTTTCGTGCCATTTCTCTATAGATTCGGCGCGTGATCGAGGGTAATTGCGTTCTGCATGAACGCAAGTATACCGTGTTCATTTTCTTCGCGCAGCGTACACTTGTCCGCGGTATGGAATGCCGCAGCTCTGCAATAATAATATTAGACCATTGGGTGCCGTAGGTACCCGAACAAATAAAAAGAAAAAGAAACGGCAGCATATGGCATGCAGCGAAACACTTCGAAGCATGCGTGCACGCATTGTGTGCTTGATTGTTGACACTGCGTGCGGCTGTTCATTTCCAGTTGGATAAGCGCGCTGTCATAATTTCTTGCATTCCTGCAACGCGAAAACATTTGGGGGTAGGTAGCATGCTTGTTTACGCGTAATATTACCGAACGTCGTACATAATACGTTCTCAGCCACCGTCAAGACAACTGTTGTTTCGTGTTCTCAGTAGCATGCAGAAGCTGCATGCTACTGTCTGCATGTGTAGTTACAGAAATGCCACCGAAACTCCGACCAAATACGCAACTGTTTACTAAAAGAAATAGAAGTGCATCGCCATTTTAATGATGCACGCACCCTTTATATAACGATATAATAAAATAACCACAACCGCGAAGAGAAATCGGAGATGCCATCGTATAATTACGCTTCAAAACTTTTTATGTGCTGTAAGGATATACGTGGTACCGCGGGCGTGTAAGTTGTTATATACGCTCAACGCTCGCAGGACGGTAAATGCAGGCAGTGGGTCAGATAATCTTGACCTCTGGCTGCTCGAGCTCTCATATCGTCGCCGGGGCATCCCGGAACCGGTGCGGGAGACCCCAATAGCTTCGCGTGCGGCACTTTCATTGCGCTGCTGCCCGAGCATCGAAAGCACGGCCAACTGGGTCGCCCGTGCTCGCCGCTTCCCATCTCCATTTCCGCATCGCGCGCGAGCGGAGGGTGCACTGCATTACACAGCGCGCAATCGTTCTGCAGTAGCGCGGTTATAGATCGCATGTAAAAAATAGAGGCCGCCCGGCGCCCTGTGGTGGAGTGGGCCTCCGCCGCCGTTCGAGCTGCGCCTGTTGTCACAATTGTCAACTGTCTGTGAGCTGCAGTGCACCTTTACAACAACAACGACGTCGTCTTGTCTTTCTCCGTCGTTGTTTTATAGCGCTAAGCATGTACAGCAAGAACCAACTGGGCCAACTTGATGTAATTCTGAACAACAACAACAACAACAACAACAACAACAACAACAACAACAACAATAATAATAATAATAATAATAATAATAATAATAATAAATTGTCACCTTGGGGGGAAAGTACAAAAGGACAACAGGCCTGTCAAAGCCATCAGGAGGCTTGGAGGACTAGGCGGCACATCAGCACACGCTCGATGACAACACAGAGATTGAAATAATAATAATAATAATAATAATAATAATAATAATAATAATAATAATACGTCAACGACGAAAGCAGCCGTCCTGGGCGCCTTGCGGCGCTGCTGTATATACCGTCTCTTCACGCTCGCCGTGGAAAAAAGTCCTTCGTGCGTAACGTGGTTGGCGTGGCCGCCAAAGGTGCGCGGTGGCAGCCCTTCCTCTCTCGTCCTCTCGCATATAATCCTCGGCGCTTGCTTGGTTGTTCTATGCCGTCTCCCTCTCGCTCACATTTCTCGTTTCCCCTCTGGACACGCAAACGCGATCACGGCGGCGCACGCCTTTTCGTGCGGCGGACACACACACTCCCCCCCCCACCCCCCCTCACGATAATGGCCCCCTACCCTTCCCCGCGCTCTCTTTTGCTCTTTTTTTCCCATGAGCCTCGTTCCAGGTAGCAACAGAAGCCGATGTGACGTGCCCCGGCATATCTATTGTGTGTCTCGTTTGTGCGAGACACACATTGCCGAGCAGCTCGAATGGCGTCCTCCAAGAAACTTGTCGCCGGCATTCCAAGCAGCGTCGCTCCTCGGAAGAAATGCCTCGAAAGTCCACCCTAGGGAGAATATCTCATTTCGTACGTCAGCAGCAATTCTAACATGAAAGAATGCATTTGCATATATTCCGTGCAACAAAGTCTTTTCCCGTGTTTGCTTGCGTGTAGTCATGCCCGTAGCTCTGGGAGGGAGGGGGGGGGAGAAGGTCCGGACCTCTCCCGAAATTTCGGTTGGGGGTAGTATTAATAATGCAGTGTAGCGCTAATAGCCCGAAATTTAAGTGTATTAATAATGTTGCATTTAAAAAGCCACTTAATGTAAATACTGTCATTTTTACCGAAGATAATGAAATTAGATGTTTTTCTCAAACAGTCAAGGCCTTCAGCATGTGCATCCCCCCCCCCCCCTTCCCCTCGTAGAAAATTTCTGCCTACGGGAGTGCGTGTTATATACACGCGGCTGATGCGCACGCGCACTGTGGGGGGTTGGTTCTTGCAACAGCATTTTCTGCGAATACATTTTGCATTTTATCAAAGTCCGAAGAGGCACCTTTAGCGCCTGCGAAATTTTTGTAGAAATCTATTCTGAAACCCATAAAGGCTGAAGTTCGGTACAGAAGCACTTTTTTTTTTCTCTTTACGTGTTTCCTTGTTTTTAATACCAATTACCATTATCGTTCCTTTCCTTTCCGGCTCCGTCCCGGCGTTTCAGCAGCAAACCTTGTTCAGTTCTCGCCGCGGAGGCGCTATTATGTAAGAGTGGTTATCGTGGCAACTCAGTGGCAACGAGCTTCCGCATGTCCAAATGTCAGTGTTCCCTTCCCGAGAAATGAAGAACGCGTGAATGCTGTGCCGCGTTTTATTTATTTATTTATTTATTTATTTATTTATTTATTTATTTATTTATTCGTTAGGGATGAAAACTGGTGCGCGACAGTGAAACCGCGCCTCTGTGTAAGCGTCGGAACTTTGCATTTGCTGGTTTCGTTTACAAATAAGATCTATATCAGCACGGACCAGCGAAGGATCGTATACAATGTAGGAGTTGGACCGCGCATGTGACGACACATCGCACAGCGCAGTATAAGTGCTTTAGGATTCGGACTTCCTGTTTCCGCGTGGTTTGTCAGTAGTGTCCGTGGTGCATTGTACGTAGCAGCATTGCCTCACGGTCCAGTAGAACAAATTAACTGCAACACCGATTGTATAGCCGGCTCAGTTCGTGCATACCTGAGCGTGAAACAGCGTGCACAAGCGGGACAACAAAGTAGGACAATGGAGGCAGACAGTATATGGCCGCGCGACAGCAAATTATCTTAACCTATACCGGAGTCCTTCACTGATGCGCCGTGTGTGCGGGTGTGTCCATGTGTGTGTGCGTGCGTGCGCGCATGTGTCCGCGCCGACGGGGTTAACACCCCACGGTCTCGCGTACGGTCTTGTAGAGCATGCGCAGTCAGTTAACCTTGACTGCCGCCCCACCACCTTCTTGTGTCTGGTAATGTTGGGCTGCGGGTTTGATGACGGAAGGCCTCTGACGTCAAACCTGTGATGATGAGAGAGCGTTGACGTCAACGATACGAACGAAACGAGCAGATTGCTGTATCTCAAGAGCTTTCCCAGCAAGTTTCCGTAGCTTATGGATAAAGATGGCCACCAGCTATCAATGTCTGCTAATTGTGGTTTCCCTGTAACAAATTATTTTACTGTCGCACCTGCGTTTAGAGCACGCATACGTAGTCTTTAACCCTCACGTTGCCTGCAATGGCGACGCCAGCACAGGGACTGCTAGTTTGGTTGCGTTACATGTTATGGCCAGCGAACGCCGGCTTCAAGTATGCACCGGCATAGGCCGGACTGGTAAGTCTTTACATCTGACCAACAGCACATGGCTAAAGATGACTGCCCCCTTATACAAAACGATGAAAATCTTGGCCTATGTACGAGCCACGCTTTTGCATTTCTTATACGGCAGAAGTCTGGTTTACTGGCTTACTAGACCTTGCGAGTGCCTGTGGCACATTCAAGGAGGTCTAAAAAAAAAAAAAATTTCGCGATTATCAAGTTTCACCCCAGCACTCGTAGCACAAAGAGGCACATCAAGCAGTGTCATTCTAGCAAAGCTGACCGCTTTAAAAGGGTTAAGAAGCGTGAGGAAAACGCTTTTTTTATTTTGTGCTATTTGGATGCTGTTGATCGATGCCCTGAGAAAGATGGCGGCCGCCGGCTTCACCTTTAGCACAATATCTCCACTCCAGAAATTTTTAAATTTTACACCTCCTTGGGCGCATTCTTGTAGCTTGCGCGCGCACTGCGCGGATTCGACTAGAGAAACTGTCGAAGTGCACACGCGCGTTCTACTCAGACGTGTCGTGTGCGGACGGGTGAAGCGCGTGCTTATTCGGCGCACGGCACGCACACCTTCTCTCTTCCTTTCGCGCTGCTTCTCTGCAGCAACGCATACCTGGCCAGGTCGAGGTCAGCACTGTTAGGTGCCTTCCCTTTCTTTCTCGACGGCGCATGCGCGCCTGTCTGTCGTTCTCTGCTTGCGCTCGTCAACGAACAATGTGGACTGTTGCCGCGCGTGGACAGTTGTAAATTGCATGTGCGGTACCTGGCGGCGTGTTACACCTGTGCGACCGAAGCGATGCAACTGCGGGTCCAATTTATTTGATCGTTTCCTTTTAAGAGCAGTGAATGCCAGTTCTCTGCATCAGCGATCCGCAACGACGCGTCACACTGTCCGGACATGTTTAGTGCTGTTACGTTACAGCGTGGGCGGTTGCACTGACTGCGCATGCGCCTCTCTGCCTTTCATTGCGTCACGACAGCTTGATAGATAAAAAAAAGGTAACGTATATGAAGCAGTCCTATGGCTCTCTTTTTTTATTTTTTGCGAGCAGTTGCTAGTGCGTGCGTATAAATCGCAACTTGATTTGGAGCGCGCGGGTAGCAACGAGTCGTGCTATTCTTTTCGATCGTCTAGGCTAAACAAACAAATTAAACAAATTAAACAAGGAGTGTTGCTTGGACTTGTGTACTTGGAACTGCGTAACGCTCTTTGCGTGGAAAGTTTCGGTGGCGTTGCGTATGCGCGCGCTGTTGCCAAGCGGCAGTCGTATGTAAACGTAGCGTACCTCACTCTGAATTAGTTAGCGGCAATCTCTGAATAAATGCGGAGCTCTTGAGCTCTCATCTTGTGGTGTGGCGCACTCTATAATGCATCGGCCCTGTGCTCTGCGTAGTTCTTTATGCATATAAGAATGCTCAATGTACCGGCGAAAGTGAGAATAAGTGTGATGTGTATACGTGGAATGCGCGGTACACGCAAGGTATGTTCACTTTCGGAACGCAGCACTCGTACATCATTGCAAGTCAACGCTGTACCAACTATGGCGTTGGACGGAAGCAGACATATTTGCCATTTTCTTTCTCCCTGTTGGAGGGAAGATGAAAGAGGCGGCGCTAGGTGTTGCATGTGTAGCATAATGTGCTCTTGCTTCCCGCTTCACGAGTACTTTGGCGAGTAGAGGAACCGGTAACCATTTTTCGAAGTCCCTAATAGACACGAAAAACGGTTGCGAAGAGAGAGAGAGTGTGTGTGTGTGTGTGTGGTGGTGGGGGGGGGGGGGGGTGTAAGTAAGTAAGTAAGTAGGTGGGTGGGTGGGTGGTGGGTGGGAGGGTGCGCGCGCAGTGGTTACCGTGTTTTATAGACCTAAAGCTACCAATTCACCCGACCAATAAATCCTGAATGCAAAGCGAATGCTTCGGAGATCAACAGTATATGTAGGCCATACATATTGAAGACCCCGTTTATTTTGTAACACAAGAGTTTTAGTAGAAACCACGGAATGCGTTGGCCGGTTTATTTCATCACCGCCCTCATCATCGGCAGCTTAAGCAACGAGATAAACCTCCAATCAAAGGTCAATTCCTGCAGCATGATGCGAGTCCCGACGATTCCTCGCTTTTGGCCGCACTTGCTTTCCAATGGACTTGTACCGTACCACGCGATGACTGCGCTATATATCTTTCCGTCCTGTGCTCTTTTTCAAGCAAGAGCATCGTCTGCCTGCGATTAATCAATTCGCACCACCGGCACTGACATATTATATCAGCTGTTCACACCTATCGCTTTCTTCTTCATGCTTCGATATTTAGGCTTTCGATAACGTTGTCGACCATCTCGCGGTTAGCTCAGGTCGCAGCAGGCGCTGGCACAGCAATATTTTGTGCGCTCTTACGTGCCGTATTTTCGCCTTCCGCTCTTACGCATCCCTTTATGTCTCTCATTCATTATTTCATTCGTCCACCGTTTCACCCACACATATCGTAACAGCGATTACAGGCGTCGTAATGCATACCTTGCGCCGCTTTCGCTTTCGTCGCCAATAATGATTGCCGGCCTATAGTCAACCGTCGCGTCGCATACATGACCTGTCTTTTGTGACTACCTTTTCTTTATGTAGTTAGTACATGCATCGACGCGGGCGTTACGCCGAGCGATGCAGATGGGTGCTTGGTACGTGCTCGTCATGTAAGACGACCTAGATGCGTACGTTGTGACCATCACCTCTGCTTGCTCACGAGTTGGTCGCTTCCCTTTTCTTTATATGCATCGCTGGAAGCTTTCTTTCTTTCTTTCTTCTTTCTTTCTTTCTTTCTTTCTTTCTTTCTTTCTTTCTTTCTTTCTTTCTTTCTTTCTTTCTTTCAAAGTCTCATTCACAGCTGCTATGTCGCTTCTTTAGACTCTTTGAAAGCGCGAAGTGATTGTCTGTACAACGGTGGTATAGCATGCGACCTTTATTTCTGCCCAGATTTACAGGCCAAGCATTTCTATCGCAAGTTGACCCAGTGCTGTTTGTTGAAGCCATTGTGGTTTGTGCGCGGTATACGTATACGTGAAGCTTAATGAACGCAATAGCCGCGCCAAAATGAATGAAATTTGTTTCAAAATAAGTTCTGAAGTTTACCGTGCTTTCGGGACGGTAAACGGCAGAAGTTATTTTAAAACACGATGTGATTGTGAGCCGTGTTGTAAATGTGTGGAATAATTTTGACGCCTGTGCACCTAAATACACAGGCGTTTTTCCGTTTCGTCTCCGTTAAAATGTGGCCTCCACATGACCGGGAATAGAACATGCACCCTCGCTGGTTCTATGCTTAGCAGAGCAACGCGTTACCCTTTAAAGTATATCATGGCGTGTATTTCTTCCTAGGCCTGTGGCGCCGAAGTCATTCTCTTCTCGTTCACAACAGATTATTACCTTTTAAAAGGCTTTGACGTTGTGGTTATTTTAACAAAAACGGTTGAGTTATTTAGTATACGTTGGAAACTTTAAAACAAGATGTCCTAATGCGCTTTGTTGGAGGCTTCAGTGTTTGTGAAAATATGCGCGTAATGTTTATTGTGCGCTAGATGGCGTGGATGAGGAACATATCTTTCTTTTTCTTTGTTCGGGAGAGAGAGAGAGATGAGGGTGCTATGGGTTTGTGTTCGTTACCCGTTGCGCCTTATTTTTCTAAATGTGCGAGTACCGGTTGTTTACTGTAAATGCAGGAAGGCACGTTACCTAATTTTCACGAATTATTGTGATTGTAACGCGATATCTAGTCGAACTTAGTTGACTTACGAAGTAGATCACAGTGCATGCATGACGTTCGGGGCCGCAAAAGCTAAGCTTAGCCAGAGTCACCGCCTAACCATCACGATTCTCACCTTGGCTGGGCTTCCGTTGCACTTGCAACAGCTGTATGTACAAACCACGCCGCGACAGCTCTCGTCTTCGTTTTCTTTTTCTTTCTTTTTAAATTAAACGTGTTTAGAGGAGAGCTTGACATCACACATGATGCTGTCACTTTCAAATCGCTTGTACCTCAAGGAAGTACGCACGACAGTGCAATGGACAGTTATATCGCAGGTCGCAATGAGTCATACGTCAAAGGTGCCTTGGTACGCCCCATAAACGGCAGCATTCACAAAACGTAATCGCTTGTCGCCGTTGTCGCGGGTACGATTCTCGGCCACGGCGGCCGAGTTTCGGGACAAAATGCAAGAACGTTTCTCACGGTACCATATCCCTCGCCATATGGTGTGTCTCATAATCATGTCGTATATTTGGCACATCAGATGGCATAGTTTGAAGTTTATTTTATCATATCAAGCCTACATATACTATCCAATGGCTCCACTAATCATGTCCCTCTTATTCATTATTTCACTGAAAAGTGAAGGACATACGAAGGAATTACGAGAAACGTGTAAATAAGTTCGTATAAGACGCACGGGGAAAAAGGAAAGTAATGTTCACAAAGAAAAACAATAAAGAAAACGAGACAAGAACAAAAGTCGAAGAATACTTTATTGCTGCAGAACAAGTTCGTTCTTGCGAATTTTGCTTGGGTGCCGTCTGCGCATGCGGTTATTTATTCACGCTTCTTCGAGAGATGGTCGAGCAAGTCTCCCGGCGTATGTAGGAAGCATGCCCTGGATATGACTCTGCTCGGGAAGAATAGTTGTGGGCGTTTGTGTATACCGCTCGCCTGGACTCGGCTTTCTTCCTCTATAAGGTCACCCGCGCATGTTTAATCCGTGGCGAGCTAATTACTGTTGCACGCACGGTGTACTGCGCGTGCCGAGCCGTGGGACGGGTGCAGCAGTTTTGAGATGAGGAAAGAAAACATATATGGGCTTTGCTCGGGGGGTACGTGACGCCGCATCTATGCGCATCCAATTAGTGCGTGACGCCGCAGCGTTCTTAAATATCTCATCATCTCAGCAGCGCCCCCTTATTGCAGGCCATAGCCTCCGCGTCGGTATATATATATATATATATATATATATATATATATATATATATATATATATATATATATATATATATATATATATATGTGTGTGTGTGTGTGTGTGTGTGTGTGTGTGTGTGTGTGTGTGTCTGTGGACCAAACGTATTTAGAGTAAAATAGCCGACACGAGCTCGTAGTTATCGTTCATTGCGAACACTTTCGACCGCGGGTCCGGTCTTTTTCAACGCATAGAGTCTCTCTATGCCTTCAAAAAGACCGGACCCGCGGTCGAAACTATATATATATATATATATATATATATATATATAGCGTGTGTGTGTGCGTTTGTGTTTGTGTGTTACGTGCGTGTTGTTTGCGGTGCGCATTATAAACACCTGCGACAAGCCTCCGTGTCATTTTCCACTTCTTTCTCAAGTACTTTCTGTTTAGAAGCCCGAAAGCTTTAATACCGCCAACAGAAAGCTAACAAGCGCTACACCAACGTAACTTGCGTTTGTGCATGCGCACGCAGTGCCGCCGACGCCATTTCCGGAGTGACCTAACCTAAACTCTCTTAACCAAATCTATCCTAATCGTTGAACCTACATAACCCGAAGCAGGACACCGACCGTGAAAGATGTTGCAGTGGGAAGGAGGCCCCAGATTAATTTCGAGCCTAGAACATGCGCCCGAAACGGTGCACTCGGACGTTGTACACCGAACGCCGCTAAACCGAAAGTAGCTGTGTAACGAACTTGAAATTCCTCATACCTCACGGCTGCATCGGAAGCCCTGCGATTACCTTTATATCGGAAGCAGGTGCTCACTGTCATTGTTGCACAAGGAACTTAGCTTCTTATCGCAATTACATTAGCTTCTGAGTTCGTTATTTGGTTGTCTGGTCGGCGCATGCTCTCCTGGTTTTCCTGCAAGATGGTTTTTGTTAATAAAGCTCAGTTGTTAGCCGCCAGCCGTTGTGTGTGTCACTTCTCTCTTCCGTCCGTCGTCCTTTGGCGCTGGTTTTGCACGTTCAACAACTTCAAAAGATGACGCGCACTAGCCGTGCAATTCAGTTTCACTCGCCTCAATTCCGTTCCCTCCCCTCGCGTTTACCTCCGGAGCCTCGTTGAGCGGTGTCCCGGCCGTCACTGCGGTGACGGTGCGGAGCTCCGTCTTTTGTCCCTTTGTTCCGCAGGTATTACTATACGTGCGTAGTCGTGCCGTTGTATAGACACGGTGCGTTCGCGCGGAGGTCCGATCGTGCATATTGCCGTGCGCTCTCCCGCTGACAGCCGCGGCAGCGGCAGGCACGGGTGCTTTCCGTGCCTGCGGTCACGTGACGACTTCGTGTATACTGTGTAGACGCGACGCACTTGCGTTGCGTAGTAGCTCTTGTGACGGGATGGCGGGGCGTTTTTCCCGCCGTGCTTCGGTCTACCACATATGCATTCGCGCGAGACTCAAGCTACGTATGCGTCATAACTGCGCACTCAGTATACCTCTTGGTGCGCGACATTTACTATATCAATGACTGCGTCCAACAAGTCACCGCAAGATTCGTTCATTTGATTGTTTGTGCCGTGTCCTTAACATATAAAGAAAGCGGGGGGGGGGGGGGGGGAAGGGGGGGGGGTGCAATAAAAACTCGCAGCGATAGACTTGGGTCGGCCTGTGCATTATATAAATGTTGATATAAGTACAAGCAGTGTCGGGCAAAAAAAAAAAAAAAGAGTGAGAAAGGAAACGTGGCGGTGAGATGGAAATTTCTCAACCGTGACAAGGTACACTGCGCGACAGGGAAGCCGAAGTTCAAAGTCACTCATGGAATTGTCGACCTGCAGGGCGAGGCGAGGTTGTGGCCCCTCATCCGTTCCGGCCGCCTCAGCCGTGGTTCGCTTGCTTCTGTGGCGGATGATCGATACATAAGAAATATGCCACAGATAACGAGTGTTCCACGAGAAACAGTTGGCCGTTGCCATGGAAGCTGATTGCCACTCGTGCAAGCGAGCGCACAGAGGCGCGCAAGTTTAGAATAAATAGACAAAAAGAAAGAACAAAAAAGCAAACACAATGTTACGCAATGGTGGCAGGCATCGAAGAGCCGTCGCATTGTGCGTTTACTTTTGTCCCTTTAAAATGGATTAATCCTGTCCCGGCATTTATCATGTCGTGTTTCGTTTTGCTACCTTTTTGTTTCCTGCCTCATATAAAGAGCTTTGGGTGCTTAGTGAAAATTCAGGAAAAGAAAATACGGTAGAAAACGACAGTACAGCCCCGAACCCTGCGCTCGATAACACCGCGTGTATAGGCAGAGCTCGGCAGAGCCATTTGAAGGTCACGGCGCCGGCTGCCTTTTCCAAGAGCATCCGCTTCCCCGTGCTGCCGCGAAGCCGTGCAGTGAAAGACCCACGACACTGCGCGCTTCGGTATACGGCGGTGAAAGCCTGCGTCCAGGGATCTTGCTCTGCTAAAGAGGAATGGGTGGGGCTATAACGTGTTCACCTTTGTGTGTGTGTGTGTGTGTGTGTTTTTATTATGTTACTTTGTATTCCGGAACTTCTTATCAACAGTGCCCGGCAAAAAGCTGTGTCGTCACCTTTGTGCCGTAATGCATTGGTTTCATTCTTTCCGTTCGTTCGCAATGGCCGAGCCAGTGGCGGCGTCTGCGTCTCGGTCGTAGTGCACTGCTGTGAACGATCGATGGTTTCGCACCAGTCTGCAGCGACTAAGGAAAGCGCCCGCAGAGAATGAGGGCTAAAAAAAGAAACGCCACGGCGGACGGGAGAGGAAGAACTGCAGCGGATCACGCTACATAACGGAGTCAGTAGAGCCGCTGCTCTCGCGTCTGTTCTGTAGCATAAGAAAGGCGTGTCTGATGGCGCGTCTCATTTCGGCCCGCATAAGAACAAAGAGATGTAGAAAGAAAAAAATTGACGGCAGATCCACGAGGTGAATGATGATGAGATTGGGCGAAGCTCCTGGAAGTAATCATCGGTTAAACCGTGAAATTTCTTCCGTTAATTCGCCCGATAAAATTGACGTGAAACGATTGATTCAATGTTTTATCAAACTTTTATTGCTGGTTTCCGTTGTCCTTTCATTATGACCGCTTTGTGGTCGGTGAAATGTAAGCTAAGTGGTTCTTGCACTGGTTGCAGATGGGTTTTGCGTTTGAACGTTTCTCCAACGCGAGCAGTCGGTATTTCTCAATCAAGAAACTCGCTAGGAGACGCTGCCTGCGCCAAGAACAAAGAGATGTAGAAAGAAAAAGTTACACCATCTCCCGCTAAAGGGGACCATGAGGCGATGCGAAGCAGCACGGGGGGTGCACACCGCGTTTGCATCGGTTTGACTAGGTGTCGCGTTTGCATCGGTTTGACGCTAGCAGACGCTGCCTGCGTCAGCGTTGTCTCTCGCGGGCGAGGGCGCGTTCTCGTTCCTTGCGAGTTGGTAAAGCGTTCATCGAAGAAAGAGCGTTTCCATAGTCAACGCGCGCCGTTCGGAGAGGAGAGGAGGAATGCCGAGAAGAGCGGAGATGAGACAATGAGAGGAGGGGGAAGAGGATGCGCATGCGCAGTGCAGGTGTGGACGCCACACGGCGGATGGAGGGAGGGACATAGCCCCGACCATAAGCTGCTTCGCATCTAAGAGAGTAATAAGTATGATTACCATATGAGGCTATGGTCAAGACGACATGTATACGGCAAGACCACTTTTTCTTGAAGAAAAAAAAAAAGCTTGCTTTGGAAGTTGTTTCGCGCGTAGGTCACCAGGACATCATCTTAGCGGCCGATGTGCTGTGGACTGCTAATATCTCGGATGCGGCGTCGATTTATATACGGCGGCTGCATTTCGATGCAGGCGAAATGCAAGAACACCCTGTGCTTATATTTAGGTGCGCGTTCACGAACTCCAGGGAGTCAAGATTAACTAGGAGCCAGCCACCACAGCGCGCTTCATGATCACGCCAGGGTTTGGCTCGTAAAACCGCACAAATTAATGAAATTCACGGAAGTGAGTTGGTTTGTGCAGTCTTAGGGAACCGCTGCAGCACGCCGTGTCGTAGGCCGCACAGGAATTCGCCGATCCAACCCCTTAGAAAAGCTGTCACGATGTCAACCAGCACGCTTGCAGCCTCGCATATAAGGGCTCCGTCACGCCAGCGACTCTCAGGAAGTCGATCGACTGAGGTGGTGGCAAATGAACTACAGCACACCAAAACCGAAAATAATTGAATCGTCGCCAATAGTCGCGGTAGCAGCAAAAAAAAAAAAAATCTGTTTTGGCTCGCTACAATAATTAGCAGTTTCGCAGTTTTAAAACCAAGTAGCGTATGACTAATTCAAAAGACTCGTTTTTCGAGAAAAGCGACCGTTTTCGACTATGTTTGCGCTAGGCGGCCATTTACCATTTTCAGTGTGATAAAACATTGGCGACCACTTCGATCGTGCGAGTGACATAGAGTGTCGCCGGCGTGAGTGAGTCACGTGGCTCGATTGATGAGCAGTATATGTGCGCAGTCGCTGCTAGAGGGGTAGCACGTTGATAATTTTACTACGAGAGGACTCCTCTGTTCTGCTCCTGCTAGAGTTACCGCAATCCCAGTACACTGAGGAGCTGTGCTGTGCATGCTCCCCTCAAAGAAAGCGGTTCAAAAAAATACAAAAATGCGTGTATAGCAATGAGGCTGAGCGAAAATGCCGGAGTGGAAATGATGCTCCAGAAGTGAAGACAGACTTGCGCCATCTTACTCAGGGCAACATGAACTGTTACCTTACAGCGCAAAAAGATGCGAAGGTTTAGTCAGACGGCCGGTGAGTTTTAGACGGACCAATTTTTTCCAGACAGGCACTGCTCGGCATGCGCCTTTGTTCTACTCCTTTATTTTTTTTTTAAAGAAGCCTTGAAGTCTAGCCAAACATTGCTGTAGAGCTTGTCATCAGTGCTCACTCGGATACATTACTTTCATCGGGAATAGCGACCTTTTAGTTTTATAATTAACCTACAAGTTACATTAAGATCGCCATAAACACCCTTGACCGCTAGGCGGGCACCAACCGAGACTTTTACGTTTCTCAGGTAAACTGTGGGCAAGCGTAGGCTTCGCCCTTTTGGTTAACAGATATCGAGAGCCACCACTCCAGAATCTTTCTTAAATCGAAAGCCTGATATAGCTCGCGCGTAGGTGACCTCGACAAAAAGGATGACAGGGAAACATTGTGCGAAAAATCGAAAACTTGCGTGTCGTTCATTCATTTTTATACTACCGAAATTGGTATTGAAGGATACGGATGTGTGACGTACTGATATAGGTCATAACATCGATAATTTGGCATACTTCTCATTTATGTCATGACTGACGATAATAAAATCAAGTGTGGCTCGTACTGCATTGGTTATGCACGTATATGACTTGGGGATGTGCAGTGTGTGTGTGGATGGACCTCACGTGATTGAATGCTAGCCTTTGCTGCCTGTTGCAGATTAACATTCACGTGTTGTTCAACGTGTGGATCTTTCGGGTTCGAGTATAAAAGGCACTTGCTTTCGCTAGGGCTTCTGATGATTTGTTTAACATTTTTCATATAAAGTAAACACTTTAGCCTCTGCCTCTAAACGCTTTTCACACCGCTACCATTCCTCTCTGTCAAATTTGCCGTGTTTTTTTTTTTCGTTTTTATTTTTGATCATAACTTGGGTCAATTTGTTTGCGGCTCTTCGTTTAGGGAAAAAAAGGAGAGAAAAAGCTCGGGTGGTTGCGTCGTCCCTGCGTCTGGATGTGACGCTGTTGATGTCGACAGTCTCGTAACCACGTATAAAATTTGTTAGAAGAGAAAATGGAAAAGCTTCTTTAACCCCCCTCCCCCCTTCCTTTCCTTCTAAAAACTTTTTTTTTAAATTCTTTCCTGCAGAGACCTTCTATCATCCCATTTATTTTAAGAATGCGTTTTACCTATTTCCTGATTTCTCTGCTTCATCAACCGTTGAGTCATATGGTCGAACGCTCAGAGAGAGAGAGAGAGGCCCTTTGGCTTGGCAACCGTTTCATCACGCGGAGAAACTTTTCCTTCGCCGAACTTTTCGCCTCGCGTGATAGGGCTGTACACAGGAGTCAGCGTCGAAGAAAAGCGGTATCGAAAAACGATCCCCGCTCGAGGGGGAGGCGGTGCGAAGCCGGTTCTTCGAAACCCTCAATTTGAGACGACGGCACATTGCAAAATGCTCCGCGTCTTACACGTAACCCTATATACGCGATCAAAACTGAAACCGTTCCTGTTGGAACGGTTGGCGCGCTGTCGGCACCTTGCCGACTGCTGTCCGTTCAACGGCCCTTTATTCAAGTGCTTGCTGATAACAACTTCCACAGCGTCGTGCCTTGCCTTACTGCATGCAGGAAACGTTCGTGCGATCGGTCACGAGGGAACGCTGCCTGCATAGCGCTGTATATCATTGTGGACTGCCGTTACGTCGTATAGCAGCTCGTTTCGAAAGGCAATCATTGCAAAGTGCACACACTGCGTTTTTAAAGACGATAATCTTTCTTGGGATACGTGAACGCACAAATTTTGGTCTGTCTGTCTGTCTGTCTGTCTGTCTGTCTGTCTGTCACGATTCAGCCACCCGGCCAAAGTTTAAGCAATTGCCTAACGCCCAGCCATCTAGAACTGGTAGCTGCGTTCATACTTGTGAACAATGTCGATCAAAAAGCAAATATTACGCATATCTGAGACGCAACATCAATACGTTTTTATCAGATGGCGTGTTCCTTTACTAGAAAATACATAGATACGTAGTTATAAAGACCCTAGTGTTTGTTAGGCTGCGCTAAAAGTGTGACGCTATGCACGAAAAAGGGCTCTGCCGACGATTCGGTGCTGCCACCTGGCAGTTGCCCAGGGATTCTGCACAAGCTCATGTTTCCCGACGGCGCTGCCATATAGCGTCCATAACTCACGCGGCGTAGTACGGCCGGCAGAATACTATCGTCTTTCGACGAAATTTGCAGCGAAGCACGCGGATACGCGGACAATTTTTTTTCCTGTGTTATTACCTACTATATACATCATCATCATCTTTCATGTCCAATGCAGGCGAAGGCCTCTCCCAATGCGCTCCATCCTTTCCTGTCCTGCGCCAGCTGATTCCATTTGATGCCGGCGCGAATTTCTTAATTTCGTCACCGCATCTTTCTGTCGTCCACGGCTACACTTTCGCGCCCACTGGTAAAACATGGTGTAAGCGTCCAATGTCTGCGCAAATGCCGCGGGCTGCAGCTCGATGTGCAGCCAATTTCCGTATAGTCGGCGTGCTCATTCCCGCTGCACGTGGACTTCAGACACCTCCTATCTCGTCTTTCTGCGTTATCTCTCTCTTTCTCTCGACAGCCGCATCGTTTTGGGAAACAGCAGCGCATTACTGGAAACGACTAGCTCTGCTACGTTTTCGCGCTCGGAGGCGCTTAGCCTGCTCGGAACGGACACAGCTTCGATTAATGCCATTTCGCGTTGTCGCGTTGTGGCCGATAACTGGGAAGATTTGCGGTGAGTGAACTGTATAGCGGTGGGACACTGTTTGCTCGTCAGTGCAAGTTGTGCGGCAAACCTCAGGAGGCAAACCGGAGACGCGGGTATATACTCTGGCGTACGCAGAAGGGGACTGGGTACGCCGTCTTGTTTACGCACGTGTGTTCGGAAATGGCGGTGACGTGCGTACACGTACTACCTCTGTCGTAAAGACCCACACGTATAGAAGACAGCGCGCGCCCGTCTTTCTCGAGCCGTGTAGAGAATGGGAAGAGCAAATATGCATAATCAATAAGCGGGGCTCGCGGGAGCTTCCCACGGTCGCGCCGTGTTTCCTTCTTTTGCGGTCGCTACGGGTGCAGCGGTGTCAGGCCTTGTGCCACCAAAATCAAATAACGGTGATGGTAACTTACGGCACTCATCACGTCTCTCGAAGAGAGAGCGAGGCAGAGAGAAAGATAAAGTGGCCGGTGTGTGTCCCCTGAGTGCACGTAGATAGCGTCTCGGCGGCCGGATCGAAAGATATGCAGTGGGGCTGGTCGTGAAGAGCGCATGCTTGTCGACATGCGCAGTGTTTTATGCTCACAGTGAAACCTGCCTTCAAAAATTCAGTAGGATTCATTCAAGAGAATAGAATACAACAGAATAGAACAGCTATGTTGGTAGTGCAACATGTTGAACTTTTCAACAATCTTCAACGTTACCGTGCGAGCACGCTGCACAAACGCTGTTGTATACATTTTTCTTTCGACACCTAAGGGTGCCTTTGCACCGTGGTCATCTGACGCGCTTGACAGAAAATTGACAGGATATTGAATTAGTAAGTTTCACGCAGAACGACCGCAAGCACGCACAGCACAGTTGCTCAGCGACCGTGCATATATGTGGGTGCACTCGAAACTGTCAGTTTTGCGATCTACTTTGACGAGTCACATAACTTTCGGGCAGGACTGCTCGTATATGCAAGCGCCATGACAACAAATGAAACGGCGGCAGCGCAGCAACGAGAGGCGGTCGTTTTGTCTTTAAGCGCATCTACTGAGCAGTGAGTGAGAAGCGCCGCGGGCACTCTGTTTTATACGCTATAACAAAACGCGCTTCCACTCTTCATTCAGCGTACGCTATACAGCGCCGTAAAGTCGAGTGCCGTGGCAACGCGAACAGGCTCTCTCCGCGGGCCGGCGTGACCGGCGTCTCAACGACAGATAATCGCGACCGCAGATAAAAAAGAAAAAAAAAAACAAACAATGTAGTGGAACTGGCCTACGGCACTTGAATATAACCCTTCAAAGGAGAGTGGCGCTGCATTCATTGCCGTCTCGCTCAAGTATGCCCCTGCTCGCCAATGACTCGATTATGTTCGAGTTCCCTTTTCTTGCCTTCTTTTCTATAGCGTGCATGGAGGCGCAAGCGTTCTGTGCTGGCTTTTGTAAAGTGTTGCCTTAATAGCTTGTTTGTTAAATTCGTTTGTTGGAGCCCGCGCGCGCGAGAGAAAGAACCATCATGGTCACGTGACTCAAGGCGATCGCCAATCGGTTTGTCGTTCTTTTCTGCCCCGCCTTATGGAAGCAGGAAATTACCTCACAAAAGAGCGCGCATTACGTGTTTATTGTAAAGTTTGAGCGAAGTTACCTTGATTCGTTCCTTTTGTATACGTGCCTAGATTTGTACGCGTCTTCTTTTTATCCGTGGTTTCTGTTTTGTACGTCGCTTCATGTCTCCCTGGAGTTTGACATTATCGCTCACGACGCGTGCATCATATAGCGCACGACCCATTAGTATGCGTGCCAAAAACCGCGGCATCGCCTTTGTTGGCGGCCGGAGACACGCGAACAAAACGTCCTGGCGACGTGCTTTGTCCTGCTCGCACTCCTTCGTCTGTGCAGCGGATGTCTTTCCTGCAGTACTTTCGCATTCGCAAGTGAAACCGGCTCTAAGGGGATTGTTGTGTGGTCTCTATATAGGCTGGCTCTGCCTCACTGGAAAGTAGCAAACAACTAATAAAACGATAAAAGGGTAGTTTCTACTTTCTAGGTCCGTCATGTTTTAAGAAGACTGCTTATGTTGCCCTTGGAAAATGTCTTTGCGGCAGTGCTTTTGTGTTTAGAAATGAAGCTGACTTTCAAGTGTATCAGTGTTTGTGTTGCAGTAAAGCCTGCTCATTAAGAGTAAAGTGTCCACGGTCTTGTTGAGGTCTTTTCGAGCGGCAGTTTAAGACAGTGTTACGTGGCCCACGTCTACGACAACATCTTTTACCGCTGTATTTCTTTGCTTTCTTCCGCCAAGTGTTTTCAAATAGGCGCTTGTTAACGTTGTTTGCGTTTCACGTGTTCAGTATCATCCCTTTCCGTTGATCCTATTCAAAAAAGGCTAGAGTATATTTTCGGTGAGCACATCTTTTTAGAGCTATATATTACTCATTCCTATTCACTACAATACACGCGCCTAAGTCCGCATGCTTTATGCACTTGGAAGAAGCCGCACAAAGCGGCTCATTTATAGACGAGCATGACCGTCTTGCTTCAGTAAGCAGGATGATCCTGCTTACGCATATGAGCAGTACGTAAGCTTGGAGCACGAAGCAAAGTGTTCTGCCTCCGTGTAAACGCATTTTTCAGTCATGCATGAAATCGTGCGCTGTTTGTACACTCTTCGCTGCGTCTATGTCATTTTGAATTTCATTCCTTCGATCGTGGGCTAAACATATCTAGCTGTTCATTCCCGCCACTCGCTTACTGTTGACGTAACAATATGGAGTGATTGGCTCAGGGTGTTTCGCATTCACTTATTCTCTTGTACTCATCCATTTTCTACCCCGCCACGGTGGTCTAGTGGTTATGGCACTCGGCTGCTGATCCGAGGGTCGCGGGATCGAATCCCGGCCGCGGCGGCTGTATTTCGATGGAGGCAAAATGTTGAGGCCCGTGTGCTGTGTGATGTCAGTGCACGTTAAAGAACCTCAGGTGGTCGAAATTTCCGGAGCCCTCCACTACGGCGTCTCTCATAATCAGAGCTGGTTTTGAGACGTTAAACCCCACAAAACAACAATCATCCATTTTCTATGGTGCAGCGCTGAGAATCGGGCCCGAACGAGGCAACAGCGCGTCCATATAGATCTGCAGGTGCGCCTTATAGCGCACCATGTCGCATCCTTTCACTCCGTCGATTGTCGTATAGCCTCCATGTACAGGGTCTCTGCGTCGCGGGCCAGGGTTCTCTAATATTAACAGCGCGTGTTCCCTATTAGTGCAGGCAAGGTGCGTCGCAGCGGGCGCTCCGTAATAACACGTCGCCGTGCCCCGTCAGCACTGCCGCGCTATCACGGGCCGCCCTCGTTGCACGCGATCTTCAGGAAGTCATTAAAGCCTCTCCCTCTGATCTACCAAGGGGGGCAACGGCGTGCGTTCTTTGGGCAGCCTCTTTTTTCCTTCCCCGACGACGCTGCCATATACGCACTTACGACAGGGCCCCAAACCGCTTCCCGTGCGACTTGATCTCTGCTCATCGCAGTGCTCTAATGTGTCCGGTTAGCCTGCGGTCATCGTTATATTGCGGAAACTCTGCATGCAGTCACCGGGGGTGTAGCGCTAGTGTGCCTCTGATGTTTCCGTTTTGTTAGGTATCGTTGAATGGTGCAGGGTGGATATATATATATATATATATATATATATATATATATATATATATATATATATATATATATATATATATATATATATATATATATATATATATATATATAAGCTTCGATTGAGAGCGGCTGCTGCTCTCGCAACAAAGCAAGCGTAAATTTTTTAGGAGTGCGTAGGAAGTATTGCCATCGACTTCCTTGTGCTGTAGTGGTCTTGCAGTGGAAACACGGGCTGGTCTTACGTTTGGCGCTCTAGCTGGTGCGAGATCGTGTACGCACGGGAGTCATAATGTGTAAGGCGGGATCGAGACAAATGGCCGCATCATCAGCCGTATAGCTTTGCGCGATGAGCAGTGTGCTGAGCTCTCTAAGGGCGCCAAGCGCTTTGCTCCAGTAGTCACACCGTTGCCTTAAGTCAACGAAGAGGTGTTTATGTGCCTTCAGCGGTGTCAAACACTGTACGAAAGCATGGTAAACAAGAAGGCTTCACTACCGCGCCAAGGGCGGGAGTACAGAAACGCGCCCTTAAAAGGTTTCTGATGGAAGTAATAGTGGCAACCGGAAAAGCGTTCTCCCCTTTCGGGGAATTTAGCCCGGGACCGCCGCCTAGCCTTCGCAGTTTGGCGAGCAGCTGTGATAACTGCGACACTGTATAGATGCTTGCTGCACGAGGTCACATAATAACCGTCAGTTGGAAGCTGAGGATCATCACGCTGCATGGCGGAGCCGAAAAATAGGGAGTTGGCACATGCTGTTGTGGTCTTATATGGTTTCGGGAGCGTGCGTGTGCCGATGCTGCCCTTTTCTTGCTCGAACACACAACCACAGCAAAGGGAACCTTAGTCCTTATATGTGCACCGTAGTGAGGAGCGGTGATCAGCAGACGTTCCGGCTCGAAGCTGTAGGGGTGCGAGATGCGCTGAAGAGTATCATTTGTTCCAGGCATCTCTGTTGGTCCGGGTGACTTTCAGGTTGGTGACGTGGTCGGTCGTACTCCTAAACGTTCTTGACTACCCGCCGCACTGTTAAGCAGCGACACACACACACACACACACACACACACACACACACACACACACACACACACACTCATTCTCCCATTGCCACCACGCCTTCGTCAACTGAACACCGTCTACATGCTGAAGTTCCGGGTTCCCAAGTCATCTGCAGCCCAATGACTTGCTCCATTCGCCTGCCTTCTCATCGCCTTATCCTTCGGCACCAGCGCCACGTGAAGGGGACACATTCTTTCCAGTGAAGGACAACACCCCACAGCAGCATCTTGTCTCTCCACCCCAAAAGCGCCTGGACTAGTTTATACAATCGGTAGTTGTTAAATTTTCCCGTTAGGACAATATGGTTGTAGCATTTCACGCATTTATAACACACACAGTGGCACATCTACACTAAACTATCCCCGGGAGCATTCTCTGCCAGAAATTCAAATCGACATTATCACAATTGGCGTAGTCTCAAACTGTCACGCCTCGTTACGCGCAGATTGACCCCTCACTGCCTTGGCCTCCTACACCCTCCCCCCACCCTTTTAGTTAGATAATTGGCTCTCCCTACAAACTCACCTTTCGGGAGTATCACACACACAACACACACACACACACACACACACACACACACACACACACACACACACACACACACACACACACCTCTCGATAAATCAAGTATTGAGCCCGGCGTTTTTTGGGTCTGCGCGCCCGCCGGGCTATAAACACTGATGATAAAGACCGCTTTCAAGGCTTGCCTTCGCGCTATTTGTGGTTCACATTGTCTAGCGCTCTTTCACAGTGGAGCTATCGTGCTGAGTCACTCGAGCCGAAGCCCTAATATGTGATTGATTAGTACAGCAACATACATTTTTTCAACGCGCACTCAGACGTCAGCTGACATAAAAGAAAAAGAAAAAATATAAGGAAAGAGCACGTTATATATACGACGCGAGTGCTCTACTTGCCCCGTAGCTCTCTGAAGGTCGCCATGGTCTCTGCAGTCTTGCGCAAGACCTTTCCGCGGCATACAGGCGCTCGTAAATACTCGACGGTGTTGTCGCTTTCGCTTGTCGCGTAATTGCATAGCCATTGTATGCCTTCAATCCTCGTTTGTCGTGGTCGTCCCACGACCACCGTTCGCCACTTATATACTGGCGAACGTTTGGGGAATGAAGGGAGAGAAAAATGAAGAGAGCCGTGCTGTACTCTTACATGAGCCCACAGCAGTGGGTGACGCAACGCGTGGCCGCACTGCTGCAACCTCATTCCAATGGCGTCGCCTATAGTTGCGCAATGCATTGTTATATAGCGTACGAGTTATTGAACGTCCCTCGCTTGTGGCACGCTTTTCAAGTTTGGACATAATAATGAGATTTGTGGCCCCTGTCGGCTCCATATTGACTCGGGGATGAGGGTTAGGCGGAAGGATTACCCCCACCCCACCCCCTCCTTTTTTTTTTTTGTATCCTCTTGCTGACTTAGTGAATGTCGTTGGAAAGGCGTTCAGACTGATAAAATATATTTTGAGAACTCGGTGGTCATTAACTTCGCCATTTTATGGTCAATATTAAAAGAGAAAACAAACTGTGAAAGTTTTAAATCTGAAATTCGCGCCATGAACTTCAGCATCACGACATCAGAAGGCCGATTTCTTTCTTTCTTTTTTTCATATTCTCACCAAATTCGTCCCATCAAATATTCTGGAACTCCCTGTGTTAAAACTCTGGCTTCCTTGGAACACAATGTAGGTGCTGCTTACCGATGAATAGTTATGTACGCCTTAGCAGACGCCGTCAGAGATATGTGACGTCATGCCTTTCAGTGCTGGAACGTCGAAGCGGCGTCGCCACCCGTGTTTTATTTCTGCGCATTTTATGGCTTACCGATGGTCTTCCGCTCGCAAGGGTGGCGTTTTTTTTTTTTTTTTTTTTTGGTATCGTGATAACATCTAACCTGCCAATACGAGAAAAAAATGGCTTTTACTTTAACGTCCCTTTACAAAATACACAAGTTCTGTTTTTATGTGTTTACTTTCTTGTTCTTTTAGCTCGGGGGAATGATAAACGTGCATCCCGTTTGCAGCAATTTTTTGGCTCACTCGTTGCCTTGCGCTGGGCCACGGCTTCGATTTCTTCCTTGCGATTACCGTCGCTTCCTATTTCGACCGGGCGGCCGTATTGTGATTGGTTCAGGATGCGAGACCGCGCCTGTAACGAGTAAGTACTCGAGGCGAATTCCAGATGTTCACGGAAGCAATCCGTGGCCCTGGCGTTGTATACGTTGCCTTATATATGTAGCTCCACATCAGCAGAGCTTGTATCTGCGTCCTTGTGTTCCTGATATATTGATAATGTGAGCCTATTTTATGGGTCAGCTAGGGCGACTGTGTTACAACGAGGTCCATCTTCCCAAGATCTCCTTGGGCTGTGCCTATAGTTGATTGGTGAACAGACGGTGGTATTTGTAGTAGACGCCAATATAGAGTGTCTGGACTTGAACGGTTTTTACACTGATGTAGGTTGAGTCCATTTCCTCTTATACCCCCGCCCCTCCTCTCGTCGTCCTAAGAAGATAAAGCCAGCAAGGAAAAAAAAAAGTTTGATACGCGAGGAAAGTTGCAACAGTTTGACATTCAAAGTGGAGGTTTTGAGATGGATATGAATGCAGAGAACGGATGGTTGGCTACGCTGTGCGAGGGAAGGGAGTGCAGGGACGAAAAGAGAAGGATTGTGAAAGAAGAGAAAGGGTGACGAAAACAGAGTGGCGGCTTACTTTGTGTAACTGTAACGCGGAACGACGATGAAGTCTCTCATGGACGACTGTAGACGTCACAAGCCTGAGTTCCGCGAATAAAACGTTCTGCTTGGAACCTTACGTGGAAGCATTATCTTAGGACTTTTATCGTTCCCTGCGAAAAGCATGTAATTATGAGGGGCGTGCGGAGAGTCGCGCCGCCAGGTTTTTCTTTGGACTAATTCTTGCTCGTTTAACACAGTCGCACTGTCGGAAAAAAAAAAAAAAAACGCTGTCATGGGCTATGCCTTCAATGATTCTGCTAATGTATTTCATATTTAGCTTTACATTTGCTAGCCGGAAGCCAGTAAGTATGGTTGCTAGTCGGGAGGCAGTAAGTATTCAGCCGTCAGCTGCATTACACATGTGAATGTGTTGTAATTCGGGAAAAGATGCTAGCATAATCTGCTGTCCCCAAAAAAAAAATGGCAGTGGGCCGACAAAAACAAAATTGATTTAATATTCTTTCTTTTTCTTTTTGTATGGTGGTATAATTCCTTGGCCTAATTCAGATATGCCGTCTGCGCACCACTTCGTGCGCCACCGTGCCTCGGAGTACGCGCGTTGCCTGTAAAGCTGGCTTCTCTGGTGGACGTGCAAGCGCACGGCGAAGCATCTTTATTTTTTGCTTACCTCGTAGGATCGGTCGAATCGACAGACGTAACATGGGCACCAAATTACGTCAAACAGACGGTTGGACGTAATATGTTGAGCGGCCCATATTCGCTAAAGTCTCTAGACATTTGCAGCGCCCATCACTTTAATAGTCATGGGCGCTGAGCTTTCTCCGCGGCCATGCTTGGCGCCCTACTGCTCCCCGCTACGTTACTTCTATGTGTCAGCATCTCGAGCCAGAGTATCGATCAATGCACGTACCCTGCTTTGCGGCGTTCGTACTAACTAAAATAAATTGTTTCTCTTTATCGTATACTAGGCGGAAACCAGCACAGTTAGCTTCCTCGATGGCTGGCCGTCCCTGCTTGATGGCCTGTGCCCTAAGACGCGACGTGGAAAACATTGCTTGGCCACGTTCCAGTGAATTTCGCTCTTGGACTTCTTCCGATTATAGGACACAGTCCAAGTTCCCAAACTATACCTCTGCATGTTTCATCTCATTTTCGTGTATGAAGGGAAAAAAAAGCTGCAGTCGTTGTTGTTGTCCACTTGACATTCTGCTCCCAATGGGCGCAGCACGTCCCACGCGCAGCCTGGCGCCTCTACTGCTACTACGTCCGTACCGATATTATTCGTCTGGTCGTCTGCGGCGTCGTCTGCATTGCCTGTTGTTCTGTTACTATCCCCCCTCCCTCTTCGTCTTGCTCGGTGTTTTGTCTCCGCCTCCGGTCCCGCGTGGGCAGGGCGTGCCCTGCGTCGGCCATCTTTTCCATTGAAGTGGGAGCGCGATGGCAAGCGGTAGCTGCTGGCGGCTCTGTCTCTTGGTGAAAGGGAGAGGAGATATTAAAAGGGGGAGAGCTATGGCGGGCGAGGGTGTAAGCGTCAGTCGATTCATCTGTTCCGGCCAAGCGCCCCTTTCAATGGCAGGGCCTGCAGTGGCGACGGCGCGTCGCGTACCGCACACGCGGTGGCGACGGCACCGAGGGGGATGGTGTCTCTCGCCGCCAGCCGCTTAGCGTTGAAATGGGAAGGAGAGACGCGCGCACGCTCCGTGGAAGCGCGCCGCGGCTCGGGCCTGCTTCGCGGACCGTCTGCGCGCCTCTGCAAGAGCGCCGCAGCAACCCGCAGCTCGTATACGTATGTGTGCTGGCCCGCTCGAGGCCAAAGTGATTGTGCCGTGGTTCCCATGATGGGTCGCAGAATGAAGCGCCTATTTTGGCAGCTTCGAACCAGACACACTTCCAAAAGCAGCGGTTGAACGCGGAATGCGAATCAAAGAAGGAAAGCTTCGCCGTATGTACTGATAAGTTCGTGGGGACGTTACGAGATGTCCGGGCGGTCTGAGGTTAATCCGGTGTGTGCTGTGGCGGGCTGCCCTGGAACTGTCTCGGTCAGCCTTGGGGCCTGTAGCATAGCGCATCCACGGAGCGTCGATGTTTCTGTCGTGTTGCAGCGTGTTCTTGCAGAGCGTGGAAATGCTCTGCATGAAGATATAGGACAGCATTTGTTAAAAATATTAAAAATGAGATATCCCAATTTGAATAATGAGAAAGGTTGACTTTGGCTCGTGGTCACTTATGCATGGAGAGCCGTACTTGTTGTAGTAAATGTAATGGTCAACGAGTGGAACAAAATCGCATTCGAAGGCGGCTGAGGTTACAGTAATAAATTTGAGACGGCATGTAGGATTTGATGTTGGTTTACGCTATTAGTTTACGCAGGTTGAGAGCGACTGTCGCTCAGAAGATGCCCTTGCCGCGAAATGGAATCGAGTTCCGCTTGTAATGATGCTTAGTATTACAAATTTACGTGCATTTTTTTTTGTCTTTTTTCCTTCGGTATTGTCGCGGCTATATAGGGGTTGTGTCAAAGATGTTTCGGAAGTATACTGCTTGACGAAAAACCGCCGCTACCACTTCAGCGTGCATGTTCTTGCTTAGTTCGCATTAGTGCTGGCCTTCCGTGTATCTTCAGCGGAACGATGGAAAAGTTTTATATAGATCGGCCTAGTTTTTAAGCGCGACAGCGGCCCTTATTTTCATTTACCATTACATTATTTATGTCGAGCACAACCGTACTTCAAATCGATTTGCCATTTAGTATATTGATTGACACCCACGCTTCGTCCAATGCGTTCACGGCGGCACATCAGTTTACATGCGGAAAAAACTATTTTTTTGTTTCTTTCGTTTTTTTTTTTCTTGCTCTTCACACAGCATTCTGGGGCCACAGAGTGCTGTGTGATCCACAGCCACGCCCAGTAGCGCACCCAGGAAGGATTTCTGCCAGGGGTGGGGGGGCGGTGTTCAGTATTTCACGAAGGGCCGGGCATGCGATTACACAGTTGTTGCGTGTGTAAAAAAAGTAAATAAAATGCCATATAATAGTAACATCAATGACGATGATTATTTTTATTTTGTCAGCGTTTTTCAGAGAAATTAGCGCACATTCTTCTAGGACATAGGAGAGAGTCTAGGACATAGGAGAGAGGACATAGTTGAGAGTCAGCGCTCGTGTTGTCACCTTATCTTTCCTTCGTCTTCGTCCCCGTTTTGCGCTGTAAGCTGGTCAATATGAATTATCACCAACTCGCCCAGATTTCCGTTCTCGTACATAGGAGCAGTTACGGAGTGGGAGAGGGGTTAGGTCGGCCTCAGGGGGGGGGGGGGGGGTTACAACCCCCCGAAACCTCCCCCCCGTCGGTGCGCCACTGGCCACGCCTCGGTGTGTTCTTCAAGGGGCTGTCTCTGTCAAGCGAGAAACGGAAAAACGCATTGTGGGTTACCGCGAAAGTGCACTGTCATGGCGTGTTATATACGACCAGCACGTACACCGCATAACCAATAAATTATGACCGACGCTCGAAGTTCCTCTGCACGAGCAATATAGGGGCGAAATTTAAACGAACTGCTCGGAGAAGGCATCTATATAGAGCTCGCGTCCGCACCGCTCGCGTGGGGTCGGCTATACGCACCGCAGGATTTTGCGTGGGCTGCTTAGCGTTCCGTTTCTAGCGCCCACGCATTCGAGAAGGGTTGGGAAGGGTGAAGGGGGATGGGAGAAGCGGAGAGAAAAACTTGCACCGCGGGCTTCGGCTTTCCTCATTGATTGCTTGCCATGTAACGCGGGATGCGCGTGTAAAGTTCGCCTGGTTCGGTACATCGCGGTTGCAACGCAAAGCGCCGGACGAACTGCTCCACTCACGCGCCGCGACAGACGTCGAAACTTCGGCTGAGTATTTGCTCGCCTCGCTTGCTGTATTGGGTGAAGGGATCTTAAATGTCAGCGTAGCCGGGCGCAGTTGTTTCGAGTTCTGCTTTCTATATTTATCTTCTTTTTTTCCTTTCTTCGTATCTGTCTCTCTCACTCGCTTCTGCGCGTTTTTCTCTGATCCCGCTGAATGGCAGCTTTCCATTTTGGGATGGAAGCCAGCCCGTTTCGGGCTTACAGACACCGGGCTTTGCCAAGGCCATTTTCTGCGACGGGATTTGCCGTGCCGTACAGCACTAATTGGTCATTACGAAATGCCTCCGCGTCCATACCGGGATATATATATATATATATATATATATATATATATATATATATATATATATATATATATATATATATATATATATATAAAGCAGACACGACTTACTTTGGAGTTATCTTTTATTGCCAACAGTCTCGACCGCGGGTCCGGTCTTTTTCAAGGCGTAGAGAGAAGTGAAGTGCTAGCTGAACAAAAAAACTGATCGGAAGAAGAAAAGGGAGAGAGTGGTACTAGAGGTTCACAATTCATTCTGCAGGTGAGCGTTATAGGTGCTGGAGCGAATGTTGTGCGGGAGGGAGAACAGTATATATATATATATATATATATATATATATATATATATATATATATATATATATATATATATATATATATATAGAGAGAGAGAGAGAGAGAGAGAGAGAGAGAGAGATGAGTAGTATACCCTCGGAATCGGCAACAATGGGGGAAGCGTTTATTCAACGTTTCAGCCGGAGACCGGCCTTCATCAGGAAAGCCTGTGGTTGTATTCCCGCTTCTATTTATACCTATCCGAGAGATATTTTCATAAAATAAAGAGCAAGAAAGAAAAACATGAAAAAGGAAAAGAATGTAGACAGAATAAGAAAAGAAAGAAGACAGGAAAGATAGAGAACCTGCAAGAAACGGACCAAAGAGTGGAAGAAAAGCAGACGACGTGCGTCATATGTGGGCATCATCCCCCCCCCCTCCCCCCCCCCTCTCTTTACGAAGTGGTTTTCGTGGCCGGGCCTAACAGTGATGCGTACACTTCAGGCCACCCTCAGGTGTGTCAATGTCAAGGACAGAAAAAAAAAAAACAGAAAGAAGGAAGGAAGGAAGAAAGCGAGTGGGGGTGGGTGAGTACAATTGCACTGACGTCAGTGGCGATGGCGTCTAGAAGTCTGCGCCCGGAAGGGCAAAAACGTGCACTGACCTGCCTGCGCGTTTGGCTACATCCAGGAGAAAAGAAAAAAAAAAGAGAAGGAAAGTTTTAGGGAAATAATTACAATAAGACATGTAAAAGATGAATGGTCAGGAAGTAAAAAAAAAGGAGAAGAATCATCAAAATGAAATACACGTCATATTTCAATGGTCCGGTTTTATTTATTTATTTATTATTTATTTCCAAATACTGCAGCCCAATGCAGGGCTATTGCAGGAGTGGGTTACATGAATACACTAGGAAGAATAAGAGCAACATCACAACAATATCGTCACCACCTAAGCACAACCGGGTACAGAATGAGACAAAAGATAGTAATGTCATCCAAATGACTCCAAAAAATCTGATATGTTCATTTCACGAACAGAACCAGGTAGATCATTCCAGTAAGCAATAGTCCTTGGAAAAAAACTGTATTTGAACATGTTAGTACGTGCAAAAAAAAGGCGGTTCCCGCTGTACATACGGTGCCACAGGTTAAACGCTTGCCAATGATTTTATTATTGCGATGGTTCCCGGGTTCTCATTTACACCTTTCTCGATCGTTTTGAACTGGTATATTAGGTATGATTCTCGTTGCTCACGTTCTCGCTTTGACTTGAAGCCCGTTTCTAATAGTGTCGCTGTTATAGTTTATCGAATGAATGGTTTGGGAGGTTTAGATGTTTCGAGAGAGGTAGACTTGGAATAGATATGGCATGGGCCTTGTGGTTGTTGAAGCGGAGCCTGAATGAGGTTTCTGTTTGACCTATGTACTGCATTCTACATACAGTACACAACAGCAGATAGGTAACATTCGAGGAATCGCGTGTTAAATTACCGCGAATTTTCACAGAGTACTGTGATTGGGAGTTGTTGGCAGTAGTCGTCTGCTGCATTGCCTTACAGACAAGACACCTTGGTTTCAGGCATGGCCTGCATCCGTTGTGTGGCCGTGATGTATTTAATCGCGAGTTCACAAGCGTGTCCCTGAGGTTACGTGATCGTCTGTAGGTAACGCAAGGGGAGGATGGAAATGCACGCTTAAGTCGCCCGCTTTGTTCCATAATGTTGTAGTGCCGCCTCAGGATTTTGTTTACATTAGGGAAATTCGTGCTGTACGTTAAGCACAGGTTTGTACGTTGAGAGTCGCGTTGTGTGGGACGGTTCGAAATGAGGTCTTGTCAGTTCAGTGTTTTGGCCCTCTGGATGGGGTCGTCGATAACACGTGGCGGATACTTTTGTTTGTGAAGGACGGTTTTTAGATTCAGGGCGGCCGAGTCAAAATCTTCATCTTTTGTGCAGATTCGTTTGAAACGGTGTGCTTGGCTGTATGGAATGTTGTTCTTACAATGGCGCGGGTGGTCGCTGTGGTAGTGAAGACATTGTTGTCGGTCGGTAGGTTTCCGATGCAGTTTTGTTGATAGTCGGCCGTTTTCAGTTTTCACAGTTGCGTCCAGGAAGTTTATATTTGTGCGAGAGTAGGAATGGGTGAACTTAATATTCGGGTGAGCGCAGTTGTAGGAGGTTATAAATTTTATCAGTTCATCCTCGCTGTGCGTCCAGACAAAGAAGATATCATCTATATATCTCTTGTACAAAAGTGGTTTTAGGAGGGATTGAGAGAGAAATTTTGATTCCAGTTGTCCCATAAAGATATTGGCATAACTAGGGGCCATCTTGGTGCCCATAGCGGTTCCGATAACTTGCCTAAAGTATTCATTGTTGAATTCAAACAAATTGAGTTCCAAGACTAGTCTAGCTAAACTTGCAATTGCGTGGTCGTCTGGAGTATCTGGTTGTCTGTGAAGCGCGTATACATGCTGATTAGAGCGCCTATTCCGTCTTCATGCGGGATATTTGTGTAAAGGGAGGATACATCGAGAGTTACCAGGTATGATCCTTCCGGCACACATATGTTTGAAATTTCTCCGAGGAAGTGGGTCGTGTCTTTGACATATGAGTCTAGTATTGTAGGAATATGTCTTATTAGTTTGTCTATGTAGCCTGATATAGGTTCCGTTATCGTCCCAATGCCGGATACGATTGGGCCTCCTGGGTTGCCCGTTTTGTGTATCTTGGGGAGCATGTAAAACCGACCCGGAATGGGGTTGACTGGCCGCATTAAATTATGTTCATTGGGCGTTATTTTTCTTTTGTCTAATAGCATATTTAGTTCCGATGTTACAATTTTCGTGTACTCAGTTGTTGGGTCCCCTGGAAGGCGCTCGTAAAATTTGGAATCATTGAGTTGTCGGTATCCGAATGTAGTCTGAGGTGAAGCGAATGTAGTCTGAGGTGTTAAGAATTACGATTGCTCCTCCTTTATCGGCTGGCTTTATTGTTATGTCGGTCCTGTTTCGGAGATTGGCCAGGCATGCTTTTTCAGATTTTGTAAGGTTGTGCCTTTTTCTGTTCTGTTTTTGGTATTCACACGTAATATCCCTTTGAACAGCTTAGCGCTTACTTGGGTCGCAGACGCGGCAAGGTGGTCAGAGGTCGAGCTTGGCGCTGCCTCTGACGAGTTATGATGAAGTTTTAAAGCTTAGTGCTTATTCACGTTTGAGTCCAAACGTTAAGGGCTCGGAACGAACCACTTGGTGTGGTTTGAGCCCAGTTGTGTTTTGATGTCTGTGACAGTACTGGCCGCCCCGGCCAAGTTTTGTAAATAATGTAAATAAACCACTCGTCGCGATGAGTGTTGTATATATATATATATATATATATATATATATATATATATATATATATATATATATATATATATATATATATATATATATATATATATCATCAGCCTGTTTAGGTCCACTGCAGGACGAAGGCCTCTCCCAACGATTTCCAATCCACCCTATCCTGAGCGACTTGGTTCCACTTTATGCCCGCAAACTTTTTAATTTCATCGCTCCATCTAACTTTTTGCCTACCTCTGTGGCGTTTTCCCTCTCTTATATATATATATATATATATATATATATATATATATATATATATATATATAATGTGTGTGTGTGTGTGTGTTATGGGCTTCGTTCTTGATCCCCGGCTCAGAACTTCTGGCTGTGGTTGAAAACATGCATTTCAAGCTTTTGGTGCGTAAAATGAACATTTTCTTTACATGCATAGAGGGAAAACGCAACAGAGGCAGGCAAAGTTTAGATGGAGCGATGAAATTAAAAAGATTGCGGGCATAAAGTGGAACCAACTCGCTCAGGACGGGGTGGATTGGAAATCGTTGGGAGAGCCCTTCGTCCTGCAGTGGACCTGAACAGGCTGATGATGATGATGATGATGATGATATTAATTACGCATAATATTATGTGGCGTATGTGTCGCAATAAGAAGCTGAAGGTGGACGGAAGAAAGGATGAAGAAGAGCTCTCTCGGAGCTATTTTGGTGTTCAAGCCTGCAAAAAACGAAGCCTCTATGAAAGCGTTTCCATTCTTCCGTACTTCATCTTCTCCTTCTTTTTCTTGCAACATGTACGCCACATAATATGTATTTTAAAATATTGCGGGATTTTACGTGCCAAAACGAAGGCGTGATTGTGAGGTACGTCTTAGCGGGGTGGGGATTCGGGAAAAATTTCGGCCTCTTGTAAGGATTAGTTACGTCTGCCTAAATCTACGCACACTGGTGCTTTCTTTCCTGTTCTTTTTCTTTTTGCGTTCCTCTTCTTTCTAATGCGGCCGACGTGGCTGGTAATCCAACCTACACTTCCGTGCTTAATATTCCAACGCTTAAGTTTGTAAATTCAATGAAGCGTACGCATATAAGTGAATGTATATACGTTCAGGAATAATGCGCATCCTGAAGTAAGATAGCTCAAAAACCGAAAGGTGATGGACCCACATCCTTCCTGTACTTCTATATTCGGATTTCTGAAGTGTCCCGCTCGTTTCGTCCTTTCTTTCCTTTTTTTCTTTTTGTAACTTAGATGGCGGAATAGAAAAGACTGGAATGACTACGTTCTTTTTTATTTAAATTTCACTTGCGCCATGTTTATAGATAAGAAAAACGGTTGACGTAACTTCCTCTGATGCGACTTCCTCCATGTAACTTCATTGTGGAGAAGACAGTAAAAACGTACCTGCATTATCATCATTTTGCCATACGGGGCCACGTATTCGATAAACCGCTTTGTGAAGGCCCGTCCCCCTCCCATTGCCCCCTCCCCAACCCCTCATTTTTTATTTCTTTTCCGCTGTCGTCCCACCGTCCGTGCCTTTCTCGATGATGCCGATGCGGTGGCACCCAGGGCGGGACACGGGTCTTTCGGCCTTTCCCGGGCTACGCGCGGGGCACTGGGTCACGGATATGATGCAGGTCGCTATAAGGGATGAGAGAGAGAGAGAGGGGGCTCGGTTTATAGAGTAAGAGGAGGAGGCGCGCGTGTGGTGGAGAGGATGTCAGGTGGGAGTGGCGTTATTGTGTACGCCAGCTCGATATGTAGCGCTGCGCTGTTCCCCGGCACGTCACTTCCGCTGGATCGATCGCCTTGTCTGCGCGTCTGTGCTGTGCTTCGTTGCCGCCGCCGTCGCCGCCGGCAGCGATCGGGTACGCCGCCGGGGATGACCCAGTTTTGTTCATCCGGCCCTGACACCGCGACCGCCCTTCCCTCCTTACACAATGCATCTCCCGACCCCGCCTCCGGCCCAAACACTGGGATTGAAAAACTATCAGTCTTATTTATTTATTTATTTATTTATTTATTTATTGTGAAGCAACAGGCGGCGTGTTTGACTCCCGGCCACAGCCGCCTAATTTCGAAGAAAGCTAACCTTTATTTGCCAGTCTTCCAAAAACTGGAACGTGCGACGCCTCATTTATTATTTGTTTGATACACCATGCGTTTTACTTTTCTTCTTCTAGCATACTCACTTGTGGTAATGAATGACGCAGGAATAATTTTTCATTATTAGCATGAAGCCAACGTTGCAAATGGGCACAATTCTTGTTCGGTCACTGGAATTTTTTTGTGCGTATTTCGCTTAAGAATTTAGTTTTACTTGCATTGAACAAAGCGGAACTAAAATATGGGCTGTTGTTCGAGGATTACTAGGCACTGTAGTGAAAAAATAAGCCATAACCTCTCCCCCTCCAAGCTCTGAGAGATTTATTATACTCCTTTATTGGCATGTACAAGGAAAAAAATACATGCTCACTGTTTGTAGCTCTGGCTATAGTTATCAACAATTTAAAAGACTTACGTGAAATATGAACATCACTTTCATCTTTCTGATCACCGATTCATGGTGCGGTGTTGAAAAGGTTAGATACACAAATTAATTTAGGAGTCTTCTGCTAAAATCCAAGACATTTCGTAGTCTAACCCGGACTTGACCTTTACAGCTTATGCCAAATACATTCACATAACGTGAATGTATTTGGCATAAGCTGTAAAGGTCAAGATTCAAGCAAATGCTGCCATGCGCGGTTTTATTATCGTGATGTAAACAGCAAGCACATCAAGTTATCGATTGCAAATATTGTCGATCAAAAAGCAAATATTACGCATATCTGAGACGCAACATCAATACGTTTTTATTAGGAGGTGTGTTCCTTTACTAGAAAATACATAGATACGTAGTTATAAAGACCCTAGTGTTTGTTAGGCTGCGCTAAAAATGCGACGCTATGCACGAAAAAGGCCTCTGCCGACGATTTGGTGCTGCACCTGGCAGTTGCCTAGGGACTCTGCACAAGCTCATGTTTTCCGACAGCGCTGCCAAAGAGCGTCCGTATCTCACGCAGCGTAGTGCGGCCGGCAGAAGACTATCGTCTTTCGACGACATTTGCAGCAAGGCACGCATATACGCGGCCACTTTTTCCATATGAGTTTTGGTATATGTAATAATAAGAGTTGTGGTGCGGTTAAGGAAAAAATAAAGACGCTTTTCTTCTGCAGCCCATGTCGGGATGATTGGTGACTGTGGTTCGATAAGGGAAAGGACGCTAATTCCAGCATCCGATGTCGGGAGCACGGCTCAGCGTCCGTGGGGGTGCGGGAAAGGGACTGAAAGAGGTAGAAAGGAGAGAAACACCGTAGTGGAGAGGAGCTTCGGAAATTTTGACCACCTGGGGTTCTTAACGTGTACTGACATCGCACAGCACACGGGACACTGGCATCTCCGCCTCCATCGAAAATGCGACCGCGGCCGCGCCCGGGATTGAACCCACCGTTGCTACCAAGCGAACGAGACGCAAGTTTTTTTTTTTTTTTCTTGTACCATGTTTTTCGTACGACATTTTTCTGCCACCGTCTTTTTAATGTCACATCCGCATGAAATATACACGGCCTTCTTCGTCTTAAGAGCGGCGTGTGCTTCGTCGTGCGTACATGGCGAAGATAAATCAGAATCCCCCCCCCCCCCCTCCTTTTTCCGCACTACTCCCTCCACTATCATATCGCGGTTTTGTGAAAGTCCCGAACTAAAACATCTTTTCCTTAGTTTCCTGTTCGGCTTTTGTAATTTTGATTATGTAATATCTCTTTATTTTGTTCCGCCGTATTTCTGTCCTCTCTTCTATCATTTCTCGACTCCCTCCTGTAATGACCAATTTCTCCGTGCAGTTTTTGTCCTTTCGTGCTGGCTGGACGTTTACGCTCGCTCATTCTTGCGCGCCTTCATTTATTCGCAAATTTTCGGAGTTCCTTCCACTGCTCTATAATAAGCCTGCCGATTCTTTTATGCCTCTGCCGTTTATTCGCAGTCTTTTCACATGGTCGACTTTGAGTTCTCTCTCACTCTTCAGGGCCTTCAACGAAAGTTGATTATTCTTTCCTTGGCTTTTCCTTTTTTTTTTTTTATTCTTGCGCTGTTGTCGTTTTGTTCGCCAGTCACGTTGACGTCCGCGTGCTGTGAGCATTAATAATGCTTCGGTAGAGTTGTCTGGTTCCGCGTTCCTGTTTTTAAGTGAAGGAACATCACTGCGCATTCCTGCATTCTAAGTGCAAGATTCCTGGCGGGCCGTGAAGTCGAACCGCCAAACTTATTTGGTCTAGACCGTGCGCGGTTTCAAAACGCCGCAGCGTTCGTTATTATTATTATTATTTTTTTTTGTAAGCACGGGCGGTCGTTCGAATTCAGGCAGTGTAATTTTCACGTAGTACAATAAGGGGTCATGCGAGAGCGCGTCGCTTCTTGTAGTCTAGGGGCAAAAAAAAAAAGCCGCATTTTCCTGTATACGTCTACACCGCCTGCCATGTTTGCGTCGCTCCGTAATTAAATGGGAACGAGCGATACAGCGCGGCGCTGCATGCATTGCGTTCCCAGTTTATTTTGTCACTGAATCGATGCTATAGAGCGCGGAGAAGTTTCACCCGGCGTGCTGCTGCATTATGCATACGCGTTCTCCTTTGCTTCGGCATGACGTGATATGAAGTTGGCAGATAGCACGCCCCATAAACTCTAGCCCGACTAGCAATTGGAAAACGACGACCTGCATATATATATATATATATATATATATATATATATATATATATATATATATATATATATATATATATATATATATATTCATCCCTAACCGTGTCGTTGTCACTGGGCAGGCACAGAAAAAAGAAGAGAGGGAGAGAGACGCCGTGGTAAAGCAGGCGCAGAGGCTTGTATGTTAGTCGCGTTTCAATCAAGTATAGCTCCGCGGGTCGTAAGTTGAAGATATAACTTACGCCGACCCAAAATGCTTTCATCTGCTTAATAATAATAATAATAATAATAATAATAATAATAATAATAATAATAATAATAATAATAATAATAATAATAATCAATCAATCAATCAATCAATCAAAAGTTTATTTAACGTGCCCAGGAACAACCGTAAGGTCTTTGTACTGGCGCACGGAAAAATAAATAACAAGAAACAATACAATAAGGACTCTACAGAAAAAAAAATACTAATAAAAATCAACAAAGGCCAACATTCATAATAAGATATCAGTGATCAAAACGCTATAAAATTGCACATATACAACTATGCGCAGGCAAAACAAGAAAAAAATTAAGAAATAAAACAAAAAATAAAATTAAAAAAAAATTAAGAAGTATCCGCAGTGTTCGACACTATGTTAGTACAGTGCAAAGCTCGGAGCAGAACAGCGACTGGGAGCTGTGAAAAACATCGAGCTCTAAAAAGTAAGCATTGTAAAGACGTTGTATCCTGTCAACGGTCGAATGTTCACAGAGGCAGGCACTTACATGAAAAGGTCTATTCTCTCTGGTCAGCTTACGTGGAATTCGGAAATTAAGACAGTTGAGCAGTACAGACTTCACGTTCATCGTAGTTTAGCGCAAAGGAAACACACACGGTAGAGAAGGACCACAAACAACAAAGGCGCTTTTGTTGTTTGTGGTCCTTCTCTACTGTGTGTGTTTCCTTTGCGCTAAACTACGATGAACGTGAAGTCTGAACACCAACTAGCCCAACTTTTAACTATTTTTGAGCAGTACAGGGCAGGATATGATACCATGCACAAGCTTGAAAAGAAATAACAGATCAGCGCGTTTTCTCCGGCAGTGTAGTGCTGGCAGTGACAGTGATCCAACAGTACCAATGCAAGAATCAGGGCCATTTCTAGCGAACCTATGGTTGTAGATGTTCAGGAACTTTTTCTCGACTCGCTCAATGGCGTTGCTGCTGGAATTAGAAATGCCATTCCAGATCGCAGATGCATACTCAAGTTGAGGAAGACATATCGCGGTGTACAATTTGCGGAAGGGCATGGGAGAACGGAATTCTCTAGACATTCTGCAAACACAGCCTAGGGTGCGAAGACCCCGCAAAGCAACACGCTTAGCGTGAGCAGAAAAGTGTAAGGTGCTGTCAAAAAGAACACCTAGATCATTGATTTCAGAAACCTTAGACAACGACACAGAATTGACAGAATATAAAAATGGCACACTAGATGTTTTTCGAGTGAAACTGATTACCTTGGTTTTAGAAATATTTAGGGAGAGGTTATTGCTCCGGCACCATTCAGAAAAAGAACAGAAATCGGATTGCAGCAAGCGACAATCGACGACTGAATGAATTTCCTTAAATATCTTTATGTCATCGGCATACAAAAGGAAAGAAGAATTCCGAATGACCGAAGAAACATCATTAACATAAATTAAAGACAGGAGTGGGCCCAGTACGGACCCTTGAGGAACCCCACTAGTAGCTTTGTAGGAAAAGGACGTTTGGCCATTTACGGCAACATAACATGGTCTATCAAGAAGATAGCTATGCAGGAGATTCACAACTGAAGAATCAACATCGTAGTGCGCAAGTTTATCTACAAGCAGCGAATGGCTGACAACGTCAAAAGCTTTGCTAAGGTCACAGTAAATAGCGTCAACCTGTCCTCTCTGCGATATAGGCGTGGAGACCTGCATCATGAAACTGGCAAGATTAGTAACAGTTGAGCGGCCAGCGAGAAACCCATGCTGATTCGCAATCAATGAATTTTTTACTTCAAAAGACAATATTTTGTGGAGAGCAAGCTCAAAGATTTTTGATGCGGCACAAAGAAGAGAAATAGGGCGGTAGTTCGAGACGTCACTTTTACAGCCAGACTTAAATACTGGGAAAACACGAGCAGTTTTCCACTTCCTAGGAAAAGTTCCTAGGAATAATAATAATAATAATAATTGATGGGATTCACGTTCCGAAACTACGATATGATTATGAGGCACGTTCCCTCCGGAGTAATTTTTACCACTTCGGTTTCAGTAATGTGCACCTGTAAACTACACCGGATGTTTTCTGCATTTTGCCCCTATCGAAATGGCGGTCACCGTGGCTGGGATTCGATCCCTAGACGTCGAGCTTGGCAAGCCCGTTAAGCTATACCACGGCGGGCGTGTGGAACCTGTGGTAAAATGGTGAAGATAAAGCGCATACAATACTTGAACTATAACGTTAACTTCGTCTTTGTGGCCAGTCTTGCATGCTGTGCCGTGTCATATTCACTCTTTATCAGCAATACCACTGCTGGTCCTCCTGTTTAGTTGTGGCTTTCCTCTTGATAAGCCTCGCATATGTTTACATCCTGCAACGAAGAGCGATTAAGTAAATCACAGCGTTGTAGTATTTGTAGTCGAACATAGTCGGGAGCTGTGCTCTAATAAGCAATTGATAGTTCGCATCCTACCCGCCCTCTGTTTTTGTCGTCTCCTCGTCTACTGTAAGCGTTTGTATACTGCATATGCAGCGCACAGTTGCCGACATATATTCAGTAGTATCTTCGGTCCATTGAAATACTGCACTCGCGTTATCGACTAAGCTGCTTGAACGGGACGAGTTACCAAGATGTCAATGATGTATAGCTGACGTTAATTCAAGCGGTCGCCGTATAGTGCTACAGCGACGTCGGAGGGCAGCTCACGTGGACTTTACGAAGCACACATCCTTCTTTGTATCAATACAGTGTAGACGGAGGGAGGCGGCTATTATCCAGTGCCCGACACCACGGGCTGTCTCTCCGTGACATATTCGCTTCGCCCTCGGTCGTTCAGGGAAATTGAAAAATCGCCGTAAGGGAGAACCGCCGCCGAATCGATTTCTCTTTCTTCCACCTCTGGACCTGCAGGTATCGAAAATGAACTTCCGCTATTCGTCCGATCTGGTCTGCAGGGAAAAAGTTGTGCTTGCACGTTAATATTCTTGTCTTCTTACTGCTTCTTTTGTTCTGCATTCGTTTTTGTTCTTGATATATACGTCTGAATCGACTGCTCTGTAAGTCAACCTGAACTCTTTCTTTCTTTCTTTCTTTCTTTCTTTCTTTCTTTCTTTCTTTCTTTCTTTCTTTCTTCTGTTTGTTGAGAAGCCTGCCCTGCAGTACGTATGGGTATTGAATTGAGCATACCGCATGCAAAGGCAGAACCTTCATTGCAAATAATGGGTAAAGTTGCGGCGTGTAGCGTACCTATATCGTTCACGACCCAAACTCGAGCAACTGTTTGTTTAACGCGTCCGTGACACTGACAGCAACTTCGCGAATTGCGCCTTGCGCCTGCATAGTTCTCGCTCCCGGCATAGCGCTGTTTGTTCGATATAGTATATACTTGGCAGGCTATATAATACGCCATGGGAAGTCCGTCCTGGGCAATCGGTCCCTTATGCAATACGCTTAATTGCTCGCCTGGTCTGCTTGTTCGCGTTCTCCTGCTATTCTTGCTGTGTTGTACGCTCGTAATCCAAATAAGAAGAAAACAAAATCAAGGGTACTTCTTCCGTGTAGCTTTTCGCTTTGCGTTGCACCAGTCCCTTCGGGGGCGTGGCTTCGGTCCCACCGCTGCCACCAGTTGTTGCGACTGGCCTGCTGCAGCAGCCGACCTGCGGGTCGTCTTCGCCGCTTAACACCACGCTACCCGCTGGTCGGCTCGTGTAGCAGGCCAGTCGCAACATCGTGTGTGTGTGTGTGTGTGTGTGTGTGTGTGTGTGTGTGTGTGTGTGTGTGTGTGTGTGTTCTGCAACCGTATGTAGTGTGTATGCTTATTGGATCGGCCAACGAGCCGTTCTCTCTTTTTTCTCTATCGTTGAGTCATATTTTTCCCCGGTGCTCTATTCTCCAACCGCCGTCCCTTTATCGCGGACGACGTTGTCCCTGGGAGACTTCCAGTGGTCGCGTCCCGAGAACTTCCTCTATTATATTATAGAGCCGCGCTTCGCTGGGCGTCCTGCGCGATCCCGTTGTGTGTGAAGCTCCAGCGAGCTTGCGTGCCCTGGCAAGATAACGAGCCTATACTTGGTCGGCCCCTTCTTTCTGCAACCTCGGCTTATTGTGAACAAGACCAAGAGTGACGCATCAAGCAGCGGAAGACTTTCGGGTCGATGCGTATATAGGAAAGGGCAAAAGAAGTTTTTCTTTCGTTTTTATTTTCGGGAAACAGGCTACGGGGGGTAGCCCCCCCCCCCCCCCCCCCATTCTTTTTTCTTTTTGTAGAATTTCTTCTCGGGCTGATCGGTTCGCGGTGGAAAAAGGAATGACCGACTATCGCCACGATGTGCACCCGCGTACAGAAGACGTACATTAGTGCCAGCGGTTTATCCAGAAATTCGATAGGGGGGAGGGGGTTGTTGTTCATGGTGTTGCCAGAACCTAGGGTGAGGGGCGGAGGTTAGGTGGTGTGAGCACGGATATATAGGTTAGGTGCACGTGTGGTGGGTGTGGGGAGGTGTGGGGGTGTTGTATTAATTCTTGTATTAGTACGGCGTCAGTCCAGTCATCTTTCTTGTGCCCGACTTTTCGCTTTTCTTACGAAGTCATCGCTCTACTGCTAGTATTTTAACGCGATATGCAAACAAGCGCGAACAAATTAACAGTCGCTTTGTACACGATCTGGCTTGGTGGGTACGCGTCCAGATTCTTTATTTCTTAGGGAGGAGGGGGGGTGAGGGGGCTGGCGGGGGAGGCGTCGGGATTATTATCCCACTGAGACGAGTTGTAGGAACTCTTCCCGGAGTGCAAGGAGAGCCTTAATTTGCATGAACTCGTGCTTCCGATAAATAGTCCCGTAACGGTAGGAGGTTACCGTCCTTGCCTTGTTGCGGAAGAGCCCCGCCACGGTGGTCTAGTGGCTATGGTACTCGGCTGCTGATCCGAGGGTCGCGGGATCGAATCCTGGCCGCGGCGGCTGCATTTCGATGGAGGCGAAATGTTGAGGCCCGTGTGCTGTGCGATGTCAGTGCACGTTAAAGAACCCCAGGTGGTCAAAATTTCCGGAGCCCTCCACTACGGCGTCTCTCATAATCAGAGCTGGTTTTGGGACGTTAAACCCCACACAACATCATTGTTGCCGAAGAGGAGAAAAACGCAACGGAGAAATATTTTATTTCAGCTTCGGCGCTATACCTTGGTCGGCGCTGTCTTTCTTCATACACCACCGGCCTGTGGTGTATGACTGTAGAAAAAAAGCACCAAACTCCGTTGGGTAATTGCAAGGAAGGTGTCGTTTACCAACTTCTTCTTACATGTGGACGACAGTATGTAGGCCAGACCGGTCGATGCCTTAATGATCGCCTTCAAGAGCACAAGCTCAATGTAAAAAAATAAGAAAAGATGAAGACGGGGAACTCTGTCAAACATTGCAATAAGTGTGCAGATTGCAGACCACTCTTTGATAAATGAGTCCTAGCTAGTTGGTAAAAGCAAAGACAAGCGCACTAGGGAGATTGTAGAAGCTGAGAAGATTGCTTGATTAGGAAGTTACTGTGTCAGCACCCCTTCTATACATCTATCAGAAAGAGAGATTGCCTACCTGCGTCTGCGCTGAACCTGCACGGTTGTGACGTCACGGTTTTGGGTATATAGAGTGTGAGCGCTTCACAATAAAGTTGGAAGTTAGCGCAGTGTGTGTCTACTCGTCTCAGTCCTTGTCCTTTTGCGCTTTAGGTGTCTGTCTTTCCTCTTTTTTTTTTTCGCTTGTGTGTTGTTTCCCGACCAGACGGGACTGTCCAACTCTTAATTTTTTTAAAAATAGCATTTCTTCCAAAAATTCCTTGCACTTTTTCTAATAATATACTGTGAGCTTTTCCATTCTGCGCATCTCTTAAAAACAAAAGAAAGGGAACGAACTACGCGCACACGCGCGCGTTTGTTTGCGTGCGGTCGTTCGGTCAGTCGGACTACACTAGCGACTGCTTGGTGACCAGCATTTCGTGCCTAATTATCCGGCACGCATTAACCACCGAGGTCGCGTAAGCACTGCGCATTATAAACCAGACTTTGCGCGGCTGCGGCTCGTGTGCGCGTGCCCCCTCATAAAGGTGGAGTGGCGAGCGAAGGCGCTGGGCCGCCGAGGGATTAGTGGAGCGCGTGCTTGGCATTTACCTGATGTGCGCCGTCGGCTGTATGCCCCTGGCGGCGTGACTTCTAAAGCCGGCGCTAAACCTCAGAGGCCTCGTTTCGAAGCTTAACGAGGCAGCGCTCTCGGGCTTACGATGCGTTGTGTATAATAAACGCGTCCCGCGCCATAAACGGTCAACTCTTCCGTGGCGATATTACAGCGCGGATCAGGAGGATGAGCTCTCGAGTGCCTCTTAAGTAGAAAAAAAAAAAAAGAAAATAGCCGCGGGGACTGCGTGGTATATTGGAGAGACTTCTATGGAAAGCGCTGGTTAGCAGTGGTTGGGAGAGATGTCAGTGCACGTTAAGGAACCCCAAGGTGATCGAAATTTCCGGAGTCTTCCACTACGGCGTCTCTCGTATTCGTATCGTCGTTTTGGGACGTAAAACCCCACAAATCCACCCGCTGGTTGGGGGCATTCTTAGAAGATACCCGTACGCCGGGCTTTTACCGCAGAGCATCTGCAAGGAGCCAGCGTATAGTAAAAGTACTGGCTACATGGTTGGAAAGGCGAAACTTCATCCGCATATGCTTTGTTCCGAATATAATTGGTAAGGAAAAATGGTAAAGAAAAGGAAAAAAAAAAAGAAAAGCGGTCGTTCTCCCTGCCTCCCCCCCGTCGGAAAAAAATTAAGAGGAAAAGCGAACGACTTGCGTCGAACTTCGTCGAAAAAAAAAAAAAAAGAAACGACTGGCAAGAAGGCAACAGAAACGTTGAGAGCATGCTTCTTATGTTGTAGCGAGCATGCAAGTAGCACTTCGTAGAGAAGTCACCACCACCCCATCTTCCGTAAACAAAACCGTTTCTTCGCGGCTCTCCGTAACCGTGCAACATAAACTCGTATTCTTCTAAACTTTTATTTTGCATTTGCAGCGAGTACGGTGAGGGAAGGAAATGTCGCGTTGCTTCACTGCACGCAACTGATTCTATCGCGTGTTTCTTGAGTCCGAAAGTACATACATCATACTAATGTATAGTACGTCCCCTTCTGTGCAGGTGCAGGTCAGGCATGGGCAGCCCAGCTCGGACGTGAAGGCGGTGTCCGGCTGCGAAGGTAAGGCTTCCATGAAACACTCATGGACCGCACCGTCCGTGAAAGCGACGCAGATGGGCTCAAACAACTTCGAAATGACATTTCGTATCAAGAGGCGCCAGACTAGCGAACACTATTGGCCCGACTGCGCAAACTGTCTTGCACACGGTAGTTTCGTCGGCGATCAAGTGGAGAGGGTCTGCAGGCAACTCGGTTCTTCCAGAGAACACTGCGCAAGAAGTGCAAGCAGCCTGTCGAATAACCATGTTGGATTTCCTTTTTCTTTCTATTTCGTCGAGTAAAGTGATACCAGTAAATATGTCTGTTATGCACTTGGTTATCTTCTGTGGATTTCGTATTTATTTTCATCTTTCAGGTGAACGAAAGAAGAGAAGCATTTAAAAGAAAACACGTAATTAGTTGGCAAGTAGAGCACAAGGGGCAGGTTGGAAAGCGTCTGTCATCACGACAACAACAACGATAACAACAACGAGAATAATAATTCCTGTCAACAAAGGTTTGATGGAAGACATCAGACTAAACGCAGGGAACGTTTGATGAAAGGTCTCACACCTCATGCGGCAGGCAGCAGCCTTGGAACGTTGTGCGTTGACTATCATATTGGCAAAAGGCCTTTTCGTAACAAATCTGCGAGGAACGACAGTTCACAAAAAATGCACGAATCACGCTCACGCGAGCCTTCAGCACAATTTGAAAACGAGATAACTATTCCATCTTTTATTTCATGCGAATGAACTTTTAAGGAAAAATGGAGTAAGAATGCGTAAGAATTTAGCACTAAAATAAGGTAGTAACGACAAACTACCATGTTTGTAAATGAAACAAGTAATTACACTTAATTGCGTTTGAGTATGCCTATTCGAACTTCGTCAGTACCGATTCCGTGCGTGGTGTGTGTAGATCGGAACGACAAAAAAAAAAAAAAGGAGAGGGGGGGGAGGCGAAGTTTTCCCGAAACTCTTCGTCGTTTAAATATTTAATTATGTGCAAGTGCGACAGGTCGACCTCGCTGTCTCTCGTGCAAACGTAATAAGATTCCCCGCGAGGATTAAGTTTTCTGCGCTAATTTTGTGGAAACGCAGGAAGTGTCTGTCGCATTAAAATGTATGTGGAGATTCGCTGCACTTAGCGTGGAAATAAGTTTAGGTGCCCGCTCTGCGCTGCAAGCTGGGGCTAGGTTCAGGTTTCCCAAAATTTACTTTCGCGTCTTCCTTTTTCGTTTTTTTTTTCTTCGACCGTACATCGTCTCTGCCTTCTCATTAAGAGTCTACAATGAGTGATTTTTTATAGGATTGAGTACAATGCGAATATTGGAAACGAATGTCGAATATCCTTTCCAGCCTTTAAAAAATTAAGCCTAAATGTAAGTTCACCTTGAGTACGTATGATTAACGAAAAGAGAGTGCAAATGGTTTACATTACTTGCCGCGTGTACAAATGTAATGTTGTTCACAATTAAATGCCCGCGGTCAGTAGAAGGAGTTTAATTGAACTGAATAAGTAATTGAATGCTTCGCTTAATATTGAAAATATTAATCTTCGAAATCCTTGAGCCGAATGTAAAGCTTACGGCACGTCAGTTCTCGCTCTTTCTCGTTACTGCTGTTACACTTATATTTGAACAAGAATAAACGATTGTCAGTTTTCTTAGTTACCTGTCGAACTGAATCGGAATTGGAAAGGAGCTACTTGTCGAGTCATTCTCGTATAGAAAACACAGCGCGATTCGTACTCTTTGTGACGTTTTCAGCGGATCCAAGGTGCCATTGGCCGAGCGGTGGAAATGGGGTCAACGTGACTAAACACGAACATACCAAAAGGGTGGCCGGAAACCCTCCCCGAAATAAAATCAGGGCTACGTCCCCTAGGCAATCGTACTATCTTGAATACAGCAGAGTAATCTAAAAAAAAAAAACAACGCAGTTTCACCGAGAGGGCTAAGCAGTGAACGCGATAGCAGGAAATTGTAATGTTATACGAAGTGAGGCTGGCAGTTAACTCTCTCGGATAGGATCTTACGTAACTCTACAAAACGATTGTGTAAGAGAATACGGCTACTCCAGGGACACTTTTCGCAGTCTCTACGCGTTGAGAGTGCAGCACCTAGGGAGTTTACGAGCCGCCCGCTGATAGCTGCCGAGATAGCGCGCGCGCCAGCGACGGCGACCGCGCGTAGTCCAACGTTGCTGCTCGAGCGACACCCCTCCCCGCGTCTTCTTGTGCTCGTTAGAGACGGGCGAGGGGTTTCCTCTCCGCTTCGACGGCAAGCTCCCGATCTGGGTGATGTTATCGCATGTGCCCTCCGAGCGACGGAGATGGGCCGGGCTCGCTTGATCTCTGCTTCAGTCGTGTTCGTCGCCCCCCACTCGCGTGCTTTTACCCGCGGGTAGAACGTACGATGGGCGGGGGTTGTTATCAATTTGGAACTTATACGGGACATGACGGCGACGGCAAAAACCCGTCAAGACTATCCATATAATTGCTATCGCAATAAAAAAACGGCATTAGCGTACTCTCCTTGGGGGAAAGGCGGTGCGGCATTGTATGGACGCGCGGGGCCATTTGAACGGCGAATGTCTGCTGTTTCACGCCGTCCTTACACCTGACAGTTGTCCGCTGTTTTCCTGTGGTCCGCAGCGTGTGCAATTATCGTCGACTTAGTTGTGTTTCGCCATTACACGGCATATTTCGCAGTGTAGCCAAGATATTCAATAAGTGTTACGTTTTTGCAGGGTATTTTGCTTGTGGTAAGCGCGGTCATGACGACGCGCGAGATGCCTGCGGCGTTACAGGTCCCGCTGCGGTGATACAATTTCGTAAAAGCGGTCCATGTACAAAGGGGAGCCGAAAAACAAATTACGACAACAATTTTATTTCATTGCAAATAGTAGAGGGCAACCCAGTGTCGTTTCGCGGCATTATAGGGCCGGCGGTCGCCGTCCGAAACCAGTGTAAACGCAACATGTCTGGCCTCTTGCGTCAGATGACATTTCGCTGTTCTCGAATGTTGAAGTTGAAGTTTATTTCACCACAGTTTTACATTGTTTACATATATTTATAGTGTTACATAAAAGGAAGATACAATGTGGTGTGGAATGTGGGAAAAAAGCTGCGATGTAGACGCAGCTTGACTAGCCCCACATCCCAGCAATACATGGCAGTAAAGGTGACAGTATTTGTGAAGTCATCTAAAAGAAGTAAACATACACAGATGTGTAGTTAAATTGGCACAATAAGAAATGACATTACATACAAAAAGAAAATGCAGATTGGATAGGAACAAACGTTCTCCGAAAAGCATCGTTGCGGCACACACACACACACACACACACACACACACACACACACACACACACACACACACACACACACACACACACACGCACACACACACACTGCTTGCGCGCGGGCGGTCGTTGCTGCAAAATTAATTTTACTGCAATGATAACTTCATGTTTAGGCGTGTTTAGGATCGATTATAAACTAACTTCGTTAAGAAAATTTCTTAAGGCGAACGTCTTATGTGTCTTAATTGAAGGTGTCATGGAAAATGAAAGTTCGTGGGCTGAAAGCGTGCAAAAAGAAAAATTTAACGCTCTTGTCTAGTTCGCTTTGTAAATATCATATCGGCATGGAAGCGTGCGAATCATGTGTCTGACATGACCGGTAGGTTGTGGCATCAACATGACACGCTCGTCTAATCACGTGTGGCACATACCGGCATTCCTCGGCCAGGTGTATGCGGGTTACGCCCAGCGATGTTCGACTGCCAAGAATCCAGGTTGGGATTCTTAGGTCCCGAATTCGACTAGCAAAGGTGTTGGTTTTCGCTTTTACCTCTTTTCGGTGATAGGTAAGGGCTCTTATAGGAATATTTTCCTAGGAGCCCTTACCTATCGCTGGGTATTTGGTACTGTGCTTGGCGAAAAATTGACGCTTTTGCAAGAACTGAAAGCGTCGTGTAAGTATATCTGGTAGCACGCACGGTGGGAGCTATTTTGTGCGCGCAGATTACGTTTTTTTTTTTAGTTGTTCAGGCGTGCATTTCAAGTGACAAAGGGTTCAGTTGGAGCGGTGGGCGTTCCCTCGAAAGAGGTGGGCATTTCCACCACCGCCCACCGTGGGGAGAACTCTGGTGTATATATGTACTTGAGGGATATTACGATATAGTCAATTCATGATATAAATGGCTATAAATCTTGCCACAGATTAACGGACGACGAAGTTGACATTTAGTGTTTTGTGAACGTGGCTCCCGCATTGGCACCGAAGCGCTAGTGTCGTCATTTGTTGGTCGGTGACTATATATATATATATATATATATATATATATATATATATATATAATTCGGGGAAGAAGTTTTGTAGGTCCGGTTCAAGAGTAGTTTAGAAACGAATTGCGCACTTGCGAAAATCGCACGTTTATTGTTATACGTTTCGGCCGTGGCACGGCCTTCGTTTTCTAAACTAAATTATATATATATATATATATATATATATATATATATATATATATATATATATATAGGGTGTTTTTTTTTAGTTGCAACACATTTTTTAAATTAGAAAAACATAAATCGCGGGAATGTCTTGTGTACCATTCGAGTGTACGGGTTGGTGGCCTCTAGATACAGAACAATTTCCGCACTTGTGCGCATAATTAGCGAAATTACGCTAATCAACTCTTTAATTGTCAGTAATTGGTGGCTACAGCAAATGAGTACTTTGGAGCCCGTCCTCGACACCACCTATCCCAACGATTAAATTTTGAATAGCGGAGTGCATGTCGGAGCTACCTGAACGATTAGTTCCCCGTGGCAGGCTCCTTGAAACCGAAACTGGACGGAAAAAGAGCGTCTGTGACGTCGATGTCGCCGCCCCCACGGCTTTCGTCACTCGCCACTCGCCCTTGGTCACCGCCGCTCCACCGCTCCGGACGAGCAAGCAGCTTGCGTTATCTCCTTGTTATCTGCGGCGCCTATCTGCGGCGTTGGGCGCCGCGGGCGATTGACGAAATCCGGGGAGGCGGCGACATCGACGTCACAGACGCTCTTTTTCAGCCCAGTTTCGGTTTCAAGGAGCCTGCCACGGGGAACTAATTGTTCAGGTAGCTCCGACATGCACTCCGCTATGGGATAGGTAGTGTCGAGGACGGGCTCCAAAGTACTCATTTGCTATAGCTGATAATTAAATAGTTCATTAACGTAATTTCGCTAATTATGCGCACAAGTGCGGAAATTGTTCTGTATCTAGAGGCCGCCAACCCGTACACTCGAATGGTACACAAGGCATTCCCGCGATTTATGTTTTTCTAATTTAAAAAAACGTGTTGCAACTAAAACAAATCACCCTATATATATATATATATATATATATATATATACTCGCGGTGTCCACTTTTCGCAGCGCAAATGTGGCAGTAACGTGGAGTATAGAACGTCGGTGACACTTTAGTACTCGTTTCGGCTCACTTGGTGTCGTATGCTGTGCTGCTTTAATGCGGACCCCTTACGAGCTACTTCGCTATATACAGGCATTGAAGTAACGCTGCTGAGGGCCACTTATGTCATGTCGACAAAAATCTTTATTTATTTATTTTTTTATTGCGATAGCCTATGTACGGTTTTACGATAGTTCTGAAGCACTCCCTGCTGTCTTTCTGTACTGGTCATAAGGTGCATTTTGTTTCTCTCTCGCTCTCTTTTCCTCTGCTCTTTTAGCGTCGATGAGTACACCAAGGATTTGTGCACCAATGCAATTACTGTCTGAAAACGCGATTTTTTTTTTTCTGTTGCCAGTGGCATGTTCTTCCAGTCTGAATGGATCTAATCGCCGATCGTATTTGCGTTTGAATGCGTTTGAAGCAACGGCTTCAAACGCATTGAAGAATTTTATTAATTCCTGCAGTTTATGCCCCGATTTTCCAACTCTGAGTTTACGGAAGACCGTTTCCGAAACTGCGTTTAGTTTTTCGACGTCGACAAAGAAGATATGATAACACACCCATTGTAGTACCCGTAACTTGATAAAAAAATGAAAAGGGAGAAAGAGAGAGAGAGAGAAAGAAAGGTAGGTGGAGGGTGGTGCCGTATACGTATACAGAAACGTCATTTGGCAGTGCGTACATACCTCTGTTTCCGTTTGTGCATTATTCTCTCCGGCCTTTCCGGGAAGCCGGCAAGCGTTTCCCTCGACCATTCGTATAGAGGCGTCGTGTTTTGTCTATACTATATACTCTATACAACTGGTGTATATGCTGTCGTCCTTGAGCTGATCGTTTGAGCAAGTCGTTTCGTTGTGGCTTCGCCGTTTTCATTGTTCGCTGTATACGACGCCAGCTTAACGGCCTTACACAGCGTTCATGTATTGATACAGAATACACGTTTCCGCGATGTCCCCCTAGTGGTCGGAATTTCCGGGGCTCTCCACTACGGCGCGACGTAAAACTCCAGCTATCAATCAGGAATGCACGTTTCCTTGGCTTGCCCTCTGCTCCCGTTTGCTAATTAGGGTTGTTTAAGTAGTGATTTCTGAAACGGAATCAAATACGTTTCTGGTAGTGGCTGAAACGAATCGAGTAATTTCCGAATATTGAGCAACCGTTGCTGTAATTAATTTGGATCTACGTTCAAGTTCTGGTGTCCATTATTCAGCTAAAAGCACACACGCACGCACAAAATTCATCGTATGAAAGACCCTTCGCGTCAACAGAACTGTTCGGAAATCGCTAATGGTTGTTGTATGCAGCTGGGAATGTCACGCGCGGGCGTTTTGTTACAAAAGTGACTGGAATAGTAAAAGGCGCTTGTGTTGTAAAAAGTAAAAAGCGCTCAAGCGCTTGTGTTGTGTCTTTCTTTCTGGAATAGTAAGACATGATTTTGTCTTCATTGCGGTACGGTTAACATTCGAAATACACTTCAACTGTTCCAGGGATACACCCCGGTTTAAGAACAACGGCAATTAGATTCGAAGATAGAATCGTATTAAACACCATTTGATTCGATATGTTCGAAATTTTTTTAGTGTTCGCATCACCCTCATCCTTATTGCCCAAATGATCCCGTCGCCGCCCTTGCCGGCTCGGAAGTGGTGCGCTCCAGACAGGCGAAGAAGGGCCTTTAACTGTTCTTCTCTCGGGTCCGCGTCTCTTGGTGTGTGTGTGTTGTACGTATTTTCCGGGCGTCGCGCGTAGTTTTAGAAGCCCGAAGGCTAGCGGCGGGTATTTCGAGGCTCGCGACCTTGCAGGCGGCCCGGCTAGCGCTGTGCTTCCGCTTTCACCCCCCCCCCCCACCCCCCACTTCGCCCTCCCCCTCCTCTTCCCTTTTCTTTTCGACGCCGACAAGCTCCAGTCGTCGAGCCCGTTCGTTTTCTTAGCCCCGTGTTTAGCACGCCAGAAAGACAAAAAAAAAAAAAAAAAATGCGACGAGCTTATTTTTCCTTCGTTCAAGTCATTGGAAGCTTGTAGTGTGTCTCTTCTTGGTTTCTTTTTAACTTTTGTGTGGAGGAACACATACTCTCCGGTTGCGTGTACAAGCCAAGAGATTCGGGCCTTGCCGCCATGACGAAGACGCACGTTCATGTCGAAACGCTGGCACTGGACGTGGGTCTTCTTTTCTTCTATAGGCTTGTAGGTCGCAGTCTGAATATTGCGCGAATACGAAGCCCGAAGTCCACTAGACACAGACCTTGGCTGCTGGCGTAACATTCTTTGTACATATTCATGTATGAACATTTAACAAATGAATCAGTCAATCCTTTTACGCCCCCGTACCCATAACGAAGGCTGCGTAGGAGCGCGCACTTTAGTGTAGTTCCCATTAGCGCGGGCGAGTTAAATGAATAGGCGACAAAGTGAGCAAACTAAGCAGCCACGCATTCGATTGACTAATATGCAGCGCCGCTCCCTCTCATAACATTTTCACCTAGGAAACAGTCGTGATGTAATTGATTAATACCACTGTCGCATCAAGTGAGCCTTGAATTAAGGGCAACATTATTAAAAAAAGAAAAAGCAAAATCTTGCTGTGGTTATTGTCAGTAGCGATTTGATATAACAAAGTGCCGAACAGACTTGATGTCTGCTTCTTTGCGGTATCTAGACGTCTCCCCCTCCTTCCTTCCTTCCTTCCTTCCTTCCTTCCTTGTCTTTCTTTTGCCTCTCCACGGTGGTCTAGTGGATATGATATTCCCTGCTGATCCAGGGGTCGCGGGATCGAATCCCGGCCGCGGCCGCTGCATTTCGATGGAGGCGAAATGTTGAGGCCCGTGTGCTGTGCGATGTTAAAAACCCCAGGTGGTCGAAAATTTCGGATCTCTCCACTACGGCGTCTCTCATAATCCATACCTGGTTTTGGGACGTAAAACCCCATGAAGTCAAATTTCTTTCTTTCTTTCTTTCTGTCAGTCAGGGACCACCTTTAACCGGCGCACTTTTGTCTTGCGCGCCCGGCCAACACTCGGTATTGGACCAGGGCGTGTCCCGCGTAATTTAATCCTACGGCCTGAATAAGCAAAGACGTGATTAGTGGACCCCGCTCGGTGAATAATTAGCGCCTCCGCGATGGGCGAGTGTGAAGTTGGGAACGTGCCCCTTCGCTTCGTCTTCTCGCCACTGGGGATGTGACGCTCGAAGGAAGAGGAGGAATAGATTTGTTGTCGATCGGCGCTGCTGGGACCTTCGAAGAAAGAAAGAAAGAAAAAAAAAAGAAAACATCTATCGAGCGCACGCTGGCCATTCTTTTTACCGTCTGCTTTCGAGGCACACGTCTGCTTCTCCCAGACCATTAAAAAGAAGACGACGCCATCTTGGCATGTTCGGCCGTGACGATGGTCCTTCTTTCTATAGGCATACACAATCGCGTGCGCTATTGTCTTTTCCGTCTAAAACTGCTGTTAAGTAAAGTGTAGTAAGATGAAAGAAGTCGTCCGCAGATGCATGTTAAATTCAGCTGAATTTCAGTACGGTGTCTAACCATAGGCTCTTTGGTATACGAATTCATACACTGTCGGTGCGAAAAGCCCGAAAACTGGACAGGCACAATGCGGATATATATTCCTTTCAGCACTTGTGCACTGTAACTTGGAATTTTGCTACTCGGCAATTTACGAAAGTTTCGCGCTAGCGAAGAGCATTTATTTATTTATTTATTTAGTTAGTTAGTTAGTTAGTTAGTTAGTTAGTTAGTTAGTTAGTTAGTTAGTTAGTTAGTTAGTTAGTTAGTTAGTTAGTTAGTTAGTTAGTTAGTTAGTTCGTATTGGTTAGGCATCGTGGACGAAGAACTGTGATATATTGCGTTATCAAACTTCTGAGATGGATTCGCGGATTTCGGACTGAATATTTTTTTCAGAAAAAAATGGATGGCGTTGCCCTTGCAGCGTTAACGCAGTAAGCGAACGGACCGTGTTGGATAGATGATGACCTAGTGGCCTATATCAACAATGACAATAGCATTTCTTCGACGACTTCCGACCCTAACCTACATCACTTCGCGTACAAGATAGCAGAATCGATGTACCGTTTACCGTTCTAGCACAAATAAGCTTTCGCAGAGCGAATCATCGCGTTCTGACGTTGATATCGATGTGAGCCCGTCGCATCAAGAAGTATTGAGAAAATAATGCTACCCCCCCCCCCCCACACACACACATTATATATATATATATATATATATACGCACACAGAGCGCTGTGTTTACAGACAGCTAAGCTTTTCTTCGGATCATATATTGTATACCAATAAATGCACAGACCGAATCCAAATATACGGTTTACCGTGTTGTATAGCAACGCGCAGTAATTCAATATCGACTCTTTGACGTGCGCTTAAATCTATAAGCAATCTAGCATTTCCGCGTTCTCCCTTTAATTAGTGGAGTGCGATGTCGAATCCACGCCCAAGCGGGAGACTGATATAGGGCCATACGGAGCATGGGCGGCTGTATATAAGAGGGTAAATACGATAAGGAATCAAAGAAACACGCGTCGCCCGCAAAGCCGAAACATTTATGCGTTAGCACGTGCAGGGGAGATACGAATGACGCAGGCATCCATTGTATTCACGTTATCTGGAGAAGAAGAAAAAAAAAAAGACATATGCAAACTCCTTGTCAAGAGGAGTACAGGCACGAACCTCGTGCAACAGTTAACGGGTGACACTGAGCGGTCACGTGTAAATGGAGCTGCAGGTAACTACACTCTGGGTAAGTTTCTTCAAGTTACTGTGCATCCTGCTCACGCACGGACGGTCGGTAGGATGTAGAGGAGGTCGTGGAGGGGAGGAGAGTTGGCAACGTAAACGTCTTTGGCAGTTCTTCTACGTAGACATCTTGCGATGCCATTCGTTGATCGATCGATTTGTGGGGTTTAACGTCCCAAAACCCGCTGTGGTTATGAGAGACGCCGTAGTGGAGGGCTCTGGAAATTTCGACCACCTGGGGTTCTTTAACGTGCGCTGAGATCGCACAGTACACGGGCCTCAGCATTTCGCCTCCGTCGAAATGCCGCCGGACCGGCCGGGATTCGATCCCGCGACCTTAGGATCGCGATGCCATTCGTATGGTTTCCCGTTTTCGTTTTTTTTTTTTTTTTTTGCCCCCGTTTTTCTTGTTCATGGAAGCGTACCGCTGTAGAACGAAATGAAACATATTCACGTATAATTGCATACCTGTTATTAATATTGGTAATATTTAGTTAACTGGTGTGTATAACCTTAATGAAAGAAATGTATGCCATCAGCTCCCATTACATTACAGGTATTTCCTTCTTCTTCTGGCGATGTCTCTCATGTTGGCGGTGTTCAAACGTACAGTCAACAGCAAAAGTTTGCGGATCGGAAACTTCGTAAAAACGTATATTACCGCTTAGCCTCGCAACATAGCCTCGAATTAAACGTTACAGCCTGTACAGTCGTAAAAACATCTATCCACTAAAACTTTTAATTCGAGGCTATGCTGCGAGGAGAAGTGGTAATATACGTTTTTACGACGTTTCCGATCCCGCAAACTTTTGCTGTTGACTGTCCACCCATTACATCGTGTTAGAAGAGCCGCTGCGTTCTAACGTTTATCGACGTGCGTACCATCGATTTCAATTTAATTCCTATATTGAACGTTGCGGCGTGTGGTGCCGTGTATAGAACTGATTATTAAGTATAGGGTATCGTCGCTCAAGCGTCCCCGCGTCGTGATCGCGAATTCGGCCGCGGTCGCAGTGCACGGACGTTTCTGGCTCAACAGCGGTCTGTCTGCCGCGTCTGTGCCTTTCGAGAGAGGGAAGCTCCGCGGGGACTGCTGGCGCTGGACCGGCGAAGACGGCTTGCGTACGACGCTTGCCCGGGCTGCAGCATATGGCAGCGGCCATCCGCGGCTGATTGGAAGCGAGGCGCAATTAGCCGTGGAGGCTGAGACAAATTGCGTTCCGCACTTCCCCCTCCTCTAGCTCCCCCTCCCACACCGCTTCGTTCTGTGACGTTGCGAGTGCGCGTACAGAAGGCTCGTCCTTCTTGTTCGGCGCGAGTGTACGCAGTTTCACTGTCGTGAGCCCCTGGATACGCCACGTAGACAAGTGTACACAGATCAACACGCAGCTTCGAAATCATGATTTTATGCCACGGAAAAGGATGGCCTTCAAATGTGATGCATCGTTCGCTGCCAGATGCGCTGCTGTACGAATCGCACCGTTTAATTTTCTTACGCATTTTTTCCTCTGTATGCCTCTGTATGGAGAATATTTCGAAATTAAATAAATAAATAAATAAATAAATAAATAAATAAATAAATAAATAAATAAATAAATAATGCGCTTGTAATTTTGTGGCTTACATAGGAAATGTGTGGGTTGGTTTGCGCGAAGTGTGTTATACGACAGAGTTGAAACATACCTCTGTGCGTTATAGCGTTTGGGTTATTCACTTGCGTCGCCGTCCATTTGTTCTTTCTCCTTTCCTGTGGTTCTGTCACGTGTGGGAATGGCTATCTTTACGCTGATGGTGCAGTACGCGCATAACGCAGTAATATAGTTCGCAACTAAGAATCCCCTGTACCCTCGCGGTATCCCAGCAAGGGTCGACTACGCAAGGTCGGTGGGTGGCTGGCGCCGCACGTACCGGTGTACTTTCGCCGTGGCTCCCGTTGCACGCATGCTGGCACAAGGCCAAGGACTACGCTGTTATCCCGACAAAAATATGTCTTAGATGTATATCTGTTTCTCGCTAGATGCTTCGGGCTTTTACTGGCACAGTTAATGTTAGAGTTGGTGCTCTTTAACCGGGCGATCCGATGGCGCGCACAGCTTCCGCTATTTCCACCAATTAATGTGCATACTTATAAAAGCGACGTCTGCACAAACAAGGCACGCAGGACAGTTTTTAATTCGCTCTTTTATACCGTCTTCCCATCTATAGGCTGCTATTTACATATCATGAAAAACGCCAACTACGGTCGAACCTTCGGTTGGGTATTTTCGGCATATACCGTCGCGCTTCGGACTTGTTCGGCACACGCTGGTATGTACACATCATATTTCATCATAGACGCTATACCTCATGCAGTGGTGCGCGGTTCACTGATACTGTTCTCACGACATCTGCGGCAGAGAAAGCACTGTTCGTTGAGCGGTGGGCTTGAAGCGATCGATAATTTATTCTTAATTCCGGCGGCAAGTGCTGACGCTGTCTGTTGAAATTCTCTATTCGATTGCCTCTAGCACCGCTGACTGTCGATGAGAACGCTAATCGAAGCGTCTACTACGTGATACTTTCAGCACCGAGCGGATGTACATGCATGGAGCACTATACAAGAAAGGGAATAACAATAAGTTCGTTGCTCCCTCCGGGTGCCTGGCGAACAAAAGCAGGCGTGGAGACAACAAAAGGTCCCAACAAAAAGGGGCTTCTGGCGCTGGGGGGCCCCACAATAGCGCAGTTGGCACAATTAGCACTTCGTCAGAACTACAGTGTACTAGAACATAGAACTTAGGAAGAAAATGACTGCAGGAACCGGAAACCTCTGTACCGGAGGCGGAAACTCTCGGGCGCAGCCAATGGGGGAGCGTGTCGGCACATCAGGCGCGTTCGCTACTTGGCAAAAAGACTTTAGTTGCACCCTCAGAACGCTCACATTTTTTTTTTTTTTAAAGAAAGGTTGGCGTAAAAGGATGGCCTAAGTTAGCTGAGACACCGCGTATGCGTTGTTTACAACCGTGTCTTCATACGTTTGATATGATTGTATTTTCGCCATAAATAGCGTGTACTGCTGCAAACTAGTATTTCTGAAACACAACTATGCTAGATTGAGTTACATTGCAACAACACTGTGCAATATACACTGTGTCGAGAGCCGGCCGCACTATAGCATAGCATAGAAAACGCGCTCCCACAAAAGCTGCAGCGAAGCAAGTTTTTTCGTGCGCATCAGAAGGGATTGGTCCTGGACCGATTTAAAGTGCTCTGCGCCGCGGCGGCAAACGAGCCGCGTGCGAAGAACAACTAAAGAGAGCTGTGCCCCTTTACTTACGCATGCGCGGGAAACTAATACATCGTGCGATGTTTTCATAATCTCATAAGGAGCATGTTTACGTTATCCGTAAAACACTTTTTAAAGGATTTTGTTTACTGACATTTAAAGTAAGGAAGTTCACGGAAAATTTACGAGCTGTTTGGAGGTTGCTCAATGAAAGCGTGTGATCACGCGTGGTGTGCGTTATGTCTAGTGATATGCCTCCACGCAACGCGCGCGTTAAGCATGCAGAGCACAGCCGTCCGAGCGTCACCGGAAGCTTTAGATATAGCGAGTTCATGGCGAGGCAAGTGTGTTTTCTTACCTTTGGAACTTGCTTTGGATAACACGAGTAACAGGACTGCCCTTCCTCTCAGCTGCGCCTATGCACACGATGGTAGACTGCATTTGGTGTTCATGTTTCTCCTTCGACTGTGGCTTCACGGCTACGCGGGTGTTGTTGCCGTGAAGCCACAGTTAAAGGGGAAAAATTTGCGTATTTGCAATGAACGTCGTCATATCCGTCTTTCTTTCTTTCTTTCTTTCTTGCGAACAAAGTTTCTCCTCTAATATTTTACATCCAAATGTGTGAAAAGCGAGTTTTGAGAATTAGTTCAGAGTATACTAAACTTACTTATTATGGTGACAATTAAAAGCTGTGATGTTAGCAAGCACATTTTTGATGTGACCATAGTAAATACCAACACTCAATACATAAAAAGATGGAGCTGTGTGCATACGCGTGCGCACAGGGGGCTGTTGGGTGAGGTTTGCCATATCTGGCACATATGTTTACACTGTACTGTGTTTCAACCGAAATGAGGGACCACTGCAGTGAAATTCACCCCCCCCCCCCCCCCCCTTTATTGGAGAAACCTGTGCATGCCTTCGGCTGTGGGAGTGAACTGCACATATAATGTGCGTAGTTATAGTACTCGTGCCATAAGGCACTGCATTGCATGCCAAAAAACATGAAACGAAAGGCACCTGGCACCACTACTCTAAAAATACCGCGCTATCTCATGGTGGTGCCACAGATTTGGCGGGTGCATGTTGAGCAGTGTTAATTTTCTTATTAAGATGGTGGGGATGACATGCTGTTGAATGGTGTGAAGGCCAGTTGTGATCAAGCAGCACCCTAAGATGTACTGTAGAAGAATAAGTCTGATCTCAATAAACTCTCAAAACATTTAACTGTTCCATAGCCACTAAAATGCACAGGCTCCATGCCTCTGACATTTAGGTGTTGCAGTTTCAAAAGAAAAATAAAAGTTTACTGTCTTCTTATTTTAGTATACCTTATATAACGATGTTAACAAATAATAGGTTACTGGTCAAAACTGATCTTTTTCTTTAGTCTTCACTTCTTATTTAAACTCACCTTGTACTACAAGAGGTAGTTAATAAGAACTAGTTTATTAGTCTTAACACATCTTTTTTTTTCCAGATGTCATTCTTGCACGCATTTATTGTATTTCTATTTTTTTTCTTTCTGCCCTGCTTTGCTCCAGACAGTGGCGGAGATTCGGTAAACTGGGGCACTGGACGTGCGGTGAAAGCCATCTCCTGGCAATTCTGAAGCTATGGCATTCGCAGGGCTCAAAAAACAGATCAACAAAGCCAATCAGGTAAGCTATGCAGTCTCACCCGTGCAGTTAAGTGCACATATGTCACTTAAGTGATCTTAAAAATAAATCTTGTGCTTAGTGTTGCTCTATTGATGCTTGAATCTTACGGAGGGCTCGCATTTTATTGCCCCAGTTTTTCAGTGTAACACTCAGTTACACTGAAAAACTGGGACAATAAACAGCTCAAGTGTGACTGGTCATCATATTTGCGTGCTTACTGCTATATCGAGCTCATTCAAGGGCTCTCTTTGTGAAGTGCTTATCCCTTTGTCATGCAAACTTCATCATCTACAACAGCCCTCTTGTCTCCTTCTTTTCCCTCCTTTTCACAGAAGCTTGCTCTTTAAGGTGTTGGGGGAGAGCAAGCAAGGCTTTGCTGCCAAGGAAGGTAGTTGCTTCCCTGACAAATACAAGTGCACTTATCAAAATGTTGGCGCAGGAGTCATTCTCTATTCATGATGTTTCAATGTAGGAAGTAGACAAACTATAACTATAAAATGTAGACACAATGCGTACGGTAAACCAAGTGCGTGAAACAAAATTTTGGGGGGCTGTTGATTACCACTAGCAATGCAAGCTGCTTTCCCTTCACTCTGGTGCAATGTTGCCATAGCAACACAGTACGCTTAGTAACAAGTCTCAGTGACAAGCCATAAAAACACATTGCAAAAGCCGGAAGGAGACATGGCTAGTGCGGATAATGAAGGCACTGAGGATCCACGTTAGTGGTTGTTTACTTTGATGATTTTTTATTGCCTCTTATATTCTGCTCTTATAGCCTCTTATAATCAGGTTTTCATATTTTTTTGCATACCAGTATGTCAGCGAAAAGATTGGTGGAGCGGAGGGCACCAAATTCACGGACGAGTACATGGAAATGGAGAGGGTAAGCACATACACACTTTTATTTTGTTGCATGACTTTTTTGATAAATAGTTACTGTGCTGCTGAAATGTCCATGTGTTGCAGTAACATTCATGTGCTCTTTTGCCCTTGGCTTGCTTTTTTTTTCTTTCTACAGAAAGTAGACTTGACTGGCGAGTTAGTGGAAGAGCTGATTGTAAAGACAAAAGAGTACCTCCAGCCAAATCCAGGTGGTTATCCTGTCATTACAGTATTGCACTACCATTTTAAAATATACGGTGAAAGACTGATTGCTATGTTCTAGGCATATAGAAAGCATTTTAAATTTTAGGGCATGACTGTTCATTACATTGCATATGTTTTAATCGTGATTGCTGCAAATAGTGAAGTGGAAGTGAAAAAGAGCTGAAGCAGAGATATCAGTGCAAGCTAACACTGCTGGCTGCGCTTTAGTACACGAGCTTCTTTGTACAGCAAAGGCACACTATGAACATGTGAGCAGTATGTTTTGAAACTTTATGTTTAACAAAGTTATGAGTGTATTGCTTAGTCTTTTCTATGTTCATACACAAATGATGCAGTAATAATAAAAAGCCTCTTGCTTTCTTTCTTAATTACTAAAAATGAGAAAAACATTTTAGCATCTAACAAGGGTTGTCTTGGCGGCTACTTTGTGCCAAATTGGCTACTTTTCATCCCCGTCTGGCAATGAAAATTTTCGGGTGGCTCCATGGCTCCATTTTTGATGACTTTAAGTTTATGTTGGGGTGCATTTGCAAGCCATTCTTCCTATTATTAGCAGACAAAATAGCGAGAAGGCCTAGAAACAGTCCAGTGTTTCCAAGCATTTTTGTTGTTTTGGCCAATGCGCACTATGTCGTTATGTTTACAGCAAATTGTTGCATATCAGTACACCCCAAATATCTTGTACGCTATACCCCAGCATGTGCTGTGACCACAAATTCAAAGCAGCTTCAAAGAAAGTCACAAATTACAAGCAAGTCACTTATTTACATACCACGAGTACATGGATAGCACACTTCTGGTGCTGCCCGCCTTTTGTGCTAGCTTTACATACCAATTTTTAATTCTGCTGCGCACCACATAATTATGTGTGTATTTCACTAAAGCAGAGTTCCTAAACGAAATGAGGCTGGTCTGTACATCTTGAACCACATTTCACCACTTGAAGATGGACCGGTGTTATACTAGCCCTGCCAATGAATTTTGGTCTATGGCTTCAAAAGAAAGAAAGAAGGAAAGAAAAATAAAGGAAGAAAACTGCTTATATGTTTAACCCTTCCTGTTAAGTTGTTGTCTGTTCCAAAAATTACGCTGGCAAGAATTTTGTTTTGGATGTGCTGTGTGTAGGCACCGTAAAATTTATGTAATTTAACATATATACTCAACTTACCACTTCTTTGAAGACTAAGCAGAAGAGAAGTGTATTGCTCTTTTTTATACTTCTAATCTAAAATGTTGTCATTTAGTCTTAAGCAATAGAAATTATTCATAATATTGCTTTTGGTCTATTTGACTTGGAGCTGAGAGTAAATGATGTGGCTAGTTTCGGTTATGTTTAGCTTGAGTATTGACTTCTGGCTTCTTTTCAGATCTGGCCAACGGCAACCCTGCATCTAGCTAACAGTTTGCCTAATGGAGTGCCCAACGCTCAGTCGCATAATAATGCTTTAGGTGGAAAAAACATAAATGCTATGGATTTCTTGGATCAAACAGTGTGAGCAATTAATGTAAGGAAATTTCGGAAAGAGGATTTCCCCCTTTGCCTTTGTAGGGGGGGTGCCAAATGACAAAAATGCTGATTACCAAAGTATTTCATACATAGATATACAGGTAGCTTGTGCATTGTATTACTTATTGTGTAATATGAATACGACTGTTTGTTGTTTGCGCTGTGGTTGGCAGGAACATCTGTGAGGTTTTTTTGTTTTTGCACTCTGTATTGAATCTATTGCTTCACCGTAATATTTCTCGCAGCATCCCGAGCAAAGCTGATGGTAAGCACGAAACTCCGAGGACCGGGAAAAACTCATGCATATCCTCAGCCGGAGGGAGTGCTCGGCGAATCCATGGTCAAGTACGGCACTGATTTAGGCGAGGACAGCCCCTTCGGTTAGTATGGCAATGTTGCTCACAGTCTAATGGACAAGTACAGTGCACTATCTGGTTTTGTTCCATGAAAATGTGTTCTATATTTTGCAAGGTCAACAACTGGCAATCAAAAATTCTTCATTTATATAGGAAAATTGCATAGTACTGGTAAGATGTTGATAACCTACTTGAAGTTTAATTATTTTTATGTAACAGTACTTTTTAAAATTAATATTTAAGGTGTTGTTACGAAGTACTTTCCACATTGGCGGGATGTAACATACAGCAGTAGCATATGTCTGCGGTCAGATTGCGAAAAAAACAAAGTGTTGAAGTTTTCTGAAATTTTGTGGTAATATACCTCAGTGGTTGTGTTTTGTTCAAAACGCTGCTGCCATGTACCCAGATAGCTTACTGATGAATTTATCAATCTGTCTTTATGTGACATGAAGCATAGGACCTAGCCAAGGTTCTTGAGGAATCTTCCTAGGGAGATATATTGACTGATGTGCTTATGTTACTAAAAAAGGACACCAGAAAGACACGCATATTGTTCAAGGAGCGAAAACAGAATCTTGGTAGTCTTTGTTGCTAAACTAGCACCATTGCATAGAGCCTCGCTTCCCTTAGCAGGAAGGCTTCCGCATCCTGAACATACAATTTCTGGTGCATGCAGCATCATGCATTTGTATTTAAATGGTATCAGGGTATGGGCTTGCTGATAAACTTATTTGTGCTTGTGTGGTAAACTTATCACTTGTGTGATAAACTTATTTGTATCAGGGTATAGGCTTGCTGATAAACAAATAAGTTTATCAGCAAGCCCATACCCTGATACTATTTAAATACAAATGCATGGTGCTGCATGCACCAGAATGGGCTTGCTGATAAACTTATTTGTGCTTGCGTTGTGGGGAAACGCACAGTTGTGAATGAAATGGCAAATGTGAGGTTCTTTCAAATGAAATAACCAAAAATGTTGTTCAAACATTGCCTGTAGCTCATATAAACACCTAACAATGGAACTAAATTTACTGTTAAAATTAACAGCTACATGATAAGTAAGAGGAACGAAAACTATGCAATGGTATGTGCGCTGTTGGGTTTAAACGTAAACATGAATATATATATATATATATGGAGACATGCACCACTTTCACACAGACTGGTCGCACAGATCATTGCAATCTGCTTGGTAATTGTGCTGTCCTAGAAGAACCTTCTGTATGAGCCCGGTCACCATATTTTCTCTCACATGCACAAGCACACACACACACACACATGTGTGTGCATGCATACACACGCACGCTAACACAGAGCCAAATACACAGTTCTGTTTTGCAGCTTGAGGTTAGAATGTTGACATTCACTGACAGCTCATGTACATAAAGGCTTGTGTTCCTTTTATTGCCTTACAGACTTCTTTGTAATGCTTTGCTGTGGCTTCTCATCATGCTCTCCAACTTTATATCCAGGTCAGAGCTTAATCGAAGCTGGAGAGGCACTGAAGCAGCTGGCCGACATCAAATATGCCCTGGAAGACAATGTGAAACAGAACTTTCTTGAGCCCCTTACCCAACTTCAAAACAAGGATCTTAAGGATGTTTTGGTGAGTCTGACCATGCACAATGCATACAGAAAAGCACTCGCTTATCTGTTTGTTTCACTAATAGGTGCTGTGTCTGCTACTTTCAAAGCAACTAGGTAATTGCTGTGGGTTAGTGCAGTTGTGTAAACATGGCTCTTATAATTATAACACTAGCGAATGCTTCCGCAGAACGGGCCATAGAATGCATCATGTCGTGTCTTCGTGTTATTATAAAGTGCATTAGCAACAAGGTTGAAGACACTGACAGAGTCACCAGTGCAGATGTTTGATCAAAAAATGCTATTATCTCATGTCACCACCTCACCTCTCCATGGTGTTATAGTGGCTGTGTAACTCAGCCGCTAATCTTAAGGTCATGGGATTGAGTCCTGACCACCACAGCTGCACTTTGATGGAGCCGAAATGTTAAGGTCCATGCACTGTGCAATGTCAGCGCACATTAAAGAAACCCACGTGGTCAAAATTTTCGAAGCCCTCTACTACGGTGCCTCTCATAATCATATTTTAGTTTTGGTTGAAAAACCCAGAAACCTTTATTATATTGAGGGTGATTGATCAAGAGCTCGTTTCTTTGTTAGACACAACCTCTTGAATCCAATAGACAGTGAGGCTAGGGAGGCACAGTGGAAATTATTTGTATTTTTTAGCTGCAGTGTAGTAATTAGGACATAAATGGAAAGGAATTAAAGCGGATGAAAAAACACACCTGCCGTCGATGGGAATGCCACTTCCACCTAAGTTCCTGACCCCTAGCAGTGGCTTGGGCTGTCATTCATTTTATTTGGGAACCTTTTACTAGCAGCCTTCCCATGTAGAAATCGTGGCTGAAAGTCGTCGTTCCATGATGTGTCCACAGCTAATTTTCATGCGTTAATCAATGTTTTGCACTCTCATTGTTTTGGCTTAGAAGCAAAGTGATGTATTTCGTCACTTTTACAGGTAACGTTTCCATTACCTTCTCGGGCTCTCAAAAGCTGTATTGGTACAACATTGTTGTGTGTACACATGCACCCACAATAACTGAGAATGCCAAGCATTTGGCTACTCGCCGGTGAAGTTCATTGGTGCAGTAATACAGCTATGCTGCACACGCGCATGGTATGCCTAGCAAGCAGACATCGCTGCCTATTGCACCAGGAATGGTGTGGTCTGACGCCGAAAGATTATCGATAGGTGCCTCTTAGCACTTCAATGGGGCACTGTTGGATATGCAGCTACAGTTGGAAAGAAGGTGGAATTGCGTGATACTTCCATGGCTTTTGTATGTTCATATCTCATTATGAATTGGGCCCCTGTATACTCACGGCTGCATCAGGCAAGAGCATCTGGCTTTACTAGTGCTACTCACTGTTGTACAATGTGAATATGCTAACCAATCAGGCAAGTTTCATCAAAATGGGGCCCAATGTAACTAACAATAAAAGGTGCACAAGGTAACAAGTGGCCATGCCCAAGTGCTTGCAAGCTCGAACGTGCATGCGGGCACACAGAGCATGTCAAAGATCTAGCTCTCCTGTAACATTGTCACAAGGCTTACCGTCTGAACCAAAGCGAACACAAATCTAGATTCACTAGAAGCAGGGCTTGCTTCCCAGGGAAGCCATGCATGCGCAGGCACTACTTTTTTTGCTTGTGTGCTCTTTCGGCGAGTGGCCACCGATGCAGCATTCTGAATTATTCTGGGAGCACTGGTACATTACTGAAGGAATGTCTAGCCCTGTATGGGACATTGTGTGTTGAACATCGTAACAGAGCGATCAGTGCAAGGCATTTTGTTATGAATTGCATTTGTTTGAATCTATAGAGTTAAATGAGACATGATGGCACCTGTTGTTGTCTTGCAGCACCATCGCAAGAAATTGCAGGGTAGGCGTCTGGACTATGACTGCAAGAAGCGGAAACAGCTGAAAGGTGTGTTTGTTTGCACATTGCAAATGCTTAAGCGTAGAAGGTAAGGTGCAAGCTGTTACAGTGTTCCTTGGGTGACATAGTCCTTTGACTATAGGTCTGATCATCAGTATGAGAATGTGTGTTCATCTTTTCAAGTGGACTTAATAGCAGCCATCTTATAAAAATAAACAAAAGGATCACGCAGTGCACATCAGTTGTCAGGAATGGCTTACTTAATTACTGTGTCTTCCAGGTGGCCACTTGACAGAGGAAGAGATTAGGCTCGCCGAGGAGAAGTTCGAAGAGTCTTTCAACCTGGCTTCGCAGGGGATGTACAATCTTTTACAAAATGATGTAAGTGCATCCTTGATGTCACCTTTGTCTGGACCATTTTAAAGCTGTTTGTAGCACCTACACCCAAGGCTCTTATCCAACCTTAATCAAGAGCCTATATTCTGCAAATAAAAACGAAAACTTAGGCCATAACTCATTCTGAAACTTTCTAGCAAAGTAATAAAATTAAATATAGTGCACTGCTTCACCAGGTGCCACATTCTAAGGGTCCCAGCATGATATGCTTTTTAAGGAAAGTCGACCAGTCTTTAGAAACACAAACGGATGCTATAGCGTACATCTGTGTATTAAAGCTAAATCAAAGCTGTAAGACTCCTATTTCTGTCAAGCACAGACACTAAATACTCATTCTCACTGCCAGATTTCGTAGGTCACACAACCAAGTGGGTAACAGATGTTATATTACAATCACTTTGCAATGTAACCTGTCTAAATATAGTTTCAAATGGTCACCTTTTATCCAAAAGGGACCATTTTGTTTTCCTGCTCTCTTTTGCATTTGTGTGACCACGAAATCGAGCAGCAAGTGACAGGTCCTAATTTATATGCATAGTTTTTTTTTCAGCTGACAGCAAGCATATGCAGTCATTTGCATATGGTCGCTATGATACTTGAGTGTGCTGGGACACTTGTGATCGACTTGGTGACCTTTCATCAAAGAGTCACTGATGTGAATGTCTGCATTTCCTTTCCTAGTCATTTCTAGAGACAGTCAAGAAATAAATGGCCGCTGTAAAAGGGTACACATTTGGCCTGGTTGGTTCATTATTACAAGAAGAAAACTGCGCTGGATGGCTAGGCAAAGGGAAGTGCAGAGACAGTTGCCTGCGCACTCACCTTCGTTCTGCCATTCAGAACTGTTTTCATTTCGGCCACCGCAAGTTGCAAATCAAGTCTGTGCCCGAACAAAGCTACAGCCAGCTTATGTGAGTGAAGAAAAAAAAATCATAATGCGTGAATAATGTGAAAGAATGTGCAAAAAGCTGCCAGTATTGCTTTGTTTTCCTCTTGGCTTGTTTTAAACTTTATTGCACCCTATGGCATAAAAGTGTCAAGCCTTCACGGCCTCTCCCTTTTGGGGAAAGCTCTCACTTCTGGATAACACAGCATCTGGCATAGCATCTCATTGGAGTGATGAACATCCTGTATGCTGGTGCATTTAAAGGCATACACACAATTTTGAGACGGCGCAAGGGGACATTATTGTGTTAGTTTTCTCAGAGTGTAATGTTAAGCTTTCCACACACCTGGGCAAGGGAATGCATGTAAAGCATCTTAATTTGATTTTAATGTTTTCTTCATTCAGCACCTCCAAGCCAGCCCCATTGCATTTGACAATATCATGATGTATGAATACAGACACCTAAAAATCACTGAAATTGTTGTTTGAGTCACCGGACAACGATGAAATCATTGTTTTTTCTGCGTGTTTCATGTGCATCTGATGGCAATCGACAGAGCTGCTGCAACACCGTCATGAGTTGCTGTCCTCACCTGACTTAGAGTCATGCCTGACTGTGTTGGCATGTCACTATGAAATTGCCCTGTTGAAACCAAGAGCGGTGTTTTTAAAGTAGCCATATTAAGAATATATTCAACAGGTCCGAGGTACCACAATATTCTTTTTAGACTTCTTGACACCAGTGCTTTTATTCAGAACAACAATACGAAAATCACTCAAATTTGTGTCGGTACTCCTTTTAACTGAGTGTCCAATGAAAGTGGTTATAAAAGTTATAGGAATGAAAATGTGGCTCCTGTATTGCATTACTCCTTTGAAAGGAGGAAGAGGTTCCGGGGCACATGTAGAGACCTGATAGAATTCACTCTTAGTGTGGCAGAGAGAGATGTTTGTTGGCGATGTAAGATGCTGACGTTTTACTGAATGAAAACATCGCATTTCGTTCACGGTAGATCCCAGCCAAGAATGATGTAGAAATAACGAAAGATTGCCTTGGAGGCTCTTTATAACTTACCTGATACAGAATGCTTGTTGCAAGTTCTTCTAGAAGTAAATTTCTGAAGAGACAGCTTTCTTTATACCCAAAAACAATGGGAAACATTGCTCTAACATTGTTTCGGTGTGCTATCGCGTTAAATGCTACTGAAAAGATTCAGGATAGGTTGAAAATTTATTGGAGGAGATACAGCTGAGGCACACAAATAGGAGCACCACCTTTAGTGATTGGAAAACTTGACTGACGTCAGGTACAGTGTTGTCTTTAATGTTGTCTTTTACAGATTTGCATTGATGTTGCAATGCTTTGTACATAACTCTTAAAGGTTTAACTTCAGCTGTTAAAATCAGTACGCAGTGGTCAACCTCGAATGACCTTTGTTTCATCAGGGGTTTGACAAAAAAAAGGTTGTTGCTTGAATGGTGGTTTAGAATGTAAAGCAACCAACGTCATATTTTACGCAGGTCGAGCAAATCTCCCAACTACATGCCCTTGCTGAAGCCTTCTGTGAATATCATCAGCAGTGTGCAGAAGTACTCCAAGGACTCACTGACAGGTTGCTTGAACAGTAAGTTTCACCTCAGTGAAGCTTTTCCTGCTCATTGGTTGCCTCACTATTTTCCCGAAGAGGCCAGCTCAGTTTGTCATACCACTCTATTCACCGGCAGACTCGTGAAAAGATGGAAGCAAGGCAGTGTAGCTTGGAAAAAAACAGACACATCCTGTGTGATGCTACAAAAATATGTTATGCAACTCTGCTTCATGATATTGCTTCTGGCACAACCACAGCACACATTTAGTTTACTTATCTGTAAAGTCTTGAAAGTAGGTAAATAGTAACCATAGGGCAAATAAATTTTGTAGAAGCCAGCAACGTGGAGGACATTTGTAAAAGGGGGAGGGGAATTTTTCTTTTTCTTTCATACACAACTGCAACATGTGTGTGTTGAGTGCATCTCTGCACACACACAGAATGCCAGCGATATACTAAAAGCAAAGGCAATTGTATGCTGAAATGTGTGTACATGATTTAACACTCCAAGCTGCACAAATGAACTCGTCTTCTACCATAATTGCCTTTATAGCCTGTAAATGTCACCTTGTTACATGCAGTGTCTTTTTATTATCCCTAGAGCTATGTGAATAGCAAAATTTTCAGTGTAAAGCAAATTAAAATATAAATTTCATGTGTGAATCGAATCGAATATTCTTCAGATACTGTTAAAACATTTCTTATATTTCCATGTCAAATTACACAAAATGTAGGGCTAGAGATGTGCAAAAGAACAAGTTTACAACTAGTGTACTCTTGCGATGTTCCTAGGACAAAAAAATAAAAAAATCCACTCCTAAAGAACAGTCCATCAGAGAACTGTCTGCACAGTTCTATGATGACTTATACGCATTAGAGAACTGTGCAGACGCATCAGTGAACTTTCATGCAATACAGATGCACTAGCCTCACCACAGTGCACGTGTAAACTGTCACCGCAGAACACAAGCGTTAGCTTCGCTGCAATACACAAGTGTTATGTGGCATAGTGCACTTGCATGCGGGAATGGGCCACTTGTGTGGGACATAGCATGTTTTGTCCCTTAATTACATACTTCGAAGAGTGAATGTTAAGCGTGAATCTAATCAAATAGCAAATGCTATTGGAAAACTTCGAATATGTGCACACATGTAATTGACCATTTGCAAAGATCTGTAAGCTGGCTTCCTGCAACATTGTGTCCCAACGAAAGACTCTCGTCCACAGATTGCTTTCCTGCTCCAAGCGCATGCACACCTGCAGATTTGTCACACCATTCATCCCGTTCGGCGCCCATCCCTGCCTTTCCTTTCTTTTGTTTCTGCCCCTCTTTTTGTAAATCTTTGAACTCGCTGTCAGACGGCTCACTGCCCACAAAATTTTTGGGAAGCTTTTGTGGTGCTGGTGAACGTCGGATGGGGTGTGCAGACGTGAACGCGCTTAGAGCAGGAAAGTAATCCGTGGACGAAAGTTTTTGGTTGGGAGACATGCTTGCGGGAAAGCCAACTTACAGATTTTTGCAAATGGTCAATTGTTTCTTTTCTCACTGCAAAATTGAACCCTCGTCAATATGACAGCAGTGTGATAATTACTGTTGCACGCGCTCTCTCTCTCATGCAGAAAGGCTGACGCGTCGCAGCGTGTGCGTGAGCCATACGAACAGAAGAAGCTGTCCGATCTCAACCTCCCGACGATTCATGACGACGTCTCTCCCATGGTTGAGTCAGGTGGGGGCTACTTCAATGGCGAGCCCCACCAAAACTCCCTCTTCTTCTCCTCGGCCCCAACTGGTAAGACTGGTGGTGGCAGCTGTAGACACAGCTTGGAAGGCTCATGCAGCTCAGAGGGCAGCCACTCATCAGCACTGCCCATCTTTTTCTTCCGCTCTGCTGCTGGAACTGCGGGACATGTACTCTATAGGTGGCTAAACCTGCTCCATGCCTCTGGCCTTTTCGCTTACCCCTCTGTTTCTGGTATAGATAGAGGAATACACTCGCTCTTAATTTAACCCTCAATGCTTCAAGAGGTTGCTGTAGTTTGTACACCTCCGGTGACGTTTGTCCCGAAAGCCTACATTAAGTGAGCACTCAACAAGCAGAAGTGATGTTTGGGCTTCCTTATTCTAGGTGCATGTTGCATGTGAGCCGAGGCATGTCATTACGCTATCTGGGTGAAATTGAGACCTTAAGTTCTCGTGTGCACCATGTATTGCCCATTCTTCTATGGCATAATACAGGACTCGCTCCTTGCATAAGGCACATTATTCTATACGGCAAACTTTCTTTGAAATAAATCCTAGTGCTAGTACATTATTCTCAATAGTTGCAGATTACACAAGTTGCTTAAAACATTATAGAGCAGTGTGAGAATAGATGTCGCTTATTAGTCGACTGAAGAGGCATGAACTTGAGTATATCCAAAGCTGAGTAGACCGTTGGTGGAAACAGAAAATACTGCAGCCATTTAATGCCACTTGCAAGTCTAGCGTGCAAGCAGATTGCAAATGCAATCAGCTAAGTTGCATTGTAGTGACATGTGCAGTGTGTATGCTGATGGTAAATATTCCTGTAAAATTGTTGCATCCATTGTTGGCTAATGTTTTTGCACAGAATCAGGTGTGCTAGCATGTTTCAAAAAGCTTCATCGATTGGTTAAATACATGAGATATTGCATGCTGTTTACAGCAGGTTCCTCTCGACTTCAGTTACCGGTACACAACTTAACAATTCTGAATTTTTTTGCACTCACTGAGTTAACTTGGCGCATGCATGCATGGTACTAGTTTAAACATGTACATATCTGTGCTCTATATTTCTCTCTTCTTAAACAGACAGGCTTTTATCACCTCTGTTAGAGGAGCCATGTAAGTTTTTCGGTATGTATCTAGTTCCCAAATGCCATGACACTGGAGGAAGGGGGTATGTGTCCTTAACGCCTTTTTTTGGGGGGGGGGGGGGCTCATAAACGCGACCCCAGGAGACTTCCATTTCAGTCACTTGAAGCAAAAGAGCCAAATTTGGCATGTAAGAAGGTCCCAGTGGTTGACCTCAGTTGCACTGTCTAGCTATTCCCACTGTTTTCTCACAGTTAATCATGGTTTTGCTAACATCTGTGCCAAATATGCAAGAACGATGGTACAATTATGAGCATGTTTTAAGACCAACAGTGTCATAAAAAAAACTTTTCTTACGCAGCCCTGGCATGCTGACTGTGATAGAGGTGCACATCTTATTCACGTTTGACAAATCCAACATTAATCAACCTTGTGTTGTACAGTTGCACTAGAAATAGTATTCCTTTCTGATACTACTGTCTATGCGCTTTTCAGAGTGACTGTTTCTGCATGTGCTAAAGGCATAACATATCATGTCCCTTTGTACTTGAACAGCTTAGCAACTTATTCATATAAATGACTGCTGTAAAAAAGTACTCTTTTCTTTTGTTGGAGCTAGCTGCTGAGATGGAAATTTTCTGGGGTTCCAAGCATGTCACTAACGATTATTAAAGGGTGATCGCTGCAATGACTACTGTAGCCTTAATTTCCACTTTTTCACTCAATTTCTTTGAAACTATGATGTGTATTATGGTCCATTACACATGCATGCTCATTTGGTTCTTTGATGCTGTTGCTTGTGAGATAAATCAATCAAATTATGATTTTACAGCTGTTCCTTTTGTCAATAGTTCTTTATTGCTTTTGTTTTGCTGTAAAACAAACTTATGTCATGATCCGTTGAATGCCTACATAATTATCAATTTCAGACTCTGAAGAAATTGCATGCCTTTAGTGAAGCACTTGTGTTTCTGTGTTTGTGTATTTATATTAGTTGCCTAGCTTTCCACTATAAGATTTAATACAATACAATTTAATAAAATACCTTCTACTAGCTTTAATTGTAACTCGCTGATCCGGTAGTGAAACTTTAGAGATGACCCATAGCAGTAATAGATAATTGCGTATTGACAATACGTGTAAAGAGATGGGTGCTGTACTGTCTTGTGAACTGTCTGCTTATCATAAAAAAATTCATTTGGCACCTCAATGTAGTGCCCTAGCCTAGGGCTCTGGCCACTGATCCTCATGTATCTTTGCTGTTCTTTTTGCTAGTGCTGCTTGTTGTGCTATTTCTCCTTTCAGCTTGCCCTGTCGCTGTCTCTCTCTTTTTATTCGAATGCACTGAAATTTTTTAATGCATGTGTTTGTTGTCTTGTTATGTTTCTTTATGAGCTGTAGCACATTGTTTGCATCGTTCACTTGGGTTGTTCTTCTGAACTTCTGACTTTAGTAGGTCTAGAGCATCATTACCTAAGACAACTTAACACTTCTCACAAAGCTCTTCTTGAACATCTCAGTGAATATGTACAAACACATTCATTTACTTCTTGCTGTAGTAGAATTAATTGTACATAACCATGATTATCAGAATCACTACTATTACTGATGACAAAGTCAATAGCTTTGTTCCAGTGGCAGGATCAACAATGCCCAGCACTGTATATAATGTTTGGTACAGCTAAAACTGATGTTCATTATGTAATGACTTTTGTGTATGTACGTCATAACCAAATTAATGACAGAAATCAATCAGGTGAGAGTAACAAAACATTTTCATAATGGAAGTCACCAGCCATCTGCCCTATTCTGAACAGTGGTCTCATTACCCCCGATTTTTCTTAATTGTGGTGCTGGTCATCCACCACCGTAACAAACATATATTTCCTATACTTGTGTCACTCTTATAACCGAGCTTGGTGTCGTGGGTTCAAACCCCACTGCTAGACATGGATCCCGATATAAGTGGAACATGATAAAACATCCATATTTATGGCTTGAGTTATATCTTTTATCCTGTTTTATGCAGGCAGTAACTCTTGTTAGTGTATGGTTTGCGTGGTAACATGCTAGTAAAATAGTAATTCTAGCTCAATATAGCTTCCTCGCTGTTGTAGCCTGGCTGTGGAGCAGTGCTAGTTTGGCTGGCATTGTCCTCCTAACATGCATATAAGAAAAGGTTCAGCTATATGCTATAGAAATTTAGCCGATGAAAAGTAACATATTTTCTTTATCTAAAGAGTGCAGTACCAGCAATGTTACTGAGATGCTAGCGAGAGCTCTTCCCATGGGTATTGTATGACAGTTGTATGTTTGAACAGGTATGTCAAGGTAACTGTGGCTTTATTTCTTATGTACCAAGTATCATTTCTAATGCTACATTATGTGCTTGAGGTATGCAGTTGTTGAAATTCAGAATTGAATCAAGGACCTTTTCTTTTTGGTAATTTTTTGGTCAGTGCCAAAGCTGGAGTTACTGAAACAGAAACTGATCTGAGGTGCTTCATTTTACATCTCTCACAACTCATGCACAGCTGTGAGGTCTAGGTTTATTGTTAATGTGGATGTAATTATTACTGTTACTAATAGTAGCCACAGTACTGAGTGCTAGCGCATGTGCTCTGAATACTAGTTACAACATAAGCAACTGTTTTGCCACATGTCTCATTGCCCATTGGAATTATTGTTGAGCATCTGCAGCTGTTAATGACCTTTCACATGAACCAGTAGTTACACCTATACTGGAGTGCACGTGCATTTACAGGTTGAATAATGACAGCGTTTGGGCACCATTATTTGTGGCATAGTGTTAATATGTTGGCTCATGGGAACGACGTTCATGCTTCCCACCTCACGAAATGCACTGACTGCTCATGTGCCCACTGATGTAGCAAGGCACCGGGCTGGTCTGATTGGTACATTGTAAAATGGCTAAAAATCAGCAGAAACTAGTATTTTATTCTGACTGTCTTTTGTGTTTATCCTCTGCTCTTTATCCATTTTAGTACGCACCCACCTATGTTAAAGGAAGATGTGCCATCATAACTTTGGCATATTGTCTTGCAGGAAAGCTGCCTTAACAGTTTCAGTGAGAGTCAATTCATACATCATGCCAGTAGTATGGAGTGACCCTTAGCTGCTGGCGCAGTAGCAGCAGCACTTGTATCAGGGCTGTCACCACCACTACCACCACCAGCCTTACTTTTCTTCTTTCCCATTTCCACTGTGTCTTCATTCCTCCATTTGTAAGGGATTCCTGCATGACTTTCGAACTAATATCCTGCCTTTTGCTTATGGAGGGGTCATCAATAAAACTCGGGGCTTGCCTGTGTCTGAGCGGTATATAAACATGAGGATAGCTGTTTACAGATTCATGGAGTAACCACAGAAACAACTAGGTTCTAGTTCTGTATCTTATTGGAGAGTAAGAACCTCGACATGTGGTTTGGTAACTCATAGAGAAAACAGCCTGTATAACTCCCAGGTACCTTTTGGTCGTGAAATAAAAGGTACAACTGATACAGCATGCTGGGCAGATATATCCATAAAACTAAACAGCACACAGCTACATCTTTGTCATAGCTGTAGTGATTGACAGAATGTGAAATGGCTCTCCACTTTAACAGTGGGCCATAGTGAACTCACAAGATATTTTATTTTGACATTGTGTCATAGCACATTGCATATGTGGTACTAACATTGTTGCGTTTGTGCTATTATGCTTGTCTTAGGTAATTTCGAGCCAAGTGTAGGTTTTAGTTTAATTGTGTTGCCTCTACACTTCACGACATGCCATTTGTAGGACAAGTGCTGCTATTCAATACTGTACCCAAATACTCTTTTTACCACAGTAATTTTAGTACGCCACACAGGCTATAACTCTCCAATAAGACCTGTACTGTTTGGCAGGTACTGAAGTTTACATATTCCCTCCTCATGTTTAAAGTTTTCTCGTTTGCTGCTTCATTGTAAGCCTTTGTTCTGTCTCTTCTTTGAGGCTTTGACGCTGTTCTCTTTCGTGCTGTTTTACTACCATAGTTGCATACATAGTTAATGCAAAAATAAAACCAGATGTATTGGCTGTACCGAATGCTCTTGATTGTTCTATTGATTGTCCTATTGGTCTCACCTCATTTAGTGCTGGCATAGTGTATATTTATGGGTGAACAGCTTCCTCCAGTGATCAGTAGCTAATATGTGGCATATGCCTTCTGTGCTCTACATTCGTGTTGGTGTATGACCTATTGAACTAATACTACATTGTGGCTTTCTTTATATAAGTTTACCAGGAAATTGATATTTTATAGCAGTGCATCCTCATTTTATCTTTTTCTCATTAGTCCTATGGTTGATAAAATGCCTCTTTTCTTCTTTATTTCAAGTATATAATGCCATGGAATGACCACATTAGAATAATAAGCAAAAATGTTTTTGTATATTGCAATAAATGCCATTCAGCTACCTCTAGCAATAGCAATAATTGTGTTTTAGGTGTCCTTAACATAGGCCCCCCCCTTTTTTTTAAACTGTTAATGTCACAGCTTGAGCATCTTTATAGTTGGGATAGAAATGAGATAAGAGGAACACCTATGTTCGCTGAAGTGGAAGTACTCGCATTCCTTCATTTGTAATCTCGAGGTTTATTGGGATTATGAACAGAAGCCTCACCTAAATAACACAGCAAGAATAACATAATGAATACTTGTGTAATTTTCAGACACAGTGTTTTTTGTTCATTCATTCATTCTCAGTGGTGAAGCATTGCAGGGAGAAGTAGACAAAAAGAACAGAAAATTACAGTTATGACAGACATTGGTCACAATAATCGTCATCAGTGGCTGTCAAGCATGTGGCTTTATTGCTTGTTGGACTGCTCCTCCCCCGCTTTGCTACATTAAACTGGCACAGAATCTAAACAGCTGTAGACATGCAAATTTCAAAACAATGTAAATGCTTCTAGATCGAGTACTGCACCGCAGCAGTGAGCTTCAGCAACTTGCACTGAGAGCAAGTATATTAGAACCAGCATTTTAGCTACTTCAGCTTCATTACAAAAAGCACAGCAATTTATTTATGCCTCTGGTTTTAGCCGAGGTGACCTATAATTTTACGCAACAAAAAGCATGAAATGTGGAGTAAAACAGGGACACTCCAGGTCTTCGAGTAGTTGGCTTGTCACATTTCCAGTGCTGGAAAGCTCCTTTTGAGAGAGCCAACTGTACTCTTTTCCACTGATACGTACTTGGATTGCCAGAAGCTCCACTAGGTTGGTACAGTATATTCAGGAGATAGCCGCACTTGTTTTCATAATTTTTTTTCTTTTGACTTGGTCTATGTTTATATGAGTTGCTTGCTTGTTGTAGCTGTACAGCCATTATCAGTTTCCCCAATGAATGCTGAAGCTGAGAAAAAATTCAGCTTTTTCACTGGTTTTATCAACAAAAACTTCTCTGATTGCCTCTTCCACCATGGTTCATCAAAAGGAAGTGTAGTTAAGTAGTGCAACTAAGCCAGAACAAAATGGAAACACGTAAAAAGAGATGCACAGGACATGTAACTGCATTTCCATCCTTTCTCACTTATAGTCTCTTGTTCCATTAAGTAGTCTAGCATGCTGAGTTTATTGCAGTTTGGCAGCCGTACTTGTAGTGGTACGACATCAAACTTTTCTGTGGTCACATATGCAAAATCTTCCAATCCAGATTTTCCTGTTTACATTTCCACTCAAGCATGGGTTCATATGCAATCTAATGAAACATGGGCAAAATTATTTGCATCTCACCTAGGCGCAACTCAGCTGTTGCTGCTAGAATCAGTACCTTGTCTTCGCGTTATCATGGCACTACAGGTTTAATTGCACTGCCGCAGCCTAACTCTGTGTTAGAGTGTATTCAGTGTGCTTCATTGTTGACTAGGTAGGCCAAGAAAAAAAAGAGTGGTGATGCTGTTGCATTCATGCATGTAACGAAAGTGCACAAGTGCTCCGGCGCATCCATCATTGATGTCAACTGGCGTCATTGTCAGCAAGCTTAGTCAAAGCTTGTTATAATGAAATGTATCAAACATGGAAAAGCTTTGTTATATACAATAATCTGTTATAGACATATATTTGTATCATCATTTTAATGGTAATACTAGCTAGCTAGTCCTCGCAAAGATTGTTATAACTGAAAATTAGTTATATTTGTATTCATTATATATCAATCTTCAATTGTAGTGACATCTGTGCAAAGCACCAATTCACTGCTTGACAGTGGTGACCACATTGAGACTAGGTACAAGTCCTCATATCTGTGTTTCATTGCTGGATGAGGCTGGTATTTAAAAAGCAAAGTTAGCATGCACTACATTTTTCACCTGCAATACATTTTCTTAAGCTGGCACTACACAACAGTGTGTTTCAATTTCGGGAGGAGAGAGACCTGAATCTTGCGAGTTGGGGGACACAGGCAAGCCCTGCATTATTGTGTCGTGCTGTGGTGGTGACGTAAACCTGGCGTGGTGGGGCTGTCCCTTGCAGCGTCTCCTGCCCGCTCTCCCCTGAGCTCGCCTGTGAACCCACGGCCTGCCAATAACCTCTTCCTGGGCAGCTTCCCCAATCCGCATGGCACGGGGGCCTCGCCTGGCTCCAGGTCTCCCAATGGTACTCGTGTTCCTCTTTCCAAGGGTGCCACAGCCTGCCACCATTTTTCTCTCTACACTCGCCCCTTTCCCTTCTTTCCCTCCCACCAGTGCCATCAGAAGTCTGTTCTTTTTGTGACACAAAGGAATTTATTTTGCTGGATTCATGCACCATTGTTGTGGCCTGGAAGTTTTGGCAGCAGTATTTAGACTAGACGAGCACATCTCAAAGCCTCCCAATGTAATGCTACGGTGACCTCGTAATGTCCGTCTGAAGTGCCATCCTTTCATGTTGCCATTGTGCCTCTTGTTTTCTTATGGTCCCGGTATACCATTTCACTTACAAAGCGAATGGCTAGCAAAATGGTTCAGGGCATTGAGTGGCTGAATTTAGAGCCTTCAAGAATGTTAACGAATGATACCAAAGGCTTGCAGCAGTGGAGAAGCAGTTGGGTAGTATATATAATGTACTATATGTAGGGGAAGCTTTTAGGTTCCATGTTTTGAGGTAATGCTACCATTAGTACATGTAGCATTGACATTTGCTGACATTGAAAGAACCAACTGAATTTCCGTACTTTGTGTGCCCGCAGTTGTGAAACAAAGTGGCACCCATTAAATACACCGCCAAAGTGTGGCATTTAAACTAAAGCCGTTGTTTCTCTGGTTGCCGACAGTTCTGATTTATAGCTGTAACTCAAAGGTTGCCATAACTATGAATCATTTTCTTGTCGTCTCTTTGCACGGCCAGGCATTGCTGCAGCCCTTTGACACTGTCGCATGACTTCGATCTCCATTTCCTGTCGTTTGCACTGCACTTTTTTGCAAAGACTTCATGTAGGGAGATTTCAGAACCTCACAAAGAAGAATCGGATGAGTTTTGGTATAGTACTCTAGACTTCATGCATAAATTGAGCTTTGCACGGTTTGTACATCAAGAGGATTTTCGTTCCTTGGTACTGTCCCGTGTGGGTCGAGAATATTTGGTCACAGCATGGAAAATCAGTAGAAAATTATGTTGCGTGTGTTCAGAAAATGTGTGAGGCCTTCAATAGTGGTGTAGAAGTAATGCTCACTTCGACATCTGTCACATGGGCTCTTCCGTGGATAGAAATGCATATCGGAAAATGGAAATAAACAAGATTGATTGCCCTGGTCAGTGCGCACTTATTTGATATGGTGCACTAGACAGTAAATGTTGCTAAAATGAGCCAAGTTTAAAGGCAGCGTTTTCACAACACCCATTCATACGAACAGTAGAGTCATGGTCATTAGTATTAAAAGCTACAAAAATATATCGGTGCATGAGGTGCAAATAAAGGGCAGAAACCTTTGCTGTGACTGGTCTATGGAGTCACATACACACGTTGTGACTGCACAAGACAAACATTGTTGTCCTTTGCTCGTGTAAATACGTCTTGGTTCCATCACTTGCATAAAGCTTCCTTTTTTTTATTTATAATGGCCTGGTGCTGCATGCTTGGTGGCAGGTGGACTAGTAGCACCCTTTCTTCTTTCTGCTTGCTGACTCTGCCCTTTTCGTGCTCTCACTGTCTTGGTCAATGTAACATTGGTGCTAACCCCTAAACTATAACAACAGTAATGTAAATGTCTCCATTGCTCCCTTGTCTCTTCTGTTTCTTGAATTCTGTCAATACGATAAGTGCTTATGAGTGCTTTGTGACACAAGATGTCCACTGTTTCGCTCTCTCATGTACAGTCTAACTGCCTTCACATGCTTCTGTCATTTTGTGATCAAGTAACACCTCCCCTGGGCATTGCTTGAATGATTGGTATTGTTGGCTAACTGTCTATGTGTTTCTGTTGCACTTGACTCTGTCTGCATTGTTGTGTGTCATTGCCTACATGTTGGTGAAGCTAACGCTAGCTTAAGTTGCGGCACATTTTAAGGTGTAGCTTCAGCTCTCAGCTATACACAAATTTTCACTGCCAGAGCTAGACTAAAAGTAAACAATAGTTGCCATACATGGCAATAGTGAACAATGGTGATAGAGTTTATGTAGTACCTTTTATCTTGGTGCTTGGACACATCCGCACATTTGTTGAGAAGCCTGCAGCTAGCAGCATACTATCCTTGCCTAATAAGTGCTTCTGTAGGCAAATGAACTTATTGCTAACACGAGAAAATAATTTCTTATTTATAACAGCCATATAGCCAATGTTGCTACAAAAGTACAGTCATGAACTAATTATTTTCTCTAGGTTAGTTAGGGTAAGCTCGCTTACCGATAGCCCTCCTGGCTCTCATAAAAATACAGATGTTGCACGTCATAAGGCCATGGTAAAGAGAATAGTACTCAGTCAAAAGAATCAGCACTTGAATGAAGTCATATCACCTGTCAAATTGAGCTTCAGATACATGTACGACTACTCAAATCCTGAAGCCGAGGAGCTTTAGGACAATTCAAGATGCTGTACTGACACGGGGAAAGATCATTCTAGTGGGGTGTTTCATACTTCTGCCGACTTACAAGGTAGCCATTTTTGGGGAGCACATACATGTAATGCCTCGTACATCTGTGGAACACAGCTATGGAAGAATGGGTCTCGGTAAAAGAGACCTGCTTGTTTACAGCACACCTTTCATAACTTTCATCAGTAAAAACAGTTTTTCATCCTAAAGTGTGGTACTGCTTGGTAGCGAAACATGTTCACGTTTCTTGATGAAAGAGCATATGATGCATTTCTAGTTGCTCTTTTTTTTCTTCTTTTTTTCTTATGTTTACTAATGACATCATTGACTCACGGAGTGTACCTCTCCAGGAGGCGAGTTACATTTTAGGAGAGAGGAAAATTTAAAAGCGTCAGGAATGGGAAGGGTGCATGTGTATGTGTGTGCCACTTACTGACGACGGTGGGGGAACGGGTGCGGCTCAGCTTCTCCACTTCCATCGCCGGTGCGGTCGCCAGCCCGGGCCCCGCGTGCTCCATCCTGCCGAGCGCTGTACGACTTCGAGCCGGAGAACGAGGGCGAGCTGGGCTTCCACGAGGGAGACCTCATCTCACTCGTGCGTCGTGTCGATGACAACTGGTACGAGGGTAGCCTCGATGGCCGTACAGGCATGTTCCCCGTCAACTACGTCGAGGTGGTGGTGCCGCTGCCGTGAAGCTGCTAGTGGCTGGGCCACAGCCACTGCTGTTTTGCTGCTGGCTGTTGATGCCACGTGAGTTGAAGCTGTTTTGTTTGTTTCTGCTTGTTATTTATTTTATTTTATTTATTAAGTACCTGCTTCGTCATAAGGCATTACAGCAGGGAGGGTACAGTACATATCATCAAGCACAAAGAAAAAGCATATTCATAAAGCATGCAAAAAATCATCACTTGAACTAATACAGACTATTTCCGGTGGCAGAGTGTTCCACTCTCTTATAGTGCGGACAAAGAAAGAGTAGCGAAAAGCGTCACCCCTAAAAGGAATCTCGCGTATTTTTAAGTGGTGATCACGTCTTTGAGAAACATAGTTGGGTGGTTTAAAATACAATTGCCTGATGATCCCTGTTCTCGAATGATAATGCTATGAAGGAATTTCAATCTGAGGCTTCGACGACGGTTTTCAAGAAGATGCCAGTTTAATGTTCTTTTGCTCTCTGTCACACTAAGCATCCTGTCATAATTTCCAAGGACAAATCGAATTGCTCTATTCTGCACTTTTTCAAGTTTGTCTACAAGTTCCTTAGTATATGCGTCCCAGCAGACGCACGCATACTCCAGTATACTGCGGACATGTGTGAAATAGAGCTGCTCCCTAAGTTTCTATAGGCAAATCAGAGTGACCAGCTAGCCGTACAAGCTGAGTATGGTACTTGGATACCATACCCGCTAATATATAAGGCAGCCAACTAACGTTCAGGCTGACCGTTCTTTGTAACTGTTCGTGACAGTAAACCCTTGTTCATATGTAAGCCTTGGCATTATGCGGAGTCTACTAAAGTCACAACAGGCACACTTAAGCAGATGATGTACACGCATAGCAAGTAGTTTGTCACTATGACATGGGCCCATGAAGCACCGCCTTCAAGGTATTTCAGTGCAAGATTATCTCGGAGGTCGTGTCGAGGAGCCATGCGTTTTAGGTTGTTTCCTCGTAATGGTCACTTTCATAAAACAGTAATGGTGGCATTATTTTATTTATGTCCATTTTTGCTAATGATATCGAGTAATGCCGATTTCACTACCGGACCAGTGTTCAGGTTCTTGTTACCCAGCTATGTGCCCAGCTATGCCCATCTCTCTTGCCCAGCTTTTGGTTTTCATGTCGCTCAGGCTTTAAAAATTCTCTCTGCATCTTTGTTGGCGTGTGGCAATGCTGTTATGAGTATGACCTGGGATTGGGTGTCAATGTTTCAAAATTCACTGTTGTCACTGAAACATTTCTGTTTCCCAATTTCTACCCAGAAAAATGCGGTTGAAGTTTGCCTCTAGGGCCAAGTTTTCATCCTAGCTGAAGTACAAGGAGAGCACACTCCGCTCCTGCCAGACTTGTATGATGTGCACTTACTCCTGCTCAACAGCAGGTAGTAAGTGCGCATGGCACAGTTGAAGTGTTGGAAGGGCCGGGTTTTGGTGCCGCAAACACCACCTCATAAAACAAAAAAGGAAAAAAAAAATAGAAAAGGAGAGAAAACAAGGGCCAGCACCCGGTGCGAGCCCCGTCTGAGCAACGCTCTCAGTTCCAGAGGCTGTACAACAAGATAAGTTCTTGGATACCAAGGCACTAAGCAACAGCACTAGCGTGCACGGACGATTAACAGTGGCGAATGCCATCGTTCACTGTTGTCGTCCTATGGTCATTGATATGATCAACCTGTAAAGCGACCATCAGTTATGTTAGAACCGATGACCTTCGAAAAGTTCAACACCATTTCCTATGCCAGAGATGGTGAAGAGAAAGAATGCTAACATGAAGATAATAAGTAGCACCTAATCTTTCGGCTCAGCCTTATGGTAGTGAGGTGCGAATTAAAACAGCTTGAAGTTTATTCAAAGAAATACTATGTAGTTTTCAGATCTCTTTAATGGAGATGTCACATCAGTTGACTAGCTTTTAAAATCACCCATCCAGTGCTAATTGTTCACTGATGGATCGGAGAGCAGCAGAAAGTGAAATTACCCTTTGTCTGGTGCAGAAATTGTGTTACTGCTTTTCTGCTTTATTCCGCTTCAAGAAATCCGAAAATACCTTACAAGTAGGGTAATTACCCTACAGTTGGCAGCACTCACTGTAGCAGGAATTAAGGAACATTGAACTGATAAGTACAAACTCTTTCTCTGTTTCAGTTGTTACCAGCTGCACAAACGGCTGCTGTGGGAACAAGAGGCTCTACCAACCCTCCATTGTGTTAGTTCTGAATTCAGCAAGCCCCATCTGTTGATTTTGGTCTTATCTGTGAACGATTCACATCTGGACTTAGTCATTTTGGGTTGTTTTACATATGAGTTTTGCCCTTGCAGCCATGCTTTTGATCATAATGGCAACTGCCCAGTGTTGAGTGTGAAAATGTAAATATTTATTATTTAGTGCCACGGACATTTTTTAGGTCATTGTTTATTTATGTTTGGAGTCTTCATCCCATTTTCCTAACCCTGCTCTATACTTGATGTGCGTTTTGTTCCTGTGGGAAGAGAATTGATGACGGCGGTTTCACCCTTGGAGATGAGGGGGGGAAAAAATAAAGAATGCCAGAAGTGCTTTTCTTATGCACAAATCAGAAAGTTTAGTTTGTTGCAGATAGCATTTTTCCCCTTTTATTTACATGAAGAGTTAATGCATTGTGTGTTAAGGAGCATTATTCTATGACAACTTTTTTGCTATTCAGTGTGGACTTGATGACATGGCCAGATTGTACCACATCTTACTTCCTTCTCTTTTTCACTCTGTAACACATTGCGTTTCTTCTTCTTTCTCTCTTCTTTTTTTTTTTTTTTAAATCTTACGCCTTGGACTCTATGTCTTTCATGGCATCAATCATGTACGATGTCTCCCAATGTCTGTAGTGAGCTTTGTTGATTGTGACTTAAGTGTCCTCTTCTATCAAAGCTACTGCATCTATTATATGTGGGAGTCGTTATAAAGCTCACTGAGAACTCTACTTACCCAGACACTTGTTGGCAACTGCAGCCTCCCATAGTGCCCCCTCACCTTTATTGTCTGTCTCTGCTGACAAGTACAGCACCCATGCATAACTCAGGGGTTCCCAAACATTTCAGCTCTGGAGGAACCACCACCTTTACGTTAATTATGTGTGAGGGAAACCCATCGTTCTTTGCCTTTCAAATACAGAGCGGCAATGGCGTACACTTCACTAGGACACAGAAAGAGAAGGCAACACCCTTCTGTGTCCTTGCGAAGTGCATGCTGCCTTTGCTTTATGATGATGAGCCAACTAGCCGTAGATGTCTTGTTCACTCTCTCACACATAAAAAGAGAGTGCAGCCAAAGGGCTCCTCAGTTAACGCACTCACTCAGGCAAATGGCAACACATGGCTGATATTTGCAGGGTGCTGCAAACGGTGGACTAGAATAATAGATATATTGGTATAGTATTGGTGAAGAAGAGGTCACATAGGTGAATGGTTACATGTCAGGCAAGGTGCACGCATCACTCCAGACCAGAGACCCTGACGAAATTTCCTCTGAAACTATCTGCAATTAATCATGCAATTAGACAGTGCTGAGTGGTGAAATTGCGTGAATGAGCTGGCAGCCCTTAGATTTGTTGCACTTCATACAGCACAAAGGAAAAGAAAAGAGAGGAGCACATGCTTTGCTCTGTATAGTAGTGAAAACAGTCGATGAAGTTCTCTGTGAAACCTGAAGTTCCAATGAAATTCAATTTGCGAACTCCTGAGTTAACTTTGGGCTCCTTTTGTGGCTGGCCTCATGATGCGAATTCCCTCCTCCTGTACCCTGCCCCTTGATGTTTGTCCCTTGTGAGAGCATGGTTGTGAAATGCTTCCCCCTAATGTCAAGCTGGTGCTATTCGTGCCTGTATTGCAGTGAAAAAATGATAATTTACCTGTGTCGTCATAGGTGGGTGGCACAGTTGCTGTTCTTCGCTTGTTTGAACTATTCAAACTGGCATTCGATAAAGAGCCATGTGACTGCTTGTCGCCACCTTGCGGCAAGGGCCACAAGAAAGGAGTGATAATTCAAGGATGCCTTTGTTTTGAGGGCAGTGCCTAAAATTATCACATTTTTTTTACTGATCTGCCAAGGTTATCGTGTATGTAGCCATCCCGTGCTACTGGTCATGTCTTAATATTTCAATCAAACACAAATTCACAAGAGAAAAAATGGAGAGAAGGACAGTCGATCCTTGTTCCACTCTTTCAATGCATCCATGCTCCTTTGCAGTTCAGTTGTTCTGACTGCCTAATCACTGCACACAGCAACGATCAAGCCTTGAACCTTCACATTAAAGAGTGCAGGTTGAAGTGTGTTACAGGTATCGCCACAGTGTGTGTCAGAGGTGTATGCTGAAATGGTCAAAAAAAAAAAGAAAGGAAAACTCGCTACAAATACATCGAAACCTGTAAAGGTAAAGAAAAAGAATGCACCACATCAATCACTATACAGAAGACATAGAAGCTCAGATTCATTTCCAGTATTTAGCTTAGAGAATGGTGATACATTACTGCACACTACATTGCAATGCAAATGCTTCACATGCCTACTTTAAGTGCACATTTTTAAAGCTGACCTTCACAGGTTTTCGCTAGGAAGACTGCTGACCACATTATTTGGGATTTAAAGTGCCAGCTGTTTTCACTGCAGAGGAGTGGTGTTGAGGATAACGCCAAATTTGGTTTTGGCGTGTTCTTAATAAATGCTGGTTAGAGGAAGTTAGCACGGCCAGTGAGTTAAAGACTGCTATGGTAGGAGCTGCTGCTGTATATACACGAGTCTTTTGCCGTTATGTATACATAGCGGTGTTTACTTATCAACTGAGCACTGGTACGCAAGTGTGAACAGCACTGATGGTAATGTTCATCTGGTGACTACGTTCAAACCAGCTTGTGTTGGAGTGTTCTCTCGTATGAAATTTTCTTGGCAGGGAAGAGTAAAGTGTGTTTCATGTGTGTGATGCTCTAAAAGACTTGATGCTAGTTGGCAAGAATTCACAGCTGCAAAAAGAGGCTCATATGATTGGTTTGAATAAGATGCCTCAATATGTAGACATCAGAGCTCTTTGCAGCTACATTTCCTTATCTCACTATAACACTAACCCTAAAATGTACACAGACTAAGCTTTCAACTGATTTGATCAAAAGAAAAATCTAACCTACCTTAACAGTTAACATGAATGTGACTTGCCTTTTTAAAGACTCTGGTGTGGAAATGACCTTCAGAGAGCCTTTACGGTGAATGTGTTCTGGCTTAATTCAGGCTTAGGTGAGGCTTACATGTAATGTATTTCAAATTGCACAGCTGCTACCAGGCAGGTTATGAAATTACACACTATAGTTGACTTGAATTGTCAAGTGTTTGTTCTTTGGTCTTCATGATTTTGCATGTACACCGTGTGTCTCGTGAAGTAACGTGGCTTTTCTCTGGAGAAGTGCATGCTTGCACATATGAGTGTGTTTATCTTGAAGTGTGCATAGCAGTGCTTGTGTTCTTACATATCCAGTGCAACTGCGTGTGCTCACGTTCGCACATTATGTTTGGCTGTGGTTGATGCATTGCCAAAGGAGCAGACGCATCTAGTCCGGCATATGACAAGTGGTCCTGTTTTGAGGAAAATGCACTATTCATCTGCATCTTATCTTGGTGCCTCACTTTTCATTTTCCAATGTTGCAGCCAGATGCAGCCATGATATAGCTACAGTACAGCTAGCCAAGGACAGTGCGCTAGATGCCGGTGTGTGTGAAGCATATTTTAGCAGTCGTAGTATATATAGTTGATCGCTACATACAGAACATGTCTCAAAGAGAGCATCTGCTCCCGCATCATTGTCTGTCTCAAGAAACCACTAGGCCTCCAATGTATCCCTTCCAGCAATATGCCCTAGTCAGCAATACTGGGGCCCTGTGCCCTCCACTCGAGCTTGCTTCACAATCTGGCCCTTTAAAATCGCACATATATTTTTTGCCATACAGAAAGGTGGACCTTATCATTCATGTCATCCGAGATTTCTAAAATCCAAATACCAAAGGCAATATGCTCATTTGCTTCTGTTGTCTCGGACACATACTACACACCGTCCCTGTCTTATGGCAATATGGCTCAGCACTTACCAGTTCTTGAAATGAGACCTTATACCCCACCAAAAAAACCATGTCATTGGCTCACTTCCAGGGCCTCCATAGCAGCTTCGTGTAGTCGTAGAACCTCTATTTTTTTCTTCCCGAGTACTACTATCCTGTGTGCCGAGTTATAACCCGGCCAGCCACCAATGTAACTCGTAACCGTAACCACTGTGATCTCGATGTTGTCCTCCGTAGACCTGTATCTTTATCTCTGTCTGTTTCATGCTCGCATCACTACAGGAACTCTATCGAATCGTGGTTCTTTTTTTGCTGTTGTAAAATCTTGTTAAATGTCATGCAAATGAGAGACATTTATCCCGAATAAAAGCTGTTTTTGTTGTTCCAAGTACTGAAATCTTCATTTACCAATGAGAAATCTTCAAGGTAAGCGTACTGTCACTATGCTCAATGCGCATCGCACAAATAATGAAAGATGGTACAAAGCAAAGCTCAAGCTTAGAACTTTCATCCTATGAGCACAGGTTTTTGTTTGGACCACCAGTGTGTTGGTTCTACAAAGTGCGATACATGGGTCACAATCCATGTTTGCCCTTTTTACTTGCCATAGACTGCAACCTAATTCGAAATATTTGAAGTGAAAATTTAAAAGTAAGCTAAATTGTGGGGTTTTATAAGTACCAAAACCACAATATCATTGAGGCATGCCGACTTCAGATTAATTGCAAATGCCTGGGTTTCTCGTAATGTAGATTGCAGCCAATACTGATTCTCTGCACTGCAGTTTTATGGTAACGTCACTTTGCTTTGCCATGAACCTGTACTGAAGTTCAACAAGGCTGTGATGAGGAGACTGAGCATGCAAGAGCAAAATGTGGCTTGGGTTTGCTTTGTGCCTATAATCATACATGCTGATAGTAATAAAAACATTGTTTGCTTTATACTATTTCTCATATGAGGTGTCATCTCTGGCTCTGCCCCTCACCTGCTTGAACATCGTAATTGGAGGTATACACATCGGGAAGCTGGACAAGATAAGAGGTACGAGGATATGGTAAGTGGGGGAATAAGTTATAGAAAAAGCATAAAGGTTGCAGATCAATGCTCTATAAATCATTACAGTGGTATTGTAAGCTCTCTTTACCCATAGAGGGCACAGTCCACTGGAGTAGCACAAAATTAACAGAACCAATTTCTTCTTTGACAGTGCAGGTCCTTCTTTGACAGTGCAGAAAGCAAAGGTAAAGTTCTTTCTTCAACAGTGCAGAAAGTTTAGCCTTCAGACAGGTTGAAAACAACAAATCCATTTTTTTCCACCGAACTTAGTTTAAATTTGGTCAAAGTGATCTTAAAGCACTTCGAAAATTGGGAGTTCTCAGATGTGTCAGAAGGTCCATGCAAGAGACGACACTTGGGGGAAAAAGCAGTGATGGCTGGCCAACAAAACTTTTTCTGAAGATGGAGAAAATATTGTGTTATGCTCCACCAGCATGTGCAATGCCTGATATGTTGCATTGTTCTGAGTAAAATGGAATTAACAAAATGATAGGCAGCAAGCATACCGCAAAGAACAGCACAGCCAGGTAGTGGTTAGCTTTCAGCCGTACTGCACAACTGTTGGCCGTGGGATCAAACAGAGTCTGCATCTAGTGGCAAGCAGACGAAGCTCCAAAATGTGGATGGCTCCCTGCATTTAGCTACTGCGTGTTTACGTGTGCGTGCACATCATGCATATCCTCCAAGACGTTCCTTCCTTTGAGTTAGTGCTGTGTTCAATGCTTGCACATATTCTAGTTCAAGTATTATACAGAAGTATTTGGCCTTGCTCTGCGATACTTGGTCTTAAAGATTGATGAGCACATGTGTTCAGAGCGTGCTACATCATCGTCGCTCCCTCGGTTCAGCAGAATCATTTCAGTTCAGCTCCTCCTGTGTCCTTCAAGCATACAGTAAAATGCAGTAGGCGTCATTCTGAGCAAATTAAGTGGAAAATATTGATGTTTGAATGCAGTACTGTAGCGATATTTCACGATATGTGATTGCTTTGTGACCACATAAATTAGCTGACACAAATGTCTGTCAGTGGTAGACAAACATAATCCGACAAATGCACTTATCAGTACATGTTACGGGGCTAGTTGGTCATGCGTAGTTCAATTTCAAACATAAGCAGTGCAACGACTTTGGACGCTGACACAGAGAGACTAAACAGCGCCCACCCTGTGTAGTCTTTCTGCGTCCGTGTCTGAAATCTTTGTGCTGCTTATGTCTGAAGTGCACTTCATAAGGTACTCATTTAAATGCACGTCATAAGGTACTTATTTTATGGCATATAATAATGTAACTTACTTAGTAGTTCCACAACAAGCCTTAACTATATTTAAGACTGTTTTACTATACAGTATTGACGCCACAACGGAGAAAGTTTTGATCTAAAAAGTGAATTCTGGCACTTAGGTGCTTGAATTATCGGCTAAAAAGGACATGAGGATCATGTATTACGCAGAAGTCAATTCTAAAACTGAATTGCCTACGCACTTAACATAACTTGAGGTTCATTGTGGTGTACATGGTGGAAAGTAGCAGGCATTTCTAACTTGAAGAATGCATTTTTGGTTCATAAAATCATTGAAACTTTCTCGTGTGATTGTCACACAAATAATCATGCGAAGAAAGCCTCATGCAGAACTAATAAAATTTTTACCATTTAAGCATGTGCCAAACATTCTGATAGCACTCAAGTGGTGTTGCAGTCACAGTTCAACTAACTTGGCTGGTTAAGTGTCTTGCATTTCATGGAAAATAGTCACAAAAAGTGTGGATATAGTATACGTGTGTAAGTGGTTTAGTATGGTCGGTACACAAGCTGCTACTTGAACACAATGTGCAGTAACCTTTTTTTTTTTTTTTTTGCGCCTAGTAGTGAAATATGTGTGAGAAATCTGTAGTGAACTATTTCAGTTGTGCAACAGCAATGCAAATATCATAGACAGCACACAGCTTAAGTATGGCCAGAGAAAAAAAAATGCCAAGGAAGGCAGGCAGACTGTAAGGCGTGTTAATGTCAGTGCTCCGTTAAATGGCATATTACACTTCTTTCGCATGTAATAGCAACACACTGTGTGTTTCGTGCACCAACATGACATGTCCATATTGCAATTTGACTGTAGTCAATGCTTCTGTTTCGCTAACAATTGCCTTGTACTGTTCACGATGGAGTGCTGTGGTGTACATTTTAATGTGTACCACCAACAGACTATCCAGACTAAGGCAGTGGCGATGCTGCTGCCTATAGGCCAACCTCTTTGCCAATTTACCAAGTGGTCCGGGCACCTGCATCAGGGAACTCTTTATGTTAAAAGTTCTGGCAGATAGCATTGGAGATTTTAAAATGTTTACCTTTGCACGTAAATTTGAAAAACTGTGTTTGTAGTTCTAAATGCCAGAATTACAGTGCACCAAATTTGCTATTAACCTAATTTTGGCTACATGAGGCTCTTTGCCGTAAATGTAAGCACACATGCATTTCTGCATTTCGCTCCTGTTGGAATGCACGTGCTGCAGCCTGGGAACACAATGTCAAGCTCAGCAGCACGTCGTCTTAGCCACTGTGCTACTATGCACACACATAAATTGAACAATACATGTGATTACACGTTTGGTATAAGCATGTGATTTATTGTTACATATACTAGTACAGGTTATCACAAAGGTGTGTTGTGTTTAACAGTACATTGCCTCAGTGATATCCGATACGGCCCTTTAACGTGGCAGGTTGTCCACCAGATGAATATGCAATGATTACTGCATTACTTACTAGACATGAACATAATGCATTATCAGTCTATATTGATAAACTATTGTGCTAACTAGGTATGTTTTGTTGGTTTCGGCATAGGTGGATCAGTAGAAAAAAAAACATGAAAGTGCAAGTTCAATTTTGCACAGATAACCCAGCATGAGTACAACAGTAAGACACTGCAGAGCTTTATGTATATTTGCTCTCTGTTTTTAGACATTTGGGCTGCCTGCATTCCTTCAGAACAAATGAAACAAACTCTTGAGATTTTACATGCCGAAGAGGCATGCTGTAGAAGGTTATTACTATGAAAGTTTTTTTTTAATTTCACCTCTATCAAGGCGCAGCTGCTACAGCTGGAGATTTAAGTTCTGTACCTCCAACCAAGGAGTGCCTTTGAGACACCGGACTACCTTTACCAACAGCAGTCAACTAAGCCCAAGCAAAGAACACTAGAATCCACACTTGAGCAGCTTTGCCATGGGCATTTTCTGGCTTGCTGAGCATTTGCTCGTGGTATGAATGTTCTGAATGTTTGTGAACATTCATGTTAAAAAGAAAAGGTATCGTGATCTGCACAAAAGGTGTCAAATGCTTTCAGAATTACACTGCTGTAAATAGAAAAAAAGTTTAACAGTTTTCAGTTTGGGCTTATTGATCCATTACAAGGAGCAGAGATGTATTACTGTATTTAGTATTTTAGCAAAGGGCAAAAGCGTGTTCTATCATTTCTTTTCATGCTTGGCAGCTGCACATTGTTGGGAGATATGCTGGTGAGACCCACATTTGCATGGACCTGCATTAAATTAATCTATGTGCATTTGTAATGTTGCACCATAAAGTTCACATACACACGTACTACAAATAACAGCACAAGGTAGAACACGGGCATTATGATTTTAAAAAGAAAACACACCAACGCAGTTGGAGTGCACAGGTCTGCTCACAAAGTAACTGTGAAGTATATGAGCCAGTCATACATGATTTGCACATACATTTTCTGTGATAGCGACCATGATTAATGGATTGCTGAAGAAAAACGTTGCATGAAAAAACAATCTATATGGGCAGAGTAGAGCAATGTTTCAGTGTGTGGATAGGGTGACCCATAAAAAATTTGTGACACAAACAGTGCAACCACGACCCAGACGGACTTATACAGAAGCCAAAGTGACGAAGTGAACCTTGTCGAGTATAACACATTAAGCCCCATTTTCTCACTAAAATACAGTGAAACCCCGACTATATGACATTCTCGGGACTGCGAAAAAGCGTCGTAAAATGCGGGCATCGTAAAATCCAAACAGAAAAATTTATGCCCTTGAGTACGCCGCAATCCACTGGTGTGATTCGCAACAGCCGTAGCGAAACATGGCACACACTTAAGGGGGACGCGATCTTTGAAAGTCGAAAAATCGCGAAAAACACGCGTTTCGGAAAACCGCATATTTGCACTGTATGTGTCATAAACTACCCCTCCTGTAATTTTCATCACCTAATTCGTCCTAAAACTACATATCAGATATATTACGAGCAGCGGCAGCTGCTGTGCCGCTCAAACACGCTCCAAAACAGTACAACTTCAAGCGAGCGCCGTTCACGTGCCATTCAACCAACCGACACCATTTTGGTTTTGTTTTTTAAAGTCGTGCGCGTTTTTCCACCGCCGTCAGCGGGAGCGGCGGTGGCGTGGCGGAAGCATGGTTCGCGCGTGATTGGGGGGCTCGCGGGGGCATTCGAGTATCCCGTGCTTGGATGCGAAGCTGCGATTGCGCCAAGCGCACGCTCCTCGAGACTGGGGGAACGTGCGGCCGCTACTGGCTGCTGCGCGTGATGACGCGGTGGCCTTCTCCGGCGGCTGCTCCGTGCGTCGTCTGCTACGGTTAGGTTTAGCGCCTGCTTCGTGGTTGTCGCCGCGATGTCTGCCTTTGTGTGTGCCACTTCGCTTTTCGTTATCACAGGAGGGAGATCGCAGGAGAGGGGGAGACAGATGGTTGGTCGGAGAGGGTGAAAAGAATGGGGGAAGACAACAACCGCGCCACTCCGTGCCACTGCTCGCGGCGTCGGCGGCCGCTGGGAGGGCCAGGAGAAGACGAATGAACGGCAGCGAAAAGCTGAAACGAACCGGTTTCCTGAGCGCTCGGCGTGCGGAGGGGTGACAAAGAGCCAGTGCGACAAAAGACGCCCGCGGGCACTTCCCTTTTCTTCGCCGTTTGGTCACCCTGCTTCGCGTGGATCGTCGTGTAACGCGGGTTTGGCGTAAGATCGCATCGTATAAATGAGGTTTTTAATGCACTGTGTCTATGGGGCTTTCGCCGCGACCGGACTAATCCGTAAAATGCGGGCCGTCGTAAAACCGGGGGATGTAAAACCGGGGTTCCAGTGTATTTGCACATTGCCACACCAAACACCTCAAAAGTAAACCATAATTATTTTACATGCATCAAAACTAAGTTGTGGTAACGTAGCACAGAGGGATGCCCCTCCATGCGACACACAAAATATTACAACACCATTCGCACATTTGAATGCACTGTAGTTGCCATACATGCCACAATTTATGGCACCACATTCTGTAAATTTTGAACGGTGTCAATAAAATGTGCAGAAAGTTCTTAGGGTTTTGCTACTCTCATACAGTCAGTGGATGATGGTATGCTTTATGTAAATACTGCACACAATGCATGCCATAACAAACCAAACTACAGTGAAGAGGTATGATAGACTCGGTTACAAATTGATGGACAAATCACCAGAGAAAATAATGTGCAGTTTCACATACCATGCATAGAGATGATATGCTCACAGAGATGATATGCTGACATGTGGAATCCTTTGACTAGAGAAAAGCTGCAGTAACATCTTCAAGCAGCCAAGAAATCAGTGAATGTAAAAAACATAGCTAGATTCATGTGCCCAGCCTCAACTTATGGCGACAAATTCAAGCATAATTATTTCAATGTACAATAGTTCATCACAATGTTTGAGCCAGCTCTTCTGTTTAACTTCTACTTGTGCTTATTGTTACCAAACACTGTGTCACCACATTGCAAAGCTTGAATATCAATCTTTCAGAACAGCTGCAACCAAATAATGTTGAAAGGGGGAAACTTACAAACGCAGGACACCACTAGAGGTGTATTTTATGCCTGAACCAGTACAACATCGCATAGTATTATCTGTTCATCACCATTTGCTTCAATCAAAGCAGCTTGGATCTAGCTGTAAGGTCAGCTTCATGGTGCTCGTGGAGGAGAAGGCGGACAAGTTCACATTTTATGAGAGTGGCTGTCCCTCCTGGTGCCACATGTGCTAAAGGTTTGCAAGCAGTTGCTGCAAAGTAAATGGTTTGTGCACCTCAACAATGCTAAATTCTGCCATGAAAAACCTGGAATCGCCGAGGGTGTAGCTACCTATATACAACCTATTTGGTTATCATAAAAATTTGTGTCCTCTTCACTCCCGCAAATCAATTACATAAATAATGGTGGTGAAATCCACAAAAGGCCGACCATACTTTCAGACAAATTCATGACATACAGGCAAGCACAAGGGGATTGCACACATAATAGTGTCGTGCGAGCAGACCGCAGCTAACTGCAAAAGAAATCTAAATCACATCAGCGTACCTAGATTCTAAGAAATATCATCCACAGGCTTCCTGAAACTGTTGTCCCATGGTAGATAATTCACAGTAACTAAGTGGCAACTTGTCTCAAGATGTGGAAGGTGTGCCAGATTTGTAGATGTGGAAGTTGACAACGTACTCGGCATTGGTTCTTTGTACACTTATGGCAAAAGGGTCATACGGGTGGAAGGTGAAAGCAACAAGCCGCCGTGCAGCTGGTGGTGCATTGCGTCCCTGCAAGCCTGCGTAGATCTTGAACTTCAGGAGACCAGAATCCCGTGCGTAGAAGCTGCACAAATTTCTGCCACTTCAGAGCACAGCCAAATGCAACCATGCAAGCAGACAGTTGAATCTTGATATAACAATGGGCTACTGTTACACACAGCGCTTGGCAGCGCATGCACGTGGGCATTTTTCTACGGCTTCATGTCAAAGGAACACAAAATATTGTAAGTGCAATCTACGACTGACTCTTCTCCATCTCTGAACATCATCATCACCTGTATTCCTTCCTCATTTGTACATATCGCCATCACCTGGACGATTCGATCTTCATCTTCGCAGCTCGTGATCGGCCAGATTAAACGGTCTCTTATAAGTGGTGGAGTGCTTCAATATTTTTAAAGGAGTACTGACACAAGGATTTCACATCTTGATTTTTTGGTTGCCATAAGTTGCTAAGGACCCATTTATCACGTGTGAAAATCTCCCGTGCTTCAGAGCACAATGGTTATTTAATAGAGACATTTTTGTGGTCCCCAATTGCAGCTTTGGTTTCAGGGAGCACCGGGCAAGATAGGACTTTATGTAAATGCAACCGCACAAAACCTGGACGCGCACACCACACTTGGCAACTGGGTGTCACATCTGTGTATGCTTGCCTGAACTTGTTAGCAAAAGTCCAGGGAGCCACGACTAACAGAGTGCTGCAATGTCTGGCAAACAGAAGAAAGTGGGGAGACAACAGAAGAATGCGAGCCCCTCAGCGCTTGGGGCAACCAACAACAGAACTCTCTAACACAGAGTGCAAACAAAGGAAGAAAATAGGGGTGTGCAAATATCTAAATGTTTTGAATGTTCATTGAATATTAAATTTTCAATATATTCATATTAAACTAAAAATGATGTATTCAAAACCTTTGAATGTTCAAACTTACTCAAATATTCTGAGAGACTGAATATGCTATCCACTTATGTTGCCACTGATGTTCCACGTTTTCACAAGGCGCACACACACGCTGGCACACATTGGCTTTCACAAGACTGGCATTACCTGAGCTGGTAAGCATCGGTAGTGCATGGAGGAGTGAAGGCAGCCAACAATGACCGCTCCAGCAAATACTACTTGTCGCCGCCAGCTATCCCGACAGACATGTTCGACTACATGCACAGCAGCGCTGGTGGTGCTCATGGGACCATGCTGGTGTATTGCATGCTTTTACCAGACAATCAAAACGTGTTGCCCTGCCATTCACAGCTGCATCCTTGTGCAGAATCTCTTCCCAACGCATTACAGTGGCCTGACCATGTAAAACAGCTCATATTCCTTCATGGTAACCTTTAATATATGCTATAAACTGTTTTATACTACTATGATATTTTACCGATACCTTTACAGTATGACAAGGTAATGTAGGTAATGTGTTCCTGATAGTAATGTATTTTGCATTCATGGTTTATAGTTTATTTTTGTATTTTCCTAACATAATTATTTGTTAAATAAAAGATTGTTAAAGGCCCATTTGTGTTCTCGTATTCAATATTCTATTCAACATTCGTACTTGATTCGTAACCAAGAAAGCTGATACTCGCGCACTTCTAGAAGAGAGGACATGCATCAAGCAAGCAGATCCGACTGCCAACACAAACTGGTTATGTGGTTCACTGTTGTCCGTTTACACAAAAGCCTGTTAGATGTCGATGCAGCGTGGTCTTTTTTGTCACACAATTGTGCTACATGCACTTTGAAATTGATTTTAAATGTGTTCTAGGCTGTGTTTGCCATCGATATTTTGCAGATGATGTTGTGTGTGTCTAAGCAAATCTATCTCCCAAGTTATCTCGCCTTCAAATTGTTGTGTCAGTACTCCTTTAACATTGATACAGAACAAAGCGTGTTTAGTCACCATCAAAATGTAACAAAATCTTACTGCTGCAAACAAATGAAAGCCAAGGCAATTAATTGAAATAATTGCTGTGCCAACTTCGTGGCTGTGACACGTACATGATTTTGCAAAACAGGAAAATATGCAAAGTGTGAACAACGATGCCATAAATCAGGTTGTTCTCTTGCCTTAATGTAATTTTAAAGAAGAGCTTTTTCTTTTTTGTCATGACACTCGTCTTTTGCCAGATGGCATCATGCGGCATGTGATCTTTACGAGCTGGCAGCTGATCAGAATTCTTAGCGTTCCAGCCAGGGACCTCAGAATGTTTGTGGAAGTGTGTGAGGGGTGGGGGGGAGTCAAGTATTGTCGTCTTTCTATGCTGTGCTTATTATTTATTTGCTCTCTATACTTCTCAATTCTAATTTATCTAAATTACATATTATATAAAATTAACTAGCTTTAATGACATCAGTTATTGTTTTAATTCACTTTAGCCATGTTAAATTTTACATACTTGCATCCTCTCTTATTTCAATTTGGTAAACACTTCAAAAATGTTTGGAAATTTCGGAAGTACTGAAAACTTGCACAGACCACGCAACATGGTAGTGTGGTCTAGTGCTTTTTAAAGCACTGGACCACACGACCACCAGCTTGAAAATTCTTGTCAAAAATTTTATTTCAGCGTAAATGGTCGGAAAGTGTGTGTGTGTGTGTGTGTGTGTGTGTGGGAGGGGCTGCTCCCTGTGAAAAAATGTTAAAGGGGCGAACCCCTGCCCCATGCGTCCCTGGTTCTGGGGTCCCTGGCGTCCCCTTAGGTGGGTTGCCAAAGGAGGTGTTTTGACTAAAGCCTCTGACAGTGACTATTAAAGACACTTTTTCAAATCTGCTTTTGAACCGCCAATCATGTGTGGTGCGTACTCAGATAGAGTGTTGACTGATATTAATGCTTAGGCAATTATTATTTAGCATGGTAATCACTCACAAACATTAATTACATCTTATCGAAGCCTAGCTATGATATGGCACGCTTGTGAGGTGCCTATGGTCATGTGCTGTGTTGCACCATAATCAGCGATGAGGGGTTTTCAAGAGGGTAGTGCTTCAGGGTCTCGCCTTGTCGACGACCATCTTCTTACTTCTGTTGTATGCTCCTGCTTCTGGCAGATAGCCGCGACATGGCAGAGAGGGTACCACCGCCTCTTCAAGCACACAATTTCTACTTCCATTCTACTTCTTCGGCGCACAACAAGAATTGCTGAGTTGCACAGTTACGCATTTTATCAGGTTCCACAGCAGTGGAGCTGTTCATTTAACAAGGTCAATGCCAATTCTTTCAAGGTCACTTCCACATCACCCACATAAGGATAGGGCTTTTGCCTTAACCAACTCTCACAAGCAACCTGAAACACCCAAACATGTCAGGACCTTTGCTATAAAAAAGCAAGAGAAGAGGAATAGATCAAGGGCTTGTTTCTTTGTTACACAGAGCTGTATGAAGCCAATATAGATAACAGAGCCAAGGAAAGCATGAGGGCCTTACATATTTGTTGTACTACTTAACCAACCAAAGTGTAATAATTGCAGTGACTGTGGAATATGCAGAATTATCAAAGCTGATCAGTAAAGCTGGGCAAAGAGATGTAACAAACTTTAATGTCGGAGAAATCAAAAGAGCAGCAAAGAAAGGTACCAGCATTGAATCGGTCAAAGTGAAACTGCACTTCGGACTAAACAAAAATGCATGCGATAAAAGATCAACAAGGTAACGTCATCAACAACTTCAATGAAATTGTGAAGGTAGTGTAGGATTTCTACACTGAACTATATAGCTCTCAGACAGACCATGCAACCTTAGTAGAAATCAAATCAGAGGAGGACACTGAAGTTCCATGTATAACCACTGAAGAAGTCAGAAAAGCCATCAAAGGCATGTCATGCAGATAAAGCAGCAGGTCAGTTATCTGGCAAATAAGGTCATCTGAATATGTATGTGATTTTTGGTCAGCCTCCCCAGCATACTGCACCTCGTGCCCTTAATAACATGGCACAGTCGTAAGAGGTGACTAACATCGATTGTGGACAAGGGTGACTGTTACTCACCGAATAGGATAGTCTCCACAGGCCTTTGGCCTCTCCAGCACTGACACCCACTTGTCATCATAGCTGAAAAGTGCCAAGTCTAGGTAGGGACTGTTGCTGTATGACTGTGAGCTGATGGGCAGCTGCGCCAGCAGGCGCTTGACTGCCTCCGTCTGGCCCCCATAACGGGCATTCACAATGGTCTGCTTGAACCTGCAAAATGGGGTCAAGATCCTGCATTCTGATGCCTAGGCACCGCTCATGATGATGAAACGTTCATAGGCAAATGACTGCCTAAAACAATGATAAAATCTTTGGTACGAAAAGTCCAACAATCAACACCACTCTCAGCAGAGTAAAGCTTAAGGAATAATTCTCCCTTGATTGATCACTGATTCCTGATTTTACAACCGCTCTAGGCAGAGGAATGCAGTGGCTTAAATGTGCATGAATATGTCATTGCAAAAAAAGACTTGGTTGACTGACTGACTGTCAGAAAGTAACACAGCAAGAATGAAATTTATTTACCCTGATATAACCCCCTCTCCCCCTTCCTACACACAAGCTTACTGAATTTTTTAAGTGATGAGCCTGGCACAAACTACTACAGCTTTTGATAATGTTTCCACCATGAGCGAAATTCTCTAACATTCAGGTACAAACAGTTAAATAAAAGGGAACAATCCATAATGGCATTGCAACATGTAAAACAAGGCTGTGCCCACTTGCCACAAAAGGACCTTAATATCTTCTGAAATTAATGAAGAATCACGTTTAACAGACTCTCCATGGCTATGCATGTGCCACGGCTGCTAGATTTGCATCGAGCACCTGTGCATGTGCACTAGTATTAACACCACACCTCACCTCTGTTGCACTAGCCGTGCATGAATGTTGTTGGACGGAGAACAGGTGAGCTGGGCATCTGAGTGGAGTGCCGCATTGCGCAGTAGGTCACTGAAGTTTTCAAGGAGCTCCAGCAGCTCTTCCGAGGTGTTCTCATAGACAGCCAGCACCTCGGTGGTCACCAGGTTGTAAACCACAAAGAAGGAAGGCTGGGAGTTTGGGTCTGAAAGCCGGAACGAGACTACATCTTCACTGGCATACTTGAGCAGCAGGTGTCGTTCATCCAGCAGTTGCATCTTCCACAGTCGCAAGTCACAAAGCTGGTCAAAGTGCTGATAGAATTTCCGCAGTGCTGTAGGATTCTGTTCAGCTTCAGCCTGGTGGAAAAAGAGCATAAGGGGGATAGTGTCAGTGGCATGAAATGTTTACAGCCCTTTACCAGCGAGTCTACTCGTAGTAAAAATGCTTGTATAATACACTGCCTGGAAAGCAAAGACTGCCAATTTTAAGATAGATACAATGAGATGTCGCAACATCAGATACTACCATTACACTACCTGAAGTTCGAGGAGGACTTTACAAAGAAACTTAAAACAACATGGTTGGTCACCTAGCAATCAACTGAGGATGTTGGGTAGAATGACACACCTCATTAACATACATGCATTATAGCTGTTTCCAAGGCTCATTTATAATGGCACAGGCACCTTCATTGTTTGCAATGCTTGGCTGTTGGTTTTTCGCAGGTCTAGAAAGTTGCACATCTTATGTCAAATGTTGCTGAGCACACCAAAGAGCATTTCATGTTAACATGTTGAACAAAAGAGAACAGAAGAAAGCAAATGAAACTTATGATGCACATGAGAGTTTGATAATAAGCCAATGCAGTGTCAAGCTGGCCCTCGTGAAAGAATAGTATGCATGTCAACATTCTAACTGATAACTTGTGTCTCCAGTGGAGTAATTTACATGTGTTGCGTCTAATTTCTGTTCAAATTACCTGGCGATAGAGATGCACCAGAAGGCGATGCTTGAGTGAGTTTAGTGTGCGTTCACAGTATGGCCGCTGGTCACTTCTGCCCGCTGCAAGGAATGCTGATGAGACAAGCAGCTCATCATCCTCGTAGCAAAAGCGCCCCACAGTGCGGACATCAACAAATTGACCTTCCTTTGTGACCTGTGCAGAAAAAGAAGTATGAGATTGCATGAGAAGTGAGGCTGGTTCTTGTATCCTGCAAGCAAACATTTATATAATGTCGGTTACATGCTCTGTCACTGTCAGCTTAAATTCTTCATATTAGTGCTGTGTCTGCACACAGTGGCCATGTTGTTTAAGCATTTAAGGGGTTGTGAAATGAACATAACGCAGCCTGGTTGTAATTTTCACTGCTTCAGTAAGCTTTCTACATGCTGATTCCGAAATGTTTCAGCGCAATATTCAGCGTGCATTTAATAATGCCCGTTTGAAACCCTAGCATTCCTGCACTCCCAAAACGGTCTTGCAACACAACAGACCAGCAGAGGTTCTATTCATCAACATCAACTGAAGACACTTAATAACGTAAACATATTTTTAGCTTTTGTTTGCCCTAAAATAATAGATTTATATGAAAGCTAGAGAGTAAGAAAATAGTTGGACACCATGTGGTGCCACCGTATGGAAGCAAGGCTGGAGCACGGTTTGCTTTCTCACAGCCCCTGAAGGTGCACCTATGCTGAAGGGCATGGTGGTGACTAAGATGCCTTAAGCTGCAGAGTTCAGGGGAACAAGTGCCAGGAAATCAAAACTCTGTTTTTAAAAGGGAACTTCAGTGGCATTTCAACAATATTCTGATGTCACTGTTTTCCAATAGTACTGACAGTCATGTAGCAGCCATGGTGAATCAGTTTGCTCAGAAACCCACCAATAATTTTAAATAACCAAATGAACAATGTGTTCAAACTAAAGCCGAAACTCATAGAAGGTTCATGCAGCATATTCAATGATGTCACAGCCTCCCCACCATCACAAATATGGAGATGGTGCCAGAAAAATGAAAGTGGCAAGGTCATTCGATGATTTATTGAGTTATGCCAGCCCAGCTGGGCTTCACAGTGATGATCTGAGCACTGAAGTATCACCGTTTTGTTTTTTATTGCCCCACCTGCTTGGGTAGGCACCGTTGCAGGTAATGACATCAAGAACACAGGGTGGCTTGCACGGGAAGCCACTAAAAATTTTAAAAATTATTTTTTTAGGAAAACTGAATGACTTGCAACTGCCTGGCTTTGCATATGTTATTTCAGACCCAGGTAGAACATATGCTGAACATTTCAGTGGGATCAGTGGTCAATGAAAAATTGCCACAGTTGCACTTTAACGCTCTATATCAACCTACATGATGCAATGAAGCAATGTGATTGGAGGGCCAAGATTCTGAATTAGGATTGTGAAACTTTTAGAAAACGGTTCACAAACCCTTTAATGCTGTTTTCTTGGTCGTTTCTACGTGTCATTTGTCTTTTATTGTGCTGCAGTTCTGGTAATAATGAAGCAACTCGCGACATTAATCAAGTTTTCTCACTGTTTCCCTAAAGCAATTTTTGGTGTCACTTGTTTTGTTTTTATGCTGCAGATAGCCACTATTTGATTTAATTTTGTTTTGCTGACTGCTTTTCTTTCTGCCCACAGAGATAAAGTTCATTTATATGTTACTGAGGGAGGAATTTGTATATAATAATGAAAAAGGATCACTGCCACAGTGAGTGCACCCAGGAGCTACTATTTGTAATTAATTTGTACCAGTGCTTGTCCCTTGTTCATAGAAATGTCCTTTAGACTGCACCAACATCTTCAGCCATAGCTTTAGCCAGAACCATGTTGTTGCCATAGGGTTTTGAGAAACCTTTTGACTTCAATATAAACCAATATCCTAGGCCAAAGATTAGTCCCAAATGTTCATGTAAAGCAAAAGATAATGAAACTAAAACTTTTTATCGTGATCATGTCCCAAGCGATGCCATCCAATGGAGTGACGATTAATGTTAGCCACAATGAAATATAAAGGAAACCAAGGACGACCATGAAGAAGATATTTATAGACTCCACAGGGTGAGCCTAAAGAATGTGTATTAAATAGATCTGATTGCCATTCGTACATACAACACCATGACCAACAGTCGTCAGCTCCTTGATGGCAACTAACATACATCAACAAGGCATTAGATGGACAACATGGACACGTACTGCATTCAAATTGATTTGGACAACACTGGTGACAAAACATAGGTGGGAAATAAGAAGGAACTCTGGTACAAATTGCACTGCCAGCTATAAAAATCTGTGATCAGTATCTTTTACCCAGCAAAAATGAGTATAAACATGCAAGCAACAATATGTCACTCAGAGTTATGAAAAGGTATAATAATAATACAAGGATTTAGAAGCTTGCTTTAGGAGCCTTGGCATGGAGTCCTAAATGCTCTGCACAACAAAATCAGTGTGTATACACTCCTCGCTGTGATCCACAAGGGACATGCATGTTCAGTGATTCTGGTGCCACGAGTCTGACTGAAACTGGCTAATATATAACTTGTATCACAGCGAATCTTTTAATATCGAAAAACACAGAAATGAATGTGAAGTGTCATGTGCGAACTTCAGGGTACTGAAGAGGGCAAAATTTAGCAAATACTGCTTACTGTCAGAACACTGCACTGTCACATAGCGATAGTATGTATACATTAAGTTAACAGCACCACAGCAAACCACAATTCGCTTCAGGCACTGAATTAACTGACACATTAGGAATGCACTATGCCAAGCTGAAAGAATAACTTCACTCAGTTCAAGCTAAAAAGTGTTGCTGGCACAGTGTGCTTTTCTACATCAACTCAGCACAGGTGCGCAGTAACGTTGGTCTCGGGAAAAAAGTGGCCTTGAGAGAAATGTCTCCAGAATAAAAATGGGCCAGTGTGTATAGCAAGAAAAACGGCCTTAACGTTCACACTTCTTTGATGAACTACCATGTAAAGATGACATAGCCCAGCACCCCATCACACAAAGGGCATCGTTATGAGAATGTCTCACGACATGGCAAAATCAGAAGGGTTATCAAAAACCGTTCAGGTCACTGGAAGAACAGTGTGAATTTCTTGGGGTAACACTGTCTCAAGATGCCATTGTATGCAACCTTGAAAAGCAATAACGACCTCTGCCAAGAAAATTTTTGAGATGTTATCATCAAGGCATGCTCAGTTCATTAGTGCCAATGCGCCAGGTGAAAGATTCAAGATTGGTCTAGTTAGTAAGCTTACATAAACAAGACAAATTTTAAAATATCAGGGATTACTATTACGTATCTGCCAGTTTTAGATGTTGACGCATGTTGTGCATGTATATGCACAGAGAAATAATGCCAGAATCTGCACGAGATCTCAGATTATTTTGATGAAATGTAGTATGTTTCTGGAACATGCAGGCAAATAAACCAAGCGAACAGCACTGTAACTTTTTGACAGTGAACACTTGTGCATTATTCCCCTACAACTTCACCTACTGACTCAATTAGTTTACATGATGACCACCAGACACACCAATCTGAAGAATGGAATAGCATATGTTGAAGCTTTGTCGGCACCAGATGCGAGACAGTGTAGAAAAAAAAAATCAACACCTTGTGGTCAGAAGATGCAATTGTGACCATGAAAATGGCCCTAGACCAAGCCAATGTTCTCCATAAGAGGAGCAAGTTTGCAGTCGTCGCCATGCAGGGCAGCATTCGATGTGATAAGTATATTCCTGCCACAACCAAAAACATTTTATGTGTGCTGTTGGACTAACAACACGCTCATTTTGCCTGTGCAATAGGAGAAAAGTGTTCACATGTTTTATGAGTGTTCCATACTGGTGCATTGCTTATGTGGAACACCACAGTAAGGGATTGGGAATAATTATTCCCACACACGGCTTAATTTCTCACAAGAGACATATTTGGTTTCCGCAAAAAATGTTCATTGAGGCCACTTTTTTCCAAACATATGTTTTCTCCAGGCATATATTTTTTTCTTTTTTTTTTCTTGGGACATTGGTTTCCTGCACCCAACTACTCCACTAACCTTAAATATGTGGACTGTCTGGTGCTGTACTGAGAGAACCGCCAGTGTGTCTCGGTAAAGGTAGAGCCCCTGGTTGTGAGAAAGATAGATCTTGTCCGTCTTGAATGTACGTTTGTCCTTGAGTGTACCAGTGACCATATCCACAAGGTGCAGCGAATAGTCCTCCAGGGGAGAGCGAGGATTCGGAGACACTGACTCATTATTGCGGTGCATGTCCCAGAAGAACGGGTGCGGTTCCTCAGGGACATACATGGCTGACCCCACGATAACATGCCGGCAGTCGTCAGTAAACAAGCTGCACTCGCGATTCAGCTGCTCGCCGCCGTTTCCTGACACGTTCACAATATGACGAAGCCGGAAAAACTCGGTGAAAATGGTGCTCCGCACTTGGGCGGACTCGGCTCCCGATCCCAAGTGATCCCCACTGAATCCCCTCAACAGGTGGGCAGCGGCGCAGGGACCGCGGTACCAGTAAATCTCGATTGAGGTCTGGTCCGACGAAAAAGCCACGAGGTATTTGCCATCGGGCGAAAATTTTCGCAGGAAGCACGGCGGTTTTTCTACATTAACGACCGTGAAGTTCGGGCAGGCGTTTTGGTGAAGACGCCGGGAGACGTGCAACGGCGACACATTCTGCTTGGCCGCGTATATTTCTCGATGCTGCAGTCTCAGGACAATGTTCTGTATCGGAATCCTGGGAATCCTCGGTAAATCCTTGTCGTCACTAAGTTTACAGGCACTGCAGTCCAGTGACATCTGGGCAGCCGCATTGATAGGAAATGCCGGCCGCCCGCACCCGCAACTCTGCCCTTCCTGAGAGGTCCTATGCCGAACAACGAGCTTCTCATGGTTAGACATGTTGATCGCCTCTATCACTGCTTCCACGCGGACACATGTGTAGCATTCCTCAAATGTCCTGCGTGTAGCACATGGCTCTGTTTACGCAATGTTTACATGGTTTTTGCGACCCCCGACATCCAGGGCACGGGGCAAGGTCTTTATGCAGTGTCCACAAATTTAGAATTATGGCGAGGGATTTTTGCGGCAGAGTCTCCGCTATAGATGTGCTCAATCGTACGCACGTAAACACACTCACATGTACAGAGATTCAAAGAACATGAAACGCATTGATGAGCACACGCAAACCAAGCACCATGAAAAAAACCATGAAAAAAAAACATGACGTTATTGGATTGGATCGGCATGGAAGTCAATTCAAAAAGCAAAAATAAATGCATATTAGAGCTACAAAACGCTGCACGCTGCAGCGGTTTTGCAGTCAGCCCCAAGTTTAGGCGTGCCCCTCTTGTTAATGTCCCAAAAATCAAATTTATAACGTTGTGGTCTTGTTGTGGTTGCATACGTGCGTTTTTATCCGCTTTGTGTCGTTTCCGCCATTCGTTTCCGGTGCTGCAGTTTTGGTTTTGTTGCTCGGCTGATTCGTTGTGATTGTGAAGCTTGCTGTTTGGGCGCTCTGGGTCCTCCGGTGCCTCTTTTGCTTATAAGGTGCTTGTGACTACTTTCGCATATCGCATCTGTACCAGATGCCTGGCGATACCTCGGGCGTCGCGCGATAGCGCTGAAATCATGGCCTGATCGTCCGGACCGGAGTGTGTGTTTGCGTTGTTGATATGGTGCCGCAGTGCGCACGGACTACAGGCGCTGCCGTTTACCCAGTGATGTAGACTTGTGATTCGCACCTGCAGCCATGGCATCGCAGAACAATCCTGAAAGCAAAAACTGGGCGAACCCTGCCAACGGCGGCACCACCAACAACAACAACGTCAGCCAGTCTGCATTGGTTCTTCCGTGGGGCGCTCGCAAGGAGCGACAGCCATTTCCCCCGGGAATACACTTCGACACTGATGTCAAACCAGGCGAATTCGTATTGCGCGTGCTCTTCGCAGAGTTTACGCTGCAAGCGGAGAAAAAGATTCGCACGGTGCTCGCTGAGCCACTGGAACGACCAGTTTCCAAGTCGTTGCAACGGGGCGAGGATGCTGTGTTCGATCAGCTGCTGTCAGCGTTCGGTTCAGTGGCCGAGCACTGCCTGCCGTCGCTGCTGCGCACCCTGTTTGCATGGTATGACCGGCAAACAGTCGAGACCGCCGACATGCAGAGGCCGCGCGCGGACTCGCGGGCCAAGAGCGAGTCTGAACCCCGCAGCGACCGCGATTACTTGCACGAGCGTAGGGATCTTGCGATCGAGTTCATCTTTTGCCTCGTGCTCATCGAAGTGCTCAAGCAGCTGCCGCTGCACCCAGGTCACGAGGATCTGGTCAGTCACATCGAATCACTGGCCTTCAAGCACTTTCGCTACCGCGAAAGCTCCCAGACAGGTCCCAACGCCCAGAATTTCAACATTGTAGCAGACTTGTACGCCGAGGTAGTGGCTGTGCTGGCGCAGTCGCGATTCCAGTCGGTGCGCAAGCGATTCATGGCTGAGCTGAAGGAGCTACGGGCTAAGGAGCCGAGCCCCCACACAACACAAAGCATCATTAGCTTACTGATGGGCATGAAATTCTTCCGTGTTAAGATGGCACCCATAGAGGAGTTCGAAGCTTCATTCCAGTTCATGCAAGAATGTGCTAGTTACTTTCTTGAGGCCAAAGACAAGGATGTCAAACATGCTCTTGCTGGTCTCTTCGTTGAGATCCTTGTACCCGTTGCAGCAACTGTCAAGACGGAAGTGAACGTACCATGTTTGAAAAATTTTGTCGAAATGCTGTACTCGCAAACCCTTGACTTATGCACCAAGAAAAAGCACAGCCTGGCACTGTTTCCACTGGTGACTTGTTTGCTTTGTGTGAGCCAAAAACTCTTTTTCCTTCAGAATTGGCACTGTTTTCTTGCAATGTGTCTTTCTCACTTGAAGCACCGCGATCCGAAAATGTGTCGTGTGGCATTAGAGTCGCTGTACCGCCTGCTTTGGGTGTACATGATTCGTGTAAAATGTGAGAGCAACACAGCTACACAGACTAGGCTTCAGAGCATCGTTAACTCACTTTTCCCCAAGGGGTCCAAAGCAGTTGTGCCACGGGACACGCCACTGAACATTTTTGTTAAGATCATTCAGTTTATAGCACAGGAGCGCCTTGACTTTGCCATGAAGGAAATTGTCTTTGATCTGCTCTCTGTTGGCAGACCTATAAAGATCATCCTTACCCCAGAGAGAATGAGCATTGGTTTGCGCGCTTTCCTTGTCGTTGCTGACAGCTTGCAACAAAAAGAGGGTTGTCCACCAATGCCTCGAACTGTTGGTGTTCTTCCATCAGGAAACACCCTCAGAGTCAAAAAGACCTTCATTAACAAAGTGCTCACAGAGGACACTGCCAAAAGTATTGGCATGTCGCAGTACTACTACTATGTTCGAAAAGCTTTTGATGACATCCTCAAAGCACTTGATGTCCAGTTTGGTCGACCTCTAATGATGACTACAATGCAAAATGCCAACAAGGAACCAGATGACATGATAACAGGAGAGCGAAAGCCCAAGATTGACCTTTTTCGAACCTGCGTTGCTGCAGTGCCCCGTCTAATACCTGATGGAATGCGAAGGCAGGAGCTAGTGGAGATGCTGTCAAGGTTGACCGTTCACATGGATGAGGAACTGCGTGGCTTGGCATTTCAGGCACTGCAGAACATGGTGCTGGACTTCCCAGAATGGAGAGAGGATGTCATCCAAGGTTTCATTCAGTTTATCCTTCAAGAAGTAAATGACACATTTCCACAACTGCTGGACAATGCCTTGCGAGTGCTGCTGCAGTTCTTGACCACATGGAAGAATGCTTTGAATGGGTGCGCCGTAAAGAAGGAGGTGTCAGAGATACGTATCGAACAGATGACAAGTGCCTTGCATCTTGTTGAGGGTGTGGCTTTGGTAATGCTCTGCAACTGTAGGTTGTCTACACGGCGTCTGGCAGCTCACATCCTCAAGGAGACCAAGGTTGTAATGAAGCTGCAGCTTCCACCACGTCCAGAAGAGCCCGTCGTGGATGTCATTGACCGAGCCTGCCCAGTTGCCATTGAAAAATGTCTGGCCTACCTCCCCGCTTCAGAGAAATCAGCAGTGCTGTCTGCACCAGTTGTGGATCTACAGTGGCTTGCCGAGAGATCCAGCTCAGCCTGGACTACGGGCAGTCCTGAAGGCAGTACAGAAGGCTCCAACAGAAGTCCCTTGGATGTTCTTGATTTGTCTTGCATGGATGCTTGGTGTGCCTGCCTCATGAGTTTCATCCACCAGGACTATGTTCTCAAGCACTGTCCTACAGCTGTGACACAGTCATGGCCAATTGTGACCTCACGGATCACTTGCCTCTTCACTCATATTGAACTGAATCCAGTAAATGACAACCGTGCTTCACTTCTTCGTACCACAACTGTCAAAAAGGCACCCACAGAAAGGGATGTATATCTCAGCCTATGGAGAAACTACCTGCTTTATGCCTGCCGTGTTGCACCTTCCAATAGCAACATCACTGTGCGCTATCTTTCACCTGACCTGAGTTTCAGTTCTTCTCCAGAGAACATGTCATCTGACAGGGCTGAACATAGGTTTACAGGTATTAGCAACAGTGGAATAAGCGCTTCAACACTGTTCAAGCAAATTGTGCCACTCTTAAGGAGTGAGCAGATGGATCTGAGGGGAGCTGTCGTTCTTGGGCTGTCACATGTCAACAGTCTTGCACTTAAAGACTTGATGGAAGAACTGGTTGGCTACATACGAGAAGCCATTGACAGAAAGCAGGAGAATGTACGTCGCAGAAGACGGCGGGACATACTTCGCCTCCAGCTTACGCGACTGATGGAATCAATCGCTGAGCATGGCACCTTTGGTGTAAGCTCCTGCATTCTCGATCGTGATGCTGGCACACTCAACACATCTTTTGTTGAGTACATTGATGGGGCACGGCTCTTTCTCGAAAGTGAGAATGACAAGGATGTGCCTGAGATTGTGCAGGAGATCAAGCTTCACTTCTGCAAGTTTGTCCACAAGCTCATCAAGAGCTTTTCCTTGGAGAACCACACTCACCTCCTTGGCCATGATCTGAGGCGCAACCTTTTCTATCTTTTTGCAACGTGGAGTGGAAATCTCGGCGTCCCCTTTGGCGTTGTGGAGAAACGGAATTCAGCTGACGAGAGCCTCACTGAATTGGAATCCTCGGCTCTCCAGGCAATGTCTTCTGTTCTTTGCTGTGGGCCATGCATGGATCCACCTGGCCTGAATGAAGAGAGTGTCATCTACCACTGGCTGGACAGCCTGCTTAGGTCCAAGGATGAAAAACTGTACCACCTGGCACAAGAGACAGTTGTCCTCTTGCTTGACTTCAATCAGGATGCAGGCATGCTATTGGACTGGCTTGTAGACCGCTGCTACACTGGGGAGCCTCAGCTGGCAGACGGCTGTTTCACAGCACTTGCAACGGTGTTTAGTGTACGCGAATATCCATGTGACCACTACATGTCCATCATCTGTGTTACACTTCTTAATGCTGGCTGCCCCAGGGCAACCATTCAGGAGATGGCACTGCAGCTGCTGCACATTCTTGACCACCGCTTCTTTCACTCCAAGTCAGCCCTCACCATAGAGGATGACCAGCTAGACAGCATACAACTGCGTCATCGTTCCATTTCTGGTGACGGTCTCATCATAGCTGGCTACCCTTGCTCCCAGGTATGTATTGTTCAAGAGAAGTTATTGCTTTCTCTGGTGTTTCACAAGTCCGTATACTTTAGTGCTCTTCTGTCTTATTCAGGTGTTACATTCAAGGGTTACCTTCTTCATCTCGAGGGTTACCTTCTTTTTTTACAGCCTTGTTTATCTCTCTTGTAAGGTTTCTATATGTTGCATTTGACAATTGCTGGAAGTAGCCACTGTGTGTCTTTGACAGTCATGAACTCTATAAACTTTTCAGGGTTTGGCTTGAAGCACGCTATCTCTTCAGGAAGTATTCAAACAGCTTGCGCTGGTGCAAAAATCTCTGGGAAGAGAACTATCGACAATACATAGTTCGCATGTGACGTCACGTCCGTCGTCTGCACTTTCCGTCCGCCATTGCTAGGCACCTCGTTTGGGTCACTTGCTTGTTCTCTGTACACTGTAATGCGCTTCTGACGGCCGTGTACGGCAGTCTAAGCGTGGCATTGCCGAAGGGCTAGTTTTTCTAGTTTTTCCCTGCGTACTAAAATGACGTTGCCGGCACAGTGCACGAATGCTACGAGACGACGACCACTAGCACTCGGCGCTGATGTGACTACAGATGTGAAGTTACAGCGGTGCCTGCTTCAACGCAGGTGGACATAATCAGTTACCTGGTTTGTCGACCGGCTTAGACTTGTATAACTAAGAAACGCCTATAAATCGCTCGGCGCACCAGCAACTGAGTGTTTCTGGAGGCAATTAACCGCTGCAGTGCTATTGCGACATGTGACTCCAGTCGAAGCCCGTCGTCGTACTCAGCGAGGTGAGGTAAAAACGTACAAAAATACATCATTTCACACCGGTAAGTGTGAATGACACCAAGATATCTCGTTTATATTTTGAGGTTCCGCTCAAGCACAGGCGATTTGTTACTTTAGCAGATGTAGCTCTTCATCTTTCCGTGATTGCATGTGCACATTAGATGTAAAAACGTTTCTAGTTGTCTTACATGTTAAATGAAGTTGCGTTTGCACATTAGTGCAGAAACCACTTTACGCAGCACTATAAAGTTTCACGAGGAAGTGACTGTCCAAACACGCTTTTCCCAAGCGCCCTTTCTTACCATCATCTTCGCGACAGCCACCGGCTCCGGTAGCGGCGCGAAAGTGCGGTACATAATAGGGATCCTACATGACCGCTCTTTGAGCCGGTCATGTAGGTCCCTTGGTGCATATCTAACACACGTTTAAGCTTCAGAAAAGCACTGCACCTGTCATGCAGGTCCACGCTCACACATTGGTACTATTCATGAGAACATGCGCACGGAGAAACAATGTGTGGCTCTCGGTCAAATAAGAATTCCTAGCGTTTTACGTGCCAAAAGCACGATGTGATTCGAGGCATGCCCTGCAGTGTAGGGTTCCGGAAAATTCAGCTGCTTGGAGTCCTTTGACATAGACTAATAACACACAGTGCACGGGTCTCTAGAATTTCGGCTCCACCTAACTGAGATACACCGCGGCCGGAGCTATGCGTTGAACCCGCGCCTTTCAGGCCAGCAGTCAATCAGCCAAATACTTCCGCACGCTGTCCAAGTGCTTAAAGGACATCGAGTCGTCAGTGTAGTACCTTTGCTTGTTCATCGGCGACCAAATATTGGGCATATGGGCATTATTGCGAACGAAACAAGGAACACAGAGAGGCGTGTAGACGGCCGTCCGTATGTCAACCGGACCGGCTTGTACCTAGCAATGGCGGACGGAGCCACTGAAGCCGCCGGAAGTGACGCGTGTGCAAACTATGTATATTGACCACTCCTGTGTTGTAATGACAACACGTGTTTGAAAGCACAGCTGATGTAACCAGTTGTACTTGCAGTACTAGACTCTCATTAATTCAAACTTGGAGGGGACACCAGAATTTTGTTTGAATTATCTATGGTTTGAATTACCTGATGCAAGCAGAAGCACAGCTGAGTTCAACATACCAGGAAAAGAAGAGATGGCCAATGGTCACTTGCATTGTTGTCACGTCAACTTTCTCTTCTTTTTTCTGCAAGTAGTTTTGAATGCTTTGACAAGTTCTGGCTGGTTGTTTGCTTTATTTCTGACTATTAAATAATATCTGAGCACAAATTTTCACCTAGAAAAAGCCAAAGCAGCCGATATTTTTGGTAAGGATAAGCAAAATGTATGAATTAAGAGAAATTTATGAATGGGGCAGTTTGAATTAACCAGCTTTTAAATTACATTAAAATTATAGCAGGTTAACCAAAAATTTGAAATTTGCTTGAATTAATTCGAAGTTTGCAAGAGCTTGAATTATTGAGACTGTACAGTATGTCTGCAGTAGCAGTGGGTAGCTCCAGAGTAAATCGACTCTTCTGAGCCACTCTTTAAAAAAAAGAGTTAGTGAGTCGCTATTCTGTAAAGGTGGGCAGCGATTCTTTTGCGGAGGAAGGGAGGTGACCAGCCAAGCAGTACTGGTTCGTTAAAATTGAAACTTGGTCTTTCAGAAATGGAAGTTACTAAATGGTCACCAGACACTGTTAAAATACTTATGGTTTGTTACTACACTAATGCATTTGTCTGCTTTGTCAATGTAATATGATGGGGCAGTGATTTAAGTGAATCAGTGAGGCGTTCAACTGAATCAATTAATCTCTGTAAAAGGAGCTGCTCACTAAAAGGAGCTGTTTTTCCCTTCTCTAGTCTAGACTAGCCTTGAAGCTTTAAATAGCGTCATAGCACATGTATAGATTACACATGCATCGACAGCTCTGGCTGCATCGACTGCTTTTTAAATGATTGAATGCGTTACTGTCATGTGTATCATAATTTGCAAGTTGAAAATGAAAGCGGTTGCACCTTACAGGGGGTCATCGATCTTGTCCTTGCTGAACTTAGTATTGGGGCGTCAGCTAACTGAGGTGCCGTGTGGCTTTGCAGGAAGAGCTGTGCCGTCAGATGGCCCAGGTACATCCTGAGCTGACCATGCGGCTCTTCTCGGAGGTGACAGGACGGTTCCAGACAGCACGGCCAGAAGTGCGCCAGAATTTGCTTCGATGCCTGCTCCCCTGGCTGGGAAACATGCACCTTGTCGATCCACACCTTACCCTTGGCCACCCTCAGGAGCACGAGTAAGCTTGTTCTTTAGAGTGGCTTGTGATGTGATGATCTTTCGTTGTCTGCATGGTCATTTGCTGTTCATTCAATCTTATTAGAGTGGACTTGTTTCTCTGGATAGAACAAGCTTGTATTACTACCTTGTCATACATATGTCGTTGCATCTTAACAAGGCAGAATTGATAAGAATCATGTGAAGAGTAAATACAGTAAAACCTCGTTATAACGAACTATCGGATATAACGAAGCAATCGCACTTCCCCTTGAAATACCTATACATGAAATTGATATTGGTCATAACGAACTAATGGTTATAACGAAGTAATTACCACTCTCCCATCAACTTCGTTATAATGAGGTTTTACTGTAAGACCATACCTTTGAAGTTTCTGTCACATTGCTTTTTGTTTGCCGAGTTTACCTGAGTTCGCCATGAATTAGTTGCCCTAGGGTTAAGAGCCCTCCATCGCTTTAATTCACTGCTGAACAACGCAGTGCATTCAGCATTGAGGTGATTGAGCTTTGTGGGAAAGCAGGCTTTTTGTTGCAAGAGTGCGCATGTTTTTTTACAATCAAGCACACAACTCAGAACAGCAAAAAGAAATAACAACAATGTAGATACTTTCAGTCAGGTCAAACAGGTTACGTATGAGTTACGTATGAGGTTTGGGTTCGGTAGTATGGCCCACTACCATGGTGCTGTCTGCATGGAACTGAAATTCAAGTACAACAGTTTCGGCCCAGTCTTGTATTGAGATGAAAACTGCATAATTGAATTAGTGCTTAACAGTGTAATATTGAAATGGCAAAGGGCTGATTGCGTTCCATACGTTTCTGCAGGACCTTGGCACCAGGTGAACGTCGAGAAGGATGGGGATCAGCTGAAGCCACAGAAATGGTGCTGAACAACTTGTTCTATCTGACAGCAAAGTTTGGGGACCAGCACCCCAAGGTGAGTTGTTTGCGTGGCTTGTTTATGTGCAGCTAAATTTCAGTTAAAGAAGGAAAAGGAAGTAGCGATTGCTTGCCGTTTTCTTCTGAGGATGAGTTAACTCTTGCAGCTGAGTGCTACTTCCTTGTCTAATAGGCTACTGACACCAATGCATAAAGGCATCTGTCATTGAGCACTTGGAGTAGCTAGCTTCCTCAATAACCTCCTGGTATTCAGTAATGATACCTAATTTTAGGTATCTTATGCACTTACATTCTTGATTTAGGCTAAGAAACCAATAATTTTTGTAGACAGTCTGACTATGTTGACACTGCCTTAAAATATTGTACAGCTCTGCATCGTTACACTTTGCTCTTTGAACAGATAAAGCATACTTCATCCACCCCTTGATGTATTGTGCCTGTTTCATTATTAGTCATTGTGAATGTATTCATGTGCCCACTGGACATATATTTTTTGAAGGATATTATATATACAGCTTAGCGTAAATGACCTTTTACTCTCCTTACGGTTTTTTCTTTACAAGGTGAACTCCATGCAACCTTTAGATTTCTCTGTTTTTTCTGTGAAGTGATGGGGAAAGAGAAAATTGCCACCCAATTTTAGCACAAAGCTAAAACAAAATCAGTCTGGAGAACCCAGATGAAACAACTTCTTAGCTGACAAAAAGTTTGTCCCAGTCCAAGGTGTGAACCGAGGCCCATTGCTTTTTCTACGCAGTCGCACTGCCAGTTAGGCTAATCAGGAAGCCAGCAACTGCCAGTGCGAGGGGGAACTAATCAACAACTGGTTTACTCAGTTTGTTAGGTCTCCTGGTTAATGCAAGGGTTAGAGCGGCCACACGGAAAGATGTTGGTCCTGGATTCAAATCCCGATCCAGGATGAATTTTTCGTGAACTAAGGAGCTTTTCCTTTTAAGTAATCATATCAACTTTGTAGCTTTGTGCTACGGACAAGTGGACGATGGAGAGGTTGTTAAAAACGATGAAAAACAGCTAATGTTATACACCTATCGAAACGATGACCCCAGTGACATTCCCAATTTTTAATCATTTTCAATAATCTCTTCATCACTTCAAGCCTCCATCTTCCCCTGAGCTTCTGTTCTTGTTTAGACAAATGGATGGCTATCCTCTCTTTCATAACACTTCCTACACATTGTGGGACTCTGTAGAAATTATTTGTCAAATAGCAAATATGTATGTACCTAATATAATATAGTCATGTTTGATTTTATCAATGAATTTTGCTTTTGGAACCCTCAGATTTATTTGAATTGTTAGCTTCTTGGAAAGTCCTGCCAAAAATCTGACAGATAGTTTCTGTGGCTGCACTTATTCTTTACAGGAAATGGAAGAACTCTGGGCCCTGCTGTGTTGCAGCGGGGCCTCCAATCTTCGAGTAGTGGTGCGATACCTGCTGATTGTGGCAGGACTGGCCCCGGGAGAGCTTCTCCCCTCAGCCAAGCGCGTGGCATTACACATGGGGCGTGCCTGCCCTGATCGGCTGCTGGATGCTCTTCTTGCCGAGATGCAGCTGGCCGAGACGCTGGGCTTCTCGGTTGAGCGAACTGAGACGCCACCATTCTTTCGGCTCACCAGTGCCCGCAAGGGTAGCAGCAGCCACTCAGATGACGGCAACCAGGTACGCATGTAAACAAGCAACCAGGCGTGCTGCAACAGAGGAAGCATTGCAGTACAGATCTTATGCAAAGGCAAATAGAGCACACATGCACTTGCTCTCTGGTTCATCTACACTGTCACTATGCACTGGAGTACTTAAAATGAAAACCTTAAAACTTCTAACTGTATAGTTTGGCACAAGAATGAGTCATTGTTAAATCTTTTGCTACCTGCCCTGGTAGCTTAGCAGTGGAGGTGCTGCATTGCTAAGCTGGTAGACATGCGTTCAATTTTTAACCATGCTGACATTTGAGGGGGGTTGAGATGTAAAAGCACCTGTGTGCACAGTTAGGTGTGTGTGAAAACCCCAGGCGGTCAGGCTTAACCTACAGTGTGCCCCAGTATGGTGTGCCTCATACAATGTGATTTGGTACATAAAATTAGAGCTGTGCAAGTAGCCAAATTTTGAGTGCAAAGCAAATTCAAATATTTATGTTCAAGTGTAAATTGAATCGAATATCTTTCAAATATTCTTTTAATACCGTGTCAAAATATGGATGTGCTGCTAAACATGGGCAAGAAGATTTGTTGCATGGCTCTTGTACTCCCAGTGTTATTCCAAAGTCCTTAAGAACAGTCCAACAGAGAACTGTACAACAGAAAGCTGAGCTAAATTCTCCGCATTACATGATTGTTACTTTTCGGCGGTGCACAAGTGTTAGCTCTGCTGCCATGGAGGAGTTACTTTCACCATAGTACATGGGTGTTATGTGGAGAAGCATGCTACATAGGGGAGTGGGCCACTTGTCATGAGACATAGCTAATCTTTTTCCCTTAATTACCAACTTTGAATACAGTTAAACCTGCTTATGACGAACCTCCATATAATGAACACCTGGATATAATGAGGTTTTTATATTCCCTGCCATTACTCCATAGAAGTACATGTATTTGAGACCTCTATGTAACGAAGTGGCAGCAGCAGACCCCCTCGAAATAACGAATTTTCTCCGCCGACAACCTAGATATTTTGCCCCAAATTTTGTCACTTTTGTGCGAGCAGCAACCGGAAGTACCTTCTCCGTCACGCTGGAATGCGAAGCGGTGGCGTTGCACTTGGCGCTCTCGAAGGCATAGTGACTGCAAGACAAGAGCGAGCACACGTGTGCGTGTGTGCGAGCATGCACGAGGCGAGCCTGCATCCCTCGACCCGGCGATCTTGCCACCGCAAGCGTATCCTTTCCCTCTCACTTCTAACCTGATCCCGCCACTTGCTGCAGCTGGCCTAGCCCGCCAAGCTGGCGCCCTCCTTTTCCACTTGATGTTGCCGAGCTGTGCCAGCCTAAGAGAGAAAGAGAAAAAAAAAAAACGAGCTTTTGTTTGTTTTTTTGTTTTTTCAACGTGCTGGCAGCACCACTCTGGTTACTGCGCAAGTCTCTGTGCTTCACTTTACTAACCTGACGCTAGGTGACAGTGCTTGTTAAGCCTAGCTCGCGGGGTCACACGCCTCACGCTTCACGGGAAGCTTGTCCTTGACAACACAGGGATTGGGTGCACAGGAAATTGCTCTCACGGGGTGATTCAAGGGTGGTGCCCATGAAACAGTGGTAAAGTGGACACAGGTGCACGTGCGGAGCATTTGCAGCTGACAAACGGCTGTAACAGCTTTCTCCATCGCCTTGGAAATCCTATCCTCAGAGGGAGCGCACGTGATGCACTGCTGCCGCGGCCTTTTCCTTTTTTTCTTCCCTGTGCTCATTGTCCATTCGTTCTGCGCTCCTTCCTTCTCGACGCCAATTCCTGCACTCTTTTCGGGTGGCGCACTTCCTTAGTGAAGACGGCTCGCTACCTCAATTTCCCGCGGGACCGGTTATGATCCCCCGGCACCGCATTATAACCGGTCCTTCACCCCGGTAATGGGGGGGGAGTGCTGCTTAATAAGCAGTATGCTTATACATTAACTTCTGTGGGAGGGTAAACGGTGGTCATAAAAAAGTGCATTATAGCCGGTCCTTCACAATAAGCAGTTACGTTACAAGTGGTCTCAGCTCTAAGTGTTTTCTCACCCAAAATAAATGTTTTAGGTGATCTCTGCTGTCTGTTACCTTTTTGCTAACTTAAGCATTCCTTTTTTGAATTTTCGTGCTGAACCTGCATATAATGAAATCATCTTTATAATGAACATTTTCAGGAATTTATTACTTTCGTTATATTTCAAATAGCAAACACTGTTAGAAAATTATTTGGAATTTCAAATATTTGCACACCCCTGCATAAAACACAGAATTTAATATTTCCTTCCTTTTTCTGCTTTCTTCACCTGCAGGACATTTAAAGACATGCAGGCATTTAAATATTTGTCGCCTTGTGTGCAAGCGAAAATTCTAGTTTTTGTACGATGTTATTCTGTATATATAGTACTACTGCTAACCTTTTCAGTAGTGTGACAACAGAGCTTGTTGTACTGTCATTATTTCTGAACCTGATACTAGCCACCAGAAGTGGATCCAGCCTTATTTGATAATCCTTATGCAAGCTTTTGGATATTTGATGAACTTGATTTGTATCTTCAACAGGAGAAAATTAAGCCTCATAACGAAGTTTATACATTTACTTTAAGACTTTAAGCAATTATCACACCACTAGTGCCAGTTGTACATGTTGTCATTGCACTTCCTTTAGTCATGGGTGTGTTTCAGTGAGGATTGTTGTGTTGTTTTAAAGCCCACGGTACCATCAGCAGCAGCATTAACACAATTGTGGCACCACATTTTGCAGCCTGTCTATGTGTTTCGTTCCCGTGTAGAATGGAGTATTCTGACCAAGTCTTTTTAAAGCCTATTCAAGTGTCTTATAGATGTCTAGCGAAAATAGGAGTTGCTCCTCCAAGGAGACCAGCAAACTGTCTTGCTGTGCTCTGTGTAATGCATAAAGGTAGTTGCTGCAAGTTTTCTTGATGACCATCAAATAAAAACATAATGGGAACACCTTGTCAAATATGAAGTGATGAGGCATTAATGGCCCTGCTTTTTCTGCTGAGGTCATCCATGCTTGTGAGTGCACTTAACCGCATGCAGTAGCGAGACATATGTGCTACAGTTTCGGTAAAAAAAGGAGTTTGTGAGGTATAGTGGAACCCCCATATAACAATATTCAAGTGCCAGGAAATTACATTGTTATAAGGATAATTGTTATAACAGGGTTGCATGATAAAGTCAGGGGACCCCGGAGCTGCTTGTGTGTGCCTCAGTGGTGTTGGAGGAATGGCTAAAAGCCCCTTCCCAGACTCTGTATGCTTCACAGCCTGAGTATGAGCACAATAATGGCCAAAGATAACACCCTGAACCAACGGCCTCGACTTGATAGAGAGGTGTCAAGTGAAACAGCCTTTGTGAATATGGCCCCAGTCGGCACTAAACCACCCACTCCAACCCCCTCCATTTTTCCCTGCAGCAGAGATGTTTTAACTCCCACTTGTTATTTCACTGACCAGAGGGGATAGCAGTGAGGCTCTTTTTTTTTTTTTTTAGCTAATTGGGCTTCCTCAAGGCCAGCTTTGGAATAACTGTCCTTTGTTATTTTCCTTTCAGGGCGGGGCTCACGTTTGGCAGGGTGGCACAATGGAAGGACAGAAACATTAAGGAAAAGCTGTTTTCTGTTGTATGGCAGTGGGGCAGCCTTCTGTAGGCGGGAACAGGAGGCATGCAGTGGCCATAGTTGGCTTTATTTTCAAAGATTTCACATTCCATTAACCCTTTGCACAACGCAGGGTGCACCAAGCCACCAGGCTTCCTTGCTATAAGCAATAATTAGGCATGGGGCTATTGTTTTAAGAAGGTTAGTTCACTGTAGACACAAAAGTTCACAAAAGTTAATGGTGCAGCCGATATAACCGATATATTGTTACAACCTGTATTGTTATAAGTGGGTCCAACTGGAGTACCAGGACGCTTGCGTCGTACTTCCAAGTTTTCCCTTGCTTTACGTGCCAATGTTGAGGCTGCACTTTCATTCTTCTGTTTTGGGGGTAGGCTCCAGATGTTGCCCAGGAACGTGGCACACTGCACACCAAGAGACGCAGCACGGAGGACGGGTCAAACGAGTGTCGAGGTGGTTCTCTGAGGAGCAACTCTAGCGACCGGTCGCGACAAGACCGCTCGATGCTGCTGTCTACTGACGAGCCCAGGGTAACTAAGCTTTTTAAGGAAGAACTTTCCTAAATATGCCTTGTGACTTTTTAATGAGCAAACAGACAACGAAGCCAAGGAAAGCACTTATGCTCTGTTTGCTCATTAAGTTGTTTCTAGCAAATAGAGAACGAGCCCTTGACCCCTTCCCTTTCCTTGTGACTTTTAGTAACTTCATTGAACACTGTGGCGTTTCTTGTGCTCGAAGGAACAGTGGCACAGCACATATGTACTGTAGTGCAAAATTACAAAAGAGCCTTTATTGCATGTTACATACAGTAAGCCAGCTGTCAAGGTAGTACATTAAGGAGTGAACGAATATGATGGACTTGCCAAGCCAGGATATCAAGAAAGTAATGTTCACTCCTGCAAGAAATTTACGTTTATGTCATTTCCGGGTGAAACATCACGAGTGGAGGCACCTCCGAGCTGTTTGGAAAATGGCCGTGATAAAGTTCCCGAAACTTCACGAAGTAGTGCTACGCTTTGAAGAAAGTCACTTCCGCAAAGGGGTCTCTTCTTTCTCTCTCCTCTGGCCTTTCTTGGGATGACATCACATCACTTTTGGCCTAGTGGCATCACATGTAACAGTACGCAGGCTTCCTTTGTTTACATTTGCACTTTATTGTCACTTATGCTCCATAGCCATTTGTAAACTGGTGGGGAGCACTTGCGTGGCTGCTCCTCTGTGCTCATTGTGTTATGAGAGTACCGTACTTACTCATGTAATGAATATGCTTTTTCCCGATATACGGAAGCAAAGTTGGGGGGTGCTTTTATTATGTGGGGTAAATTTTACAAAAATTTTTTCAGGGTGAGCAAAATATTTGAATGCGCAGAAATGTCGACATCACAACCCACAGTAATACTTGGAGCCATGTGTGCGATGAAATTTTATTTATAGGACAGTAAAAAAAGAAAGCTATGTGGTGTCGGTACCATGCAACTTGGCACCCACGGTGACAGCCTTTATGGTGGCTGCATTTTGTCCCATTGCGATGGCCCTTTGCTTTCATGTAACACATGGCTCGCCTCCAAGGCCAGCTTCAGCCGCTTGTGGCCAACCAAAGTCACTACGTACGTCGCCGATGCAATCTCAAGACACCTAGCCGCATCAACGTTCGGTAGCATTCACGAGTGGCCATAACAGAATAAATCTTTCCCTTCGCCACATGCAAAACAGCTCATCATTGCATTTCACCCGCATGTCTGTGCTGGACCTCTCAGTCCTGCACCTTAAGCATGATGCCTAAGATTGCATCGTGGCAATCTGGAAGACCACGCCCCAACTGTGCTTAGGCTTAGCTGTGCCAGCCTGTGTAGCATGCATGGCAGCAAGCTGCAGCAAGCCTGAGGGAGCTGCGATAGCGTGGAAGAACGCAGCACTGCGAGTAAATGATGTTACCGCCGCTTTCACACGGCTACATCTGGCAACATGCGACAATTTTATCGGTGTGTGGGAGTTACGAATTAGCGTGCCGAACGGCACCCAGACACTGCGGATTGATTGAAGTGGAAAAGCCACAGCGCGGCAACTCACAGGACCGCAGGGGCTCAAAGTCGGGGGTGTGTTTATTACACTGGAAAAAAAAAATCTGGACTTTGGCTACTAATGTGATGGGGGGTGCATTTATTATGCGAGTGCGTTCATTACACGAGTAAATACAGTATTTTATTACCAGTGCACCATTGCTCTTGACTCAACCTTGTTAGCACTAACAATTAGGGCATAGTTGTGGCAGATTGCCAATGCAGTCTCTATAGAGATTGGTGTATTCACTGACTTTTAAGCCATAGTGGCTTGCCCTATTGCTTCTGATAAATGCCTGACGTAATAATGTTTTATCACATAAAGATTAACTGCTCCCTTCAACTTGCAGGCTGGCCATTGCCAATCTTTTATTTTATTTATATGTATATTTATTTATGCAAACATACTTCGGGCCTACACCTTAGGTCAGCAATAGTTGCTGCCAAAGGCCTTCTGCCTCTTGGGCTTGTTCGGGGGCTGATTTATTAATGGTTCCAACTTCAGTGCTATTGTGGTGATGCTTCTGTGGATAGGCATTGGAAAAGAATTAAGGTGAGAGTCCAGCCGCTGTTGAATATGCCAGTACAACATATTGTCAGCAACGTTATCACGACAAACATCCGCTGCCTGCTCAGCAGCACGTGTGGCATACAAATAGCACTAGCTTACTGCATGTTTTAAATTTCTTGCTGCATCCTTTTACAAAACCACACCACTTTGTATAAATAAAAGCAGCTCGTTGTTGCTGAGTTGGCATAGCAATATAATTGGCGCAATTGTGCATGATAAGTACCAGTTCAAGGGCCTAGAAATGCCACTGCGCTGAACATGGCAAACACATACATACAGTCCATCAAATGTAGCGTAGTTGTATGTGCACTGCACGCTTTTAACTGGCGACAGCTCAAACGCACCATTCATCATGGTAGTGTTGCCGCATGAATACTTGCACTGCCTATTGTGCACCTGTGCATCCACTGTTCATTAGAAGAAGCCAGATTATAGAAGACACAAGAGACATTCTGGAAAAACCACTTTAGTAAGCATGTGACTGTCATTCATCCTGAAAACATTGGAGTTGTCGAGATGACGAGATACTGCGATGCAGATTGTCTCACAGCTAGTGGTGTTTACTAGCTTGTGCTGTTTACTAGCTGTTGGCTAGTAAACAGCACTAGCTTACTAGTGCTGTTTACTAGCCAACATTGATCGTTGCAGTACACCCTGCTAATAGCACAGGGCAAGGCTGTTGAAGATTAGGCACATGCACTTTTTAGTTGTTGCACATGGTGAAATGACACTGTGGGAGACCATGCAAACTGGAGTATAGGCGGGGCTCTACACATTGCATGCTTCAAACTAAGATTGCCTCCTCCCTCTCTCTACAATGTGGTGAAATTGATGACTATTTGCAGCATTTATGCATAAAAAAAGAGTCTTTATCTTTTATGTCTTGTTCCTCTTGCACCAGGAGTCCCAGCCAGATGAGGAGCCAGAAGTGCTTGACAACTTTGCCTTACTCCGTCGGGCTGCTGAACCAGAAACAAAGCCAGAAACACCGCAGCCACACCCTTTGCCCATGCCGGAGTACGGTGGCTACTATGCACCGCTGTCCGAGTTCCTTCCTGAAAGCTCACTGCCTGTGGTAGGCTTTCACAGGTATGTAACTCCCTGCATACTTACTTCTACACCCAGGGTATATCATTGCAGTTTATCACAACTTGTTATAAACTGAAATTCTGTGTTGCATATTTTTTTTTCTAATTTAAACACTTTTTCTTTACCATGCTTGTATGCTACTGATAGGAGAGTTTAGGTGTGGTAAGCAGCAAATATTTCTTTAGGGTGGATGTCTAGCTTGTTGCATGTGTCGGGTTAGGCAGCATTGCGAACCATGCTACGTCAATTAAAGGCTTTCTCCTCACCCATCGTGACAGCTTTGTCGGTGTGGCATTTTTCTACTGGGAACAATGCCTTTTTATGTTTTGGATTCCTGGTCATGGCAAGTCCCTTTTTATAGGTGGATTGCAAAAACACTCAAGTTTCATGGTTTCAATGCATGTAAGGTAACCTCAGCACCACCTACTGTGGCATCCGCCCACGGCTTCTGTGTCGCTCTAGAATGTTGAACCCTATCAGTCAATACTACCTTGTCTTGGCAACTCTGTCAAGTGGTTGAGTGTCGTGCATATTTCCGATATCTAGAGTGCATTATTAGTGGAATGGACTTTTATAATTGGTGTAGATGGATGATATGCTGCACATCCATAACTGAAATAGTAAAATGCTAGCATTGATTAAAAGATTATAGCTCAGTCAAGAAGACAGAGGAGCACAGGAGAAGTTTAAGGAAGAAAGGATAGTGGCTGTCAAGATGTCAGCCACTATCCTGTCTTCCTCACTCCTCTCCTGTGCTCGTCTGCTGTCTTGGCTTAGTTATAATTTTTTCATCAATGCAATGCACCAACTAGCCCAATGAGTTTTACCAAAATGCTGCTCCAAACTTTTGTACATGCATGGCTGTTCCACAAGGTTCACAGAATAATTCACAAAGTTATTATAAAATCATCACAGTATTATTACAAAGTATATCAAGATATCTTAGGAGCCAGTGAAGTGCTGCAACAATCACTGGGATTGTACTTGTGTTCATGTAGTGCTGTTCTTTCTTCTTTTCATCTATACAGGTGTAACCTGGCAGTCATGTTACTCACAGATGTTGTGGTGAGTGGCGTGCCTCTGGATTGGGGTCCTCACCTGCCAATGCTACTTCATGTGCTCTTCCTCGGCCTCGATCATGCTCGTCCACTTGTGCATGAACACTGCTCTCGCCTCTTGCTCAATCTGCTTGTTGTCGTGACACAGCACAGGGATCACCTGGGAATTGCACGCATCCTTCTTGACAATCGCGTTCGCCAACAGGGTTATGGAATACATTCGCAGCCACGCATGCCATCCACCATCAACTTTACGGAGCCTGCATCAATGATTGATGCTGCATCATCTGCTAATCCTGCTCGAGCAGCTGCAACCGCATCGGTGCAAGACCAGTCGTCGACCAACCAGTGCAACACGTTTACTTCATCGTCGACGGCTACAACTATGACAACAACTGTCACAACCACGGGATTCCAAACCAATACTCAGTCTGGCATCAACCAGCCAAACTCCGAGTCTACAGTACGAATCAAACTGGGTGGCACAGACTTGGAACAAGATTTCTGTTGCACACGGCCTATTGAAGCAACAATCAAGGCCCTCATTGACTTTCTTGCTTCCAAGAAAGATTCAGCCTTGTGGGCTTATGAGGACATCACCGCAAAAGTGTGGTCCTGTGAAAAGTGCAGAGCAGCTAAGTACTTTTGTTCATCACGTGGTGACTGTCTTTGCGGACTCACTTCCGCAGGCTCATATTGAGCAACGGTGGGCACAAGTCGCCCTCAGTTAGCACTGTCATGTTCGTCACGTCACTATGCAGGCCGTTCACTGCAGATCTTTCGTGCATTGCGTGTTCCAATTACAACAGCGCATGCTGGTCGACATCTTGTCACGCCTTGTTGAAACTGTCGCTGAGCAGGGAGAAGACATGCAAGGCTACGTGACAGAGCTAATGCTTACGCTCGAAGAAGGTGTTGACTCTCTGGATACAAACCTGAGGATTGATGACTTGATGAGAGAGATCTTTCAGTCAGCACCAAACATTGCTGGAAAGGATAATCGAAGGAGTGCTCCACCGCCCTTGGACTCGCCAGTGGGAACCCCGTTTGTGTCTCACATGCGCAGCACTTCGTACTCAGTCTCCTATTCTGGCAAGAAGTTGCCTGAAAGTCCGACGTCTGATTGCCGTGAGTCCAGGTCAAGGGCGTACACTGACGATGAGGCGAGGTTGCGGGGCAACAGTCTAGGACGTTCTCGCAGTGCTCTTTCACTGAAGATGGCTGATGAACAGTATACCCAAGAAGACAAGATGACCTTGTTGGCACAGTTCTTTTGGATTGCTGTGTCCCTACTTGATTCTGACTATGAGCATGAGTTCTTACTTGCTCTTCGATTGCTTGAGAAGGTGCTCAGTAAACAACCGCTGGAGAATGCAGACTTCCTAGAAAAAGTAGACAAGATACAGCACCAGATGAAGTGGCCTGGCTTTCCCGGGCTGCACGCTTTGCTGCTAAAGGGTTGCACCAGCCCAGCTGCATTTGACCAGACTATCAACATCCTTTGCCAGCTGACCCATCACCTAGATGTGCCGGTTGTTGACCCTACAGAATCACTGGCTTTTCCATTCCACGTAATGGCACTGCTGCCATACCTGCTCTTCAACTTTGATGACCCTGCTCCGCTGTGCGTTCGTGCAGCAAAGTCAATTGCTCAGGTGTGCATGGAGCGATCACAAAAGCTGGAGAACCTTGCCACAGTTATGACTCTTTATAGTCAGCACTCATTTAGCAAAGAGAACCTGCAGTGGACCAAGTGTGTCGTCAAATACCTCTATGATGCCTACTCGCATGTATTCATCGGTATTGTCTCTTTCCTTGTTGAGACAGTAGAAAAAGGACCTCCCTCTCTGATGCAGCATATGCTGAATGTCCTCTACTGTATCCTCCTCTACATGGACATCCAAAGCGCAGCGCAGACAATCAATGCTGACCTGTTGCGAGCCATTGCTCGCCACGTGGAGGGTGCTCACTGGAAGGATGTGTTGAAGATCTTGAAGCACGTTGTGGCTCGGTCGTCTAGCTTGGCTGCACCACCTTCATCAGTTCCTGCATCCCTCTCGGGTGTAACCACAGCGGATTGCATTAGTATTGCCTCCAGCACTTCATTTGCAGAGTCAGAGTTTTCTGCTAAACGAGAGCTGCCCGGTCGCACCATCGAATTTACGTTTGACCTCTCGATTACTCCTGTCGTGGGCCTAAACCCAGACACCAAAGAGGAGACAAACGAGACCAAAGAAGAAAAAAGCTCCCCAAGGCGGAGCTTGTCGCACAACCATTCCTTCAGTGAGAATGGTTCCCTTGGGGGCTGGAGGCGCCCGTGGCTGTCACAGGGACGAACTCGCGAGCATCTCATCAGCCTCTTGACAGCATGTGGCCAACGTGTCGGGCTTCCTAAGAGTCCTTCTGTCATTTTCAGCCAGACCAGTGACGTTGCTGAGCGTCAGTCCTCTATGTGCAGCAGCACTGAAGAGGTGTCCGCCACCAACAACGATGTCTCTGCCGACAGCAAGCTGGACGATGGCACGCACAGTGACCAGCAGTTTGGTATTTTCAAAGACTTTGATTTCCTCGAGTATGAGCTGGAAAGTCAGGAAGGTGAAAGCATGGACAACTTCAACTGGGGAGTACGGCGCCGGTCGCCCCCCAATTTCGAGGTGCAGTGCACGGGTGTGGTTCAGCCCTCTGGATCCGACTCTAGTATCACTGTGCGCTACAATGTTGCCACACCACGACGAGAAGAATCATCGGACGATGATGCTGGCAGTGTTTCACCCCTTTACGATCATTCAGAGCTGCCAAGTTGTACTAGCAGCCTCGTATTCCCTGCAATTTCACTGCCTCTGAAAGGCAGCTTTCGCAGGCCCGGAAGTCCTGTGTCTGGGTCATCACAGAGCTTTGTCAGTGACGGTGACCTCACCCTTAGCAACACTTCGCCAAGCTTCTCACCGCTGACTGCAACTGCACCACCACTCGACGATGCGGAAGATGCCTGGAGGGCGAGCCTACACCGCCTAATGGCTGCCTCTCCAGAAGACACCAGCTCCATATACCAGACGCTAGGACGCCTGTTACGAGAGTCATTCCGCAAAGTTTCCCGGATGACACGAGAGTGCTGTCAGCTGCTCTCTGGCACCGACTGCCTCCGCCGTGTGACTGCCCTGTTTCTCAACATGCTTGATGTGCTGGCCACTCAAGCAGAGCTGCCCTTCGTCTATGTCGACCCACAAGTGACTTCCATAGTAAGTGGCTTCATTGGACATAGATTGTATGCTTGCTTATTTATTCGTTTATATGCAGTCCCACCCACTTATAACGATATTGAAGTTCCATGAAAATGACATGCTATAACTTATCATTGTTATAACAGGGTATCGTGAAAGAAAGCTAATTTAGGGTATACCAGAACTGTTGTGTGTGTGTAAGTGGAGAAGGAGAGGGGGGGGGAGGAATGGCTGAAAACCCTTTCCCATACTCAGTACACTTCACAGCATGACAATAAGCACAAGAATGGCCAAAGATAACACCGTGAGCCACCCATAAGGTGCACTGAAAGGACTCCCCCCACCACCTTTTTCCCTACATCATTGTAGGGAGAACATGTCTGGGGGGCACATTTGAAATTCCTCTAGGCCAGCTTTGGAACCATTGTCCTTTGTTACTTTCTTTTCAGGGCATGACTCGTGTTTGGGAGGTTGTAGGAGGGACAGAGAGACCATGGATCTAGAAAAAAAAAATGTTGTTGGTCCCTCTGTCATAGGAATCTGTATAACACGAAAGTGAAACCGGTCTTCGTGAAGTTGTGCAATGCATAAGTGGCAATCTGGCGAATCGAGGGGCAGGAGATGGCTTGGTTACTGTGAACATGTGAACATGTTAAATCTAGACATCAGAGGCACCTCGACACGGCACAGGGATTCTCGACAGTTGTACATGAGAGAAAGTTTTCAAGCGACTCACATTGCTCTGGAAAAACTGAATTGCACGCGCCAGACCCTGCGCGAGCTTGCCATATCACGAGGATCGTCCGCAAATGATGACGCATTGAAAGAGAAACCGAACGGGTTGTCAGCGGATTGTTTTGTGAAAACACAGCCCACTGCAACAAAAGGACAATCATTTGCTTGTCTACAGCGGTCTTTGCGATCTTGGAGCAGTGCGCGTCGCAACTCAGCACACCTGGCCACGCAAGACTAATTTTGTAGCGGCCGCATTCGTACTTTGCCCCTGGAATGTGCCATCACGACACCGCCACGGCCCTGACTTCCTCAGCGGTGGAGACGCGTTACACTACTGAAGCGCTGACTGCCAGCGCGAATCAGCACGACAATCTGCTTCACTCTATGTATCGTTCTTAGATGGCGGTACCACTGCAGCGAACCTAAGTGAACCAAGAGTGCAATATAAGGGAGGTGATGTTAATTAAAGAATAATTTTGCTTGGTAAACACCATAGTTCACTGTACTAAACACCTTTGCTTTAACCAGACAACAATTGAATGTAACTTCTAAAGGCTACGGTGAAGATATAAGGGCCAATCTGTTCGCTATATGAGCGATGTTGCAGTCGTGTATTGGTAGAGCATCCAGCTCTACCAATACACGATCTGAATGTTGAATGTGGGTTCGAGTCCGCCTGTGTGCAGCTTTCTCAGTGTGAATGGAAGTTCATTTTTTCAAATATCCACTTCCGTTACAGGAAGTACGTCACTGATTTCTTGGTGGACCCCAGCATAAAACACTTTCATGTTAAAAGCAGCCCCGCCACAGTGGTCTAGCGGTTATGGCACTTGGCTGCTGATCCAAAGGTCATGGGATTGATTCCCAGCCACGGCGGCTGCATTTCAATAGAGGCAAAATGTTCTGGCCCATGCACTGTGCGATTGCAGTGCACATTAAAGAACCCCAGATAGTTTAAATTTCCGGAGCCCTTCTACACTATGGCATCTCAAAATCATGGTTTCGGATGTAAAACCCCAGAAATCAAATCATCATCTAGGAAAAGCTTGTTTCTATTGTGTCATTGTGGGGCATCCTTATGAGGGAAGCAGCATAAGTGGCCAGAGTTTCTATTTTCTTATTTTTCCAAAAATGTCACATTACATTATCTCTTGGCACCAACACAGGGCACACACAGCAGCTAGACCTCATTGCTAGACCTAGACCTGTTGTAAGAGTGTTAGTTCACCATGGCAAACATACAAAAGTTGATGGTGCAGCACCTTATCATTGTTATAACCAATATCTTACTAAAGCCAGTATTGTTATAAGTGGGTTCAACTGTATTTATTTGTTTATTTATTTGTGTAATTCTTACAAAATAACTTTAGGCAGTTTTTTGTCGCCATGTTACCTGTTGGCTTGGCCTGGTTTGTTACGAAACTTGATTGTGGGGGGGTGACCTGCACAGTGTCTCTTTTTTTTTTTTTTTTGCTTCTTTTTCCACCCGCCTTCCACACATTCTTACCTTAGTGTCAGTCTTCTGCTGGAAAATGCATTATTATTTGTGGAATCGCGGAACACAGCAGTGGTAAATGGTTGTGTAGTGAATAGACGTTATTCTATGTACAGTAAACTTCATGTAGTGAAGTCAGTAAAATCGGCAATTTACTTCGTTAAATCGAAATTCAGCCTTTTATGTTACCTGTTGTCACGAAGAGATCTTTATTTACACGGGAATTCTGCGAGGGCGTTCCAATAACAGCAGTAAGAAATAAAAAGCTAATTTCAATCACGTGTACAAAAAAAAAAAAAAAGATTTTGTTGCACCTGTGTTCTGGCGATTATGAATTGATAATGTGCCAGCTTCTGGAAGCTTCTTTTCGTATGTCGCAGCCAGAATTACATTGCTTGCCTTGCATGACCCCTAAGAATGAGCCTTGAATGTAAGATTCACGACCAGGGCAAATATAGAAGAGCGTGCTTAACCAGAAACACGTGCATGTTTGTTATTTGACTGTAAGTGACACTTTAGACTTATGCTGCAGAGGTACTTATGGTGCAGAATGAATGTTGTGCCTGGTGCGCGGTACTTTCAGTTTAATCCAGCAAAATACGCAGATGTTTTCAAATTCGACCTTAACTTGAAAGGATAAGTGTAAGTAAATATGTCAGCTGTCGATATGCACGCAGTATACACTGTGATTCAACGAGCCTGGAGGAGGCGAAGACATGTGTCATTGTGCCGCAAAGCATTCTTTTCTATGTTTTGGTTTTGCCCGGCACTGAACAACAAAAACAGGTGGCGGGAATTGAAGAGAACCACGGCCCAATCCCTGCAGTTATCACAGTGTGCTGAATTTGGCAACTTTGATCACTTGAACATGTATCACACCATCTTCCTTACTTAAATATTGAGCCGCTAATGGCCCCAGCGCATGCTTTGATCAGTACATCTTGTAATTTTTTCTGCATTATGTGGTGCGGACTACAATTTCACATTATTTGTACAAGGGCAACCAACTACACTCTTAATTCATACAAATTCCTACTGTTTTCTGTGCACGATCCAAGCGCAGTGCAGCATGTTTCAGCATAGACATCTGAAAATAAAACCTTATGAGCTCACAAGAACAGCTGTACACCATAAAATTAAAGTGTGTTCCTCTGCCTACACAAACGTACCAAAAGCATCTATTTTTGGCTGGAAATAAAACCACACTGCCCCGCCACGGTGGTCTAGTGGTTATGGCACTCGGCTGCAGATCCGAAGGTCGCGGGATTGAATCCCAGCCACGGCGGCTGCATTTCGATGGAGGTGAAATGTTGAGGCCTGTGTGCTGTGCGACGTCAGTGCACGTTAAAGAACACCAGGTGGTCGAAATTTCCGGAGACCTCCACTACGGCGTCTCTCATAACCAGAGCTTGTTTTGGGTTGTTAAACCCCAAAATCATCATCAAATAAAACCACACTAGCTTAGAATGTATTAAGTCAGCATGGGCGTTTGCAAAGCCTTATTTCCAAACTGACCACACCGCAGTGTTTTTAGTCAAACCGAGTGGTTAATGCACTGCACATATGAGCTGCTAACAAAATAGAAACACATTCGTACTTATACAGCCACACGGTGAAACCCCGCACCAACATGGCCAGTACTCCATGAAGTGTGTATCCCGCCCGCCACTAGATTGGCGCGACCATCTGTGTGCATTGCAAATATGATACATGAAACTGTTCTCATGCATCCCCCCCCCCTCTGCTCTGATAGCGAGGAGGAGTGCTAGGGGGTGTTGATTAATGTTCCCTCATACCCCCCAACCACAGGCAAAAGAGGCACTTTGATTGCTCTGCATCGGCAACCTCAGTCACGCAGCGCATAATTTGGCAAAAATTGTTCCCAAAAGATGCGTGCAATTTGCTCCTCTGATCACTGGCACAAGTAGAAGTCACAATTTATTGGTTCAATCTTCTTCTGCAGCAGCACGGAAACTTCATTAGCTTGAAATCACAGATAAAAATGCTTTTTTCTATGGAGGTAAACGGATCAACACTATACAATATGTACAGCCAATATTGCTATATACAATATGCTTGTATGACAGCTATATACAATATGTATAGTGTTGATCCATTCTATGGAGGTAAAAAATACGTGGTGTTCTATGAACATCATCCTGTAGAAAGCCAAATATTTTGTTATATGGAGAACTTTGTTATATTGAACTTTATTATATGGGGGTTTAACTGGGCTCAATTCTGAAAATGTCCTTTTTCTATCATTCATTATTCATTATTTTTTTTATTACTTACTCCCAAAATGTTTGTAAGTAGTCTTATTGTTGTTGCTTTAGCTTTTTATACCTTATGCAATTTTCTCTGTGTTTACAAGGGTATTTTAATTGTGTGTATATTTTGTATTTTTATTGCTACTACCAAAATTTGTAAAGCTGTTTTGTTGCGACATTTTCTTTTATTTATTACATGCAGTTCATAACAGGATGATGTTCCCTTTCAGCCATGTATAATGGAACTGTCCTCTAACTATTCTTTGCTTCTGCTGTTCACGAGAAGTAACCATTCTGTCGAAACAAACTCATTGACGTAGTATTCAAGTTGTCATCATACAGTGCAGCTAAGGTGTGACATTTGCAGTCATATTTCTGCATTATATCAAAATGAATGTGAGCCCTGAAATGATTATGTGACCAGCACCACCAATGCACTCATGTGAACAAATGCGCTTGGGGCTGCGAAGTCTCAAAGCCAGCTTCTGGTTCTGACTTCTCAGACAGCAGAGTGCTCCAGCCTATTTATTGGCCCAGGCAGATGACTACACGTTTTTCTGTCTCTCTGTGCTATCAGGGTCGTGGAGGAGCAGTAACAGAGCGTCTGCGTTGCCTGGTGCTGGAGGAGCAGGAGCACTGGGAAACGTTCTTGGAGAAGCGCGAGCATCTGGCCGAGGCAGCGGACGCTGTGCGCTCGGGTGCCAAGCTGGAGGCCCTCGGGGAAGCCCTCTCCCAGGAACTCCTCCTGGAGCAGCGCCTCGACCTCTGCCGTGCACTCTACCGGCTACACTTTCAGGTCTCCACAAAAGCCTTGTTGAGGCTCTCTTGACTCCTGTGAAAGGGACACTAAACTGTAATGCCAAATATTGATAAACACTGATAAGTTATTCTGTGCAATATCTATCGTCATAAGTTTTGCTCTGGTAGGTTTGTTACTAGGAGAGAGAAGGAAGATCAACACCTCGTTTACAAACGCTGTGCCAGGACATAAGGACTAGTATGTCAGTATGCCATCTCAGATTTCAATGTCGTTTTATTTGTAGTATTCTGGGTGCATTTATTTAATCAAACGTGCTGACGTCACAGCAAGCATAGTGCATTCTATAGTGTCAGAGGGTAACCCGCTAATACGTATCAGAAAGATTGTACTTCCCTAAGTGTCCTTCCTTCAGTGTCCCTTTCAAGAATGAAAGTTCACATTGACTAAGCTAGCAGTTACTGAGTTGTGTAATACTACTGCTGGCATGTTATTGAAGAAGTTGCAGTACTGGTGACTGCATAATATTTTTTGTCAGCATTTAAATAGCATTTAAGCAGAAAAGATGTACATTTCGTGAGTAGGGCGTATAGTAGTATGGTTCCAGAACATTGCCTCCTAGGTTGAAGGGTTAATTGGGGATAATTTGAAGAGGTGTTCATGTTAAAGTGAACATGAAATAGGCTGGATACAATAAATGCACAGTAATGCCTCACTAACTTGAAGTGGTAAAAACTGGAAGAAAAATTTTGAGATAAGCAGTGTTTCAAGGTGGCTGAATTTATGGAAATATAAGCATAGTCACCGCGCAAAGCCAACATGACACCTTTCCAATATGCCACTGCTTTAACCACAAACTTCCTCGCAAAAGCTCACTGTACCAAGAGTGCTACCTTTAGTAAATCATTTTTGCAATATTAGGCGCAACCCAGCAACTGGCACGTCAATAGTACATAGACAGTGGCGAACCTCGCACATATAAGCGCAAATGCAGATTCTTGTTGACAGTGTGTTTGGAGCTGAGTTACGCTCGATACCTTGCAAACGTGCTAGCTTCCCCAGAGTTTTCTGTACAAGGATAGCCTCCAGAGGGCACCATTGTGACCACTGACAATGCACGAAAACGACCTGTAAAGAATAAGCCATTGCTTGCCATTGCTTAACTGACAGACAACACAACAGTGGCTGCTGGTCCGCCGGCACCACCACAAATGCAAGCGACTGACCGGGCTTGGTGATCAAAGCTTGATGTTTACGATGTAATTCCAGCTTCCAAAATTGTTTCCACCATTCGAATTCCGCTACGAGGTGCTCAAGGAGCCTTAAGGTTTTTATCTCTTAAAAGCTCCATTCCGCATATTGTGAGCAAACATTGCAGGAAAATGCTTGCGACCGCCAGCACAGCCATCCACAACAGCTGCCTCCTAGCACGGGGCATCAAGTCATGTTGATATGCATGACTGGAATGTTCATATGTGGTAGCACACTTGCCTCTGCCACATAGGTGGTTGCTAAACCATAGAGAAAATGATCAGCCGGTGAAGAACTGTAGATGAGGGTGAAGCAGAATCAAGCAGCAGGCAGTAAGACAAAATTGCAAGCCTAGGCTAGTATTTTGCAATGATGCATTATGCTTTACTCTTTGCTAGCTAGTCTTACCACGCACCTTTCAAGCCGGCTGATTCCATTGGTAACATGAGTGGATCATTGCTCTAACACTGACCTAGCATGAAAGAGTGTTAGCATTGAAAAGGGCATCCCTACAAAAGACCAGCTCCAGTTTCACATTTTGCCATTACAACAGCTGCGCAAGAAAGTACCGAAAAAAGAATGTCTCATTACTGTCTTTTTTTTCAGCATTACCATGGTCTAAGTTTTGAGATATCCAGTATCTAGAGTTTGGTGCAGTGGGTTTCAAGATGAGCGGTGGCAAACGCTTGCAGCTGGCACCATGCCAGGGAAAAAGATTAGACTTATCCAATAATTAAGATATCAGGGTTCGAATTAATGAGGGTTTACTGTACGCTGAAACTAATGCTTTGTGGCATCCAGCAGGCCTACAGGCTGATTCCGGTGATTTTTTGGGGTCCATGGATCTAAGTGAAATTCGCTAGGTACCGGTACATTCCACGGCACATTTCAACCATTTATGCAAGATTACAGGCTTGATGAGCAGATTTCTTACCAATCAGTTTACCTCTAACTGCTCACAGTGGATGCCCACAACTGTGGACAAAGTGACGGACGTGTATATGTGCCATATCGTGACCTTTGAGATTTTTGTTTGCCGCCCGCTGGCATGTCAAATCTCAGAGGCCATGACCATACCAAATTGCTTGGTGACCTAACCGTCAATGGAAGAACGCATTCGCCGCCGCACCATTAAGAGGTGGATTGACCCACTTGAGCTCGTACAAAGACAGCACTGTTTGGTTGGATTTCGGTTTCGGCCTTGTGCATTTTTGCTCATTAAACATTATTTTCAAACTTGCTGAGCATTTCTACTATCATGCGTGTGACAGGAGCATCTCAGGAACATAGACTCACCATTACCTTGACATTGTTGAAAAAATCACCTGAGTAGGCTTTAAATGCTGTTATGATTGCGCAGTTTCTCCCCTGCTTCACCAAATTGTGCTATGTATCCTCAGTATTGGGTTGTGGGTTCTCAACGTTAGCTAATCTCATGAGTAAACGCTTTCTTACCCATCATGATGGTGTAGTGATTGTAGCAAATTCACTGCTTACTGTGTGAGTGCGCTTACGTTTTCCAGCCGTGGCAGCAGCATTATGATGGAGGCGTAGTGCAAAGATGTTCATCTGTGTATAGTCAGGTGCGCTTTTAGAGAACCTCTGGTATTGAGAATTGCGCTGCGTTCCTCACTGCAATGTGCCTCGTGAAAATTTTATTTGTTTGGCATGTGAAACACTTGAGTTTAATTTTTAAATATTCATACGTTTTGCTACAGGTTCTGCTGCTGCTAGAGGGCTATCGGCGCCTGCTTGAGCAACTGGGATGGGCTGCACCGCAGTGGCAGCTGGCCGACCTATCCCAGGAGCTGACGGCCGTGCGTAGTGAAGTGTTGCGCTCCATCGAGGACACTGAGAGTGAACGTCTGTCGCCCCCACCTCCCGAAGGGGCCGAATCTGCTGACCCTGAGGACACATTGGCTGCACTGCTGAATGAGCGGCGATGGGCCGAAGTTGCCAGGCATCTGCACGGGTGGGCATTTTGCCTTAGTTTCTAGTGAATGCTGACAGTGTTTTGAGATTGCCCTCAAAGCAAGCTTCTGGAGCTTCCAGCACTAACTGGAAATCGTCCCAAACAATAGCCAACACCACTTTTACAGTCACTGCAATCACAAAATAACAATTAAGCAGTTGTCTTGGTAGTAGTATTGTGTTTGTTAATTAAACACACCTAATCTTTACTATCATAATCAGAGTTATATGCCACCATCAGCACAATGTGAGCACTGATTACGCGACATGGTAGTACTGAAATCTAACCACTTATTTTCCTTGTACAGGAGGCAAACCAAGAGGTTTTATTATGGGTGTATGAATTTCGAAAATTTTCAAACATGCATTGTATATGAATAAGGCAAGAGAGGTTTTGAATAAGTGAATGGAATGTTAAATTATGTGTGAATCATGTAGCATGTGGTTGTGAATGAGGAAGTAACGACAGCTTTTTTTACTGTTTTAATGTCAACTAATAACAGCAGTGCTGCAATAATAGCAGTGCTGCAACAAGTAGAAAAGGCCTAGCTAATGCAATAATTACGAATTATCCTACAGAAGAATTAATTGCTCAGATTTTATTTTCTCAAAGCACTACACATGCTGTAGTAACTGATCTGAAAATGGGAAAGTGGGAAATGGAATTCCTCACTCGGAATTGAGGTGGCAAGATGCAATGTAATGCTTGCACATGGCCATTTATTTTTTTAGACATTTAAATATTATGAAGGTAACACTCTTATGTTCAATTAATATATAATTATTGAAAGTGAAAGTGCTACATTTGTTGCAGAATAAAACTCGGGGGAGGAGGAAACAACTCCTGTTTCGTGGGCATACAGGATATAAGGCTAAAATGGAGTAGGAATGCTATGTGCACAACATGTGTGTTTCTCAGTGCCTACTCCAGCAGATATCTAACTTCCATTGATGCAGTTGAACGTATATGTACCGAGCTGTAGTTCAGACACCATGCACTACGAATGTGCATTTCTACTGGAGAAGTAAATGTGATCCCACAGTAAGTGTTGCCTTTAGTACCCCACTACAGGACCTTTTCTTTCTTTTTATCAAACAATGAAACAAACTTTGGGTCCCTCACATGACTGTGGGTAGCACGCGGTGGCACTGCTGAGAAGCATTTAGAAACTGCAACAGGGAAAAGACAGAACACCTGTAATGGCAGCAGTGTAGGATGGACAACTTGTCTGGTGTTACCCGACGCCCATGTCACACGTGCCTGCCTTTACTCTGACACCAGCACTACCGTATTTACCCGCGTAATTTGCGCCTTCGCGTAATTTGCGCACCCCTAATATTTAGCCAGCTTTGTAAAAAAAAAAAATAAATAAACATCCTCGCATATTTTGCGCTCCCTGTTCCCACATCGCCGGCACGCACGCACGGAAAGACTGAACAGCCTCGCGGCCGCGCCCCTCGCTGCGCAGGCGAGCGCAGTCATACGCAAAAGGGGCTGCGAGTGCGATGCCCCTTCTTCCGATTCTTTTCTCCGCAAGCCCCTGAAGCCCAAAGTACGGTCGCGAGAATAAAAGCATGCGAGTGTGGGCGACGAAAACTGCGGAAGCAGAGATCAAACGAGCCCAGCCTATCTCCGTCGCTCGTAGGGCGGATGTGATAACATCACCCTGATCGGGACACCTGCCGTCGATGCGGGGAGGAAAGGCCCCGCCCGTCTTTAACGAGCATGAAAAGACGCGGGGCGGGGGGGGGGAGTGTCGCTCGGCTGCCGAGCGATTGCATGGCTGCCGAGATAGCGCTGGCGCGCGCGCTATCTCGGCAGCCATCAGCGGGCGGCTTGTAAACACTTCTACGTGCTGCGCTGTCAACGCGAAGGGACTGCGAAAAGTCTCCCTGGAGCAGCCGTATTGTCTTACACCAGCGTTTTGCAGTGTTATGTGAGATCGTATCCAAAAGAGTTACCGCGCTGGTTGCATTATATTACATGTTATTTCAAACGTGTTCGCGAAATATCCGCGTAATTTGCGCACGCCCTTTTCGGAGCTCTAAAATCGCGAAAAGAAGTGCGCAAATTACGCGAGTAAATACGGTATTTTAATACTGAAACACGGTGGCTGCTGCTGCATGGAACTGATCTTTCGATTATGGCAGTTGAGTTCTGCGGGAAGCCGCAAGGTGGAGTAATGTTTATAAAAGGGAACATTAGCATCCACCATTTCGTAGCACAAGGCTACAAGGAAATCCATTTTTCCTTGTAGCCTTGTGCTACTGACAGGTGGATGCTAATTTTCCTTTCATAAACGTTACACCACCTTGCGGGTTCCCGCAGAACTCATCTGCCATATATTCACGCCCACGTGCTTCAAGTTGTCTATGGATTCGACCTCGTGCTGTGAGTCACTGGCCTCCTGGTTAGCTCAATTGGCAGAGCGAGCGCCCTGGACAGGCGTTGGACCCGGGTTCGAACCAGGACGAATTTTTCAGCAATTAGGAAGCCTTCTTTTCTGAGAAATTTGTATGGATTTCCTTGTAGCCTTGTGCTACAAACAGATGGATGCTAATTTTCCCTTTCATTCTTCCATAATAGTAGCGTGTAGCGCATCACCTGCTCGCACTGTCACTGCTGAGGTACTGTACTTGCTGTACTGAGCGTGCACAGTTGTTGGAGGGTGCATGACGTTAGGTCAACATGCCAACGTAGAGCTGCTTTCGTCTTTTGCAAGCAATGCACATTCCGCATCTCCACACCACTTTTTGTGGTCCTGCACAAGAAAACAGCTGCAAATAGTGGTGCAGCTTGTTTAGATTGCCGCTTGTTAAAATGCACGCGGTACGCAGTGCTGCTGTGCCGCAAGCATTGCTCTGCAGATAGCTGAAAATTCTTGTTGTGATGGGGTTGTGTCGTACCGATGCATGCATTAATGGCGATTGTCATGCTTTTGTGCTTTGTGGTACTTAGTATTTGTAAAGGCATTGCTGCACTGATGCCAAAGTCTGAATCATTGATCACCCAGTCTTTGCACTTATTGAAAAATCAGGAGGCCTTCTCTGGCACACTGCACTATTGACAACACTCCAAGTTAAGGGGCACAGGTAAACTTCATGGGACAAAATATGATCACATATCACAGTATGCATTAACTTGTAGGTGTAGGGCAATTCACTGTGGCAGCAAATAGATTTGGCTTTGTGGAGACTCGTTTGGCGATTTGTTTCATTTACATTTTAACTGTGTAGTACATTTAAAAAGATATAATACAAATGTGTAGCACTCATAATTTGTTACCTTTCTGAATATTCAAAGCTTTGCCACTTTTGCCAATATTCCGATGCAGTACAAATATATTTCGCCTGTGTAAGAGTGTGCAAATATACAAATTGTACTTTATTTGACTTAATTTGCACCTAACATTTACTATTCAAGCTGTTCAAAGTTTGTAATTATGGGACAAAATGTACCATGTCCCATGACAAGTGGCTCATTCTCACATGTAGTTTGCTTTGCAGCACAGCACTTGGTGCTGCGGTGAAGTTTATGCTAGTGCACTGCAATTAAGTGTACAATTGTGTAGTGTGGCAAAGCAAACAATTGTGTATGCAGCAAAGGTGGGACATGTACTAAAGCTTGTGCACCGAGGTGAAGTTAACTCATGCACCTATACAGTTCTTTATGACTCCACTGTTCTTCTAGGAACATTGTGGGTGTACACAAGCCATGCAGTAAATTAGTCTTTTTGCCCGTGTTTAGCAATACATTATTTTTATAAGTTAACAAGGAATTATTCAAAGAAATATTAAATGTTATGGAAAAAATGCTCAGCCACTAATATTCGAATTCACCTTTCACCCAAATTTTGCAATTCATGCAGCTCTAATACATATTCAACTCGTATTTGAAAATTCTAACACTCACACACCTCAACTTAGTGCTTACTGATGCTACACTTTGAGTAGAGTTTTAAATGAATGGAAATTTTGAGCACTGTATTCTGCGTTACAGGCAGCACAGCCCTGGAGAAGACGAAGACCTGGAAGCCGTGCTTGCTGCCTATTGTCAGCACCTCAGCCAGCAGCGAGTGGGCATGCCGCCATTTTATGCCATGACCCACCCCGATCCAGACCTGGCGGTAGTCGGACAGCGGCTGCGAGAGCTCAGTTTACAGCTGTCCTCTGCACTGCATGCCTTGGATATTAGCGCCGTTTCGGGTGCCATGGTCACATCGCCGGACCACACCTGCGTTTTTGATTCATCGCTGTTCCGCAAGTCAGACTGCTGAGGAGTTCCGCCACAGTGCAGCATGTAGATCACTATGGTTATGGCCCATTTGCACTGCCACCTTAAGGTTGTTGACCTGTCTATAGAGGCACATTAGGATCGTTGCATGCAGTGGTGCCAAAATGTACACTAGTGTTATGCCAAATGCATCTGACTGTCTTGCAGTTTGCAAACAGGCCCGCAATACTGAGCATTATATTAATTGTACAGTTGTGTTTTTTAAGCTATATAGCAGTAAGATGCATCATATGTTTATTGCACCTGTCTTATGCAAGTTTCAACCTTGCTTATTTTCTGTATATTGCATCTTTCATTTTAATCAAACTTTCATTTCATCACCTTTTGCCTTATATGAATTTTCTACCCTTCACTCGTGTCCTAGAGAGTTCTGGCATCTCACAACACGATCACTTATGTTCCCAAATTCTGTTATAGAGGTACTCTGAAACTTAAGTTTAAAATTGTATCATGTATTAGCCATCACGCAGGTATCACGGAGCACTGAGTTAGATTTGCAACACCACTGTTCAGTTAATGTTGTGAGTGACACCAGGACCTTTATCTAATTTCCATAATTATGAAGTTGATCTTTGATGCAGCAAATTATAAGATGTAATGATAATTCAAATCAGTTCTACCAATCACAGCAAGCTATGAATATATACTTGTAAGAAATATCGAAGTTACAAAGGTATTCATTGTGGTGATGCCGGAGTATCAAAAAAAAAAAAGGATGGCTTACATTGAAATGATGCTGCACGATTTTGTCGAGAACTGCACAGGCTTTACTTTAGAGGGGTTGTGAAAAGAATATGGAGCTGTCCGGCTGTAATTTTCACTGCTTCAATAGCATTCGGCATTCTTATTCGAAAATTCTTCAGTGCACTATTCAGTGTGCATTTAATAACATCAGTTTGAGATCCTAGAGTTCCTTCACTCCCGGAATGACCATGTGACACCACAGGGTGACATAGAGCGCTATTCAGTGACATTTCAGTGACGTGAGCTGAAGACACTTAAAATCATAAGCATATTGCTAGCTCTCATTTGCTCTAATATAATAGAGAAAGCTAGAAAGTAAGAAAATAGTTGGACGCCGTGTGGTGCCACTGTATGAAAGCATGGCTGGAGCCGAGAGTGCACCAAGCTCACAGGTCAAGGCAACGACTAAGATGATGTCGGCTGCACAGTTAAGGGAAATGAGTGCTGGTAAACTGAAACCATGTTTTTATCATTCTAAACCAACCCACACGATGCAATGAAACAACGCATATTATAGGTTGGAGAGTCAGGATTCCAAATTTGAACATTATATACCATATTTACTCGATTCTACCGCGCCCTCAATTGTAACACGCACCCGTTTACCGTGACCAAAAAAATAAAGTGAGACGTCGATTGTAATGTGCAATTCATAAAAACAAATGCCGTCCTCACATAATGAATGCACCCGCGTAATAAATTCACTGCCAACTTTGAACCCCTGCAGTCCCTTGAACAGCCACGCTGTGCACTGTGGCTTTCTCGCTTCACTTGATCCGCGGTGTCTCAAAAACCTTCGGTGTGCCGATTCATAACTTCTGCGTCCCTATAAAACTGCCGCACATTGCCGGGCAGTGCTGCATTCCTCCATGCTATCGCTCTTCCCTCACGCCCGCTGCCACGTGCTGCCATGCGTGCTGCGCAGGCTGGTGTAGCTAAGCCTAAGCGGTCGGGGTGTGGTCTGAGAGATCGCCGCGATGCTATCTCTGACGTCTTGCAGCGCACACGATTGAGAGGCTCAGGTTCAGCGGAGATATGAGGGAGAAATGTGACGATGAGCCGTTTTTCGTGCGGTCAACCCGGCGCGCCAAGTATCATCGGCCTACGCATCATGTGCGTCACGGCGTCGTTAGCGCGGGACCGGCGGCGACATAGAAACTACAGAAACTATGCACGCCAAAGACCGCTGCGCTGCTACTTCGTTTTTCCGCCGGTGACCATTCGACAGCTCCTGAAGCACATAGCAGGCGGCCATTTTGATGCTGATGGCGACATGGTAACGGTGTCGTCCGTTCGTACTTGATTCTAACGCACATACGATTTTTGGACTAGTTTTATCGAAAAAAAGGTGCGCGTTAGATTCACATAAATATGGTACACGATTTTCAGGAAGTATTTCATGGCTGTGTTAACGTTTTATTGATAGCAAAGCTACACTGTCAGCTTCGAGTGCTCATAATATAATATGTAGGTAGTAATTTCAACTGCTTTCAGTGAGCACTGTTGGGTCTGTTTGCAGAACAAAAAACACATGTACAGTCATGAATAGGCAAAATGTGAATGGGAAATTGTGAAACAGTGTCTTTTGCATGGGGTGATAATTGGAAAGTACGGTTCTTCAGCACTATGTGTGCACTTGATGGAGTCATTGTATGAACATACTAAGCAAGCGTGAACGTTGACAACACATGAAGCAATGGATGTGAAAATGCTGGAAGACCATGTTCTAGTAGTTATTAATTTATTTTTCTCATGTTCCTCCTACATTAATTAAGATGCATTTGGCACTGCACAGTGGCTCTAATTTTGGCACCTTCTGTTTAGGCAATCGGGAAATGTTCCTATTAGTAACAGCACAGCATTTTTACTGTGGCGGCCTTCCAAGCAGGAAACTTCTTGGAAGGTCCCAATTCTTTATATGAGAATGAGGGTATTGCTTTGTTAAACCATTGTGTACGCTTCGTCAGAACAGCTCTGCATTTCTGAATAGACTTCCTAAACAACTGAAGTTCATAGTTCAGTTCCCATCTTTTATTGTTTGGTCGCACTTCACGTAGCATAAAAATGTAAGTGATAGCCATTCATAGAAAAAGTGCAACAGAGCAAAACGATCAATTTAACTATTAAAGAGTAACAACGGTGGTTTTATAGTGCCTGACCATCCCTGTCAATGCGGCTCTTTGCCAGGGCATAGATGTGAAAGTGAAAAAGCTCCTACAGGGAGAACTGTGTGGCGTATACTTGCATTTCATACCTTTAAAAGCAAGCACTCCGGCAGGTTCGGTGGCCAACAAAGGCAGCAAGCTTATCTAAATGTCACATCACAGCCTCCTCTAAAGCTTTTTAGCTAATACTAGTAGTAGTGCAATCTTCAATGTGCATGTGTGTGTGCAGCCATTGCAGGGTACCCTTGTGTACCACATGTCTGTAACCATTAGTCATTAGATCTCGACGACAGGATGCTTTGTCCCCGCTTTCCTTGACAATGAGTGCGTCCGGTAAGCGTCAGTCATTATACTTTTGGTTCCCCAAAGGTGGTTATGCCCACACCTACATTCACCAAATGGGCTGTAACTGACACTTTTGTATGATAAGTTGCATGTGACCTGATTAGGCAAAGCACCATTGCACCTTCCGTGATGATCAGAATGAATGCCTGCTGTATGTCTGTGTGAATATGAGAATGGTGGAATTAACTGTCCTGTAAAAATCTTTTGCATAGCAACACATGTCTCTGTAAGTGTTTTTGAAGTAAAATATACTGAATAAACAAACTAAATGTCTGGGTGTTTTGTTCTTTGTGCTATAAATTGATTGATCAGTTAATTAGCAATACTTCGCTTGCCAAAGCAATACCACAGCAATGTGAGATACCGAAGAGGAAGGCCCCTGATGAATCCAACATGCACTAGAATCACTGTACATGAGCATCGCTTTGCACTTTGCTCTCACGCAGGTGCCGCAGTCGGGAGTCGCACCCACAACTCGAACAGAATGCTAGAACTACTGATGCACTGCAACGAGTTGTGAAATACTGTAGAGGGAAGGGGAAGTGGGGAGGTCAGCTCATATTCATGAAGAAGCAAAGAGGTTAGTCTTAGGCAGCCAACGGCAGCCTGCTGTTCTGTGTTGGGGAATGGGACACAGAGAACTTGGATATTACGGGAGTAAGAAAAAGGTCTTGGCATAATAGATCCTTTTCACAATTCACAAATGCACTTTATGCAGATTTAACTCGGTGCCATTAGTGGGCAAACTGTGTTGCAGGAAAGCTGGCTTCATAATTGTAAAAAGAGTATTGAAGCCAATACATTGTCTGCTGGCTATTTTTTTAATGTAAAGTCTACTAAACTATCCTAGGTAGAATAAAGATAAGTACTAGTTTGGCAGTAATCAGCCCCTCCTCTGACCAACATGGTGGCTGTTTGGCACCACACCTCGGCAGGAAATAAGTGAGCATGCCATTCTGTGAATTAGGTATACCCTACATGAGCTGGACCAATTATGAGTACAATACAAATAAAAAGCACAATTATGAAAAAACTTGCATGAAACTCTTGTTTTAAGAATATCATTTGGTCCTGCAGCATTACCTTAGGAGAACACTAGCACATAATAAAGGGGCCCTACAACCATTTCCTTATTTTTAACAGAGTTAAAAAGCGGTGCCAATCAGTTGTGCAGGCTTCTGTGACCATGTGAGCCAAAGCACGCACCGAGGAATTTGTAAATTTGGTTTTTCAAACACAACTGGAAATCACCTGCTTTTCTTTCAACAAATCGCCCTACGTGGAGCACCAATTACGTTGCGTAAGGCAGAACTTGCATTGATTGATTTCATGATTGTGGAAACATGATCAGTAATGCTTTGTTTGTTTTGAACTCGATAAATAAAGGATGTGTATGTATCTGTCTCTAAGAACACTGACAGAAGTCAATTGACATGCCAGTTGGTGCTCCTAGTGGCATAATTTGTTGAAAAAAGTGCAGGCTATTGCCAGGTGTATTTGAAACCAAATTGTAAATACCTTGACGTGCACAGACAATCAATATCTGGCTCACATGTTGACCGGAGCTTTTATGACTGATCAGCACCATTTTCTGACTATGTTCATAAAGTTTTGCAAAGCCACTTTAAGTGCTGCATCTGTACCGCAGGCACTTAGAAGAATTGCTGTACAGCTGCTTTTATAGTTAAGTAAGCTGCTGATGAGACTATATTATGTTTCCGAGATTTACTGTAGCCAGTCGCGTAAATCCATAAAGATCACATAAAGGCACACGTACCTTGCCATGGTGGCCATTTTGTTTTCATAAATATAAGCTTTACTTTAATTACAGAAAAATTAAAATCCTGCTACGAAATAAGATAAGCAAACGAGCATGAATTCATACCTCCTGAAATTGCACTGTGCTAATTGCAATCAGAGTGGAGAATTGGGCTCGTTGGTACATCATATTCCCACATTTGTTGTAGCGCAAATTTGGCACATGGATGTGCAAGAAGGACGATGCGCACACAGCGCTATTCAGATGCATCGAAGTGATAATACTCTGTATAGTGTTCAGCTTAAACTATGTTTAATATTAGTGATACAGACAACTGTTTTATCTATGCAAACTTATTATATATACTGCAGTTATTCAGCAATAAAGCCAAGAACGTGACGGAAAAAAGAAAGCTGCATTGTCTGCACAGCAGTGTGTGTGTGTGTCCTTCTACGTCCGCATGCCAAAATTTTCGCTACATCAAATGTGTGCTAATTGCGTTGTGCTTAGGTACAGCTTTTCTTAAACTTCAGCTTCATTCATCATCGTCTGCATCTTACAAACAAGCTCCCCTGATTTACGCTCGAAATCTTTGTGGTAAACCACATTTATGTCCAGCTGTCACCTGTTTATTTAAAAAATCGCTCAATCATAGTCGACAATCTGATTCATGCTTCATCTTCAAAGCCTTCCACCAAATCGTTGACGAAATCGTTGAATGGTGCAGGTGATTGGGAATTATTTACTTGCCCTGCATTTTGAAGCCCAGCATATAATAAGCATTCGCTGCACATCAGATGACACGTGTAGGATTTTAGGAAGTTTGTGCTCCACAGTTTCTTTTGAAACAAAAGCATCATTCACTTTTGTGCTATGTTTCTTCTGGTTTTTAGGACTGCAGCTTTCAGAGTTGATTTCACAGAGAGTGTGCTACATTTAACTGCCAATCAAGCAAATCAAGTATGCTTGGAAAGATAAATCTCAAGTATATAGATCATACCTGCAAGAGGCAACCACACTGCTCTCCCCCAAGTGAACACAAGAGTGGTTGGGAGCCTCCTGACCACCTCATGATTTATGACAGTGACTGCAGCTAGCATACCAGCTAAATTATGCAGGCAATGAAACACTGGGTTTACCGCTCGCGTTTTGATTGCCTACTGAAACAATGCTATTTCACATTTTAGGTACCAGCTTTAGGTACCAGCTTTGCACAATTGATGGAGGCAAAATGTTGAGGTCCGTGAACTGTGCGATATGTATTCACGTTAAAGAACCCCAGGTGGTCGAAATTTCCGAAGTCCACCACTGCAGCTTCTCTCATAATAATATTGTGGTTTTGGGACGTAATACCCCAGAACCCAATCAGTCATCAAGAGTATTCAAATGCATAAAAGTGATAATTCTGTGTGTAGTGTTAAACTTAAAATGTGTTTCACATTAGTGACGCAAACAGAAAAAGAAACTGTTTTATCTATGCAGACTTATACTACAGTTATCCAGCAATAAAGCCAGGAATTTTGTGATAGAAAAAAAGACAAACTTAATTGTCTGCACAGAAAGTAAAGCATGAGTAATTTTCCAAAGTGCCTTGGCTTCATTTTTTGCCTAGGTGCTGTTGCCTCGGCTCTACTGTGGCAGTTTTTGTTTCTAAAGCATGATTAGGTGAAGTTCAGCTGTGAGTACGCTTGTCATTTATGATTTCCAGAAGGCGTGCTGTGCTGGTAAGTGAGTGCAGTTAACATACTTCGAAAAAAAAAAAAAAACATTGCCAAGGCCTGGGAGAGAAAGCAGCAAGCGAATTTTAACTGTGAGTCAACTAGCTCGTGCTCCCGATTAATGGCGTACCTATTAAGCGTTGCAAACGTCTAATCAAAATTATGAGGCGTATCCACCCTTCTACATTCCGTTCGTTAACGGAACCAGTGTTTCAGAGGCGAGAAAAATATCGAATCTATGAGCTTATTTCGAGAACAATCAGTGGAGGCACTTTCTGTACGTGCAACATTCTCCGTTTACTTGAGGTAACATCACAGCTGCGCAAAAATGTCAAACAGCACCGTGCAGCCTGTGGCCCGCGGGACGAACCACAATTTGCCACGTTGCCGCGCAGCTCAGCACACAGATCACACATTTACAGCAAGCCATGCGCACATTCGCGCGCGAGCACCTGCGAGCGGCCATAATCGAGAGCAGTGTTTCTCCCAAGGCCACAGATGTCGCCACGCGTATCGCCGACTGGCATGCTGGGATAGCTTTGCTCTCTCGTTCGGATTTTGGCGTTCGTTCGGCACTCGCTTCTGATTTCGCTGTGTTACCGCCGCGGTTTATGTGGCCCGTATTATTCTTGTTGCCGTGCTAGTCCCCGCCAAGTGCGTCCCGTAAGCGTCCACCGAGGCTTCCCCACGCGAGCCCAGCAGCTGCATCGAGAGCATTGAGCTTCAGGTGAGTATTTTTGCCCCGATCAAGCGGTTAGGCCTAGCACGGCGGTGGTGTTGGCCGTTCGTTCGACAGCGCACCAAAGCATCTCTCCTCCGTTCTCCCGCGTTTTATAGCCAAGTTCCCAGTCACAGTCCCCACTTGGAACCTGCGAGAACGTGCGATCTCAATCTGAAGGTGTGGCTGGCGATGCAGACTTCGCGTGGATCTTCCGCGCCGGTTCTTGCTGAACAGCAATCGCCGGCAGGAGTGCTGCGCCGCCTGGTCCTTTCGATGGGATCGTTCCATTCCCGTGCTCTTCGATATATCAAGATTCGCGCGTATCGTTTGCACGCCTCACTGAAGAGAGACGAGGAAGTTCGCGCGACAGTTTTCGCTTCTGGAAAGCAATCTACGGGTTCCTCGCGCAACTGATGTGCCCCCAGCGAGCAGTTTTGTTGGTCGACTGGGCTGCCGTGTGCAATAGGCGCGCCTGCGGCCCGCTTTCACGATAGTCTCTTGCATATTACATATGTTCGTGTATTTTGCAGCTGCAGGGCGGCAGTGCTCGCGACGCAAGAGCGCCGGCGCCACCGCGCTGTTTGCAGGGATGCTTTTAGCGGAGATGACGTTCTTTTTTTTTTTTTTTTTTTCGCGTGTGGTCGTGCGTGTACTACACATGAGGCGAGCTGCGCTCTCTCATTCTCTCAAAAGATGCGGTGCTGAAGGGAGGCGCGACCCGGGACAACCATTTTCTTGATGGGAGAGCATTTATTAGTGGGCGGACCAAGCTTGGAGGCAACAGGTTGTGTGTGCGTGTGTGCTTGCGCCCCGGGCCATCAACTGCCTGCCGGTCGCCGAATTTTGCTGCTCCTGGGATGGGGAGACCCTTTTGCACATTTTAACTGGCGTCGTAGCACTGTGAAACTAACTGCCGGAGGCGCAGGCACTTTTGGACTCCTGTCAAAACGGCACGTGCGTCGGAGGGGCGCGATCGTCTTCCCGATGCAAATTTCATCTGTAAGCCACGAACGATTCTCAGTTTGCGCAAGTTACGTAAACGAGCGTTTCTGAGGCAAAGATTGAATGAACACGAGGAGGTCGGTTTTTCGCCTACACGCAAAAGATGGGGATTACGCAAGTCAATTTCATTCTCGGATCGTTTACACGGAATATCCGCTCGGCTTCGGTAGTTCTCCGAAAATTTTTTTTAGCCTTTTGTGAGACCGATTGCGGCTGTGCTTCTGTCGTCTTGAAGTCCCAACTGTGTGTTGTGTGTGGTGGGCGCCTTCTCCAGAGAGGCTCGCCGTGTAGAGAACGCGATGCTCCTAACATACGATTGGAAAGTACGACAAAAGAGAGAGAGCGAAGCTTAGAAGACAAAAGGCACACGTATACGGGGAACTCTATGGATTCGTTCTACAGTGTGGTGGAGGTGAAAAGGGAAACGCCGAAATTAATCGATGCGCTGCTGCTGACATTTTTACTGAATTCGTCCGCGCTGCGTTGCGTGCGTGATATGTTGTGCGCGGAAACACGAGCGCGTGCGGCGCTTTTTTTTTTTTTTTTTTTTTTTTGAGGAGGGGGAAGGGGGATGAAAGGGTGGAGCTGCCGGTAGCATTTGGAGAGTGGTAGGTGGGGTGGGTGTACCAGGAGGGAAGTTTTATTATGCGGCTTTCTTTCTCCCGTGTTCGTTTATTCTCGCACGCTAGTGTCTGCTGCCGCCCTCCACGTCGGTCGATAGATATACCTACCGGAGACCTCACTCTCCGTACCCTTCGTAGCAGGCACAGCGAGCGTGCGTGGACGCGAGAAGGGACAGAAAAAAAAAAAAAAAATCACCCTGTGCTAGGGTGCACGCTCGGGCTGATTAAAATCGCACCGCCGACGCCTGCAACTGGTTCGCCGTCGCACGGCAGGGCGGCGGCAGGGCTGCTGCGCCGCAGTGCTTCGAGTATCCGCTGTACTCCTTTAATCATTGCCTGTACAATGTGTACGCTCTTTGTGCTTTTTCATCTTTGTCTCCGCGCAGGTCGATCCGGTAGCACTTCTTCCTTAGGTGCTTGTATCCGCCACGTTCTTTTAATTTGGAATATGTTACGCGGTACCGATTTCTTTTTAGCGTGAAGAACAAGGTCTGATGTATATACGGTTGTGGTGACAGTGTTCCTTCGTTGACACGCGACAATTGAATTTAGCTGCTTCGGCGCAAACTAATTAGACGGCGGTGCCGTCCGCGACAAAAGTGACGCTCGCCGCCTCATCTTTATCGCGAATGAGTTTCTATGCTTCATTTGGTTGTTTCTTTTTTCTTCTCCTGCCGCGATCGTTGCATGCGACGAGGTTGAACAAGGGTAATATGTACTCGATAAACTGTGCGCCAGTCCCCGCTTTTCTTTTTAATTTTTCTTTTTTAACTCGGAGTCTTTGCCGACCCGAATAAAACTTCCTCACAGTTGCCTGCAGAGGGGCCGCGAGATTGGCTCTCAAAAGGCAGCGGCTGCCCTATCGGGCGGGTCTTCCATCACCCTCGTTAGATCGCTTCCACGCGTGTGCGACATTTCTTGTTTGCAGCCATCAGAAAACAAGACAAAAAGAAAAGCTCGTGCCGCCGTTTTAGTGTCATTCAATTTCCGTAGTGCCGTTTTTGTTTGTTTCTTGTGTGTGTGTGTGTGTGTGTGTGTGTGTGTGTGTCTAGATAGCCATCGGAAGATCTTCAGCGAATCTGCATAATGGCGCTTTCCTTTCAGAACCCGCCACCATTGACCGCCCTCATATCACCACTTTAATTGCTAGTCTACCCTGTCTGTCCTTGTGAAGCGCTTCGCTTGGCGTCACCTCTAGCGTAGGATAAGCTGGGGGCCTTTTCAAGGATAGGCGAGTTCCTAGAAGCGTGGACCACCGTTTCTGCGCTCAAGGGACGCCGAAGTGATGTTTTTAGACCGATAGAATACTCTTTGAAAACGACAGCCTTATCATAATAGGTTAATAATTACACAACAAAAGGAAGGTCAAACCTTCATTCCCGGTCAGTCCCGCACATCAATGTCAGCTTGACATCACGGAATGTCAAAACGTTTTTTTTTTTTTTTTTGAATTTCGGCCGCATTGGCTATCAAATTTGCTGAAACTTGGTATGCTGACTCTAGTCCCTTTAGAGTATAGTGCATTTCATTTTTTTCTGACGAATTTGCCGAAACTTTGTATGCTAGGCCTCTGTAATCCCTTTAGAGTATAGTGCATTTCACTGTTACCTACTAAGAACTATGTACGCCCTGCTAGGGGACGTTGGTATCCGACGCCACGTCGAGTTGCTGCGGGCACTTCAATGTGCCGTCTCGTCGTGCGCTTTCTTTTCGCGCGACATGAGTGGTGCTCTTACTTGCTATATTGCAGGGGTGTTTTACGAATACGAGATTTTAAAAAAGTAGTTTTTTCTTTTTTTCGTGTCTCTAAAATGGCGCCTAGAACGACGAAAAAACGAGACGTGTCACAGCGCGAGCACTTCTGGTTCACCTCTACCCTGCACCGTTAGTTCCTGTGGCGTATGTGAATCGCGTTTAGGATAGGCATGCAACCAAAGACGGCCGTTGCAAGGCGGCTTCTTTACTGGCTAACCAGTGAGCCCGGCCAAGCGCTGCGCGTTTTTAGACCGCACGTTTCCGCACAGCGCAACTATAAAGACTAGTTGGGTTCCTATTGGAATTACGCGCTTCTGCACTGCGCGACTGCTTGTCCTTCCATTTGTGTCGTTACGCTGCCCCTCTTTGCTGCATTATTTCAAAGGTAATTTTAGGATTAAGTGGAAAGCAGTCTCTCGGTCTCACGGCCCGTAGCCGTCGCCGCCGTGCGACTGGTTTCTTTTTTTGAAGAGCGCGAGGACGCTTGCGTTCCCGTCATCTCGAATATGAGTGGCGGGGCACCGCTGAAAGGGACGGGTTTGTGAGGTCCTAATTAAATCTTGAGTCGTAAAACACATGACCGGTCCACCCGCTGCAGCGTGCCAGTGTGGGGGACAGGAATAGCTGAGCTCCCCCCTACTTTTGGCGGAATGATGACGGACGAAGGGAGACGTCCGCCGCCCATGTAGCGCACCAGTCGCCGCAAGGAACAAAAAAAAATACAAGCAAAAAAGGGAAGGCGCATACGGGCGAGCCGCGCGTATCCGTTCGATGCGGCGCAGCTCACGCGCATGGGGACATGCATCCGTGCGCGTGGAAGGCAGCAGCACGCCAAGCCGATGCCGTGTGGCTCGTTGCTCTCTCTCTCTCTCTCTTTTCTGCGTCGACGACTTGTTGTTCGGTTCGTCGTCCGGGCAACAGAAATCGCGAGTCGGCGTTCGAGCACTCTGTTGGCCCCGCCACGGAGGCGGCCATGCATACCCGACCGGCAGCGCGGAGCTTGTGTGTGTGTGTGTGTGTCTGTCGAGAGGGGAGGGAAGGAGAGGGATGCGCTGAGAGACGAGAGCTCGCAGGCTGGTGCGTGTCTCTTTTCGCTAAATGCGAATACTGAAAAGGACGGGTTTCGCGCGCTGCATACGCACCTCTTGGAAAAGTTGCGAAACCGCGTGTGTGTGTGTCGGCCGCGGCCGCACCTTTGTATGTGACAGGTTGTTGCAGCGCGCCGTTGATCAGCGCCAACGTTTAGTGGGAGGCGTTTGCGACATCCCGAGGCCCGTCATGTTTGGACAGCGCGTGCTTCGTCACGTGCCCGCACTACGCGGCACGCTGAGGACACAAGGGCGGAAGCTTCACCTCCGTACACGCGTGCGAGTCGGGAAGGGCGAATCATCGAAAACGTTTCACGCGCAGCGGGAATTAAAACCAGCGCCGAAAAGCACGCGACACGGGGTCGGCGAGAAGCGGACCAAACGGACAGTTCGCGCGCGTAAACTAGGAAGTAGATGTTGGGCGCACTGAGTTCGTGCCAGTTGTGGCCGAAAAACAGCTTGGAGCCAGTAGAGCGGTTTGTCGGGCCTTCGGACGATGCAAATGAATCTTCCTTCTGTCGAGCTGGTGCAGAAGGTCGTCTAGATAAATAGACGTAGTACGTTCACTCGTCTCACTTTTCCAGGCTGTTTCCTTTTGGTGGCAGTAGATACGAGGCAGCAGATATGATATACGAGGCAGTATAGATACGTCTGGTGTCAGTAGATACGACATAGAACATATAGATACGAGGGGGGAGAAAAAGAAAAGGGGGGGGGGGGCACAAATAACGCTTGCATTGTAAGAGCCTTGGCACGCTTTTCTACCACTACATACGAACCCAGCGCAGCACTTATTGGATGCGCTTGTGGCTAATCGTTCAACAAGAAGAGTCACGTTGGTGGTCTACATTAGCGTTCTAGGAACGATTTCCTCTTCGTCGGTGAATGCAATCAATTTCGCGGGATTTGGCGTGACCTCACAAGCACGCCGATGCGCCCAGTGCCGAGGCACTTACAGTGCCAAGTTACGCCAAAGCGGCCGACCGAGAAATGAGTTGGCCGAAAGTAAATCGACCCGTCCTAGTACCGAACAGCCCTAAAATTTGCTGAAACTGCAGTGATCGTGTCCCGGCCGCACGAAAAAGTGGCAAGAACAGGACCCCAGCGCGCGAAGTGAGCAGGAAGTTTTCAGCGACGTCCTGTGACCGTCACTGTCGTGAAAGACGAATGAGGAAACCCCTGTTCAAGGAAAACTCGGTCGCCCAGCGCTGGCAAGGTCATCTTTGCACGTCGGATGTGCTTGTCTCTAGCAAGTTTTGGAGGCGTATTTTCAGGGTTCAGACATGGTGATACCACGTTTGTGTACAATGCCAGTGAGAGCTACAGTGCACAGGCGTTAAAGGAACACTAAAGGTGCAAACTGATTTGTCTCGTGTTTGCAAATTGCCCTTTCGCAGTACCAAAAGCGCCCCTCTTGCCGTGTGTAGGCGCTCGGCACGGTAGCCGAAGGAGGAAAATACGTGTGGCGACACCCCGCTTTGGAGTTCCCGGCGTCCCGCACCCACTCTCTGTGACGTCATAGATTTTAAGGCGCCTGCTGGGGCCCACATGGTTGTTACGCGGAGCGTTTCATGAAATTGCATTGAGCCAATGTGGCCAAACTACGAAAATAGGGCTTTCTGACATCCGTGACGCCGTGCTTGCGTTGAGGTTCGGAAGTTTCGGCGCGAAATTAAAGAGGAACAAAAGAATGAAACTTTTGAATTTCGTTTTCTACCTTTATATTGAACCGACGATGGCGAGCTCTTAGGTAATGGTCTCTCAGTGCAAGCCGACCACTTCACTGTCCTTTTCAGCGGCGTGACCACCCTGGGCACCGGACTACCGCGTTTTCTCTCTAACCTTCGATTTTGGCTAACAGTGGTTACGGCGCTCGGTTGCTGAATCGAGGGACGCTCACTCGGTCCCCCAGGTGGTCAAACCCAACGTAGTCAAAATTTTCGAAACGTTACACTACCATTTGCTTCATAATTTCATCGTAGTTTCGCCATGTAAAACTGACGCAATTATGTATTGCTACTTCCCCTTTTTTTTTTTTTTTCGCCTGATTTCAGGCATACACTTAATATGCAGAAGCTCTTCGCGGAGAATTTGGGTTTTGCTTTGTTCGCGGAGCACGAGCGCGTTTACGCAGAAGCTTCCTTTTGAGGATTTCTGTCCGTGCGTGAGCTCGTCGAACACCAGCTTGACCTTGGCCAACACCCTCCGCCTTGGCTCGTCCGCCGTGTCTCGCCGACTCGAGAAGCGCGCGGCAACGCCAGAGGCGGAAGCAACGACCCAAAAGCTCGCGCGCTGCTGCCGTGCTGCCAGGGTGTGCAACCTTTCACCCGGAAACCAAATACCACCGACGGCGATTTCGCGAGTGCTACGCAAACGCGAAACGTGCAGTTGTTCCACGCCCTTAGGTAGCGCTCGCATATCCGCCAGTTTTGCTCCGAAGCGCAGCAAGACGGGCGTCGCCGATTTCACGTTTGCCGAAGCGAAATGCGCACGACCCGTCCTAAGCTAATTGAGGCCTGTGCGTACGTCGTACTGCGCTTCAACGCAACCAGAGTCTGTGTATGTGTGATAAGTGCGCGGTGAGATGTGTGATGAAAAGTGCATCTTGAAAAGTGCGCCAGTGCGACCCGAGGCGCCGACACAAGAAAAGCACCGAATGTGTGGCCGCGAGCTCTCAGTCATTGACGAAGACGATGTGGAGGCGAAGCGCGTGAGTGGACGTCAGGCGAATTCGGCGAATCAGGAGCTTCCACGCTGGGTTGGAAGAGACCAGGGAGAGACCGGGGAGAAGAACCGGAGCAGACGTGGCTGAGGCGTGGTGGCAGGAAGAAGCGGACCAGGGCGCGGGAGTGGCGGCCGAGTTCCTGTGACCAGGCCGCTGCAGGCTTCCACCTGGGCGTGTACCCGAGCGGTACAGCACCTGGCGTTGGCCAGGCTTTCCAGCATCTGGCGTTGGCCAGGCTTTCTACCAGCTTCCCATCGCCTGATTGCCAGGCACTCCACCGGCTTCTCATCGTCTGGCGTTGGCCAGGCACTCCAACGGCTTTCCATCGTCTGGCGTTGGCCAGGCACAACTGCGGCCCCGGCTCGTGGTCTGAGCGTCGGCTGATGAGGAACGCCGAGAGGTTGCTGACCTCGACTCGCCCGACGCTACCTTCCCAGCGAGCGACACCTCGATCCAAGTCCGCTCCAAGTGCGTCTGCTGCCTCCACCTCGCCATCTACTTTCATGTGCCCACCAGAACGGTGACAGCCTCTTCTTCTGAACTATCTCTTTCACACCGTTAATTATTCTCTCTATCATTCATAGTTGTGTTAAGTTTTCCTCTACTTCTTATGCTTCGTCCAATCTTTATCCTTTCCTCTCTTTAATCCGTTTCTGTAAATACAGCGAGTGTTGTTTGTTGTGTTTTGCACAAACGGTCTCGTCTATCCTTCCTCGATGACTGTCAAGCCATCGACTATTGTACACACGAACCTACACGAGGGCACGTTAATTCGCTAGCCCCGTGACAAATTGGCGTCCGCGACGACAGGACGACGAGACCGTTTCTGCAATTTATTATTTCCCCGAGAAGTCTTATGTGATCAGGCTTCGTGTTTCACGTCAGATCTGATGAGGGAAGTTAACGATCTGCTGGCTATAAAACATCTCTGTTCAACGCCTTATCATCCCATGTGCAATGGGTTAGTAGAGCGATTTAATGGAACTCTGAAGCAAATGCTACGCAAGCTCTGTCAAGAGGATCCAAAATCATGGGATCGGTTGCTTGCACCCCTTCTATTTGCATATAGAGAAGTGCCCCAAGCCAGCATGGGATTTTCCCCTTTTGAACTCATATACGGGAGATACGTCCGAGGCCCGCTCAACTTGTTGAAAGAGCTCTGGACTGAAGAAAAGATCGAAGAGGAGGTGAAAACGACTTATGGATATGTCCTCGACCTCAGGGATCGTCTTGAGAAGACACTAAAATTAGCCCATGAGAACCTGATGCGAGCTAGAAGGAATCAGAAATATTACTATGATCGGAGGAGCAAGAAGCGTCAACTTAAAGTTGGAGACCGAGCTCTCATTTTGCTTCCCACGACGGCGAATAAGCTGTTGATGCAATGGAAAGGTCCGTTTCCGGTCATTGGGAAAAAAAGTGAATACGACTATTGGCTGGACTTGGGACATGACACCAAACTTTTCCATATAAACATGCTAAAGCGCTATGAAGACCGGCAACCAGACCCCTTTCCACAAACAGCGTCCTTTGTGGTTATGAAGGAGGAAGACACAGATACCCCTCTACCCACTTGCACAGTTAAGCCGGCTGCGGGTGTAGAAGCGATTCCAATTGGCAAGGGGTTAGAAGAGGACAAACGTACAGAACTTGGGAATATTCTAAATGATTATCAAGATGTATTCTCTGAAATCCCGGGAAAGACGAATCTGTTAGAATGCAAGCTTCACTTGACGACATCTGAACCGATCAACACACCTCAGTATCCGTTGCCGTTGGCCATGAAGGAGGTAGTGGAGCAAGAAGTTCAGGACATGCTAAAACTAGGTGTGATTGAGCGGTCAAATTCGCCCTACAATTCACCCTTGGTGCTTATCAAGAAACCGGATAACACCTATCGCACATGCGTCGACTTTCGTCGCATCAACGAAATCTTGGTTTCGGACGCGGAACCCATACCAAGAACAGATATAATGTTTACAGAAGTAGGCACCAGAAGATACTTTTCCAAGTTCGACCTCACAAAGGGATATTGGCAAGTCCCTCTTGCCCAGGCCTCGAGACCCATAACAGCATTCTCAACGCAATCTGGGCATTTCCAGTTCATATACATGCCGTTTGGCATAAAGACAGCTTCTGCTGTGTTTACACGTTTAATGCGAACTCTTCTACAGGGCATCGGAAATGTAGTCCACTATATTGACGATGTTCTCGTGGCTACGAACACTTGGGAGGAGCACGTAGACACTTTACAACTCTTCTTGCAGAAAGTGCGGGAGTCTGGCTTAACCATCAAGCCTCAGAAATGTGAAATAGCTGTGGAGTCGATCGTCTTCTTGGGTCATCGTCTAGGAGGTGGGACTATTCGACCCGTAGAAACTACAGTTGCGAAAATAGCCAGAGCCCCTCTACCTGACACCAAGAAGCAGCTCCGATCCTTTCTGGGATTAGCTGGGTATTACCGGGATTTAATACCCCAATACGCGGAAAAAGCTCGGCTATTAACACAGCTTACCAGAAAAATGGAGAAAAACAAGATCGGGTGGACTTCTGAGACAGAAGAAGCATTCGACAGGTTAAAGGAGGCCCTCGCTTCAAGGCCGGTCGTGAAGGCTCCAGATCCAACACGCGTCTTCGTGCTCCGTACAGATGCATCGAACACGTGCATCGGTGCAGTCCTCATGCAAGAGCACGAGGGCGTGTTACACCCGGTGTCGTATGCCAGCCGCCAGCTCTTACATCGCGAAATGAATTATTCTACCATCGAGCGTGAATGTTTAGCATTAGTGTGGGCGGTAGAAAAATTTCACATCTTTTTGTATGGAACAGAGTTCATAGTGCAGACCGACCATCAACCCCTGCAATACTTAGCGAAGGCTAAACACTTGAACAGTAGGGTTCTAAGGTGGAGTCTGGCCTTGCAAGAATATACTTTTCACATTCAGCACATTAAAGGATCAGATAATGCGGGTGCCGACTTCATGAGCAGGTTGCAGCCATAGCTCGAAAGTGATGTGTTATTATAGAAATGGTAGGCAGAACTTTCCCACTAACCATCCGGTAACTGTTTGCTATAGATAATTTTTTTTTGCTGTGCGTTTATTCAGTAAGCATTGTTAGCTTAAGGCAAAGGTGCTTGTGTTCGTGTGGACTCGAGAACCGCATCGTGAGTGGTGAAACGCCCGTCTCTTGTTTTCTCCTTTGGGAGAAAACTTCTCGAAAAAGGGGCATGATGTGATAAGTGCGCGGTGAGATGTGTGATGAAAAGTGCATCTTGAAAAGTGCGCCAGTGCGACCCGAGGCGCCGACACAAGAAAAGCACCGAATGTGTGGCCGCGAGCTCTCAGTCATTGACGAAGACGATGTGGAGGCGAAGCGCGTGAGTGGACGTCAGGCGAATTCGGCGAATCAGGAGCTTCCACGCTGGGTTGGAAGAGACCAGGGAGAGACCGGGGAGAAGAACCGGAGCAGACGTGGCTGAGGCGTGGTGGCAGGAAGAAGCGGACCAGGGCGCGGGAGTGGCGGCCGAGTTCCTGTGACCAGGCCGCTGCAGGCTTCCACCTGGGCGTGTACCCGAGCGGTACAGCACCTGGCGTTGGCCAGGCTTTCCAGCATCTGGCGTTGGCCAGGCTTTCTACCAGCTTCCCATCGCCTGATTGCCAGGCACTCCACCGGCTTCTCATCGTCTGGCGTTGGCCAGGCACTCCAACGGCTTTCCATCGTCTGGCGTTGGCCAGGCACAACTGCGGCCCCGGCTCGTGGTCTGAGCGTCGGCTGATGAGGAACGCCGAGAGGTTGCTGACCTCGACTCGCCCGACGCTACCTTCCCAGCGAGCGACACCTCGATCCAAGTCCGCTCCAAGTGCGTCTGCTGCCTCCACCTCGCCATCTACTTTCATGTGCCCACCAGAACGGTGACAGCCTCTTCTTCTGAACTATCTCTTTCACACCGTTAATTATTCTCTCTATCATTCATAGTTGTGTTAAGTTTTCCTCTACTTCTTATGCTTCGTCCAATCTTTATCCTTTCCTCTCTTTAATCCGTTTCTGTAAATACAGCGAGTGTTGTTTGTTGTGTTTTGCACAAACGGTCTCGTCTATCCTTCCTCGATGACTGTCAAGCCATCGACTATTGTACACACGAACCTACACGAGGGCACGCTAATTCGGTAGCCCCGTGACAGTATGATAGTTCTCCGCAAACTGTACCCCGCCGTGGTAGCTTTCAGCGGCTGTGTGCGAAGTTCGAGGTCGTGGCGGCATCAAATCCCGACCACGGCAGTCTCGTTTCGATGAGGGCGAAATGCCCCCGGGTACTTTGGGTGGATGGATGGATGGATGGATGCTATGAGCGTCCCCTTTGTAACGGGGCGGTGACATGTGCGCCACCAGGCTCGTAGAACTTTTTTTTTTCCTCTCTCTTTAAATTTTCCTCATGCCTGGTGCGCGTTAAAAAAGAGACCCCTGGTGGTCAACATTTTACTCCGGGGCCCTCCAGTACGTACTACTACGGTGCGTGTATCATAATCATAGCTGGCTTTGGAACGTAAAATTATCAGGCGCAAACTGTTCAGCGTTAGCGCAATACCGTTAGCGCAAATGCAAACCGGTGGCGTGGTTGCGCCACCTGGTGGCGCAGAGCTTTTGGCCAGACGTTGGCTATGTATTCCGTCGCTGTGTGTTGGTGTGCTTTTGGAAACCGTTAGGCACGAACAGTATGTGCATGAAAAACGAGCCCCTTTGTTTCGTTACACATGCCCTGCGGCGTTTAAAGGTCCTGTCCTGCGTCAAAAGGGATTAGGAACTCTGGCTTCACTAACCACACGCAAGCGGCTATTAGCGGGAGATAGTTTCGTGAGCTGAAAAATTTTCTCGTAGCAACTAATGCGCATGACGACCTTTCCATTTCACGAACCTTCCTCCTCCTGCGGGATTCTGGAGAATTAGACTTGCCTCATTTTCTAATGTTCGACTCTGCATCATGTGTATCCGAGGGAACGCGTACTGCAGGGCATATAAAGGTACCCACGCCGAGGTGCAGAAGAATGCAAGCAAGGTTACAAGATTTGGATCATTCACGGGCCTTGCATACGCACATGTCCTTCGTTTTATGCAAAGACGCGAAATAAAAAGTCACCGTTGTAGTAAAGTCCTTGCCACTTCGATTCCGGCATGTACTCTCCCTCAGCAGCAGTGTGGCGTTGACCACGTTGCCCTTTGCATATCTGCGTGACTCGACACCACCGTGTGTGCCGTCGCTGTGCCCGTTCACACGAAATCTCGCGAAGGTGCTTGCGTTCTCCGAACGTGGTAGCTCGAGAATACGGCCACGCGTGCTGAGAACTGTGCCTTTCGTTTGTGGGCTACTTCCAAACCACAATCAGCTGCTCATGAATATCGTTTTGTTCGCCTCGTAGCGAGACGCTCAAGCGCTCTGACCAAGAGCGTTAACTTCTCGCTTGCGGGACAAAGGGGCTTCAGTGGGTGCTTTGTTGTCGGACACGGCTTTCTGCGTCGCGTTGATGAGCCCCAAAATGGTCTCGAACCTCGCTTTCTTTTTCCCGTGATTCGTTCTTTCTTTTTCTTTTTTTTTATACTTTCCATCCCCCATCTCCAAATGGCTTAATTTTACCGCCCCTAATACATGAACCTATAGCGGTGGCGTTTGCGTGACTGCCATGCTCCAATGGCTCACGAGTTCACCCGTAACGAGATCGGTAAACGTTTGACCCAACTTCCTGGATCATCATGTCTGCGCTCTTCGCGCACTGAAGAAAGAACACGCTACCGTCATTCAATCAGCAACGCCGAACACTTCTGAGGGGGGGGGGGGGAGAGAGAGAGAGAGAGGAGAACAAGTAAAAGGTAAAAAACAAAAAGCGCAGGAGGTTTCACGCGTTGACGAATTGCGAAACTAAAGCTCGTGACGGTGTCCGCCTCCGCCGTGCTTATTTCCGACGTATCACCTTTCGCCGATTCCGCTCACGTCCAGCGTGCTACTACTGCTCGCTGGGCAGCCAACTGGCTGGCGGAAGCGGCGGCCATGGCGAAATGACCCCGCGTGGGAGTCGCGTTTTAGCTTCAGCGTTAAATTTGCTCTGACGGGAATGCCAGCGGAAATGTGTAGTAATAAGTGTTTTACTTAGTAACCATGCAGACGCGAATCGTACTTGCCAACTCTTCCGAATGTTTTTGTAAAATGCACAAATTTGGACCCTTTTTACCACCCTACGACGAATTTCACTTAATTTTTGCGAGAGCCTGATTTTTTTTTTAATGAATGAATGATTGAAAGCTTTAGTAGGTCGCCTTAAAGCGAAGAGGTAAATGGAGCATACGTTAAGGCAGAGGAACTAGTTGAAGCACGCCTATTCGCCCTTTCGGCCCACTCCAGAATGACCGCCTGATGGTCGGGCGTGGAACTGCGCAAGGTAGCCTCCCTGTGCTTATATTGGGCACCCCCTCATGATGCAAAAGTAACAGTAATAACAGTAAAAAAAAAAAAAACGGAATTTCCATAACAAAGCCTTAATGTATCTTCGCCGCAGCACAATGGTGTCGGGCAGTGAAGTGTGCCTGAAATGTGGAGCGGCCATAAACTTTCTCGATAGAACCAGCACCGTCGTCATACGCGTTCGCACTCGCGATGTGATTACGAGTACCGACGTTATGACTAACGTCTAAATTTTACTTGTGATCAATCAGAACTACCTCGGACTGAGCTGCAGCCCTGGCAAACAAGGAGACACACACGAGTATTCTTTTGTCGCCTCTGCCCTCCAGATTTCCGTGGTGCCCAGGTTAGTAGGTATGCGAATAAATAAACGAAAGTGTACTATTGACGGCGCTGTGACGACACGCGTGTAGCGTGAACGGTTGACACACGAGTGGCATTTCACGCGTGTAGCGTGAAATGCGGCCTCGTTACACTCGATCGCCCTTGCAGTGTCCGATAGAACATGTTAGATGGCTGTTGTGCACGCTGGTGAGCATCCTCAACATTACGCTGTTGGTGAATCCGAATACTGTTCTGTGGCACAAAACTTGTCATACCAATATGCAAAACAGCATAGCTTCAGAAAAAGAAAAAAAAAAAAGCCCCGTTATCACATATGCGAGGCGCGGACTCCCCCATATTTTCTCGTAGCGCTATAGTCAGCCTGAAGAGGCGAGTATAGCGTAGGCTGCTTCTCTCAGAACACGAGAAGAAACGGCGAGTACGTGAGCTCTTCCCATTTCGAGTTGTCTCGCCTGCAGACTCGCCTCTCCGCGTAATACTATACCAGCCGTTTCTATCTGATCGTTCGTTGCCGGGCGGACCGTGCCGTGTCGGCGCATATAATGCCATGCCAGGCACGAGTGCTGCCTGTGTGCAAGTACAGTAGTAGTAGCTCGCGTTGCGCTGGGTCAGTCGCCGTGAATGCGCTTCTCCAGGCGTTGCGAAATTCAGAACAAGCAGCGAGCAATTTTGCGTGAAGACTGAGCGCCGCCTTATCTCTCTGCACGCGGCGTGACGTTTGAGGCGTGCCGCATCCCGTCTGTTCGCCATCCGCGCTTTTTCGGCCTTGGGAACATTAATCTGCATCGCTCAGTTTTCTCCGTACGTCGCGAGCGCGTTTCCGTGTAGATGTAGCTCGTCGGGGTTTGTTCCGTCGAGCAGGGGCTGCTGGACGGCAGCGGCGGACAGACTGCGCAGTGCTTGGAGGGCGGAGGAAGCCTCGTCTTTTGTCGGAGACGTTCTTCAAATCCGAAAATTATGGGGATCGCGCGGTTCTACGGAAATTATATAATTGCGTATTAAATGTACAAACAACTGCAGCAATAGACGAGTGGTGGAGCGTCCATCTACAATGCCGGAGGTACTGGGTTCGATTCCCAGTGCTGCCGGGCGGCATGCACAGTTTTTTTTTTTTTTTTCCTTTCCTAGAAGAGACGAAGTGGCCTGACCTTTCAGCACCCTTTCAGTATTATTTCGCCCATCGCCCCGCACAGCGGCCGGTCCTCCTCTCCGGACTCGGCTGATGCACGGAAACTGGACCCGCGACCACGCCTAGATTGCTACAGGCGTTGTACTTTCGCGCCGGAGATTTGGAAGGGACACTGACACCAAAATTGCGCTGTTGAGGTAGCCTGCGGAATCGATTTTCGTGGGTACGCACATATCTACCAAATATAAACCGCGAATATAGCTCGGGAGGTAATCTAAATGAATATCGAAGTTCGCGAGAGCGCAGTCGAGCGCTGCCCGCCGCACCTCGAGACATCGGTTTTGCTCTAGGTGACCGAAGGGGACGCCCACCTTTTGCGACGTCACCAAGGCAGGCGAGTTCCGACCAGTGCGCAGCTAGCAATGACAACGTCGTATAGTCACCATTGCCCTTTTGCTGCGCTTGCATTAGTAGACTCCCGTCTCGGCGAAAAATCGTCGCCACACGACGACGAAGACAGCGATGACGGCTTCTACGACAGGCGAGGAGTGTGTCACAGCCCTTTGCGCTCACGTGGTCGAATTTGCTTACCCCTTTGGAAACGCTAGGTGGCGCTAGTTGCACCTGGTTGCAGGGACAGGCGGCTTGTCGTTCTTGGAGCTGTCCATGACCAAGACTGGTCGGTAAGAAACTGTCTGTCTTGTCATGCGCTGGAGCAGTTGACGTGCCGTGCTATATGACTAAAGGCCGTTTCACATGACGCAGAAACACAGCGATTTTGCTTCGGCGACTAGAGCGATCGCGATTTTTTTCAAAAAAAATCGCTCTCGCTCTTGTCGCAACGGTCTGCGACGAGCGACCAAAAAGTTGGAATTTCGTCGCTCTGATCGCAGCGATCCGAACGATTTCCCGTCGAAATTGCGCCGAGCAGCAGCCCCCGCGCTGTTTCGCTGTCATGGCGGTGGAGTGTGTGTTTTATGATCGGAGCGATCGGGGGAGCCGTGGATTACCGAATCTGGTATGTAGTACTATTAATAGCGACACGAGAAGGAAAAAAATAAAACCTCGTACTTTGGCATTCCTCCACTTGTATGTTTTTATTGAAGCAGTGGGTTGGTGTTTTAGCTTTCTTGTGTACTACGTCGAGCTTTCGCTTCGACGTAGTACAACACACGAACGCATTTTGTTCCGTGCGCGGAGAAAGATTCCCGCTGGTTGATGTACTCGAGTTGAGACTCGACGCTATCGAATGTTTGCGACTTGCCTTGCATACACAATCGTTCTTTTTTTTTCTCTCTCTCTCTTTTTGAGATCGCTTGTGATTGCCGCACAGCCAAGGTATTGCAGCACGTACTTTGCGTGCACTCAAACGCGCATTGCGCGTTGTAAGTGCTATGAGCCTGCGATAATAATGATTGAGCACGACGTGGTCGCGAGGCATCCGATGGCGGGCTGCTTTTTTGTGCGCCAATTCGGCGAATGCTCTTGCTTTTCTTCCGCATCGAAATGAGGCCGCCGTGGCCGGAAATCGAACTCACATTCTAGCGGCGCGATATCGGGAGCGCGACACACGAACTTACAATTAAAGTGCTTTGTCAAGAAGCCGAGACCTTTGTATGTCGCCGGAACTTTCTGAACTGTTAATGCATGCAGTTTTCATGGATACGGGGCGCGCTAATTAACCAGAAATACTTCGCCTTACACCGATGCCGTAAATCGGGCACGTCATTGTTGGACTGACTATGCGACCAGTAACTAAATTTAGATAATTTTTGGTGTATTAATGTGTGCTTTTATAACGTACCATATCAGGAATGCTAGCAGCGTCGTTGATTTACTTTCAAAGCGTTGATGCGCAACAAGTATTATTAATAGCAGCTTTTTCTTCTTTTCTTATCTCGTGGACAACATTTTTTCCTTCACATATATTTATACGCATATATTTATAGGATTTGTATATTTCCTGCACCGGTTCTCACTTTATATAGTTATAATTAATTGTAAAACCTTCATGGCATGTAACAACACACCTTCATGGCATGTAACAACACTTCAAAGAAGATTACTTGTGCACGTAAATGCTTGCAGTGTACTTGTTTTGTCTTGTTTATGATGTTCATTATAGCACATCACTTAAAAAGAAACAAAAAAAAAGAAAAGCGGGCAAGCAGCCTGCAAAGTTCTTATACAGTTGTTATATAGAAGAAAATGTGAAAGATCACAGCTAATCAAAATCATGCAGGGAAGTTGCCTTGTTGCATCCTTTTTCTGTAGGTTATATATAGTTTCCTCTTGGGTATGGACCAGTGTTGCACTTCAATAGCCATTCAGGTGTGAACGTGCATATTTAGGTGTGAAGCCATGCCACATTAAATAGAAACAGCTTGCCGACATATTTGAGAATGGTTTCATTAATACATAAATCCTGCTTTTACAAGTAAATAAATTTATAGAACTATGCATTTTTCGAACATATCTTCTGATGAAATTGAAGCACCGTGTAAATTTGTCATGGCATTATAAAACTCATTTCTGCAAATGAAGTGTGTACATTTGCACATTATGTAGTTTAATTCTATGTAATACGTACTGCAAACAAATAAAGGTCCAACCAGGAAAGAAATTGTGAGAACAACACATGTACATGTATCTCTCTATTAAAATTCATAAAGGAAAAGCAAGTGTGCATTAATGCGTAAACATGACCCAACTAAAGTACGGGACAATGCACTAGGGATGCATGGCAGAAATGGTGTGTCTTGGCAGTGCATGCTGTTTTGCAGCCATGCCTGGGAAAAAAATATACATCTTAAACAAGCGTGTTAAAAAATATGTGCACTAAATGTGCATGTTAGTCGAGGGACTCTTTAAGAGTTGCATCTTTATGGAAGTCATTCCAAGGCCTAATTACCAGCCTATTAAAGTATAGGAAAAGATTGCAATATTTATAACATTTGAATGCAAATATTATGTCACACAGAAGGGTTTTGCACTGCTTGTTCTTATGGAGCTGCAAACAACAGTTTAGCAGTGATGCCTCAACTGTCACATTTGTCTTTCACAAGACTGTTGGCCTGGTTGATATAAAACAAGAAGAGACCAACAGGAAGAGTGGCACTTCCAGCTACTTTATTCAAGGCGCTAACCCAAGAATGTATACAAACAGCAAGCATGCACGGTCCCTTTCCAACGTCATACCATCCAGCAATCAAGCAATCTCGTCTCTGGTGCATATAACATAACTGATGTATAGCTGGTAACCGACAATTTGTACAGGCAACAAAACATACAATGATTCTTTTTTACAACTTGCCATTTTTATATATTGTTTTAATCTGTCACTTGCCATGGTGGCTGTGCCAGTTTGCAAAAACAGAAAGTAAGCTAACGCTATATTAAGGCGAAAACCTTATATTACTACATTTCAAGGCTGTGTTGCACAGTACAAAAAACCAGAGTGTAGGCGAGCATCGAATAGGTGGAGTGCATCTCTCACTTCACTGTAAAGTTGATTAAGTATATCTTGCTCGTGCGGTCAGCTTTGTTGCCTTCGTATTACAACAAAGTTGACCGTGTCTTGCTGTGAAATCTCCTGCCACATCCTTGTAGGTGAAGGTGCACAAGGCTCTAGTTGCAAGCGAGGAAGACCGAGAAGGCACAGCGCTGCAGAAGAACCTTAAGCAACTCAAAATGCCATTTCTCACCACTGCTGCTGTAACAAAGCAGCTATGTGTGAAACTGCAGCAGCAGCAGCCCAAGAAGCAGATCAATGGAACTTGGCATTTGCCTTTTACATTCGCTTGGAAGTCTCTAAGCACCTGGTATAACAACACAGCATAAACCGGTATGGGCTTGTTACAATGCTCAAAATTGGTGACAATGGTGCCTGAAGCAGGTGTCCGAAACTGCTATCACTCATAATGAGAAAAAGTCCATACCCCCATCTCACCTGAAGGAAAACTAGCAATCTTTCAGTAATGTTTATCTCCCTCTCTGCACGCCTGTGCACATTTGAACCCAGCCCAACAGGAGTAGTAGCACCCACCCCAGACTCTGGGCCTTATAAGTTGTCAGTCGTCGGCTATGGTTCCATCGACAAAGACGAGGAGAATTGGAGGGCGGGGGAGAAAATACAGAAGAGCAAGGAGATGACGACGGCAAGGAAGGAGAGGATGCAGATGACAAATGAGAAGTAAAGGAATTTGAAAAAGAAGACAGTGTAAGAGGAAGAACAAGAGGGGGGAGGAGAAGCAGGAATGGAAGAAGACCTAAAGAGAATAATAAGAGCACATGCAGGAAAGCTTACACTGTCACTGTGCTCTGTTCTTTGCAAAGGCCTGAGAGTCTTCTTACAATGCTGCCCTAACTTGTCCCAGTGGCTCGTTAAAGAAATTCTGCTGACATTGTGCAGTGGGGTTTTTCCTCTGAAAATGTGCACCTATCAGGTTCATGATACTCACCATTGGTGATTACTTCTCTATGCAAGTTACTTCAGGCAGTAAAACCTTTGCCAGGACAAAGAAATGGAAAAGACATCAAGAGAGTGCTGGCGATTGCTTACCCACACAGGTTGTCATGCAACGTCAAAAAAGAAGCATCAGAATTCAATCTGAATGTTGTTTTTATGCCCCTAACAAGCTCTCAAAGGTGTGTTTTCTAGACAAAGTGGCTGAAGTGTGCAAGATGCACAGGAACAAGTTCAGTACTTGCCAGTCGCACAGAGCAGCTTGGTTGCAGCAGACAAGAAAACCTGGCATCCTACGAGCAAAGTGACAATGTAGGTGGAGAAATGGTATGTCCTCGAGGCATGGAGAAGGCAGAGTTTGAGGAGAGGAATCTGCTAGGCTGTGGCAGCGCGTGCCATGGCTCATTCATGAAACGGTTTGGCAAGGTGGAAATTGAATTTTCTTTGCATCACGACAGATGAAACTTCTGGCAAGTGGTCATCTTTTACATGTCATCCTATGGGTGCAATGCATAAAAACTGCGATACCGTCTCATATATTGCAAATATTCTCAGTTTTCTGTCTGCAGCATCAAAAACTAAACTCTGTGGGCATTTTGGCTGTAGTTTGTAATAAATATGTGCCATACAGCACTTGTAATGAGCTGCGTGTAGTGACTCCAGTGCAGGTGACACCTGCCGCTGTAAGTCCCTCGTTCGCATGTTGTGAACAGGTATGGGCAAATGGCCTTGGGAAGAAAATGCGTGCAGGATGCTGCATAGTCTTTGTGATCTGCTGACTTTACAACTCTCACGGGCTTCTCAGACTTTTAAGTGCACTTTTTGTGTTGCAACAAAGGCTTGCGCTCTCTGGGATTTCCACCAGTGCCATTTTAGGATGGGACAGAAAATGTGTTGTGCCAAACTACAATAGCAGCGCATCCAGCAAAGTGAAGCCGATTACTTTCGACGTTCCCAGTGGCTCGATGAAAGTGGAGGCATGGGCTTGTACAATACCAAGGAAAGGTCGAGATCTCATGCCCCATAACTACGTTTGCTAGAAGCATTTCTCAAACAGTGAAATGGAGACGCAATGAAGGTGATCTTGGTGGTGACATCTCTCTTGACAAACCCAAGCGGCCTGTTTTGTTACTAGGTGCCGTGCCGTCACTATCTTTGCACTGTCTCAGCTACCTGTCTCCTGTTCTCAAAAAAAAGAGAAAAGAAATGAGCCAATTGGACCTGGCGTGAAGTGCATTAACCACCAAAGACAGACTTTGGTGGTTAATGACACAAATATGCTTGCTGCTTGCCACTTTGAGGAAAATGAGATGGTGCATCCTCTCGCCTCCCTTTGCTGTAAGTCCAATGCCTTGAACAATAAGCAAAAAACGGCATATGTGTGGTGGAAAGGCAAGGAACGACACTGTACCAATAGTTCTGGTAATGACCAAACCAGTCGAACCAGAGTTATTGAATAAATAAGTTTTGCATTCCAAAAAACATACTGTGCAAATAATTAGGTAATTGCCATGCAGGCAACACCTTTTTTCGTTTATATAACAAATAATTTGCGGCCACCAAGGTCACACAAGAAGCACATCAATTACAATGAATCGGCACTGGCTAGCCTTGACAGGTTGAACGGGCAAGCTTCTGCAGAAAGCCGACTCGCACAACAGAGCGTGTGTTGGCACCATGCCCTACAGCGTGATTTCACTGAGCTTCACTGAGCCACCCAAACAAGTACTGTTTCGCCGTCTGAAGAAATGCTCTGTGCGTCGAGGCCAATACAGCAGTTTTCTCTATAGCGGTGACCATCACACAAATGCTTCTCAATTCCAACAAGCGCATTTGATTGAGGAAATGCTATGGCAAGAAAACATTCTAAACTTCGAGGGACTCCCGAGATGGAACAGGATGGAGAGCAGTTTCTGAACCATTAGACAATGAATGCATGTCACAGAAACACAGTGTGCCCTGTTAATATTTCTGCTCGTCGACAGAATCCTTTTATTGCAGTAAAACCACGTATCTCCAAATACAGTCTGTTTGGAAATAGTACTTAAGGCCCTTATTGGCTGTTTTTTGTTTTGCAAACAATTCTGTTCTAGCAGAAAAGAGGCATAGCAGGGAAACAGTCTACTACAGCTCTAAGTGCATGACTACGCTACTAACTCGTTATAAGACTATACATCAAAAATACCTTTCGTGCACGGCGTGGGGCAGTGCAACGTATTTTGCTTCTTTGGTCAGACTCGCAGTAACCTACTACGATTAGGAAACTAAACGACATCCGTATCTTCACAATGTAGTGACGCAACATGCAGGCTTCAACACAGGTGACTGCAGCTCCTTATAAATTTGTGATGCTAGTTGTTACACATCCACACCACGGATTCCACGACGGACGATCCGTGATATCGATGTTCACAAAACAAACTATTCCACATCATGCAAGCACACACGCGCACGCACACGCGCACGCACACACACACAGAGGCGTCATTTCTCGCGGCTTTCAAGATGCGAGTTTTCGGTTAGATGCGTGTTGCCGCGTTCGGTCACAACACAAACTAACCGTATTCCGTGCACAGACACACACATATACATCATTTGCAGATCCATAAATGTGGGCTTTGGTTAGATGCCGGCGTCGTCCGGTTCGGAGGCACTACAGTGTAGTAGGCACTTGCGAGCAAGATACACGAACCATTCGTTGACAACTTGATGCTGAACACGGAGGATCATGCTTCGCGCACACGACGACTTCGAAGAATACGCGGACCCTTCCTACGCGGCTACATCCATGGCGCAAAGTTTTTCTTCACGACGCGAAGCAGCCGAAGCAGCTGCTGTGCCGCTGCGCTACTGCCACCGCTATTTTCACGTCTTTACTGATATGCGGGAGCCGCTGTTGCGCACACCAAAATAATTTAGCCACTTGCAGCTGTTTTTAAATTACAATACATGCATGCTCTTGAATCCTGTAAAACAAAAGTTAATAATATTATAACGCAGGGTTATTTAAACACATTTGAAGATAGCCGGTCGCTCCTGTCGCGGGAAAAACAGTCGCTGCAATCGCAAGTCATCTGAAACGAAACCGCCATTAAGCGACGGGAGCGAACAGAGCGATTGGAACGATTTTCGTCGCTGCAATCGCGGCATGTGAAACAGCCTTAAGAAGCCCCCAGTTACATATTGCAAAGAAAAAAAGAAGGAAGGAAAAGTTCATGTCAGCGCACCTTTAAAAGCCATTCTTGCTTCTGCAAAGTTTGTTACTCGTTAACCCGACTCTTCAGGGCGTGCCCAGCCTGCAGTGTGACGGAAAGGTAGCGGTGATCGTTTCCTGCGTCTTACGTGTCATCCTTAAATTTCTGACGCAAGCCTGCACATGCTACTTCTCCCATTGCCCATCGCGTGTGTGGACGTGCAGTGCGATTGATGGGTGTGGTGTTGGGGAAGGAAACCGGCCTATCGATTGTGCAGTGCGCCTCCGATTGTCACGCCCTCGCGATGCTGTGTCAGGATCGCAGATACGAAAATAACGACATCGGCCTTTTGTGCGTAAATAGCGAAGAAAGAAAACACGGCCCATGTGACTGCGATACGCCATTCCCGCTCGGTCCGGAGTGTAGGTCTCTAAGCGGAAGTGGGGGAGTGAAACTTCAACGTGCTTGTGTGTCCGTGACCTGACGCGGCTGTGCATGGAGGGCGACGGTGCGTTGAAGAGGTTCACGTCTGCAAAGGCATCGCCCTCTTGTGACCGCAAATGACACCTTGGCCTTTGTTGGCGCAGTCGCATGTGTACTCTGTTAATGCGCGTACCTCGTTTTTTCTAAATTAACTGGCCGGTTCATTTGTACCCCGTAGTCCGGCCGCAAAAAAGCACGTGCGCATATTCACCTAGTTGTCTGTCTCCTGCGTTGACCCCGTCAGCATTATCCTTGTTTGTCATCTATCTATCTATCGATCTATCTATCTATCTATCTATCTATCTATCTATCTATCTGTCTGTCTGTCTGTCTGTCTGTCTGTCTGTCTATATTTATCTCTCTCATACTAATCGCTATCAACGACAAGATATATGGGTGCGAAGAAGTCAGCCTCCGTTATATCGCCCATCTTTTCTTACATCTCGCGCTGCCTAAAGAAGAAGAAGAGTGGTTCAAATGAGAGGAAATAGGCGCATGTTTCTGCATTCCGTAAAGGTAGCACGGCTCAGCGCCATGCCTAAAGACCTGAAATGACGTCACTCTGAGACATTTGGGAGGGAAAGACGTACCTGATGTTGAATGTCGCGTACTGGCAAACTGACATTCGGCGCGCAGTGTCTTGCATTGGAGAGGCAGGACACCTTGCATTTCCGCTGGCCATAAGAAATGTGAGAAATGCGGCGGGAAATTACTGTCGCAGCACGCGGAGTTACAATGGTTGTAATGCGTCTGTATTGCAGATGACTTCGGCGAACGCTCACGTTCACTTGTGAGATTTTTGTATGTAGTTGGACGATAAGCAAAGGGGATTATGACTCTTCGGCACCACGCACTATATTCAGTCATTGCTGTTGAAGAGACCGTTTGCGGGGGAGCACGTTTTGGTGCGTCATTCAACGCCAGTGTCATTCAACGTCATTCAACGTGTTTGTGGGAACCACTGTAATAGTCGCTGCGCTCTACCTATCTTAATAAATGCCATTAGTGCTTTTAATTTTCTCATTCGTCAAAGTAGTAAGGGGTTCAACGATTCAGTTATCGTGCTTATAATGGTGCACCGTGGTGCGCCTGGTTATTGAATGTTGTAGAACAAACGAGATGTAAAACGAGCACGATTCCATCCAAGAAGCCTGTATAGCCCGAAGGGCCAAGTATAAACGGATAATGTAGGGTCACTTGATAAAAAATACATAATGTATGGTCCTCCAACGCTGAGTGTGATGAACATGGTTTTAACATGGTCGGGACAGAGCAAGATTACGCGCTGGGCGAATGCCGTGTCCTCCGTGTATCCTCGCATTTACGCGCCAACAAGACCGCGTTCCATAATGCCAGTAACTGACCAGCCCATCTTACTCTCAGTGTAACGAATATTGGGATTTGGTAGAATGCGTTGCGTTAAAACATCACGAAAATTTGTGAGCTGGTCCAAAATAACGCCACGGGGCTTGGCATTGGGAGCAGTGCTGGACCAATTGTGCAACGATAGCAACGTACAGCTGTCCTTTTTAAAGGGACACTAAAGTGAAAATATGAAGCGGTTTAGAATAACTTTATATTTTGTGAATTACGTTGAATATTAAATGTTAATTTTGGTTTTGAAATTCGCATTGGAACACCGGAACCTAATGAAGACTCAGGAGGGCAGTCCCTTCTTTTTTTGTATTCTCGACAAATTCGCTCCTTAAAATCTCCTGAAACTGGCTTCGTTAGAACGCAATGTATGTATTACCGACAAATAGTTATGTAGGCTTTAACAGACGCCGTCAAAAAAATCTGTGACATCGCGCCTTTTAGTGCTGAAACTTCAAGGTGGAGTTGGTGGAGTCGCCAAAGTGTATTTTCTTTTCGCGCGTTTTCTAGCTTAACCGAGGGTATTCTCCTCGCAAGATTAGTGTTTTTCAGTTTAGTGTCCCTTTAAGATGAAAACTTCGATGTTTGTGCGAGGTTCATGCAACCACCATCCCCACCCCTTTTCTTTCTTTCGAACTTACGCCTCTGGACACGCTTCGTGGACTGCGTCTGCTTCGAACGCTTTGCTTTTGGCAAGCAAGGCCGCAAAAGTTCGTTGCACCTGTTGCCAACGCCAGCGCTCTCTCGACACCCTCGCGGAGCGATCGCGTGGTATGCATGCACAGATGCGTAGCACACGGCGCGATGCACTTGCGCGTCGTGCGCAAATGTGCGCTCTGTCGAGAACCATAGCCTCGACAGGCGGCTGCGCGAGTATACGGATCGGATGACACAGCTGGCGTATCCAAACGACGCGGGCGCAGCCGGTCGGGTGCCTCTCGCATTGCTCGCGGACGAGCCGTATATGTCTGTTCAGGTCGCGGTACATGTGGCGTAGTGGCAGTTGCGATCCGGGTGAACCGCCGGAAGCCTCTTACTAGGCCTAATGTGGCCACTTGCCACGCTGACAACGCCCAGGGTTACCGTGGCTGGTCCCAAATAGCGAAGGCAGAGTGGGCATCGTTGTGGTGGTTACTATCAAGTAGCGTGGCTGTAGGCGCATTGACAAGAACAAAGTCGCAGTTTTGTAGCGGTGCGTCGTTACCGAATCTACGCAGACGCACTCGTAGCGCTCCTCTCCTTTGCTGTCGCATTCTGTGCGCTGTACGCAGGGAAAAACGGGACCCCTGCTCCTTATATCCCACTATAAAACAAAGAAAAAAGAAAAGTCAAAGGACGCTTGAAAGGGTCGTGGAAAGGGCACGGAATGGCTCGGTTGTAATTTTCGCTGCTTTAATAAGCTTTGGATCTGTTGATACCGAAATGTTTCGGTGCAATATTCAGTGTACATTAAACAGCACCCTAGCTCTCTTGCGCTACTGAAAGGATCACGCGACACCACAAGGTGGCGGGGATATTATTCTTTCAAACATCTGAAAACGTAAGCACTCGTAAAAAAAAAAAAAGTGAACTTTCGTTCGCTCTAAAGTAATAAAACCTTGAATGTAACAAAATAGTTGCCCCCGCCCCGTGTGGTGCCACCCTACGGAAGCTAGGCAGGAGCCTAGCTTTCGTTCTTTAGGCCTCTGCGAGGGGCCTAAAAAACGCGAACAAAAAAAAAAAAAGCAAAACTTTCGTATGTTGCGCGATTCAACCCGATTCAACAGGTGCCATGAAACGCAACCACAACAGTAGTGCTGGTTGGCAAGGGCATACACGTCAACATGATACAGCGCAAAAGAAACCTCAGGCCTATTTGAGGTGACATTTATGTACATAACCGTTATCCGCAGCGTTCGTTTAATTAAGAATACACACCGTACGGTTTTTACGTTAGTAAATGAAAAATCAACACGTTAATAATGGTGTAGTAGAGAAGCGAGCCGAAAACTGCGAAACAGCCAATTTCCCGTTCCTTTCTTTTGCCCTTTTTCGGCTGCTAGCATTCGTGCGTGCTCGCCTCCGCTGAGATAGTTATCTTCCACTCATCATCCTCACTTCCTATCTTTAAGAATGACCTCTGTGTTGACAAAGGAAGGGCAGTGTCCGTGCGCGGCTGCCCAAGAAATGGCGGCAGAGCAGGGCGAACGCGGGACATTTGAACTGAATTTAGCAGCACTTCCATGGCATCTTTTAGGGGAAGAGTGAGAATGGAGGGGAAGAACGTGAGTGGTGGGAGTGGGAGAAGTGTTACATATCAGGGGCGGCAGAAGACTGTCATCTTTGGACGTAATTTGCAGCGAAGTAAGCTGGTATGCGGCCATTTTTTATCGCTCTAAATGAGAGTTAATATACCCTATGGAACCCCCCTCCCTTTTCTACTCCAGTGCACGGGCCCTACAGGGAGCTTGTTCTCTAGAGTCAGTATGTGTATTAACTCCATTTCTCGATATGACCCAAAAACGAACAACCCTGTGTATCTTATGTATCGGAGGGCCAGGAATATGAATGCGCACATCATAAGCTTAGCCCAGTGAACGCTATAGTGAACGCCCAGTGAACGTCATTTGGCCCTGCTCGCATTGCCTCCTCGTAACAGAACTACGCCTTTTCGTACGTTTCAATTTACTGTCCGGGCTACCATGTGTGCAGCTGTCGGCCAAGTCGTAGTTCACGATTTTTCCGACTCGTTTTAGGAGATTGAATTTCGATCACGAACGCACCCGTGCCATGGCGACCGGCTTGCGTGGTCGAGTGCGTCGGGAAACACGGCGGTGGCTCGAGATGATTATCTGCGTCGTGGACGCTTACTCCGACGCCGGAACCAGATTTTGTTTAAGCTCTATCACGTTAAAAGCCTTTCGCATATGTACTGTACGTCAGTTCGAGCAACTGCCAAAGACAGGGACGCTCTGGGAGGGAGTCTCAGCCGTCGTGGAAAAGATCTGTTTGCTTGCTCTTCGTGTACATATAGCGATGAATGATCCCGGGAAGCCGCACTCCTGCGGTGTCTTGTCACGACGATTGATAAATTAACCGGGGAAAGTGTCCGGAAGATCGCGGCGAAGGCGCCAACTTTCAGCTTTTCACTTCCTCTCTGATACAAGAAGAAACGTCTATATAAAGAAGAAGAAAAACAAAAAAGGAAGTTGCGGAAGTAGGTTTCCGAGGCGGTTCCCGGTTTTCTTTCACATATTGTGACCCCTCGCTGCCTCGGTCGAACTCTTGCGAGACATCCTCGAAGATGTCGGCGGCGCCTAATTTTTTATCGCCGCATTTCTAGCTTGCACGTCTGTGTCATTTCCTCCCCGACTGATAGTTCCCCCGCCCTTTCTTTTTCTTCTTGTGTTTGTGTTTATGAGTGAGAACCTCTTCAGTTCGAAAAGCAACCACGAGTGTCCAGTCCTTCCTTTTTCAGCTTTATTAACTCCTGCTGCGATCAAATCAAATATGGCGGCGCCTGTAGATATTTGTACGAACTCCTCCACGCTTTCCCGTTTCTGTCCACGTGGTCACCGCTGCGTGCAGGGATGGGAGCCCGTAGTGTCCAGCCAGTGTTGCTTCCATGCGAGTAAATACGGTACTTGAATTCAATCAGAAATTATAATTGCGGAGCCCATCATGTCCCGTGGGCGGATGAAACCGAATAACCATAGAAGGAAAAAGCAGCGTTGACAACCCGTTGAGCGTGTATTGCTCTAAACGTTCTGCTGATGAGTTTTCTCGTCGATGCTACCGCGGCTGCTTTTGCGAAACCGTTTCAGAAAATGTGTTTTCGCGTACGGGCAGCAGCGTTTGCATTGTGTCCCTGCAACCTGAACTTAACATTATGTAAAGCTACAGGTACACGGACGAAGGCTAGGCAACCGCTGAAGGTCAAGATAGCGGTAAGGCCCCGCCAGCGTCGAATCTCGTGCCGTATTGTGTTGACTGCGCTGCCGTGCATTAATGACGTCTACCCACGGATCGGACGCTTGTGCGCCGCGTGCGTTTTGTAAGCGCGTCTGGCCTGTGGCCTTTGGCGGCGCGATGTGCGGCGAGTGCGCCCGAAGCGGCGGCAGATCGGCAGGACGACGTCGCTGGTCATGCACTTCTCCGCCGACTTTCTCTGCCAGCTAGCGTGAGTCGGCCGACCTTCTCTTTTCTTTTGCTATTGTACACGCCGCACTGAGGGACGCCTTTTCGTGTTCGCGAGAAGTCTGCTTGAATGTCAGTAATGTACTTAAGCCAGCTGCATGGTGAGACGCGCCATCGCGAGTGCTACGTTTTATATAAAAATAGAAAAAGTCTGTTGCGGTAAACGGCCCCTTCTATGAGTCTACGATAGCTGCAAGTGTGGCTCTGTATAATGCCTAAGGGATATGTGGCGCTCAGAGTTCAATTTGAACACTGGAGACTAGGCGCAATTATTTGCGTTACTGGTAGCTAGACTTTTCAGTTTTTACTGCCTAGCGAAGCCAGTTGCTGATTGACTACTCTACCGGTCAAGCCGTAACTGATTGTGTGTGCACAGTTAGCGGAGCGATGTGACGTGGTCGACAGACGCGTGTTGTAGGCAGCCCGTTCTCGCGTATAACCCCGAGATTCAAGAAGCTCAGCGGACTCCGAACACAAACAGGTACTTCATTCAAGCATCGCCACTTATGACGCAACGGAGCGGCCGCACTTGTTGCTTGTCTCCAGTCTGCGTGTTTTGTGTCTAGTCGCGCTACAGCATGACCTAAAGCAAACACCAACTAGCCTAAGTCCTTCCACACTGCTAGCGTACTATAGTAAGGCTGCTTGGGAACCCCAGGCCGCTACATGCTATGTAATACGCGGGTACACACTCCAGATCAGTTGTGGTAAAACAATTTCGCATTACGGAAAGCAATGAAGGGTGTATACGCACGCACGCACGCACGCACACACACACACACACACACACACACACACACACACACACACACACACACAGCGCGCGTCATTTCAGTTGAACGTGGAAAACAGCTCAAAAGGACGACGGACGGAAGAGAGGTGCAGTGTCAGCTTGGACGTGCTGCGTGCGCCATTTTTTCTTTTTTTAAGTACGCGGCTGTTTTAGAAAATTTTTCGCGTTGGAAGAGAGATTGGGGGGAGCGCTCAGGAGGACTCGCAGCATGCGGCTGTGTCCTCGCTTTGGAATTAGCGCGTCCGGACGGAAATGCTCGCAGCTGTGGGATCGATGCGCACGTTCGCCACTTGCGTGTGTTGCGCCGAAAACGACTGAGGCGCTCCGGGCAGAGGCGCGCTAAATGGTCGTACTATTCACGGCGGGAAAAGGTTGTCCCCGTCATTGTGCGGCATGGCGCGACAACGGAGGCACGCGGTGATCTTGCATGCATGCTTGGCCGTACAAAGGGGCCGTCTCGTATCGCCGGTTGCGAATCTGTCTTTCACTTAATGGTGTCTGTACCGTTTCTTGTTCCTTTCCCACTGGGCGACCGAGTATCGAACCGTATTGCAGCTTTTAATAGTCTCACGCGCGCGCGCGCACACACATGTGGCTATATTGAAGCCTCCGTCCGCACTATGGCGCGCACAGACAGTAGGGAGAAAGAAACAACTCTGTCGTAAAACTCTGAAAGTGGCAGATGAGTTCTGCGAAAGCTCGCAAGGTGGAGTAACGTTTATGAAAGCGAAAAATTAGCGTTCACCCGTTGCAGCAAATGAAAGCGTATTAGTTGGCGAAAAATTCGTCATAGTCGGGGGCGCTCGCTAACGAGGAAGGAGGCTAGCGATTGACAGCGCGAGGGCGAATCCAACGACAACTCGAAGCACATGGGCATGACTATGGCAGGTGAGCTCTGCGGAAACCCGCAAGATGGAGTAACCGTTTACGAAAGGGAAAATTAGCATTAGTTCTCAGCACAGACCGCAGAACTCATTTGCCGTACTCATGCTACGAGTTGTCGCTGGAATCGCCTTCGCACTGTCAATCGCTAGCCTTTTATTTCAATTGGCAGAGCGAGCGCCGCGTGCAGGCGTTGGTCCCGGGTTCGAATCCTGGACCAGGATGAATTTTTTTACCACCAAGAGGCTTGCGTTTCTGAGAAATCCGTATGGATTTCCTTGTAGCGTTGTGCTACACGCGGGTGGATGCTAGTTTTCCCTTGCAAAAACTGAAAGCTGAGCTATAAATGTAAGTTTGACCCCCCCCCCCCCCCCTCCCTTTTGATGGCTTCAAATGATGGCTTCAAATGATGGCTTCAAAGCGTGATCGCTTGACATGGCTGGGCGCGGGGTGTGAGGTGCTCACCTACTCCGCGAGGCCTACGTGCGAACGCAAATTCGCTATTATGTACTAGAAGTGGCCGACTTCTTTTTCGTTTCGCGCTGGTGCAGAGGCCTGCCAGAGCCCGCACTGAGACAGAAGCGCCGTGGATTAAAGAACGGAAGACAGTTTTTACAAGCGACGGAAGAGGTCAGGCCATGCTTAGTGGGGCAGTTAAAACAAGTGATCCACAACAGAAGGGAAGCGCAGTTGATGGCGAAGGCGCCTTCGTTCTGCACGCGCAATTAAGTCATCATTTTACATGAAGGCTCGGCGGTCGTCACGATATCGGTTGGCCGCTTTCGGCTCTTCTTTTATTACGCTGCTGTGTGACCCAATAAGATGCAGACTCATCAAGGCGACGTGCTTTCTATCGACGCTGTAACGCTGATCAGAGGCAGGTTTGTCACCCCTCCGCAGTTATCCGCGGCCTGCATGCTTCGATATAGTTTTGGGTGATCGATCGAGAAAGAGACCCTGCAGCGTTATTCGTCCCCCCCCCCCCCCGCCCCATTTATTAATTTGTACTTCAGCCTAACCAGGCGTATCGGCTGTCGTCGTGTTCGACGTTGGCCTCCGGTTGCTGCTGCACATGTATTATATGGTCTGCCGCTCATTGGCCCGTGCGGAAGCCGGCTGTGCTGCCACACCGACTGCGACCGCTGCCCGCTTTTGCGCGTCTTGACCCGCAGTCACGCGTTTTCAGTAGCCGCCTTTTCTCTCTCTCTTTCTCCTTTCTTTTTTCTTCCTCGTTCGTTATTTTTCCCGGCAGCTTTCGTCACTACCGAGCCCGTTGAGCAAGCTTGGCGGTGCGGTTCAGCGGACGCGTCTGTCGCTCGCTTGCGGTCTCCCGGGGCAACGCGCGTGTTTTGCGCCTTGTTTGGGGCGCTCGGGAGGGGGGTGCTTCTGTGTGTTTCGACGCGAGGGAAGTCGAGGAGGAAAGTGGGAAAAGAAGGCTGTTCCTTCCCTATTTGTTTCTGCTTCCTTTGACGCTGCGGCTGCTTGCGCCGGAGGATAGCCTCGTCGGCGGTTTGTCAATATCGCGGAGTCACACGCGGCGACCACCACGGCTTGTGCTGCTCTCTGGCGAAAAAGCAACAACCCCGCGGGGGGAAGGGGCGGGCTTTCATCGGCGTGGCTTTCTTGTCCCTCTACTTCCATCTTTGAGCACCTCGTTTTGTCTTGTTTGTTTACTTCTGGATTGGTCTTCGTATGTTATTTCTTCCACAGGAGTGTCACTCGCCGCTGTTTAACTGGAGCTTGCTTAGCGCGGTGGCCCCTTATACCTCTGCGATAGTGAGGTTTATATTGCTTTATTTGGCTGTTCTTACGTTTTATTTTCTTTCTGCGAGGTGACTTACCTCACCCGTTCAGGGTTCTCGTATAAGAACCGAGGAAGCGTAACTGTAGGTACGTACATGCAAGCGCGGTTCCATTGAGGAAAGTGGTGACCATCGTAAGTCTGCGTTTCGCGCGCCAGCGTTATTAGGTATTTAGCGATTGACGCGATCGCGTGGCACGAATCCTGTCGAATGGCGACGTGGACACCATTTTAAGGCTAGCGGCATACGACGAAGAAGCGGAGGTTAAACATATCTTGGAAGGCAGAGGTTAGCTTCCGCATGAACTGGCTACGAAAATTGCGCTACGAAAGACGCAGGTGTAGTTTTTTTAAGAGATGGAGAAGAGAAAGTCGGTGGAATAAAACGTATCGTTTAGTGCGGAGATATGAACCAAGGCCAGAACATCAACAAGAGGCACTCGTTTCATCAACTCGACATGTAGGCAGTCGAGCAGCGTGTGGCGGCAGTCGTAGCGCGCATCTGCGAACGACGCGTGTTTTTATTGGGCATCCTACCCCAGTTTCATGTAGTTCCTCGCGGGTTGTGTACGGCCTTGTGGCGTTGCGCCGCAAAGCACAAGGTGCGCGGGTTCGGCACCTTGCCACGGCGGCAGGCGTTCGAAATGGGTGAAACACCCGTGTGTACGTAGATTTGGTGCACGCTAGAGAAACCCGTGTGTTTGTTCTGAGGTAATCCGGAGGCTCCCTCCCCCTATACGGTGTGGTTATCAAAGGGCCGCTGCACTCGCTTGCATATTTGAGTCTTGTTATGCCTTTGGTTCATGCGAACGCATGCGCACGCATCCCCTGTTGAAGCTTGGGAGCCTTGTATGCACCTCATTTGCCGGCGGTGCTGTCAAAAGTATACTCGGAGCAAGCAAGGGCCCTTCCACTGCGTACTAGCGAACCAGGAAAGCGGGGAATAAGCGTTGTCGTTGAGTCCTGATATCCACACAGCACGACAGCAAATGTGAGCACGGCTCTATATATGCAGACAGGTCGTCAGACAATGGCAAGCAGCTAAGGAGGCTATGGGCTGAGGATGCGCAGGCCGATGTTACGCTGCAGCGCATGCAGGTCGGTGAATGAACACAAGTTGATTATTTTCCTCAAGATGGGTGCGAAAGACCTTGTTTCGTGTTTAGCAGTTATAACAAGATGATGATGCCGCGGTACTCTAGTGGTTATGGTGCTTTACTGAGAACTCGGGAAGACGCTTGTTCGAACCTGACTATACGCTCGTTGCATTTCTTTGGAGGCGAAATGTTTAGAGGCCCGTGTACTGTGCGATGTCAGTACACGTTTTACAGGGTGTCTACGAACTAGGAAAACGGTGTATTGTCAGGGAATTCGGACACCTCTGGAAAATTCAGAATTTTTGAAAAAAAACCTAGTCAGGCCATGGAAACTGACAGATGGCATTCTGCAATATGGTCACGGAAATGCTTCGGTCTCCCGGGGCAACGCGCGTGTTTTGCGCCTTGTTTGGGGCGCTTCGGGAGGGGGGTGCTTCTGTGTGTTTCGACGCGAGGGAAGTCGAGGAGGAAAGTGGAAAAGAAGGCTGTTCCTTCCCTATTTGTTTCTGCTTCCTTTGACGCTGCGGCTGCTTGCGCCGGAGGATAGCCTCGTCGGCGGTTTGTCAATATCGCGGAGGTCACACGCGGCGACCACCACGGCTTGTGCTGCTCTCTGGCGAAAAAGCAACAACCCCGCGGGGGAAGGGGCGGGCTTTCATCGGCGTGGCTTTCTTGTCCCTCTACTTCCATCTTTGAGCACCTCGTTTTGTCTTGTTTGTTTACTTCTGGATTGGTCTTCGTATGTTATTTCTTCCACAGGAGTGTCACTCGCCGCTGTTTAACTGGAGCTTGCTTAGCGCGGTGGCCCCTTATACCTCTGCGATAGTGAGGTTTATATTGCTTTATTTGGCTGTTCTTACGTTTTATTTTCTTTCTGCGAGGTGACTTACCTCACCCGTTCAGGGTTCTCGTATAAGAACCGAGGAAGCGTAACTGTAGGTACGTACATGCAAGCGCGGTTCCATTGAGGAAAGTGGTGACCATCGTAAGTCTGCGTTTCGCGCGCCAGCGTTATTAGGTATTTAGCGATTGACGCGATCGCGTGGCACGAATCCTGTCGAATGGCGACGTGGACACCATTTTAAGGCTAGCGGCATACGACGAAGAAGCGGAGGTTAAACATATCTTGGAAGGCAGAGGTTAGCTTCCGCATGAACTGGCTACGAAAATTGCGCTACGAAAGACGCAGGTGTAGTTTTTTTAAGAGATGGAGAAGAGAAAGTCGGTGGAATAAAACGTATCGTTTAGTGCGGAGATATGAACCAAGGCCAGAACATCAACAAGAGGCACTCGTTTCATCAACTCGACATGTAGGCAGTCGAGCAGCGTGTGGCGGCAGTCGTAGCGCGCATCTGCGAACGACGCGTGTTTTTATTGGGCATCCTACCCCAGTTTCATGTAGTTCCTCGCGGGTTGTGTACGGCCTTGTGGCGTTGCGCCGCAAAGCACAAGGTGCGCGGGTTCGGCACCTTGCCACGGCGGCCGGCGTTCGAAATGGGTGAAACACCCGTGTGTACGTAGATTTGGTGCACGCTAGAGAAACCCGTGTGTTTGTTCTGAGGTAATCCGGAGACTCCCTCCCCCTATACGGTGTGGTTATCAAAGGGCCGCTGCACTCGCTTGCATATTTGAGTCTTGTTATGCCTTTGGTTCATGCGAACGCATGCGCACGCATCCCCTGTTGAAGCTTGGGAGCCTTGTATGCACCTCATTTGCCGGCGGTGCTGTCAAAAGTATACTCGGAGCAAGCAAGGGCCCTTCCACTGCGTACTAGCGAACCAGGAAAGCGGGGAATAAGCGTTGTCGTTGAGTCCTGATATCCACACAGCACGACAGCAAATGTGAGCACGGCTCTATATATGCAGACAGGTCGTCAGACAATGGCAAGCAGCTAAGGAGGCTATGGGCTGAGGATGCACAGGCCGATGTTACGCTGCAGCGCATGCAGGTCGGTGAATGAACACAAGTTGATTATTTTCCTCAAGATGGGTGCGAAAGACCTTGTTTCGTGTTTAGCAGTTATAACAAGATGATGATGCCGCGGTACTCTAGTGGTTATGGTGCTTTACTGAGAACTCGGGAAGACGCTTGTTCGAACCTGACTATACGCTCGTTGCATTTCTTTGGAGGCGAAATGTTTAGAGGCCCGTGTACTGTGCGATGTCAGTACACGTTTTACAGGGTGTCTACGAACTAGGAAAACGGCGTATTGTCAGGGAATTCGGACACCTCTGGAAAATTCAGAATTTTTAAAAAAAACCTAGTCAGGCCATGGAAACTGACAGATGGCATTCTGCAATATGGTCACGGAAATAATCACAATTGAGGCTCTCCGATCAGGCTTCTCCGCGTGATCTCTCATTTATATTCACAACTGAGCTTGTGCGAATGTTCAAACGAATGTAACATCATTCGAAACGAAGGAACGACACATTTTTACCCGTGTCGCCCGCTTCAAGAAGGTGGTGTCACTGCAGCAAGGGACGTTGTGCTGTGAAACCCCGGCTCTTCAGAGGTGCGCACTGCCGTGAAGCCACACGTTATGGTGAAACTGGCATATTATCTGCGCCCCGATTATTATATATTTTTTTAAAGTATCAGAGCGGGTAATTAGCCACACGTTATGGTGAAACTGGCATATTATCTGCGCCCCGATTATTATATATTTTTTTAAAGTATCAGAGCGGGTAATATGCCCTCTCGAACGAAGTAGTGGAAAAGAGGACAGGAGCCTCCCTCCCTCCTATCAGCGGTGTGCTCAGCCCGCGTTCGATTGGCGCCTTGGACAGAGGTTACGCCTTTCTGTCGTCGAATGTAATGAAAACTTTTAGAGGGTGCTTTCGCAAGTAGACTTTGTTCTTTAAATGTCGAAGTCGTTGGGGTGGCCGACGCCTCCCGGTGGTCCTTGGGAGTAGACTGAGGAAGACGGAATCGGCGGTTCTCAGAAAGGAACACGTTGTCCCAACTCGCCCACTTTCCTGTTCATTCTCGACGGGACGGTCGGTTGAGTGGCCACTGGACTAGCCTGGGGTTCCTCTTATTCGCGCAACTTTTCAGAGTAGTTAGATTATGACAGTGTGGAACCGGCACCTTAATTTAGTGCGTAACAAGTACGATAATAATGGGACCCTCCGGCTTCCACCATTATCGCTTCGCTGACTCCAAAACAACAGGTGCAAGGATGTATTTAGGCTAACCTGTTGTTTAAGAGCCAAAAATGGGGGAAGAGCCGAACGGAAAATAGAGAAAAGATGGGCCTCGTTTTCTTCCTTCGTTCCGTCGAGGTATGGCATCAGGACCGGAACAAGAACCTGCTTCTTAGATTAAGAACAGGAATTTGCTTCCGCTGGCCCTCATGGGAAATTGGAGATCATTGGGAGGGGTTTTCGACCTGCAGCAGATCTTATAGATAGGCTGATCATGATGAAACATGACCCGTTCGATGTTTTAGTTTCTCGATTGCGGGGTTATTACGCTAAGAAATGTATTCGTGAAGGGGTGTGTTAGGAAACAGGTCGTGGAAAGTGGCATTCGCCAGTGAGGTTCAGCTGCCTTGCGTATGGACATGGCAATTTTTTGCGGTTGGAGTATCGTTTCCGATTTTTGGTGCCGGCTCCTTGTGTATCGCAGTTTCTGTCATGTGCCCGCCGGCATACACAATAGGGAATTTTAGCGTGTCCCGTAAACCGCAACACGCAGCACTATGCTAGGGGGGTAATGCCGGGCGTAAACAGCGCATGCGCGCGCAAACATGGCCGACCACCCGGAACGTATGCCGACAGCATCGTATCTTTCGAGTGCTCGTCTCGCTCTCTGTAGCCCTCGAGTTATTGACGGTTGTATTTGCTTTAGCATTGCATCATGAAGCTTCGGCAGTTAAGCATCCGCGACAATTCGACACCGTGTCTGAGCACCACACACAGATTGGTGGCCGCCAGAATCCCGAAGGACATAGATCACGCTGTTTTGCTTGTTTTGTTTATCACACTTAGCTGGCGCGACTGGACTCCGCTAGGCCTTTGCTTATACTGGTTTATCGGACACTCGAATTCGCTAATGTGGAATGATATGGTGATTAACGTTAGCGGCATGCTTACGTTCTATGACCCTGGCTATCAAACGGACATCAGAATACGCAGGTTTCTTGAGAAGGTAGTAATAACTTATGGGGTTTTAAGTCCCAAACACGGTGTGATTAGCGACATTTGGGACATCTGGCGTGTCCTGTGCACCACCATACGCGATATACTTTGCGTAAGAGCAGAATACCGGATGAGAAGTGCGCATGCGCGTGCCTTACCGGGAACGCCCTTGGGCCTTGATGCCCTCCCGTTGTCCGAAGGTTGCTGCCATGCTGTGCTTTCGCAAGGTTACGGCTACTCCGAGGGCGTTGGGGGCGCGTATTCTGCGCGGGTCTGCTGAAGACGTCATTGAAAGGCACAGCCTTGCAGCCTATGTAGCTTAGCCTTCATTACCCCTCACCCCTTCGACGAATAAAGGCGTTACTCACTGCGTTAAAACTAGTTTGCAAGCTTTACTACGCTCACTGGTTCTCTGCCGCGACTTTGCGTATAGCGGTTTACCGGACGCGCTAAATGCGCCGTAGTAAAGGGTTCGGGAAATTTCTACCACCTGAGGTTCTGTAACGCGCATTGACATCGCACAGGACAAGGGTCTCAACATTTCGCCTTAGACCTAATGCAGCCGCAGCCGCCACCTTGATGATGATGATGATTGTGGTTTGGTTGAGGAAAGGACGCTAATTTCTGCAGCCCATGTAGGGAGCACGGCTAAGCGTCCGTGGGGGTGGGGGAAAGAGAGTGAAAGAGATAGAGAGGAGAGAAAGGCCGTAGTGGAGGGCTCCGGAAATTTACACCACCTGGGGTTCTTTAACGTGCAGTGACAACGCACAGCACACGGGCCTCTGGCATTTTCGCCTCCATCGAAAATGTGACCGCCGCGGCCGGGATCGAACCTTCGGATCGGCTGTCGAGTGCCATTAGCCACTGGACCAGCGTGGCGGGGCACGTGAAAAGGGAGGGGAAGCATTATTGTGTTTATCGCTTATTGTTGTTTGAGCAGCTACAAGTACATTTGATTAGCTAAAAAAAAAATGGATCATAGACAAAGTAACAAGCATGGCCGAGCCCTGTTTCCTTGTCTGCTTCCTGGTTTTCTTGCACTAATTACATATATATCTAAATCACTAATTCGTGCAAACTGGCCCGGCTTTCGTCTCTGCTAGTGTAGCTAAGAGGAATTGATTTTATTCGTCTCTGCTTATTTTTCTTTCCTCACTCTCGAGTGTCTCAGTGCCGTTCTGTCGTCGTCGTCGCCATGGTACTCGTCGTGGAAGGATCAATCCGTTTTTTTGCCAAACTGATAAGCGCAAGCAAATTCTTCCATCGCGCACGGCCCTGTTCTCGTCTTTGCAATAAAGCCCCCCTTTGCCGGCAGCTGCAGCAGCAAATGCGTTTGTTGTGTACAGCGCGCGTGGCGTAGCCGTTGCTGTCACGCTAGTTTCTGATCGTGTCGAGATCGTGCATGCGCCTGCCGCCGCCGCCGCCGTGGTGGAGGGTGTAGCTCTTTCTGGCGTGGCTGTTGTGCTAGTGTTGTGCACTGGCAGTTTCGACTCGATCTTCTAGTCGGTTTGTCGAGGCGAGAAAAATAATTAAAAAAATAATAAAAAAGGGACCAGGCCGCTTGTGCCTTCGCTCGATAGGACGTGAAATGACTTAGCTCAGTGTGTGTGTTCCGTCGCGTGGTGTACGGCTCGGCTCGATACGACGCGAAAAGGACTTGGATCGGTGTGTCCTTCCATTGCGCGGTGCGCTAGGTGCATCTTCGTTCTGTTTGTCGGTGTAACTCGAGAGTAGGAGTAAAAAATGGTGCGCGTGTGTTGGGGCTCGAGTGTGCGTGCCAAGTTGACCGATCGCGCCTAGCAACTCGACTTCCTTTTCTTTACTTTTTTTTTTTTTCAGCTACTTTTGAAACCACACTCACTGGTCGTCATGACGGTGGCGCATATGCCTACTGGCAGATACGAGAACTAGAGTTCGCGTGTTTGTTACTCTACTCTCCTCATGTTAATTTCATTCCGTTATTTTTTGTATTTGCTTGGCGATTACTTTGATACTTCGCTGCCCTCCCGTTGTCTTAGTGTGCGCCGTGTACCAGGCATGGTACGGTCCCGTACCTTCATTGGCCCCGCGCTGGGCGCGCGAGGTACTACCACCTCGAGCCGGCCGCTTATTGGTCGCTCTCGACAGCGGTCTCTGCCAAGCGGTGCGCGGTCCTTCTCGTGGTGGCGGCGGCCCTTGGCGACGTCGGTGGTACTTCGTACCAGGCCGTTCGTTTTGCCCCACCCCTCTCCCGTTGCCGCTGCCCGCCGCCGCCTGGGCGTCCCTAGCGCTGACGGCAGCGTCGGCGGCCGGCTGTGGCTCCCCAACATCGATTGTGGCACTGTTGCTTATTGAGCGGCCATCCCTGGGCAACGCGCCGGGCGCCCTTTTTGTTTTGGCCGCCGTCGCCCGCGGCAACGGCTCTCGGCTTTTTTGACGCCCCGTCGTCGGCCGCGGGGGGCACAACAGGTGGTTGCTGGCGCACGGGTCAGCCGCCCCTCCCCGCCCGCTCCCCGGTATCTCCGGCCCCCCTTTTTCATTCGCATCTCCCCCCCCCCCTCCCCTCACCTCATTTTTGTGTGCAATCCCTTTTTTTGGGTCGTATTGCCCGTCTTCGCTTTCTCAGTAACTGGACTGAGCCCGGTCTTGTGCCTACATGTGTGCAGGAGTCGTCGCTGTTGGACCTTCAAGTCGACCTGCAGAGGCAGCAGCACAGTGACCAAGAGCCATGGATCACACAGACGGTGAGTGCCGGCTGAATCTCGGTTTCTCCCTCTCTTTCGCCCCCTTCTACCAGCAGGTCTCGTACCAGAACTACGGCTCCTTACTTTGGCTTCTGGACCTTGGTAGAACCCCATGACTTGTACGCCCTGTGAACATATTCTAAGTTTTTGCCATCCAAGAGATGGTTCAAACAATGTTCCTACTTTTAAGCATGCTAGACTAGCCTTGCAACAGGCCTTTTTTTTTTTTTAGACTAACGTCACTTCTCTACATCATCTGCAAGTTGAACCTCTACGTCTGGTACATTATGTTGACTCACACCATTAGAAACCTGGTTTATAAGATCTGTGACATGTGCTAGTCCGGCAGTCTTGATGTATGGGTCACAAAAGGACACTAAAGAAGAAATAAAGGTTGTGGTATTAGTAGTTTACCTTTTCAATATATAAAACGTACCACTCTTGTCGCAAGCAGGTGCTTGGCAAGCTGCAAAGGAATCAAAAAGAAAACACAGGTGGCGACACTGCTGTGAGGTTCTCGCACCAACTAGCATGACATCATAGATTTTGACAGCACTTTCTAAGGTCTGTGTAATTCTTTATTGGTAAAAGTGGTTTACATGTTGTTGTAAGGGAGACTAGCAATATGAAAAAAAGCATTTGGATACATGACTTCACGCTGACTTATAGGCGCTGAAGTATTGGCACAAAATTCAAAAATAAAGCTTGACTCATTTAAAGACCTTATTGCAAAATCAGTACTCTTAAGGCGTACTCTGCATATTTACCATCATTAAATGCACCATCCTTTAGTTCAGCCATAAAGCGTAAACATCATTCCGCTCTGATTAGAGTTAGAACAAGTCCCTTACTCTAAATTCTGTCATAAGAAAGTACATTCACTCAAGTGGAGCAGTGAAGTCTTAAGAAGTGGAAACTAAATAAGTGGAAACTAAATCAGGCACATCAGGAATGCTGCTGTGTTTCCCAGACTTTAATGAGTCTAGATGTCAGATTTGAGTCAGATTTTTTTAGATCAGCCCCATTATAATATTCGGCACCTGATACATTGTAATGCAAATGAGCCATGTTCTCCTTATAGAAGTGTACGGTGTTTAAAGGGGCACTAAAGTAAAAAATGACTTTTCACGTATTAGCAAAGTAAGATTTTACAATAGCAAAATGCCACTACTCCTGATGAGAATGTGCTTGGTAAGTTAGAAAATATGCGAAATGAGAATACATGCGGCGACACCGTTGTGAGGTTCCCACACTAACATGCACAGCATTGTAGATCGTTGCTGGCATCTGCTAAGGCCTACGTAAATTATTTATCAGTAAAAAGGGTACAAGTTATGTTCTAAGGAAGCCAAAGAAGATGCAGCTGAGTGAATACGGTGAGCATATGAAGGAAATAAATGGGTCTTCTGATGTCATAAAGGCCCAAACTCTGGTACGAAATTCAAAAACAAGATTTTGACATTTATTTTCTCTAATTATGAGCATAAAATGACAAAATTGCTGACAGTAGAGCTCTAAATATAATTCATTAGCCTAAACCACTTGACTGTTCCATTTAAGTGCCCCTTTAAAGAGAAGGCCTGAGCAGACATAGAAAAGCCAGTTAGACTCTATTAGCATTGATTAGCATAACGTTGAGGCACAACTTGAATGCAGAATAGTTTTTATGCAATACCCATTGCTGAAACATCTTATGCAGATAGGATATTGCAGTTCCGTGAAGCTAAGATAGCTGCACGCTTCTTGCAACATAACAAAGATGTGCCCATTTTTAATCTTTTTCCGAAACAGGTATTGTGGTCAAGCTGGATTAGCTTTTTTGTAGGTGTAGGACATTTAGAGGTTTTGGATGGAAAGTCTGGTTAGCTGTAGCTGATTTAATTCTATGCAACCTGTATCACAAGGGTACTAATTATTTGGCACTGAATTCTGATAAGAGCAGCAGTAGCACAATCAATATGTGGTTGCATTGTGGTATATGCACAAGTGGTAATGTTATCATTAATGCATAAGCTTAGACCTCCCATAAAGCTGTATCCACTTTTTTTCCCTCTTATTAAATAATGCAGTTCAAGATATGCACTTAGCATTCAATTTAAGCATCCACCAACAAAAACACTTAATGCTGCAATCCTTCTTACTGTGTATTACATGGCTGTAGTGTTTTTATATCTCCTTTCATTTCACGTGTAGGGCACACCTTTACCAGCCTTGTGACTTATCTTGCCTCCATATGTGTCAGTAATGGTAAAGTAGTCACTAGCATACGAGAGAGCATACCACAACGGAACATATCTCAGCTGCTGTATACATCTGCCAGTCTTGTTAATGACAATTTATGTGTTTTTAACTTGTTAAATGTCATGAAAAAAGCTTGAAGAAAGCTTCACTTTCCTCTAATAGCACAGTGGCATACATAATGTTATGCACGACCTTTTTTTTTTTTTCCGCTACTGAAAAATCACTGTCGTTTCAAGATAAAAAATAAAGTCCCTACTTTGTATCGCATAAGCGTTGTCACCATGTTATACCGTATATTGCCCTGCCACGGTGGTCTAGTGGTTATGGCGCTCGGCTGCTGATCCGAAGGTCGCGGGATCGAATCCCGGCCGCGGCGGCTGCACTTCGATGGAGGCGAAATGTTGAGGCCCGTGCGCTGTGCGATGTCAGTGCTCGTTAAAGAACACCAGGTGGTCGAAATTTCCGGGGACCTCTACTACGGTGTCTCTCATAATCAGAGCTGGTTTTGGGACGTTAAACCACACAAATCAATCAATCATGTTACACCATAAGCATTGCCTTATGCTACGAGTAGCAGGTGCCAGAGCATTCTGAGGTACAAACAGCTAGAACCATGGGTAAACTCTGCTTTCAGTATAGCTGTGACAGGAGGAGGACATTTCTTTTAAAACGTTCCTCGATTTACATTAGAAGCGGCTGGTCTCCTAGGTACTGGATAGAATTGTTAGTGTGAAAGGTGCCATTTCCAGAGTTGCCAAAAGGAGCTTGCTGTATGTAGCTTTACTTACAGTGGTATTTAGTCCCATTTTTCATGGTAACATGTACGGCTGTGTCAGTCTAGTAGTTCACATATAATAACTGAATGACCATCTGGATAGGCCATTAATTTTGCGCTAAATGATGACGTAACCCATGTGATGCGAACGGCATGCGCTTGTTTTATTTAGTAGGCACAAGGTACTATTGCACGCCATCGTATGAGATTAGTACTGGTGAGTTCTTTCTCGATTCCAGGTTTTTCTACGAGAGAGATCCTGTGACAAGGGGACAGCCTGAAACTTGGATAGCCATTAGAGTTCATTGTGGTGTTCTTGAAAGTTACAAAAAGGCACTACAACTTCAGCCTAAACCACAGCGGCTGACCTTTGACTTCTCACTTTGCAAACTCAGCATCACTTTAATAGTGAATGGCAGATTTACATGTGCCCTGGAAATGGCCCACTCCTAGAAGTAATTGAGTGACATGGAAGTGAGATGAATATGAAACGGACCAATTTGTGATCTTTAAGAAGATAAGTAAAAAAGGTTATTTAGCATGGGGCGGTACTAGTAAGAGCTGCCAAGGACGAGCTTCACTTGCTTAAGGTGTTTTACCTTTTCCTGGCCTACCATGGATGAGCTGGCTTAGTCTGAATGTTACTGTGGTCTGCTGGATGGCAGTACACTTCTTGGTGGAAAGTGAAGGCAAAAGGGAGTCCATTTGGATGGAGGGATTAAGACATGTTTATAAAGAGCTCTGCAATAAAAATTGTTTGTCTGCCTTTGTTCTTCTCCTCCTTCTCCTCCTCCTCTATCTCTCTCTCTTTTTTTGAATTTGAGATAGGGACATGGGACAAGGTACACGGAATTACAGGGAAGAAAAAAAGATCTATTTTTCTTTTTTTCTTTTTTATATTTTTTTTATTTATACATACTGCAGCGCAGAAATGCACTATTGCAGGAGTGGGGTTACAAAGCAATTCAAGAGCGAAATTTTAACAAACAGCAGTGAAAATTATACAAACAGGTAAAATAATGCAGTTGTGTGTTATACAAGGTCAAACATAAAACAAAGGAACACAAGACAAACAAACGATGCAACATAATAGCTGATACTAATGGCAAATGTAAAAAAAAAAAAAAGACGAAGGTAGGTCATAGATGCATGTCATGGATGTAGGTCATAGATGCAGGTCATAGATGCATGTCATGGAGAGTATGAAAGTAGGTTGTTTACTGCATCATTTCGTATATCACACCTCACCTTGTGCAATTGATGTCAACTTAAGATCGCAATCTGAAAGAAACGTGACCAGCAGCACAGCTCCTTTTACGGACATTGTGTTTTTGTGGCTTGCTTTCATCATAAGTCGACAAAAAATCATGAACCTTCTTAGCTGCAAAAAGAAAAAACCAGTTGTGTAGATGATGGCTATGCAGTTGGCTCCTATTGAATAAATGAGTCAGAATATGTTGGCGGAGTGAGAAATGTTGAAGTGAAGTTCTTTACTTTTCGTCACATCGGTGACACCACGAACGTCACCTTTTCAGCGTCACGAAAGGTACCGTACCGATTTTTTCTCTGTGAATTGAGTGACTGTGGAAATACATCGTACTAAAATTAGGGCTGTACAACGAATTGCTTTTGTTTTATGAGAAGAAAATATATAAAAATTTGTCTATTAATATTACATACCATAAGAAAAAATTTTAGATTTTCTTTTTGACATAACCAAGTATAGCTTTAGTTCAGTTGATAGAACACAAGGGAACTGAATAAAATGATACGAAGACATCTGGCCAATATCCCTATTTGTTGATGAAAAAAGTGCACCACAATATGTCCAACGATAGATGTGAAGTATAGAGCTTACCCTGTCGCCTTAAAAGCCTGGTTTTTCTGTCATGGCTGTGACATACAGGATACACAAGCAATTTCGAGAACACTATTCTTTATCACTATTGACACTGGCAGGCTAATCATGTCTGTCTAGGCATATGACTTCTTGTTGGTTGACCCCTTACCATTCATACTGCACATTTTGTTCTAAGATACTATAAGCATACAAGTTGATGCAGCAAATAAAACACCGTGCAGACCTTGTTGCCCTATCTGCACACTATAGCAACTTGGAAATTGCCACCTTTCTGAATATAGCGAAGTCTTTCATTAACAGGGTGCAGATAGAACTTATGTGTTGTGGTGTCAGTTTGGCATTGGCATCTGTGGCAAAAAGAAAGCATAGTCAGCCGTGAGACGATGTCAGAACCCCAGATTTTCTCCTGGAGCAGCAAGTCATTGAGTGGCAGCCCAGGGAAGTCAAAGCAGGCCATGGCAAAGGAGCTCCAAGTTACAGAGCCAAATGTCAGGCTCGGTGTGCACAGGGACCACGGGCACCATTCCTATATCTGGAAAGGGGCCAGTTTGTGTCCAATAAAACATGGGAGAATCGTCTGCTCAGGTCCAAGTGCTTGCTGCAAGCAGGAGGGAATGCTCTGGCTTATTTATTTTTCAGATGAAAACTTTGACAAAGACCAACAATTTAACAGCCATAATGATAAGTGACTTTGCACAAGTGCTGAGGAGAGGTCCCAACAGTGATGCAAACGAAATTCCCACTATCTGTAATGATGTTAGCAGTCGTCAGCAGTGAGGATGACATCAAGTCGTCACACTTTTTTGCAGGACTCCGCTTCAGTGCTGCTCCATTTGTAAAGGTGCCTGCGACCATTGCAAAAGCCTTGGACAGAGACTGTTTCTAAAGGAAGACATTCTTTCAAAAAGACACGGCTTCTGCTCACGTACCTGGGTCACTCAGGAGGGGCTGGCTAACATCTTCCACGAATGCATTACTCCCAACCTGTGGCCTTCTAATTATTCAGACTTCATTCTGCATGAGTGCCGTTTCTGGGGCGTCTTTGAGTGAGAGGCCAACAGGCATCTGCATAATACAAAAGACTTGCCGTTGCTAACTCAACAGCCAACATCCTGATCCTGATCAACAACCTGATCCGTGTATGCAGTTGTTCCCGAAGCCAAGAAAGGCTTCGGGAACAAGGGAGGCTTACAAGAGAGAAGTTTGTGTACTTGGGTGTACTTTGAAAACCCTCCACTGGTAAGAATCTATAATCTCCTGATACAGTATGTCTCCGTCATATTGTGGTTTTAGTACCCAAACCCGTGGCTGAGTTGAGTTATGAAATACAGTGTTGCTAAGGTGTGTCCGTTTTTGCCTTATGAATGTTGTTAAGAGTGTCTGTTGGAGATGCGTGCACTATTGGTCACATTTTTGACAATGCTGTGGTGACTATGTTTTGTGTAATGCAGGAAGTGGAAGCATCAAACGGGAGTCTACTGACGACGGACGATCAGATTGTGAGGCTCCGAGCAAGCGTCCAAGGAACAGTGGTGGAGGTCGTGCCGTTGATGTACGCTTTCTGCTCCAAAGCAGAGTAAGGCACTCACCACCTCCTGTTTTACTTCATGTGGTGTTGGATTGAGTTGTTATTGAGACATTTAGTGGTACTTGCTGCAAAGACTTTGCCATAGCAGCTACAAAGTATGTTCTGCTATAGAATACGAGGCTGCAGATGTGTTTTCCATTGGCTGTAGCAGCATTCCAGGGGCAGCAGATTGCTCCTTTTCTGTCCACGCATTGTGTGTGTGTGTGTGTCAGGAAATCAGTGTTCACGTGAAGCTCTCCTCAAATGTACCCTTGGTAATGGAACATTAGACCCCATAACTGCTCTTTTCACATTGTAGCAATGAATCGCCCTCGAATCACCCTCGCCTGACGAGTTCTTGTTGTATATTTTCTGTATATTTTCACATTATGCCAATTGCATATAGATATGTCATCACTATTAACAGGGCATTTTATTAGTATCTCTTTGGCACAAGGCGGTGGAGATGTGCCTGTGTCCTTCTCCACTCCACTCCCACATTTCATTTTTAGAATACCTATGTTATCATTGTACTTGAATAGCAGTGTTGTGCACTTATTGCTTTGTGAGTAATTTGTCTCTACAAAACCTCTGCAGAATGCTGGTGCCATCATTGGCAAAGGTGGCTCCAATATCAACAGCCTGAGGAAAGAGGTGAGCTTACGTTTATCTGGTTCCTTTTTCTTTCTTGGTTTTTCATTTTGCATGTGTGTTGGCTGCCTGTATTTATTTGCATGGCCACTTGGGCACAGTACCACCCACTCTCGGCGGAACACAGATATTCATGCATAAATGCGAACAGCTTTGGGCAAGTGCAGACTACCAACTGTGTAACAGTGTGCCACGCTTGTTTACGAATGTCAAATTCCTTTTCATTCATGGAATATAACTGCTGCAGTAGTGGCACATGCCTGCAATCATGAGCGCTCGCCAGGCATTAGGCCGGCCGGTTACACATGCACTGAAAACCTAAATATTCCATGTGATGAAGCCTTAGAAGGGCACCACATTGTATTGTTGAGTCCAGCTGTATTAGTTATGCTTAAGTGGATAAGAAAGGCACTCCTAGCAGTGTTGCGGGGGGGCAGAGTTCTTCAATCATACCATTTACCAAACTCCCCATAAGCCCTATGTATCACAATCCGGACACGCCAAGTGCCAAAGCTGCGGAGGTTAGCAGATTGTCGTGCCATCTGTCGACACAGAAACCAACTAATAAATGGCAGGTTAGTGTTTTGTGTTACGGAGCACAGAAAGCTCCGCCGCGTCAATGAAGCGACCCTTATGCAAACGATGTTGCGCACACAGAACATCCGTCAATTTCACTGTGGTTCTGGTGGCACTGGCGTCTTCTGCAGAGCAAGGAAATTCACTGACCTCGTGCCGTCGCTTCTGCTTCTGCACGAACACTGAGGGTTCACGAAGTGTTTCGTCCGTGCTAACTGCTCTCACGAAAGAAGCAGGGAATAGTCTCTTCGGCTGCCGAGGCCGCTGGTGAAAGAACAAGAAAGCTATTCGAACAGCGGATGATTTTCGGTGAATAATTGTTCATTTTCTTTTCGTCTTTGAATGTCGATGTGTCATTGGGAATCCAGCACAAAGCGCGCACCAGTGGAACTCAGTTCACATGGCTGCAGCATCGATGTGTCAACACAGCAGCAGAAGGCCTTTAATGCAGAGCGTGTCGTCTGCAAGCGAAAAAGCGTATGGTGCAAGTCGACGATCCAAGTGCAGGCGAATTGCAATGTAAGGCGTCTCTATCTCTCGCTCCTTTCGTTTGCCCGCCTTTAGCCGCATGATAAGAGAGCCATTAGCAACTAACTGTTACGGTGCTCCAACGTTTGTGGCCGCCACTTTCATGCAATAAACATCGCCTCCGAGATCCGGTGAGTATAGCGTTTCCAGTTACGGCTCCTAGATGGGGCGACAGTCTGCTAACCTCCGCCGATTTGGCCGTCGGCTTGTCCAGATTTCGGAACGCAGTTTGGCAACTGGTATGATTGAAGAACTCTAACGGGAAGGGGGGGGCATTCTTGTTTCGGGGCTTCAACGTGGCTTGGCACAACTGTGAGGAGGTTCTTTCAAATTGGAGACCAGGCACTGGCATTTGTGTGCAGGAGATTCAACTAAACACATGAGAAGGCAAAATTGAGCCTTCACTTTCTTTGCTTGTGAGCAAAATTTTCAAAGTTATCAAATGGATGTAAACTGATTTAGTGGCCTTTCATCAGTGTTTACTGCTAAAGATTAGAGAACATGAATGGCTTTGGGAAGGCTGTTGAACCTCGATACAACAAACTTCATTACAGTGAAACAATTGGCTTTTCATAACCTCATGCGCATAGAGCATAGTGTATTTACAGCATGTCTACCAACCGGGAAAACCGGGAGATCTCAGGGAATATGCTTAGTCTGGAAAATCTCAGGGAAAACTCAGGGAATTTGGGTTTCTGTCAGGGAAAATCAGCTGAAGTACGAAAGTCGCGGTAACGCTGGCTCTAACAATGCACCTTGCGATTGAGTTTATAGCGCAACTGGCAGTAACTGAAGGAATGAGTGTCCCCACCCCCCTTCCTCATCGCTTTCCGTCGCGCGAATCGGCTGCTTTTTTTATATAATTGGCTTTGGTTGTCGCGGCTTGTTCTATGTAAAGTTCGCTGTATGTGTCTGTACACGCTACGGCGCACACACGGCCCGTGTGTGTGCCGAGCATTGTTATAATGTGCGTTTGCTTGCACGCAGTCTTTTCCACAAATATTGTGGAAAAGACTGTGTGGGTGTGGAGGTAGAACGCGCGGCTACATGAAGCTGCGCGCCCTCTCCGTGGGGAGAGGACGCGGCGCCGATTCTACGCGCCACGCGGTGACGCGTTGTACCGCGTAGTACGTGTGGTTAGGGCAGTGGGTTAGGGCTTTTGCTTTCTTGCAGAGATAAACAGAACTTATTTCTAGCTTGGGCGTGTCGTGTGGTCTGCGGCAACGCCTCTGGGCAACGCCATTTCGTGGCTTCGGTTTCTCAGCGTGATTGAAACGGAGGCGCGTGAAACTTGATGTTTATCTTCATCGGCATGGCACCCTTCTGTAGAGGCGGCGGAAGTTGATTTTCATATTTATTGGCGTAGCTTTCAGCTTGTTTATTATCGACGCTTATGATCTGAGGGTCGCCGGATCGAATCCCGGCCGCGGCGGCTGCATTTCGATGGAGGCGAAATGTTTGAGGCTTGTGTACTGTGCGATGTCAGTTAAAGAACCCCTGGAGGTCAAAATTTACAGAGTACTCCACTACGGCCTCTCATAATCATACGCAGAGAAGATACCGTATGTGTACCAACACAGCTGCTGGTTGCTCCAAGATGAGAACAGAGATGCGTTTTATGCGCGCAGACTGCGATAAGGCACTGTGCGTAGACGCGTTTTTCAAGGAATACCACGTTCTAAAATACTGTTGAACAATTTGCAATATTTACTCGATTCTACCACGACCTCGACTGTAACGCGCACCAGTTTACCGCGACAAAAAAAAAAAAGTGAAACATCGGTTGTAGTGCACACCCATTTTTCGGGACATGAAAAAACGGAAGTCCTTAGTAATCAACTTTCTCACATTAATAAAACCAGATACCGTACTCGCGTAATGAACGTACTCGCATAATAAAAGCAGCGCTAACTTTTAAACCTCTGCAGTCCCTCGAACGGCCGCACTGTGGCTTTCCCGCTACACTTGATCCACAGCGTCTCGAAGACGTTCGGCGCGCCGATTCATAGCTTCTGCGTCTCGATGAAACTTCCGCACGTTGCCGGGCGTAGCCGCGTGGAAGCGGCGGTAACATCATTTACTCGCAGTGCTGCATTCCTCCGTTCACTCGCAGTTCCCTCACGCCCGCTGCCGCATGCTGCCATGCGTGCTACGCAGGCCGGGGCGTGGTCTCCGAGATCGCCGCGAAGCAATCTCGGACGTCAAGCAGCGCGCACGGCTGAGAGGCTCGGCCTCAGCACGGATATGAGGGAGAAATGCGATGATGAGCCGTTTTGCGTAAGGCGATGGGAAACATCTATTCTCCCGTTACGGCCACCCGCAAACGCTATTGAAAGTTCGTGCGCCTGGGCATCTCGGACTTCGGTTGGCCGCAAAATGGCCAAGCTGGCGTGGCAATTATCGACCTACGCGTCATGTGCGTTGTGACGTCGTTGCGAGGGGGACCGGCGGCGACATAGAAACTACAGAAACTATGCGCGCTAAAGACCGCCGCGCCGCTAGTTCGTTTTTCGGCAGTGACCGTTCGGCAGCGCCCGAAGCGCGTAGGAGGCGGCCATTTCCTATGCGCCTCGATATGGTAACGGTGTCGTTCGTTCGCACTCGATTGTAACGCGCATACGATTTTTGGACCCCTTTTATAAAAAAAAAAGTGTGCATTATTAGAGCAAATACGGTATAAGTTATGCTGACACCAAAATACAGCTCCTCATTTTTTTTTTACAATGTTTTTCCGACCTTACGCATTTCGTACATTCAAAATTCGCAATTTCACAGATTGACCGTCTGGGAAAGCTTATTTCTCTTTGTTTGTTTGTTTTTTTTCGTTTTTTTTTTTTATTTGACCCTCAAAGAGCTCAACATCCTTACTAGCGATGACATTGGGTGACATGGTACCTATCCACATCGACATGAAAGAAAGTTATGTGCCACTCAGGGAATTTCAGCAAAAATACTCGGGGAAAACCTGGAAATCTCAGGGAATTTAGCAATGTCAACTTGGTAGACACCCTGATTTATGTCTCATTATATCAAGGCATGGTTGTTGGCCTGCGACTTCAACATGGCGAAATTTCAGTGCTGTTGTGACAGGTCGTCAAGTGGGCAAGTTGCGCGGTGCTGCCTGTTCCATGAAATTTAGTTTGTGTTGTACGACTTGCAAGACTGCCTTTGCTGGTTCTCGCTATCTTCGGACACGAGTGTGGCATATTGCAAACGAGAGAGCATTGCCACCACGACCAAGGGTGCCATAATTCAGGTTGTTGCTTTGATTACGTGCAGTTTTAGGCTGAAGCTGTTTTGCTTTTGTTGCGTGCTAAAGTTTTGAATGTGATGCACTCGTTGGACTATGTGAAGAGCAAACGTTTCGATGATAACATCACTGTCTCCCCCCCTCAATCTTGGCAGCACTTGACGTTTGGATGACACGCCACAACAGCAGAATGCTTTGCTTATCACCGACGTGGCATCGCGTCATGGTCACTGGTTCAACAAGGTGGACTATTTTTAAATGTTACATAAATTTTATATTGGGCAGGCTTTAATGTATCGCCTAGAACATTATTCTGGCACTTTTCATGTGAAGGAGAATCCTTCAGCCACAATACTTTGCATAAGAGACTGAATTTCAGTTGAACAAGTTCCTAAATAATGAAGCAAATTGTCAATTTTGCCATCTGTGTTGTATCGAGGTTTAACTACAGGTGTGTTATTTATGCCAGGTACAGCAGCTCCCTCTTGGGGAATTCACGTTGCCACAAATGCAAGAGCAGTTTGCCTTTACTGGATCCGTCGAGATGTGTGGGTGTGTTTAATGTGCCCATTGACAGCATTGCATGTCTGCATGTAGTTGTCCTGCATTGTGCATGACGTCTTGTGGTTGCTGAATATAGCAGCATAGCTAGCATGTTGGGAGAAGTTGTCACTACAGCCATCAGTATTAGGCTCGCAAAGTTATGTATACTTTGGTTTGCATACCGAGCAGTTAAATATGTTAAATGTGTGCCCTTACTGCATACCTTATTGCTGCATTTTGTCGCATGGTAAAAGGAGCAGATTTGCTGAGTATTTATGAGTATTACATGCATTCACAACATTTCTGCAGTGATTAAAACTTAACTTTAGCTCATATCTGTTCTTACCTTGTCAAGTCAAACTCAGTCAGCTTGTGCCAATTCACTCTTTGGGACCACAGATCTTTTTCTCTGATAGAATTTGAAGGTAGACTGAAACAAAAGTGAAACCACCAAACAGTGAATAGACCCCAGAATTTGGTTTTGACGATCATAAGTTTGACTCTGTGCACTATATGAAGAACAGCAGAGATTGCAGGTTAGAAGTGCATTCCCGCTATCTGTTTTTTCTTTCTTTCTTTCTTTTCTCTCTCACTCTCTCCCTCTCTCTTTCATTTTTTTTTTTTTTCTCTTGTGCTCTGGATAACTTTGATAGGTTCGTGCAGAAAGTGGAAATTAACAAGGATCACATAGTGGTGACATTTGAAACGTTAAAACCTCAATAACTTGAATTTTATTTCTTAATCCCGTGCAGTTGGAAGATGTTTGGTGGTCTGATGTTTCCCGATGCAAGTATGGCTGGCTAAGTTGAAGTGGCGGCCTAAGCCGGGCTATGGGAAAGATTTTGCCTCCTACTTGGTGATCCTAGATCCCAAATTTGCTGCAAACCTGTAGAAATGATGGCAGTTAGGAGCCACAAGGTCGCAAGGCAGTGTCACATAGCGAGATTCATAATTTATAACTGAAGCTTTCCAGCCTCATTGTGTGCCTCACGGACAGCTAAAAATGTGTGCCTGTGGAGGAAAGACATGCTTCACTGCAACACAGTGGGCACACACAGCATGTCATGGTATGACAATTAGCCCGCTCTTTGTGGATAAGTGGAGGGAAAAAAAGGGCCGGTTGCACAATGATGCACTGCCACTGCTAGGGGCACATGACATGCTGCCCGTGAATGACCGCTGTGTTGCTGTAAAACATGTCTTCTTCTTTGCAGTCGCATATTTTGAGCTGTCCACAAGGTGCACCTCGAACCGTACCTTTCTTAAACTTTTTTTTGTTGTATAGGCAGCATCAAGGCTGGGGTGCTTCACTTGCAAGTCATAAACATTGCTTTGTAGCATTGTCTTATGGCTCCAAAGGGCTGTCATTTTCCTGATTTGTGACGAAATCGGGTTTGCATATTGATGTATAATATGATGCTTCAAACCATAAACTGCCCGACATACTACAAGACATGGCAAAACAGCATGTCTAATTGCATAAATCCGATGGCCTCCGAATTTTATTTTTGCTGTCTCTCTATTTAGTGATGTTTCAACTTAGCCATTTCTAAACACATTGAAAACATAGCAGGACCACCAAAAATTTCTAATTTTAAATAACACAACGGTTGAATGAACCGGGGTTTAAATTATAGTGTGTCTGTTGTAAAAGAGTGTTGACAGCCACTGCTCTGGGGTTTGTCCAGCTTGAGTTTGAATTGTCACAAGTCAGCTGTTGTTAATGTACAGCAAAAAAGCTGTCAGTATAAAAGTATTAAGTGCAGTCTAGGTAGGGGAGATATAGGTTTGGTCAGTGTAAAGATTGGTAATTTCTCTTTATTTTTGTAACAGCATGCTTCTGAGTTTTGAGGCTGTCACTGCCTGTTGTGATGCATTTGTTTTTCTTCATGCACTTGCTCTTTGTGCTCTATGTAGCGCTAGGCTGTCTTGCGTCAATAGTAACACACTTGCCACTAGCTATCGCATCTCCTAACATTCTAACCACTTAGGAACATGCTTGGGCACTTTACCCTAGTGATACATTTAGCTTTGGGCTCTGTGCCAGTAACCTTGGTGTTGTTGGCTGTTGCATAATTGGAGTGGCCACCCTTTTTGCCTAGAATTGCATGCATACTTGATGCAACAAATTGCAACAGAGCTCAGACACATGCAAAGCTAGGTTGAGTCCCTCAGAGCTGTCTACTTGCTATCATTTTGCTTAGTACTTAGCCAATCCATTGAAGGACAGAAGCAGTGCTATTGAGAGCCTTGAAGTGGTTTTCTGCATCATCACTGTGTAGCAGCAAAACAATTCCAATGCTCATAGAGCACTGCTGGCAGTCCTGTGGCAAGCATATGGGCAGGCTGAGAGTTCTAGCCAGTTGGCAGCTCTGTTGGGAAACTCAGCTGTTTGCAAGTAGCATGCACCATTCCACAGCTTAAGATACTTGCTTCATTCTGTATTTATATGAGTGAAAGCCTCGTGGAAACAGTGCAACTGCTTGCAGGCAGTGGTTGTATATATAATTTGGCTGTGCACTTAAAGTGTGGCAGTTGTGGCGGTGATGGCAATGGTGGTGGTGTAAGTGGTGTGTCCAAGTTTAATGGAAAGTAGGAGGGAGTTGGTCATAGTTTGTCTGAGAGACAGAAAAGTGGAGGTGGGAGAGTGTAGTGCGCGTGTGGAGATGTAAAGGTGGGAGCAGGTCCCCCGTTTCCCCCTGCAACGTGTTGTGTTCTCTCCCTCCCCGTTTCTCCATGGCGGACCCCCTCTTCTCGGTTGCGCCCCTCTGACCCCGAAAATCAAACACGCCGAACGTGCCCCTGTGCCGATCTGTCCTCTGTCCTCCCCTGCCCTCGGGGGGCAGTTCAAAGCAAGCATATCCGTGCCAGACTGCCCCGGCCCAGAACGGTAGGAACTCATCCGTTTCCCTTCTTGCGCTATCTCCCACCGGCGGAGCCCCCCACTTGGGCCGCCGGCTTGACGAGATCCTTTGTTGAGGCTTGATAAAAGCACATTTCTGACAATACTGCAGTGCTGCCCCATGCACTGGGTTATGTATTGCTCTGAGAAGGCGCTCAAGTTCACTCCATTTGAGAAACACAGTTGCAAGATCATGTATCGCCTGTATAGCGCCTTGCCTGCAGAGATTGTTGTGGTTCATATTCATGTGCTCAATGCACACTGTTTCATAAAGCACATCATAGTATATTTATAAGTATAGGTACCTGTAAGCATTACAGCAAGCATTATATATCCATTGTTAAATTTGCTCTTATCATATTAATCCTGTTAGTGTTAGGAAAGGTTTGCCCGCGCTCCCCCCTGTGGTCATGCGGGCTCCCAGATTACCATCTGTAGCTTGGCAGCACTTCACTACTAAACATGTGATCTTTTTTTTTTTCTGTCAGTAGGAGCTACACAGCACTTAATGTTGCCATAATTCTTAAATAGTACTTGGTGTTAACACCAGTCTGTTTTCTTTATCACGAAACACCTTGTTTTCTTTTCTGCAAAAGTGGAGACGGTTGACTAAGACTAACCATTTCTTTGTAGTGAGGTGTCTTGTGATCTTTTCTATGTGCGCCCCAGCTTACTAACAAAACAGGGTAGAGAATGGGGACTCTGCTCCTGTGGTACATCAGGCATGTAAAGCTTCATTGTTGCACTGTTCTTCATTTTGCAGGGCACTTTTTACGCATTATATAATTGAGAATTATGCAGGAGGCGCTCTGGTAATAGTATTCTTCATACCCAAACTATTCTGTGCTGATAAGTAATTCAGTTTATAAGTTAGGAACTGGAAAGTTGTAAAGCCAACAAGTAATGTTTTAAATTAACTTCAAGGGCAGAATCTCTTTGAGCTTGTGATGGTTGTTGATGGAAGCTTGCATCTTAACGTCAAGTAATGATTCATTCTAGCATGAGTAAGGACCTTTTGTGCATTATGAAAAATAGTGAACTAAGCATCAGGATCAAAAAGTTCATGAAGGAGCTTTTATAAGGAAAACAAAAATACAAAAAAAAGAGAAAGGTTATTCAGGCATCCTTGGAGTGAACAGAGAGGGTGCTCTTATCAACAGAGGTGCACAGGCAGGATGTTTCTGTAGCACCTGTGTGGCTTCTGGTGCTTTCTTTTTTTTTCTTTGCCTCTGTGTCCTTGTCCTTGCATCCCTTTGTGTGTCTTGTACCCTCTTGCCCCGGGTGCTGCCCTTCCTGTGACCCCAGGATCCTTTCCATCGTGGCTGACCTGGACACGCTTGGAGAAATTCTGCTCAACATCATTCCCAAGTTGGATGACGTGAGTACTGTTTCGCTTGTGCTGCGGCTGTTGCAGTTAAAGCTGTGAAATAGTGAGAATAAACAGCAGCATGGGCGAATTGCTGAGTGACATTGTTGAGGTAAATTGCTCTGAAATTTGTTCTGCAACAGCTTGGTGAAGGTAGAAAACCGAGGCACCGCACCGGCCAAAGTACACATTTATTGCACAGAAAAAAGACGTTTTGGCTCCTACACGGGAGCCTCATTCACAAGTGAAATGAGACCATGGACTTGAGCAGTTATCTTGAGACAGCTTAGTGTTCTCTTGAGGAAACATATTTACTACAGGCGTATTTGCCTTCGCCGAGTTCGCCAAGTGATGCCTGCTGTTAAGCAGGGCCATTACCTTTGCCAATACTGCTGCACTTGGTGGCTTTGGGATACTGTTGCACAGTGTCGCCTGTAGGATTGTACAATTATTACGTGAGAGCTCAAGATAGCTCAGAAATAAGTGCTATAGAAAGAATTAAAGGGAGGCATTGGCGTGCATGCGAAGAAACTCCTAGGCTATGTAGTAGGGGTGCATGAATACTCGGAATTTCGAATAGTGTTTGCTATTCGATCCGCACTTCACTTTTACTATTCGAAGTTGGTAATTATGGCTAAAAATATGCTGTCTCATGACAAGTTGACAAGTGGCCCATCCCCGCATGTATGCTTCGCTGCATAACACCCGTGTACAGGCCGGTCCCCACTAGCAGCAAAAACTCGCGCAGCGAGCGCTTCCGCGGCACGCACACGTCAACAAGTCCCCACTAGCATTTTGCGGCAAGCGGCGACGAGGCAGCCAAGAACGACCTGACGCCCCGACTTGTGTTGTTCCATTCGAAAGGTCTCGCGAAAACGTGAGCTCTAATCGGACGATTTCGTCTTTCGTCCACCATGTATGTCTTTCTAGCACTACTGCTGGTCACACTATCAAAACACTGCTACTGCGAGGATACTTCTTGGTCGGCGTCTCGGTACGGGTAGGCTTAATGAAAACTGTATATAGGTCTGGGCATGGCCTCTGAGATTTTACGACGGCCATGTCACTTTCGAATCTTAGAGGCTGTGTATTATGGTTCATGCTTGACGGACAGATGGCGCCACGCGTCCGCACCACCGTCGGCACGCCTCCGCGGCTCGCTTCTGATTGGTGCTTGTTTCACGGCAGCCGCAAAAAAATAGGTCTCGACCCATTCGAGCATCTGCCGTGCGTTGCTGCCGCTTTTCACGAATCTCGCTGCTCGCAGCAGCAATGCGCGCGTTTTTGCCGCTAGTGGGGACCGGCCTTACTGCAGTGAAGCACTCGTGCACGGCGGCGGAGCTTACATTCATGTGCAGTGGCGAACCTAACGCTTGTGTAATGCGGCGATGTTAGTACTCTTGTATAGCGGCAAAGCTAACATTTGTGTACCGCGGCAAAGTTAACGCTCGTGTACTGCAGTGAAGTTAGCTCAGCTTTCTGTTGCACAGTTCTCTGTTGGACTATTTTTAAGGACGTTGGAATGACACTTGAGTCATGCAATAAATATTTTTTACCATGATTAGCAAGACATTTCTCCATAATTTTGCATCACATTATGAAAAATTACTTGAAAATTATTCGAAAAATATTCTATTCAATTGTCACTTGAACATAAATATTCCAGTTTGCTTCACACTAAAAATTTTGCTATTTGTACAGCTCTACTATGTAGCAGTGAGAAAGCCAGTACAAGTAGAACTAATGCAGTGCCATGGCTGCTACATAGAATGTGCGCGGTGCAGCCCACTGTTCAGGTATGGCAGGGATGGCTGTTCACAGAGAAGCACCTTTGCCGTCGCGGTGGTGCATGCGGCAGTGACTCTTATCGGGCTGAAAAACATGCTTTGTAGTTGCACATTACATGCAGAATTCTTACTTTGTCCATTGATGCACCCTTGGTGCCTGCCAGGAATGTCAACACATTGTCATGGATGCGTAAACATTTCTTAGACTGCGCCTCAATACAATCTAGATGACTGAATGTGCGATGCATGACCAGGTGGCCCACTGCCATTGAAGGGTATTATCTGGTATGCATATATAATTACACAAGTGCACAAAAAAAAATTGGGAGGCACGTAGTAAGGACTGCCTACTGTCTGGAGAATGGAATAAACAGGCGTTCTAAAATATTCTATCAGTACTTATATTTACTTCTCGTAAATACTTTCTCACACTAAATAAAACTCTTTAAGGAACAGCTTCTATTGTTCACCAAGCAACGAAACTCTCCTGAAATCATAAACCTCTATTTATGAATAATTACAGCAGATTTACATTTCTCGTTATGATGAAGCACTAAGTGACGGCCCTATTTTCCCCGACGTCCAACTTTTCCCTCTATTCCCAACAGTTACTTCCCGTCAACAGCTTGGCCTTAAATTCACTTCCCCCCCTTCTTACGCGCACACACAGCCCCAAGAAAAAAATATTACACTCTGTAATTGGACACCAAAAGCTGACAAAAGTGCCAAATAGTCTTACAGTAACAAGTGCAGGCCATCTGGTATGGAGGTGCTTTTATTTGCCTTCAGTCCCCCAGCCTCCTCCCAAAGACAGATCGCATCAATTTATACCTATTGTCCACCCCAAGTTCAGCGGAAGCTTCACAAAGAATACTAAAGATGCGCTTAGAGATAGGAGTTCGTGCTGCTTTTGCGAAAGCTGTCTTATAGAAAGCTGCCCATATGCAATCACTTATGCCCCGCCACAGTGGTCTAGTGGCTATGGTACTCAGCTGCAGATCCGGGGGTCGCATCCCGGCCGCCACGGCTGCATTTCGATGGAGGCGAAATGTTGAGGCCCGTGTGCTGTGCGATGTCGGTGCACGTTAGAGAACCCCAGGTGGTCAAAATTTCCGGAGCCCTCCGCTATGGCGCCTCATAATCGCAGCTGGTTTTGGGACGTAAAACCCCAACAATCAATCAATCAGTCATTTATGCGGCATGTCTTCAAATGGACAGTTTGCTTGAGAGTGCACGAGCGAAGGTGCATATAGCAGAAATGGAAAGGAAATACAATTTTACATGCTGGTGTTCATATGTTGTGCTGATTTATGTGTTCTCTTAAGATAAGCAGCAATGCAAGGATTGTAGCCAAAGGAAAGAAAAACCCCACGGAGACAAATATGAAGTAGTAGTAGTAATTGCTTCTTAAATTTAGAGCAAATAACTAAAGGAAGACTTTGCGGATAACATCCAACATGTATCTGGGAATCTGTCAGTCCAAGCTTATATAAAACTAAATGCTTTGCAACTAACCGCGGTTATTACAGTTGGATGATGGTAGGCGTATGCACTGAAAGTAAGTACCACACGTATCGTGTGTGCAGCTGATCGCATATGCCTGCCCTGAAAACCGACCGGCAATGGCTTGAACTGCAGTGTTACATAGGGAATTTTCAAAACACTGATAGTAAAGTAAAGGAATCTGAAACATAATTGATATTGTTGATATTGATATTGAATTGATATTGATATTGAAACATAATTGAGACATAGCTGATATCGAGGCTCGACTACAATAAAAGCAGTTGCTCACAATATCTTCATTGTGGCACCAGTATTCCTTAGAGGTATGCACATGTAAGCCAGCTTGTCTGCATATGCTTTGACAGCATAGAGGACACTTTCTGTATTTACACCCAGAATGGCGGAGAGAGGGAAATCCTCGGCGGCCACGTGACACCCAACAAGGTAGTTTGTAATGAAAGGCAGCAATTTAATGAATGGTTAATTACAGGTTGTTGTAACGGTTTGTCAAAGGACTCCAGAGAGAATAAAGGAAAGAAAGCTGTTTACATGTATACATTTGATTCGCAACGATCTTGAGGCACTGGAAAACAAGTGCTTGCAGCAAAGACAAGGAATATGTAGAACAATGCCCACTTTTGTGGCTGCGGCCTTCGGCCGGGCTCTGGCAAACACGGCACGATGTGCCCCTGAACAGTGGCGCGTCGTAGCAGTTGCAGCTGTAAAATTGGCGAAGGCACGCTTTTCCATTCACGGCGGCGCAATGTGGCGGGTGCAACTATGTGTGTTTTATGTAGCGGCCGTGGTAGTGCAAATTAACAGCAAGCAATGCAGAATCTCAGCAGCATGGCTTGAAGCAATATGTAAGCAGTACTTTTTATCCTTTTAATGCTTTTGTCAGTAACCCTTCAAATAAATGAGGGCACAGCAGGAGTCAGAAGTTCTTAAAAACGACTAGAATTTCCTTGATTTCTTTCTTTCTAGATCCCTGTTGGGCTGCACACCATGTCTTCGGAAGTTTTTACGAGTTCTGCATATGAAAGTGTCGCAGAGGCAATCAACATTCATTTTACAAATTTTGCATGGATTTCTCTAACAAAAGTCATATTTCGCTACTGGTAGAAAAGAGTACCTTCGCATGTTACTGATGTGACAATTTTGAAGGCCTATAGTTCTGAAATTAACACACTTTACCCACTGACATTTTTTTCAGTTATTCTATGCCAGTTTTACATTTGGTCCATGATAAGTTGAATTTATCTCGTCTGCGGTACCCATTTTGTGGCTGCCCCTCATCTTGCATACCCACCTGGTTCATGCACTGCCGTGGTGTCATCGTATTTTCACCCTATGCTCTAGGCTTGCACATTATTTTTTCATAGAGGTTCACTTATGATAGGAGGGAGAAATGAACATTCGTTCCATGCAACATGGACACGGTTGCAAGAGCCCTGTTGATTGATGATCAATTATGTAGTGACTCAAAATACATCAGAAACAGTGCGGTAAGAATTAAATATATGAAATAGCCTTTATCTCATTACTAGAATGCAGTGCATTGTTGAGTGATCATACATAGGTCCGAAAATAAGCTGAATGTTCTCATTTAGAAAATACAATGCAACATTTTTTTTGCAGGAACATGATTATCCAGTGTTTTCTTATTCTAAAAAAACTTTCATGAAAATTGCCAAAGGACTTTTGCTGTTTCTGCAATTTGGCCATCTTTAGGATTTAATAAAATGAATACTTCAGTTACACACATTTGCTATTTTAACTTTCAGAATGCCTTAAGGGAGGCTTGATGGAAATAATTTCAGCTTCACTACTTCAGTTAAACTGGCAAAAAAGGCGTCCAAAGTCAGAGTTGCCCAGAGACAGTTAATCCAAATCCATAAATGGCCCATGTACGGTGCGTTTAAATTCAACTTATTGTGGGCCAAAGTTAAAACTGGTGTAGAATAACTGAAAAAATTTCGGTGTGTGCAATGCATTAGTTTCAGAATAATAGGCCTTCAAGGTTGTCACAGATGTGACATGCAAACATGCTCTTTTCCACTTGTAGTGAGATACGATTTTTGTTCGAGAAGTCCACAAAATGAATTATTTCTTTTTGAGGAGACATTTGCCCACCTCTTATAAAAATTTCGCTGAAAAAAAAAAGAAAAATAGGCCAGACCCTACTTGGTCTGTCATGACCTGAACACATTCAAATGCAGCCCTGCACTTCAAAAAGTGCGGTTAGGCATTCTATTCCCAGTTTAAAACAGCCATATCAACGAGGTACAAAAAGGTGCTTGAGGCACTTCTTACAGCTTGTATCGTTTCGGACGAGATCAGTGTTGACTGATGTAGCCTCTATTTGCTCAGCGTTCCATGCAGTTTGCTCAACACACTGGCCAGAATGGAGGGTCTGAAAGTGAAATGCGCCTGCTCATGCACCAGAGCCATGCCGGCTGTATTATTGGTCGTGCAGGCTGCCGCATCAAGGAACTCCGCGAGGTTGGTATGCCTTTAAATATTGCTTGGGAAAAGAAGCTGCATTCTAATATGAAAGAAAAGGAGACATTGCATTTTAAGCTTTTGTTCATACGAGACTTCTTCCATTGCAGTCCACAGGAGCCAACATCAAAGTCCATGGCAGCTGCTGTCCAGGATCCACCGAGCGCATTGTCAAAGTCACTGGCTCACCTTCAGTTGTGGTGGATTGCATCAAGCAGATATGCGACATAGTTGGAGGGGTACGAAAAAAATTGTGCCAAGAGCCCATTTCACAATCATTGTCAAAGTGAACTCAGCGGCACTCACCCAGCACTGTGGCAGTGGTACCAGCTTGCATTAGAGGGGCCCCTGAGCCACCCATAGGTCAAAATGTAGCTGATGCGTTGCTGTTGTGCCGTGTCCGCACCGAACACATAGCCGTAAAACTTTTTCAAAACAGTGCCATAATCCGTTTGATCTTTACTAAAACGCGGCGCTTGCTTGTTTCACTGTCTCCTGTGCCACGCGTCGGCCGCTTGCTGGTGCCACCTCCTCTCCAAGTGCTCCTTCTAATGTCACGTGACAAGCACCCACACCTGAGCAGCAGCCACACACAAGGAAGATCAGCATAAAGGAGAAGTAGACAGGCAGGGAGCGCGTGTCTAATCTGAAGTCGAAGTTCTCCTTTGACTAATCAGCAGAGCTCTGCCTCTGTTGGTGTCACCAAAGCCTGGAGAGGCGCACGGGGTTGTTTCTTGAATTTGTGGTGTGGCTGTGGCACGTAGTGCTGCCACATCTGGCATCGTTCATCGTGACGAAATTCTCAACTTGATGTTTGTGTTAACTTGAAATGTTTAAAAAAAATGTCGGTGGTGGTTTAGGGTCCCTTTAAGGGAGTTCTTGAGGAATTTATCAGTGTTGTGGAAAAGGTGCCAAGATTTGACGTTTGTTGTCTCAGTGTAGGAAGTGATAAGCATGGGTAGCACTTAAGAATAATTGTGATGGGAGGTGATAGCACTTAGTTAAGTGATAATTGTGAATTGTGGCAGAGACTTTAGTAATGGTTGGACAGCTTTGAAGGTCTTGCCCATTTTACAGTTCACATGGCTTGACAGCTGAAGTTTTACTGCATCACTGTAAGACAGTATGTACTCCTACGAAGCTGCACACATTGATGCTGTGTCTGACAACAATGCAGAATCATGGCTGGGCCCTTTTTAATGAGTGGCATGCTTGGGAAACGAGTTTTTTTTTTTTTTACTTCATTGACCTTTGTTTACCAAACTTGATGAGGCGGCACAGTCCTGATCTGTTTTCTTTGCAGATTCTAAATATCTAATTACCTTTCAATATGTCAATTAGTTCCAACATTTAAAATTAATTGGCATTGTCTCCAGCAACACTGGAGCAAAATCTACTCACCAAATTCTTGCTTTAGCGACATAGCTGGATACTTTAAAGCATAAGCTTCACAATGGTAGGAATACTTTGTTGATATTACAACTGTTGACAGTTATAGGGCCCATCAAAGCTTTGTGTTCAAAAACAGTTGTCTAATGAATGGACAATAATATAGTAGTACCTAAGCTGAAATACAAAAATCTGCTCCTACCACTGTGGGGTAGAGTACTGTATCTCAGTACTGCAACAGGAATTTCTAATATAGGTGCCCCAGTTACCGAGAGATCACTTCCGAATGGTTGCGACGAGTGAAAAATTGAGGTTTTGGAAAAAATACAGAAAAAATTAAGCAACAGATGAACAACGTTCACATCATTCACAAGGCGGGAAACATCGCCAGAACTTGCAGTACTCTTTGTAAATTATGAATATGCCACATTTTGGTCTCGTAAGATCCATGTAGTACCCACTTTTACACAATTCACATGGTGTGACACATGATGCAATACTACGCATCTGTCAGGAATGCTTGCATTGCTGCACATACGACTCCTTGCCTGGAAATGAATTCATGTATACAGTGGAATCTCATTGATACGATCATGGGAATAAGTAAATAAAACATATTACCTGAAGACTGTATGGAGCATATGAAAACGCACTGCACCTATGGGGTGTTGGCTGAGGGAGAGCAATTCATATTTTGAAAAACATATTACACCAGTTTGTATCATTTGAGGTTTCACTGTACAGGGTTCTTTTCCAAAGCAGTTTTGAGCCCTGTGGTAAAACACTGGATCCTTGTGCGCAGTTTGTGCTTTAATTTCAGTAGGAGACGGGATTATTCTTTTGTCATTAGTTTATGTGCCGGTAGCAGTTCTGGACTCCAGTGGCAGCAAATATTGCCACACAAAATTAGCTATCTGTATGAGCCCATAAGAGCTTACTTATGCTGCAAAAGTGCTGCCGAGAGATTGCCAATGCATTCAATTTCTTCATTCCATGCCGGACCCCAACTAAACATTGAGTGTACTGTTAAACATTATGTGCACCTTTCAACTTTCAGGCTCCTATCAAGGGCCTGAACAAGCCATATGACCCCCACAACTTTGACCCTGAGTTTGCTCAGGAGTATGGTGGCTTTCCTGAGGGAGCTGCAGGTGGTGCCTCTGGAGGTGGTGGAGCTCTCGGAGGGATGTCTGTCGGTCCAGCTCGTGGGTAAGTCAACACTTAAATAGCTAGCAACATGCTCTTCATAAAGAGGTCCTGCAGCATGTTTTAACAAAGTTGTAGATTGAATCTGGGATTGAAAGATCTGCCATTGAAATCGGGCATCTTTTTCACCTATTGACACGCCACTTCTGAAGGGTTTTTCTCTCAAGGTGTTTGGTGGAAACTGCACTGTTTATATATGACCTTACACGTGATGCCTCAATATTATAAACCTCTATTTAAAAGAATATTCTATGTAGTGACTGTATTTCATTGCCTGATTTTACTTGCATTTAAAACCATGTATTTGTTACCACTGTTTAACAGAGTAAATTCCATCACAAGGTCTATATTTAACAAAGCTTTAGCCTATTTTAGACATTTGGAGCTTCGTTGTCTCGAAACTTGATAAAAAATATAAAAAAAGGTCAGCCATGGCGGCAGCCGGCTGCATGCAGTTTAGTGGTGTGCAGATATTTGATTTGAATGGTTTAGTATGTAATTAGTATCAAAAGGTAGATTTGGTATTCGAAATATTCAGACCCCCACCCACCCACCTACTCACACCCGCTTTGAAATAAAGAAAACCTGTGTACTTTTGTTGCTCAGGGGCAAAGCATCGTAGACCGCTTTGAATGATGCCAGTAATTGTCTAGACGTTAACAATCATTTCGGCACTCATAATTATATGGCACGAGCGTACATGTATATTTAAGGGACATAATGCACTATGTCCTGTGCGGCACCGAGGCCAAGTTTGCTGCATGAGCCATATTGCTGGCTTTCCAAAGCTCCCTCTTTTGTTGTGGGTTTTTTGCCATAGGTAAAAGCAATCTTCATACTTGTGATTTGTTACTGCCCCTGAAATTGGCCACTGGTTCTGCTTAATTACTTGGTTCAAGGCCCTCCATTCTCCATAAAAATTGCCTAGTTAATACGTGCTCATATCGTCCAAAGGCACTGCGGGCAAAGCAGAGATAAAAAACAGAGATAATGCCTGCTTGCTTGCGTAAGTTTTCTAAAATGCAAGCTGAATCCTCTTTCCCTCTTATATTGCTTGTCAAGTGACTAAAAAGCAAAACTCGGCAAATTGCCTAGTCATTCGCACCTTTAGAACCAAAGAGGGATGGGAAAGCTTGGCCAGTATTGGCTACTCCATCAGTTGTCAATACTTGCCAGAAATGTGGTGCCGTTGTTTGAAGTTACGATGCTATCACAATTTGGGCTGTTTCCCAGCCATAAACTATTGACACAACTGTGAATGTCACTTGTACAGTAAAAGTAAATAAAAGGAAAATAATTTTAAACGGGCAGAACGTCCGAACGCTTACAGCTAAAGAGAAGCTGTAGAGCAAAAATCAAACATGAGGTTTAACCACGCTCTGATCATTACATTTTATCTTGTTGCTTTGATTTCATTTCCAAGTTTATTCCCTCCCCGAGAGCATAAAGGTTATAAAATGTGTGCATTTCTGTAATAGTCCTTTTCTTTTCCCTCCTCTCTCGTACCCTTTTTTTTATTCTTCCAACGCTTTTGTGGCAACTTCTACGAGCAGCAGCAGCACCGGCAGCAGTAGAAGTGGCAGTATGTCCTTCTGGCGTGATGAACCTGTGGACGCTTTTGCCCGAGGCAGGGGCCCCAAGCGTGGACCGTGGGGGGAGGCTAGCCCGCAGCTTCCCCCTCATGCCTTCGCGGACGAGCCAGCGCGCCCCTGGCACTCGCCACCATCGCTTAGCTCTGGTGGCATGCACAGGTATGCTGTTGCACCCCTCCACCCCACAGAAGATCAGCACAGCCTTACCAGCCCCTTGCTTCTGCTTGGCAGTTTCCTGCTGCTTACCGCATTTGCACCAATGCTTTGACTGGTCACTCTATTTGCCACCTTGGACTGTCAGACTTCCTCACTTTCCCTTTCAAATTATGGCCTTTGGCAACCTCTTCTTTCCTTTCCGGTACCACTTTATGCTTCGTGCAGTAATTAATATCGTGTAACTCGGCTTTAGTAAGCATGAAACATGCACTACTAACCTTTTTAAGTCATCTGTGCAAGCAGCTGCATGAAAGCAAAGCAATCGCTCTCATCATACTAGGCACTGTTTTGTAGTTCTGCTCATGTTTAAAGAAATCGACCTTAGAATAAGCATGGATTGGCGCACATACGACAGGCATTCCCAGTTCTCATATGAACAAAAAGTTACCATTATCACTCAAACAAAAATTATGTAACCGCCGCACCTTGTCAGTACTTGCATAGGGGGCAGAAACTTGGAGATTAACAAGGAAGCTCGAGAGGAAGTTCAGAACCACACAGCGGCCGATGGAATACAAAATGATAGGCATTACATTAACAGATGGGAAGACAGCTGAGTGGGTCAGGGAACAGACGGGTAGCCGACATAATAATTGACGTTAATAAAAATAAATGGACGTTAGCAGGTCACGTGATGAGGAGACTATATAACCGATTGAATGGATGCCAAGAGAGAAGCGTAGCTGTGGATGACGGCGAGTAAGATGGGGTGATGAAATTGAGAATTTGCAGGCATCAAATGGAATCTGCTCGTGCAGGACAGGTAAAGATGGGGAGCATTGGAAGGCCTTGGTCCAGCAGTGCACATAAGATAGCCTGATGATAATGATATGGCAGCTGTAGTAGTGCTTGATGCTCTTCAACAGTAAAATTGATATTTTTCTTTTGTTGTTAAATTTTTTTGGGGTGGCACCTTCCATTTAAATGTAAATGTATGGCAACTATACGTTACATACAGCATTGATTGTCTAGTGATGAACCAATATAGCGTGGTAAAGGGCTGACTATACCAACTTTATGGTATTGAGTAAACTGCATTTTGATTTTTGTGTGTGTGTGTGTGTGCCATATAATTACTATGGATACTAAAGCATAGCCTTCCAAGTCGTGTACTGATGTTGGGCTATGCCATTATTAACGCAGGGACCTGCAGCGCTCATACCGGGCAGGAGGAGGAATGCCAAGGGCTGGCAACTATGGCAGGGGAAACTACAATGGTAATTTGTCATTTTCATTGTTAGAATGTGGTAGCACAATCTCGGAGACTGCACGTTCCTTCGGAGGCCATGGTAACTGCATGCAATGATAGCACGCATCCTATGCTATGTGGCGACACTGGCAGCGCTCCGTAATTTTGGCAGCGCCTGTTCTGCGGCTTTGTCATTGGATGTTTCATGAACTTTGTTAGGCACTTGCTGCGTGAGTTACGGCGGGCCAGCATGCTAGCTGTAACGCCTACTTTGAGCTCAGTCATTGAACAGGCACTGCAGCGGGGGAATGGTGCAACTAGACTGCATTTCAGTGTCGACTCGGTGCGTGTATCATACAACAGCCAAAAGGAAGAGGATAATCTTCTCGTCATGAAAATAGAAAACGTAAAATGCCGTGTGAAACGGAACAGTGCAAGTTCCTGTACGTAGAGAGAAGTTATCGATTCTCAGGCGACTCCCGAATGAAAGCTGTGCCGTGTGTCCTACAGCCCAATTCTAGAAACAATGTGCAAACCACAGCCAGAAGTCACAGGTGTTGTATAAACATTGTTCCTTATTATTTTAATGGGGGAAGCTACCCTTGGAGCCAAACACGTGGAAAAAAAATTTATTTTATCAAAAATTTTAGTTTTGAGTTATGCATAACCTTAATGATCTTCTTGCATCCAGGATCATTATTTAACGTTAACAACCTTTTACATCCCGTCAGCGATGAATGGACTTTTGTTTTTGCTGTTGTCTCAGCATTGTTTGTTCGTAACCTTACAATCTACTGACACCCTTTGCTCAGGTTCGGCAGACCCAGTTTTGATTATTTTTATTGTGCTGAAAGGCTGAATGAGAGAGTGCAACAAAGTGTCAAACGCTACTTTCAGAAGCCATAAATGTTAGCTAGGGCCAAAATAAGAAACATATCATTTCTCAGCTATCCAAAGAGAACTCTGAAGCTTTAAATTTTGTTCTGGTAAAGCTAGAGCCATAAAATAAGCTTTCTTGCACTCCTTAAAATCTAGAAGCCAAGAACATCTAATTCAGCAAGATCATATAGCCAGTATAATAAGAATCTAATCAAATGACATTCTAATTAATATTTTTAAAATAATGGCCTAGTTCATAATAGAACTCTTTCATATTTGGTATCAGTACATGAGAATACATAATCGCTGAAGTTTTTATCATCCTCGAATAATACAGCACTCTGTCCTAAGTAAGCTTCCCCCATAATAACTTACAGACCATCAGCAGCACTTGTACAGCAAGGTTCATCCACCATCGTGGAACAAAAGCCTTCTTAAAAAACTTTGACTTATTGTCTTTTTTTATTCCGCGTAATGAACCTTCTCCCCTGTTTCAATTAAACTCTTGCACTCCTTAAACTCAGTTTATGGATTTCAAGTGCCTTCAGTCCTTTACTGAACTGCTGTAAGAACAATGTCTTGGCACAGATTGTGAGATTGCCAAAATGTAGTGAGGTGCAGTAATGGCCTTCAGTTCTCTTACTTTTAGGGGCGAAGCTCCTTAGGGTGTGGGTCGTTCCCTCCTCTGTAGTAGTAGTAGTAGTCGTCGTCATATGTATGTAGCCACCTCGCGCCGCCGGGAAGGCTCGCGCTCGAGAGCTCGCGCGCCTGGAGGCTCGCACTCAGCGCTCGGCGCGTGCCTCCCGGCGCGCTACCTCTCTCTCTTCCATCTGCTGTCTTGTGAGAGAGAGAGAGCGAAAGGCGCACGTTGACTATGGAAACGCTCTTTCTTCGATGAACGCTTCACCAGCTCGCAAAGAAGGGGAATGCGCCCTCACCCACGAGAGACAAGCTTGACGTAGGCAGCGTCTTCTAGCGAGTTTCTTGATTGAAAAATACCCACTGCTCGCGCTGCGCAACCGTTCATCGGCCACCCATATATATATATATATATATAGGCACTTGATCTTGACTTGCAATGAAGTGCCGGTGGGAGATTTCACTTGTGCATAGTTGACCATAAGGATTCGTAGCGTGCGCGTTAACTAAATTAATCCGGAACTCGGCACGATCTACGATGAACCTCCAGAGCTTCGCCCACTCATCATCATTCACTCCGTGGATATGCTGTGAATTTTTTTCGTACAGCTATATATGTACAGCATTGCAGTATACATGTCCCGTTGCTCTGCTTTGTTTAGCCACAGAGGTACTTTTACCTGCTTTTTTTTAGAGCAGTGACTGTGCCACTGCATACCTCTGAAGTGACACTTCACCGCTCAAAGTAAATGCACACTAATTTTTGTGTTTTGTGTCTCTAATGCCTGCAGGAAGATAAAAGGCTGCGGCAAGAAATGGGAAACAGAAATTGGGCTGGTGTTGTTGGTGTATAAGGTGAGGATCTTGTCTCTCTGTTAATGCAGCCTTCTTCTTTTTTTTTATTCTATTTTTGTTGCTTGTGGGTGCATCTGTCTGTATGTGCATGTGCAATGGTAGTGCTTTCTACTTCCTGGATTTGAAAGCTGCCAATTCATCATCGCCTCGCCAGAGGTCCAGCCACGTCTTCTGCACCTCCTGTCTGGAAGACTAGTGATTTTGTTGTTCTGTTATGTGGGAAACAAGAAATCACTATCTTCGGACAGTGGGCTGCCTTCCCTCCTACTTCGGACGTCATGGTAAAGCTTAGCAAGATAATGTGCAATCTACCAGTTTGTGTGTTTTCTTTGGTTGTTTGCAAACTACGCTCCTGCATGGTAAAGAAACCTATCTTGACATTGGAAAGTGTTAGCTCAAGCACACTTCAGTATTTTACGGTAACTGTTACAGTGTACTAGAACTTTTACAGTGGCCTGAGCGGAGGCAATTTCCATTGTCCACCGTGTGGTGCCCTTGGAAAAAGATTGCCGCCGGCACTAAGGGCAAGTGTACGCCGCTTGTGCTTTAGTACATTGTTGTCGTCGCAGAATGTTGCTTCTTTCTAGTCTTTCTGATGCCTTCCAACTGTTTACTATGTCTTCCAAGCGACGGTTGAACCACTGTTACGAGCCAGTATGCAAAACTGGCTACCCAGGAACAGTTCAAGGGTGTAAGTTATCGCTTTTCAAGGCTCCAAAAAACGAACAACATAAGTTTGTTTGGCAGCAAAATCTTCACAGGCGTGACACTTGCTGGACACTGAGTGTGCCGTTTGTGAGCTGCACTTTGAGCAGCATTTTGTGCTTATGCATTACATATACACAATAAATGGAACTGAAGTTAGAATTCCAAGGGCTACCCCAATGCTTGCTGCTGACGCCATTCCTGACCCTCCCGCCCAACTTACTCATCTATTTGAGCCTCAGATGAGCCTCAGCCTTCAAGGCCTTAGAGGAAGAGATGGTAGGTAGAGATGCCATGTGATACCAGCAGCAAACTTTGCTGCACTGTGACTTCCATAATACTTTTTAGTGCTTTCTTGTCGTAGTATTAATGTATAAACACAGCGGCACTACTTTGATGTGGGATGTTTTTTGCCGAGTCATGAACATGGCTATAACTTGTCACATCCCTAGATTTGTACCTATTATTTCACGCCCGTCTGGACTCGCTTCCAATGGTTTCACGTTGGAAGTGAGTCCAATTACAGTGTAGACCGCTTATAACGTAAGTCACTGCAGTTGCAAAAGTCCGTGCTATAAGCGGTACTGCGTTATAACCAAAGCACGCATTTTTCGGCCCTTTGCCACTGCCAAAAGGGCGAACCACCTTTTAAAAGCAATTCATCGCACTTTTCACTCGCAGACACATTCGACATATTCTTTTCATGACAGGGAAGACTAATCTTGCTGCAGTTGCTGCCACAGTTTGTCCTTGTTCCTATATATGGTCGGCACTGTTTAGTGCACCGTTTAGTGCATGCTCGCATAGTCCATAAAAATTTGCACTTTCTTACATATGGTGAAAACACCTACACTATGCAGGCAACAGTTTATGCAGTTCATCCTTGCGTTGTTGCAAGATACTGGCACCACCATTTCTGTTCGTGTACCTTTGAGGGTACTCCGGGAATGTTGCCCTATAATGTCTATAAGGGACAGACAACTGACCAGAACCTGCGATTAGATTCTGGCGGTAATGAAAAAAACCATGAATTATGGTGACAGATTCAAGCATACTTAATGGGGTTTGAGTAGAATTTGTGTTTTTAAATTGAGTTTGAAAATCACAAAAAACGGGTATGTTGCGCAGCGTAGCCGTAGAGAATTCGTACTGCTATATGGAGTCTTCGTTTTGGTGTGCATAGTCAGATGCTTTTATACGCACCATAATTAGTGCTCAAAGTTAGAGCACGCATATGATTAAGCATTCCCGCTCTCTTTTTCTGTGCTGCCCACGAGGTACGAAACAAATAAGTTGACACTGCATGAGAAGCGGCGCTGCCTTCGCGGCGCAACCGTGGAACGGTCGCTGAAGGCTGCGACGCATGTGCGTGCCGTTTTTCTCTCGTGTCTGCTAAACCAGTACCGGAGTGTACAGCGCGAATTCGCGAGTGAGATCACAAGTCATAGCAACATTGATTTCTTTATATTTAGGGCTTCACTAGTTTCCTTTTCCCATTGCGGCCTTATAATCACTATCAGCCTCACCTCCCACTGTTTGCAACTCTGTGGCCTGTAAAGACTCAATAGTCACCGCAGATGAAAAATTCGGATTTTATATGTTTCGCGGCGTTTTCGGCGTTACTTCTGGGTGATTAGGTACTCTGACCGGATAAGTTTTCAGTTGCACTGATAAAAGCAGGTACCACAAAAATTGGTTGTCGGTCCCTTTAAGATTTGGGGTTACAAAAGTATGAATCTTGCCTAGCAGGCGTTGCATGCATGCACATGTGTGAGACAGTAGAACTTGCTGCAGGATAGTTTTCAGTAATGTACACTCTTGTGGAATTAGCAGGAGGGTGCAAGACAGCTTGTTTGAGCTTTTCTCACATTTAAATTTGAAGTGTGTTGAGTAACTGTTCTGAATAGTTGTTTAGGGCTCTCAGTACACCTCTAGTCACGCATAAAACCCTTTGTACCCCCTTCTTTTTCTCTCTTGTTGCAGGTTTTGGCACTGAGACTATTTCCACCTCGAGATGCCTGCCTGCCCGTTGTTTTGCAGTGTCATTCACTTAAATAGAGGCTGACTTACACACTTGTTCACTCACAGAGGGTATTGGCTGGCAGCTGGAGGGATCATCATTGTTTCCTTTTTTTGTTAGTTTTTGTTCTTTCCTTTCTTCATTGCACACCTCATAAAAGTATTGACAGAGTGGAGTTACACATCAAGCCGATCAGCAGATTCTTCACACCATTCAGAGCGAATTGAAGCCGTCAAAATGTCATCCGCCCACTTGTTGCAGCATGGCACCGTTCCAGTGCAAATATGCTTTATTTTTTTTATTTTACCAGACTGTTTTAGTTGTTTCCAAGGTGCTGCAGTTTGTATTTGATGCTCTGTACAAAAAGAAGAAAAAGGAATAAAAGCTCTTTAAATATGTTTGGGCAATGCCAAGTCTTTCCATGGTCTCTTTTTGTGCAGTTGCACACTTCTCTTGACACAACTAGTGTGAACAGACCATGTTCATTGAGCGCAAACTCTTGCTGGTCAAGTGAAATGCAGCAGCCACACGAATGAGGCTGTTGCAGCATACGTTTTCTCACCAATGAATACTGCTTGTTGTTCTTCTCCACACTATCATGCTGTGGAAACCTCAGCCCTCGAGATAAATATCGTAAAAAATAAAGTTTGGGGAAGCAGCGTTTTTGGAATCTACATCTATTATTCCCCATATCTGCTAATTTTTCTATTGTCACCAGGCTGCGTATATTGCCACCATAACTGGAAACTGAATAGTAAAATTTTGGCATAAAATCAAATAGCAAATGCTATTCGAAGAATGTTCGAATATTCTCATATCCCTAAAGGTAACATGAGACTTGGTGTGTGAAACCAATGGGAATGCACAGCCAGTGTTGTCGCTACGACAGTCAGGTGCCACTTCCTATAAGAATTGCTGTCGTGTGTTGGCATGGTTCAAGGAGGCAGATTTTCATTGAAATGTGGTATGCTTAATTCTATACTGCACTGTGTACTTTATACTGATTATCGAGTATCACGTTCACGATTGTAAGCCTGCACCCCAAAATCCCATGTCTAATATATATATATATATATAGTGAGCAACTGCTTTTCTTTTAGTCGAGCCTTGATCTATGGTGACGAAGCTGGAGAGCGAGCCAAGCAGCTGATGATCCATGTAGATGGGGGAAAATGTACAAGTGATGATGATGTGCAGAGACGAAGATGAGCCAGTCGTATGTTGAACTCACACTAACTCCCTCCCGCGGTGGAAGCGGCCGCCTGGCCGCGCTGAGGAATTACGAAACTCTCCGAATACAGTAGAACCCCGCTGATACGTTTTTCACGGGACCGTAGAAAATAAACGTAAGAGCCGGGAAACGTAAGAGCCGAGAAACGGGAAAAATGGAAAAATGAGAGAAGTGGTGATCGGCGCACAATTTGATTTCAGTGCTAACGGTTTCAGTGCACGTATCGGCACACTCGGCTACGATTTCGTCGACAGAGAAAACCTCGGAGGTGACAACGGCATCATCGATGGAAACGTATCACTGTACACGATTCCATCACAAATAGTTTGCACAGCTGCGCCATAACTTTGCAGGCGGAAGCCGGAAACGTAATGGGCATCGGCCATTGTGCAGCTAATACAGTCAAGCCAAGTCAAACTACGTAAAAAGTCAATATTGCCATCGGCAGTGGCCACTTGGAGTGTCGATTCGCAATGTAACATACGGGAATGTTCCCACACTGCAACGTAACAGCGGGGTTCCTAATGCATTGAATCCTATGGGAGCTATGCCGGGACTGGCCCAGAACGACGTAACAGCCAGGGAAACGCAGCAGCCGGGAACGTAACAGCGCGGTTCTACTGTATATGGTTTCAAGCAAGAAACATGCACGATTTCTGTCCCACGGTAACGGTGGTCAGATGGGGGTGTAAGGGGCGAGACGCGGTAATTCACTGGTGATGTCTGTTCAATGACTGTGTATGGTCCAATAAAATGACTGGTTAATTTTTCACATAAGCCTTTAGCGCGTACGGGAGTCCAAAGAAGGACCTCATCGCCAGGAGAAAAAGTCGCAGCACAGTGACCAGAGTCGTAGCGGCACTTCCGTACCTCCGTGGGAAATGTCAATACGGGCGCAGCAACGGCAGTCCGCAAGCCGAGAGAGAAATTCTTCATAGAAAGGAGCTGCTGAGGGTACAGTAGCAGACAGAAATGATACGTCTAGAGCGAAACTTGGTGAGCGACTATAGATGAGGAAGAATGGAGAAAAGCCAGTGGTGCGTTGCGTGGCCGCGTTGTAGGCAAATGTTATGAACGGGAGGATTGCATCCCAGTTCGTGTGGTCTGGGGTGATGCACATTGCGAGCATGTCCGAGAGAGTACGGTGGAAACGCTCTGTCGGGCCGTTGGTCTGCGGGTGATAACTCGACGTGGTCTTGTGAATGGTGCCTGAGGCACGCAGGACTTCAGCCAGAATGGATGAGAGAAAAGCTTTGCCACGGTCACTGAGGAGAACGTGTGGAGCGCCATGATGTCATAGCAGGAAGAAATCCGCGACTTCCATGGCAGTGCCAATTCGCAGACGGGCTGTCTCAGCGTAGCGCGTGAGATGGTCAACGGCCGTGACAATCCAGTGGTTGCCAGTAGGGTTCTTCGGAAGAGGGCCGTACAAGTCTATGCCACCGACTTCGAAAGGCCACGCCGGGCAAGGAAGAGACTTGCAAGAGGCCCGAAGGAGCAGTAGTTGGTCACTTGCGGCTCTGACAACGGACACAGGATGCGACGTCCTTGGAGTGAGTGAAAAAACTTGACTATCGGTACTGGGAGTGATGGGCTTTGTGACCCCACCAGATGGCCCTCAGTCGGGGCTGAAGGCGACCGCTTGGGCCCTTGCTGTGACCCGGACTTGGATGTCCAGAGCAGAGCTGGCCAGTAGGATCTCCCGCTTTTGCGAGCCTACAAGCTTCTGGAGGTCTTTGGGAGGTGGGTCTGCGGGACAGTCCCAAAAGACGTGTTGCATTGTGGCTGTCTGGCCACATTTCGAGCAATTGGGTTTGAATTGGTCTGGCTCGATGTGGTGCATGGTGACCGGATTCGGGAGGGTATTGGTTTGGAGTTGCCTCCATCGAACTTCTTCAGCCTTAGTAAGACTGTTGTGAGGTGGCGGCAGCGTTTGTCGAGATAGTCTAAAGTGCTGGGTGATTTCCTGGAAGCTTATGAGAACTTCCTCTGCGCGTTTCGGGCTCGAGTTGCTGCTCACGGCTCGGCCGATAGATCCTCGAGCCATATTGTGAGCCGCCTCGTTGCCAGGGTTGCGAGAGTGTGCTGGTACCCAAATAAGCTCCACGTCTTCTCGGGTTTCAGGGTAGCTTTGTGGGATGCTGAGAGAGGTTGTTGATATTCTTCCTCGCGAAGAATTATTAATGGCGGTTTTGGAGTCGCTTAGAATTATTTGAATTTTCGGACAGGTCAAGGCCAGTGCGATGGCCGCTTCCTCCGCAACATCAGAGTGTTTGGCTTTGACTGTGGCTACTGATATCGGTTCTACGTTTTCTGTGGAGGCCGTTACCGCAAAGGCATTAACGGTGCCTGGGTAAGTTGCCGCGTCAACATACGCCACATCCTGCCTTCCCCCGTATTGTTTTGCTAGTGCCTTGGCTCTAGCTGTCCTCCTACCTTTGTGGTAGATAGGATGCATGTTTTTCGGTAAAGGTTTGATGATTATGCCGTTTCTTATCTTTGAGGGGAGTTTTTGTGCGTCCTCCACCAAGGGCTCAGCATTTTTGCCTATAGCCTTTAGTATTGCTCTGCCGGCTGCCGAGCGGGTTAGTCTGAGCTCCTGTGCCCTTCGGTGGGCCTCGATGAGTTTGTCCAAGGTGTTATGTATACCCAGCTGCAATAGCTTCTCCGTGGGCGTGTTGGTGAGCAGTCCAGTGGCTGCTTTATAAGCTTGCCTAATTAGTCCGTCAATGATCTGTGTTAATTCGAGATACGGGAGCGCATATGTAATTCTGCTGATTACAAAGGCCTGTACTAGTTTGCACAGGTCCGCTTCCTTTACCCCCTGTCTCTTGTTGGCTATTCTTCTGATGAGCCGTATGGTCTGCGTTGTGGCTTGCCTTAATTTTACTATAGTGGTGCGGTTACCGTGGTTTTCTTGCACATACATGCCTAGGATGCGCAGAGTTTTCACTCTTTTCACCGGTTTTCCTTCTAGCAGTATTTTGATATCCGGGGTTGGATAGTCTGCTGCTTTTTTACCTCTTGGGACGTCATACTTAAGTAGTAACTCGGATTTAGGTTGTGAGCAGGTAAGACCCAAGGTTTCTACATGGGGTACAATAATCTCGACTGCTCTTTGCAGGGTCTCTTCTATGTCGCCATCTCGCCCTTTAGTAGCCCACAGGATGATGTCATCCGTTTATAAACTGAACCTGAGATTGGGTACAGTTCTTAATTTATCCGGAAGGTTTATTAGGGCCAAATTAAAGAGAAAAGCCGAAAGCACCGAGCCCTGTGGCGTTCCGCGGACACCCATGTGGATGGTATCTGACGTCATGCCATAGACTGCGATCTCGGCAGTTCGTTCCTTTATAAAAGAGCCAGTGTAGTTGTACATTGGAACCCGGATTGATATGGGAAAGGTTGCTAAGTATACTCTTATGCGTGACATTGTCGAAGGCTTTGTGAAGGTCTAAGCCTAAGACAGCCCTGACACAGCTGCTGTGTGGGATTATTTCTTCGCTGAGAAGGAGCATGATGTCCTGCGTTGAAAGATGCGCTCTGAACCCTGTCATTTCATTTGGGAGAAAGTTGTTCTCCTCCGCATACGCCTGAAGCCTATTTAGGACCATGTGCTCCATGAGCTTACCTTGGCAAGACGTAAGAGAAATGGGCCTGAGATTTTCAATGGTCATCCGTTTTCCTGGTTTTGGGATGAATATGATTCTGGCGTGTCTCCCATTCTTGAGGAATATCCCCCTTCTCCCAGTACTTGTTGATCAGCTTAGTAAGGCTGTGGAGAGGCCAGGCCAGCAACAGCTGTGACGTCATCCTGCTGCATTCCGTGGCCGCCTGTTCCAGAGACAAGCGCCGAGACACGCGCTATCTTTGTTTCCATCATCCGGTTATCACGAGAGTCATGTGATCATTCTGACTGTATATATTTCACGACGAAACATTAAAGAGGGCTTTTTTCTTGGTCACGAGGGAACAAGCGTCTGTCGATCACTCTGACGAGCTTGACAACAGCGACTTCGGATTCTGTTGTAAGTCTTGTGGTAGCCTAGATGACCTGCAGTCGGATCATCGTGGAAAGCTGCGAGCACCTCCCGTTGCAAGGAACGAGGTACAATGGGGACCCATTTGTTACCATCGAGATAAATGTAGCATTGTAAGGCCCCATCGCGAAGCCTGAACTGTGTAAGTTGTCGACGAAGTCGGGCGTTGGGAGGTAAAGAAGAACCTTCGAGACATCCTACAATGCTTCTGCAGTAGGGGTCAACACGTTGGTGAGACACAAGAACAGATGACCGTTCTGGCTTCAGCCAATCAAGCGTCGAGATGGGTGAAGCCGATGAAGGGGACGCATGCTGTACTTTAGTATGGAGAGTCGATGGTGATTCGTCGTTCTTGGCCAAGGGGTAGCGAGAGAGAGCATCGGCATCCTGGTGTTTTTTCGCGGACCTGTAGGTTACCTCGAAGTCATCGTCCTGTAAACGAAGTACCCAGCACCTCCACCACTTGTGAGCAACTGCTTTTATTGTAGTCGAGCCTCGATCTATGGCGACCAAGATGGAGAGCGAGCCAAGCAGCTGATGATGATCCACGTAGATGGGGGACAATGTACAAGGGATGATGTGCAGAGATGAAGAGCCAGTTGTATGTTGAGCTCACATATATATATATATATATATATATATATATATATATATATATATATATATATATATATATATATACACATACACAGCAGCAGTCCAACGCGCGAGCAGTCGGTATTTCTCAATCAAGAAACTCGCTAGGAGACGCTGCCTGCGCCAACGTTGTCTCTCGCGGGTGAGGGCGTGTTCTCCTTTGCGAGCTGGTACAGCGTTCCTCTAAGAAAGAGCATTTCCAAAGCCAACGCGCGCCTTTCGCTCTCTCTCTGTCTCTCTCTCTCTCACAAGACAGCAGAGGCACGCGCCGGGAGAGAGAGAGAGAGGCACGCGCCGAGGGCGAGCGCGTGCCTCCCGGCACGCGGGTTACGTCTGACGACTGACGCGTGACAAGGTTAGACTAAGAGGAGCTTCGCCCCTAAAAAATACTTCGCCACATGGGAAGCTACCAACTAGCAGTAACATGGGACACTTGCCTTTCTATTGCAGGTCATACAACGCTCGTTGCGCATGTACGTCGTCTTTCAGAAATCAACAGCCACCACGGAAAAGATCACCGGGGTCTCCGAAGAGAGCACCGAATGTAGGCCTTCTATGTAAAACTGCTCCACAGAAAATGTGGGGAAAAGAGCGGCATTTAATAATAATAATAATAATCTTTATTGCACGGGGAAAAGCGGAGGGAACGGGGGTGGAGAACTACAGAGAGAGGAACCACCCTGGGTGACGTGCTAGGCGTGGCAGATAGGTGCAAACCCATACGCGGAGCGCCTGCCAGCCATCCACCCAGGAAGGGGGGAGAGAGGTGAGCAAGGAGGTGAATTAAGTTAGCTAAGGCATCTGGCTCTGCATAGCACCCTAGACGCCTCGCGGTCAGTGGGGAGGGATGATCGCACCTTTAGAGGAGCAGAAAGAAAGTCTCGCACTGCTGCTGGAATGAGAGAGTTCTGGTGGCGCAGGGTCCTCGCATGTACGGCTTCAGGTTGACCTGTTCGCTTGCTACATCGCACAGTTGCACAGATGTAGGCGTCTCCGACGGATCCGTCCAGGCAGCGGCAGAGAAAGTTCACACGGGCAACAATGCGCCGGTGCTGGAGCGTTTGCACAACTGAGACGCTGCAATCGTGCCTCATATCGCGGAAGGGCGTCACGGCTGTAACCTAGACGAGTAAACAGCGTTCGGGTGGCACGGTGCTGGACGCTCTCCAGCATATTGGTAAGGGGAAGCTGATAGGGGTTCCATATGGAAGAGCAATATTCAAGTCTCGGCAGCAGAAGAGTGGTTCATATGAAAGGAAATAGGCGCATATTTCTGCATTCCATAAAGGTAGCATGGCTCAGCGCCAAGGGAGGGCAGTGTAAAGCGGGGGAGGGCAGTGCAAAGCGCACAGAAAGCCTCAGGACCGGAAGGTTTTGATGTATACGTATCACGAAGCCCAGTGCTCGACGCGCCTTGGCAACTAGCTGTGTTGGAGATGTGAATTGTGAAAAGTCTAGAGATATGGGGTGAACAGGGCACTGAGGATAGAAGCTGACGGAACGTCACGCAGGACAGAGTCAAAAAGTGTGTAGATGGGGGAGACAGCGCGTTTAGTATTACGAAAACGGAGCACAACACTCTTCGTTCGATCGCTGATGGAGAGACGGTTGAGTTTTGCCCATTGAGAAGCGCAGGTGAGGTGGTCTGCAAGAGGGCACAATTCTAGAGCTATACGAGGATGAGACACGGGCCAAAATAGATGTATCATCCGCGTACTGGACAAGTAGCATCATTCGACTGCGGCATATCATTAACATAAAGGCAGAAGAGGGACGGACCAAGCACAGAACCCTGAGGGACACCAGAGAGAGAGCAGTAGCTTTCAGAGCGGGATCCATGATAAAGGACCCGCTGCGAGCGACCCACCAAAAAAAGAAAAAAGAAGAAAAAAACGTGCTAACCAGAGGAGCAATGCCCTGAAGTCCAGCTTGAGCTGCCTTTGTTACCAGAATGGCATGGTCAAGTGTATCGAATGCATTACTCAGATCTAGTTGGATGAGGTCAGTTGACAAGCCACTGTCCATGTTGGTACTGACATAATGTGTGACAGTGGAGGCTGTTTCACAACTACGATTTGGACGGAATCAGTGCTGAGAGGGAGCAAAGGTGTGGTTCTGCTCGAGGAAGGCCAATATGGCACGATTGATGACACGCTCGAATGTCCTGCAGACGATAGAGGTGATAGAGACGGGTCGATAACTGGACACCGCAGAAGTCGGCTTTGTGAGCTGGGGTGACAAAGGACTGGAACATGAATAGGAGAGAGTGGGCTATATGAGGGTAGAGAAGTTTGAAAAAGGAAGGGGCGATATAATCTGGACCTGGATTTCGGGATGGCCTAATGAGACGTACAGCCTCATTCAGGTCGTCCAGGGAAAAGGATAGAGTAGTGATAGAGGCTGCAGGAGCAGTGGCTCTTGCTTCTGCCGCTTCTGCCTCTTGGGCAAGGAGATCTGTTAATGAGCTGATTTCTGCCACCAACAAAATTAAGAACGAGTGGGCCGAAGGGAAAATTGCGTTGAGACTTTTTTACATGTGAACTAGCGAAATTAACATGAAAATACAATCCAGGGATTTTTTGTACAATTTAGGGATTTATTCAGGCTCAATCTAGGGTAAAAGCGGTGGCCTAAGTTGGCACCACTGGTACACGTGTTCTGTCGTACTAGAGTGTACTAGAATATTTTGAGTGGCGCGACCGCCGGCCGGAGAGGGGCCCTCTCCGCATGGAACGCAGCGGCGGCGCTGCAGTCGTCAGACCTTAGTTGCTCCGGCCGGCCGGTACGGCCGGCCCGCCTCGCGCGCGTCTGCTTGTCGGCGCGCTCACAAAAATGTTCGCAAGAGTGGCGCGAGTTTATATGAAAGCAACGTAAAAACGGACCGTTTCATCACACGTGAACTGCATTACCACCCTAATGGCAATTAATTTGCGCCGGGAAAGCGCCTGGCCGGTGTAGATAGATTTATTTTGGTTTTATAATGAAGCGTGAATGGATCACTTGAGCAGCGATGCGCCACATGCAGCTTCATCAACTTTTAACTAGGCGACCGATGTCTTTTCATATTGCTTGCCTGCTTACTTCCGAGGTTTCTGCTCAAAACGCAATGTTATTACCTATGAACACGGCGAGCGTGCGAGCATTGCAATCATCAAATATAGTTTTAAATCAGCCCGCAGTTCTACTGCACGCTATATATCAGTGCTCATTTTTGGTATGGGCATTTTTACTCAAGCACAAAGAAGGTTCTACCTATCGCCTACATGTGAAAAGTGAGATACTGTTTTGCTGCGTGTCCACATCACCCTTTCGGTGTTACGTACCTGATATAAACATGCTGTACCAAGATAATTATTCACACTGTTACTTTCGTTTCCTATAAATATAGGTAAACTGAAGAAACCATACACTCACTCCTATAGCTCAGAAAACTTAGAGTGTTGAGTAATGGAAAGGGTGTAGTGTGACAATGTTACGTTTAGGTACTAACGTTCAAGTGTGGTGAAGAAACTTTAAGGATCAATTAAGGTATTCTATGAAAAATTAGGTCCGTGCTGTGCGAAGTCGTGAGAGATAAACTATTCCATTCAGAGATGATGCGAGGGAAAAATAGGTATTCCGAAGAACTTGTTTTGGTACTAAAAGGGATTAAAGATTTAGTATGGTGATGTCTCCTCAGCTGCGACCGCAGTGGTAAAGCATACAGCTCAGGGAAAGACATTTTAATTAGTCTGGATTTTCTGGCACAGTCAAAATCTTCATACATTGTGCTCTTTAATTAGGTCTGAAAGGTCAGTTCCGCTACTACTTAGAATATAAGTAGCGAACGGCGTTGCGCTTTAAATTTTCTCCGGTCTTTGTACTACGATTTATGCAGGAGTCCCAAACTGCGCATGCATGTCCATGTCCTGGTCTGAAAAACGTTATGTATACTGACAAATTAGGTTTTGTAAATGTTTCTTTTAGTTATTATCTAATGGAACCAAAATTACGGACTGGTGACGCTCTGGTGAGAATAGTGTGACCTTTCCAAATGAGAGAGTGAGTAATGCGACGCCTAAGTACTTGCATTCAGATATACCAGGGAGCGATTCCGATTGAAAACCGTAAGAAGGTCTTGTATCGTGTTCTTTTTTTTTTTTGTTCTTATAAACACTGGTTTATCTCCATTCAGCTACATGCCGTAATGAGAGCACCAGGGAGAAATGTGGCCATTCCTCATAGTTGTTGATTTCGTTAAGAAGGACGCAATAGTCTGCTAATAATTCGATCTCAAATGGTGCCCTAATAAGTTATAACTTCCATCAATATGTCGTTAATATGTATTAAAAATAACAGCGGATTCCGAACGCTAGTCCAAAGTACTCAGAAGTAACGAGTAGCTCACGAGAACAATCACTGTAATGCTGTCAATGCGAACGAATCTATAGATACGTAAAAGGTCATCTATTAGGAAGAAAGTAGGTAGACGGGTTGAGACCCTATGAATTAGTATTATACATGTGGAACCAGTTCAGTAGCGCACCCAGGATCTCTGCCAGGGGGGGGGGGGGGGGGGGGGTTCAATCTTTCACGAAGGGCCGGGCTTGCGATTACACAGTTGTTGCGTGTGTAAAAAAAGTAAATAAAATGCCCAAAAATAATAACATCAATGATGATGATTATTTTATTATTTTTTCGGCGTTTTGCTGAGACATTAGCGCCACATTCTTCTAGGACACAGGTGCAGTTACGGAGTGGGAGGGAGTTAGGTCGGCCTAGGGGGGTTACAGTTAGCACCATATGGGGGGTTACAACCCCCATAACCCCCCCTCCCCCCCTCCCCGTCGGTGCGCCACTGAACCAGTTAAACTGCTCTCTTAAAATATAAAAAATGACGTCGACTTCGCCTGACATAACGAGAGCAATTACGGCAGCAAGAATATACAAAAACAGAAATTACAGAGGTATTTAAGTTGGGTCATTTTCAAGAAATCTTTATGAAAGATATGGCTGCGATATGAACATAACTATCGGTAACGAACTAGCTAAATAATTGTGAGACGTATTCAATAATTTTACAGGATGAGAATAAGGAAGTTGGTAATTCCGGGCAGTAACTTGTAACAGTTCAGTATTAGCCAAACGGGACCCTGTAGTCAGCATAAAACAGACCTAGAAGGTCTTGCCGTTTTCGACATTGGCCTGCTAGAGCAGATTGAAACTAATGTTGCTCATTTCGAGCTCTCTTCCCGTACTCTCCACATCTTTATGTATAACATCGGGAATGACGGACATCCGTGCCTCCACTCTTACGACGTTTTCCTTTTTTTTTTCTTATTCTTCTTCTTATTTTGTGCAGGCTGCGTTTTTGCGATGTTATCCCCGTCCTAAAATGTTTGCCGTCGTCACCTATGCCAGATTTTTGCAATATATCCCACAAAGTAATTCACTGCCTGACGTTTTCCTGCACGCCAATCATGTATAAGGCAGTTCTGATTAAAAACTGCTTTATTTTCAATAAAATTAACGCCTCCATCGCGCCCCGCGAGAGGGGATCGTGCAACGAAGCTGCGAGCGCATCAGATGCTTGCAAGGCGCGCCGAACGGATCTTTATTTTATTAGATGTATCTGTGAAAACGCTGGCCAGCGTGACTGTGCTGCCGTACCTATGTTTATACAATATTTATTGCAATGTGCATGGCACAGCACGCACGCACACGCGAAAAAAAAAAGAATTAGAATGAGCGCCACAGCTCGGGCCACGCTGGCCGTGCCCGCCGCGCGCCCGCTGCCCCAATGGTTAGGCACGCCAGCGCCACCGCTGCTTTCCATGCGAGAGGGGACACCGGTTTGCACGGCGCGCCCGCTCCGGTCGCGCCACTCAAAATATTCTAGTACACTCTAGTCGTACTGTACCACGGCCGCTCGATTAGCAACGCACGAGCCACGTGCGTTTTTATCCAGCGGCCGTGACTGTACTGTCGTTTTGTGTGGCCACAGCCGGGGGGGAGACATGTTATGAGTTGTGCCAGGGGGAGGACATTTCCATAGAACCAATGGGGACGATTTTTTTGGAAGCGATCGTAGCGCCGTCTGGGCGTTGACAGCACTCGCACTAAAAAATAAATATGTTGTTTTGCTAGCACTTTGAACAGTTTGGCTAGTTTACGCTCGCAATTCAAGTTTTAGAACTGTAAATTTTGTTTATATAATTTATAACTGCTTAGAAAGGTAAATACGTTTTAAAATTGCAAGGGCGCTTTCGAAGCGTCAAAAACAGACGATATGCCGTTGTCGTCTGCTACTGTATTGCGGGTGCTCCCTCGGTCGCTACAGGCAGGTACCCCCAAAATTTCTCTCGTTTGCACAATGTAATTGCATCCCATTTACATATTAGAGACTTATAAGTATCTTGCATACTTACTTGAAAGGTTACCGCTGCAGTAAGGACAGCCACAACATTGATCATACAAACTAGCGGCAAGTAAACCGCTTTATTGTAATGACACCGATGTTTACATGAAATGAGGGACAAGTGAGTAGTGTTTTACGAGATGCACCGGCGAGTATCGTTCATAATCGTCGGTACGCATAAATGTACAGGTGCGATCAAAAGTGTGCAGACCACGGGATCGCGTGGCAGAATGCATCGACGCGCCAGCTAGCGACGAGACACGACGAGACGCCTGCTGCAGGGCGCATGCGCGTCCCGTCTTATCCCTTGGCTTCTCATGTCGCTCTGTTGGACGCGGTTACGGCGCTCGTACCCAAAACGACAACTGGGTGTCGCTTTCTTTGCTCCATCGAATCTGTGCCATTCTTTTACGTAGCGGCTGCGACGGGGCCGGTTCAAGCGCCGGCTCACGTTGTTATTGACACCGGCTGATTAAGATAAGTAAGCATAGCGAGCATCGCACACCCTGACGAAGCCAAACGCACAAAATTAAATTTTCTCAGGCCAGCTTGCCTTTGTCGGGCTAATCCAAGTTGCACTTAAATGAGCTTAGTTAAGTCAAAGTTAATGTAGCCGAAATTAATCAAATGTAGTCGAGCACTTTATGACCTAAATAAGTGAGGTGTAAGTAGGTTTAGTTAAGCCCAGTCCAGCTTGGTGTTTTCATGTTAAGCGAAGTTAAGCTTAGATGAGCCCAGATGAGTCGAAATAAGTATAGCCAAATCTAATTAGGCAAAGTTGATCATGCTCATCCTTAACCTAGCCGTGCAAAATTAGCCTATACAAGGCAAACCATATCGCGGCCAATTAATCTAGGTCGGATTTCCCATGAGTCCGCAGGAGTCAAGGCCAGGAAGATACTAATTACTCTTTACCGACTCCATACTAATTAAGATAATTTACGTCTAATTAGTGATAATTATTGTGAACACTAATTATGACTAAATATTAGTCTGAAATCCAGCTAGAGTATCCTCTATACTGGAATTTCACGTGGCATAATTAAGCTAAATATGCATAACTAATCTAATTAGGCAAACACCAAGGTAATTATAAAAACTCTGATTAAGCTTGGTTGGTCATAGCATCATCAAACCAATTGGATTATGATTAGCTTTAATTAAGCAACATGTTATTAAAACACAAATAATTAACGTAATTGAAGTCGAATTCTCATGAGCTCAGAGAACCCAAGCTCAGCAAGATGCTGATTACTCCTGACCGAGTCGAGTCTCATTTACCTAAATATAAATCTAATTAGCGTTAACATTATTTATAAATATTACTGAATAATGTGCGTGACATCGAAGCCCACCCGAAGTACTCGAGTTTGATGTCGCAGAATTATGCAAATCACGGCTCGATCCGCCTAATATAGACATCTGTTGCTGCATAGGACGCTTTTGAGAGTAAAGGTGTTTAATGCAGTGTAATTATTCACGTCAATGTCTCCAGCGCAAGCAGGCTCTAATATGCTAGTTCTCTTTTTTCTGGATATGTGCAACAAAGTATCTAAATTATAATAATGGGAATTGTGGTAATTAATGCAACATCAAGAAATGCCAGTGAGGGCTCGAGGATGCGCCTTCGGTTTTGGCGCCAGCTTGCATCGACAAAAAAGGTGTCAGTCGGTCGCTAGTGCGTAGGGTTGCATTTTATATCTCAGATGATTCCGCTTGATAATTGAACCCCTGAAGGATGGTTATGCCAAGCGACAAAAAGAGGCATAGGTTGAAGCATTCGGCCGCATATGCTGCAGCAATTCTGTGTGGCCATCCTTAGCACGCTTAGTCCGACGCCCTACCTCCGTTATCACTGCAAGCGATGAGAGCCGACGGTCACGTTGACGGATAATGTAAACGGCTCCTAGGTAGCAGACTGTGGAAGCAGCATCGAAGTGGTAGTGCTTCATTTTGTATTTGCAATGCCGCCATACGTGCCACTGGAGCAGCGACAACGTATTGTGGAGCTGTCGTTGCAGGGATGGTCCCAACGCGCAATCTGCCGCTTGATGAATAGGTCGAGGGCCGCAGTTAGTAGAATTATCAGGACCTACCGCGACCATGGAGGAAGTCTTGCTGACAGAGAGCGCAGTGGACGTCCAAGAGCAACGGACACTCAAACTAATTCGCTTATCGTGGCCTGTGTGGTGGTAGACCCATTCATTGATGCCAAGGAAATCCGCCGTGAGCTTCAACTGGACGTCTCCCTCAGCACTATTCGGCGGCGACTGCGAGAGGCCGGGCTGTGGGGCTGCGTGGCTGCTCAGAAACCTCACTTGACGGAGCGGACAGAGGCAGCTAAGGCTCGAGTTTGCGCGTTCTGTGGAGGGCTGCACGGTGGAAGAATGGGGCGATGTAATTTTCACCGACGAATCTACCTTCTCTTCGCGATGGGACCAGCAGCGTCATGTATGGCGCCCTATGAATTGCAGGTGAGATTCACCTGCAGGTTTGATTCGGGGCAGTTAACAAATTGACCATTACTTCAGTAATGCCATTTGTCAGCTCCTCACACTTTGTATCAAACCCTCCCGTGAACAACACTTATAATACAAAAGTCATTGCTTGTCTCCTTCCGAGGCAAGATTTATATATCTTTTCTCCCATAGAACAAAGTATTTCAACATATAATACCACGCGGGCCTTGAAGCATCGCTAGGTTACCTGTCGCGACTATTCCGTAGCACCTGAACTATATACAGGACGCTCGGCAGCTTACCCGAAAGTCGCGGGTTCAATCTCGGCAGTGGCAATCGCATTTTTATGGAGTTGAAATGCTAAATGCCGGTGTATTGTGTGATGTCAGTGCATGTTAAAAGAGGACCTGACAGTCAAAAGTTCCGTAGCCCTCCACGACGGCATGCATGCCCTATATTCCTATGTTGTTATGGCACGTAAGATGACAGATATATTATTATGAGTAATTGATGCGTCCCGTACTCCGACGAAACACTGATTTTTCTGATTGAATTCCCCCAGATACCTTCCAGAACACTGCCACAACGTTTTGTCCAGCGGCCGCTGCGCCGTGAGCGCATGGGGAGCCATCAGCAAGGAGGGACTCGGTCCACTTGTCCGAATCAATGGATCCTTCACGGCATCCGCTTATTGCAGATTGCTGCAGGAAGTGCTGGTGCCTTACGCCCTGGAGGGACCATTCGAGGATGGCTGCTACCAGCTGCAGCACGACCGAAGTCCAATCCACACAGCTCGCATGGTGGCCACGGTACTCGAGAACCTTGCCATCCGCACTCTGCCTTGGCCCCCCGTCGGTGCTGACCTGAACCCGATTGAAAATGTGTGGGGCATCGTGAAGAGCCGCCTGTCTGCGCGACGGCTTTCAAGCGCGACTTCCGAAGCGCTTTGGCAGGCATTAAGCGAGGAGTGGGAGCGCCTGCGCCTTACCCCTGAGGTGGTCGTGAGGCTGTACGAGTCGATGCCGCGACGCGTCCAAGCCGTCATCGCCGCCAACGGAAACCTGACACGTTACTGAGGAAACGTGTGGCAAGACGCCTGGTGTTCACAACCTCACACAATTAATTTCGTCGTCTTTCGGACCTGGGCGACCAGTCACGCGGTCACTTTTGCCGAGATATTCAATTCTCGAACTCGGCTCTGACGCACGGAAGTGCTCAGGCGCAGCTTCGTCGTCGTCGTCATCCACATGCTGACGGCTCGCCGAAAGTACAAGCTGTTATGGACCGAAGGATCCTTGGGTATTCAGTTGCCGCTTCGAGAGGAGCAGAAATACTTTATTATTTTGCCAAGGGGGAAAATAAAAAAAAAACGGCTCAATGGGGCCCCATGTTTTTCTCTCAAACTGACCAGCAGACGTTTATTTGAGTCCTGAGGGGCCAATCTGAAAGAGATAAACAATATAAAAACTCAAAATAACCTGATAATTTTAACAATATCACGCAGTCCCTGCTTGCGCCATTTATGTGTAGCTTTCCTCACAGCTTCCATTGTTTTTATGGCGACTGTTCTCGCTGTAGCACGTTTTGAATCGCAAAGGAAATCCCTACTGTCGAGCTTGTATAAACGTAACAGCCAGATATTTTACACGTGATGCTGAGGTTTGTTTTAGAACCGCTTTTTTATTGTTCAGACGGCTTCTTCTAAAATTGTAATTATGTTTTGATCTTTTAGGACTAGACAGCGGCTGCATAGAAGAATTATTTTATCAGCAGCTAAGTAATCTAACATTCAATAGTTTTTGTATTGTTTCAAAAATACTGTATCTTTCTCTTTCAAAAGAGCATATAACTGGCCATTGCGGTTAGACTGCCTGTTACTGAAACTCCTGAAAAGCAGCTAAGCACCACAGAAAGCAGTGCGCCACTCGATAAACGAAAAAAAAAAAAACGTGGGAAGCTTGCACTAGAGGCGCAAGGCAAAGTCACAGTGAAGCTAATGCTTTCGTAGCAAGTTCGACCTTACCCCGATCTCAATTAGGCGTAACTAGGCGTAATTTGCATAATTCTGCGACATCAAACTCGAGTACTTCGGGTGGGCTTCGATGACACGCACATTATTCAGTAATATTTATAAATAATGTTAACGCTAATTAGATTTATATTTAGGTAAATGAGACTCGACTCGGTCAGGAGCAATCAGCATCTTGCTGAGCTTGGGTTCTCTGAGCTCATGAGAATTCGACTTCAATTACGTTAATTATTTGTGTTTTAATAACATGTTGCTTAATTAAAGCGAATCATAATCCAATTGGTTTGATGATGCTATGACCAACCAAGCTTAATCAGTCTTTATAATTACCTTGGTGTTTGCCTAATTAGATTAGTTATGCATATTTAGCTTAATTATGCCACGTGAAATTCCAGTATAGAGGATACTCTAGCTGGATTTCAGACTAATATTTAGTCATAATTAGTGTTCACAATAATTAGCACTAATTAGACGTAAATTATCTTAATTAGTATGGAGTCGGTACAGAGTAATTAGTATCTTCCTGGCCTTGACTCCAGCGGGCTCATGGGGAAGTCGACCTAGATTAATTGGCCGCGATATGGTTTGCCTTGTATAGGCTAATTTTGCACGGCTAGGTTAAGGATGAGCATGATCAACTTTGCCTAATTAGATTTGGCTATACTTATTTCGACTCATCTGGGCTCATCTAAGCTTAACTTCGCTTAACATGAAAACACCAAGCTGGACTGGGCTTAACTAAACCTACTTACACCTCACTTATTTAGGTCATAAAGTGCTCGACTACATTTGATTAATTTCGGCTACATTAACTTTGACTTAACTAAGCTCATTTAAGTGCAACTTGGATTAGCCCGACAAAGGCAAGCTGGCCTGAGAAAATTTAATTTCGTGCGTTTGGCTTCGTCAGGGTGTGCGATGCTCGCTATGCTTACTTACCTTAATCAGCCGGTGTCAATAACAACGTGAGCCGGCGCTTGAACCGGCCCCGTCGCAGCCGCTACGTAAAAGAATGGCACAGATTCGATGGAGCAAAGAAAGCGACACCCAGTTGTCGTTTTGGGTACGAGCGCCGTAACCGCGTCCAACAGAGCGACATGAGAAGCCAAGGGATAAGACGGGACGCGCATGCGCCCTGCAGCAGGCGTCTCGTCGTGTCTCGTCGCTAGCTGGTGCGTCGATGCATTCTGCCACGCGATCCCGTGGTCTGCACACTTTTGATCGCACCTGTACGTACTATGTGCAGCCCCACCGCAGATATCCGGAGCACAGCTGTCCACCGCTGAAGGTAAAAAATACGTATAACTGCACGAATCCGTGTCAACAGAGTATACCACTAAAGTCCCTGCACTTTTACGATGGTGTCGTATCACTCTGTTCACAGTACCAGTATCTTGCAGCTTGACTTGAACATAATCGCGGAACTTTCACAGGCGTCGAATGGTGCGTGCGCCACTGTCAGTTTTCTGGTACTCACTGCCCGCTTTCGCTCGTCATCGCATATTCAAGAAGTTTCATTATTTAAAACATTGCAGCGTTCGTGCTCAATACGCTTCCTGTGACTTGAAATTAAAAGGCAACTCTTTTTTTGTGTGAATCGATTTGAAGTTCTACAAACAAAGTAGGCAATTTAAAGGCTTAATGGCGTTTCGCCCGCTGCCGCCGGCGGTGCGCTGTCGTCGCTTCGATAGTGGCGCCACCTGAGAGCGCGGACGCGCAACTCACAACATGTCCCCCCCCTGGTTGTGCGTCCGCGCTATCAGGTGTCGCCACCATCGAGGCGACGACAGCGCACCGCCGGAGGCAGCAGGCGAAACGCCACCTAAGCCTTTAAATTGCCTACTTTATTTGGAGAACTTCAAATCGATTCGCATAAAAAAGAGTTGCCCTTTAATTTTAAGTCACGGGAAGTGTATTGAGCACGAACGCTGAAATGTTTTAAATAATGAAACTTCTTGAACGGGTGAACGGGTGGTGGCGAGGGAAAGCGGGCAGGGAGTACCAGAAGTCCAGAAGACTGGCACGCATCATTCGACGCCTGTGCGCGGTTATGTTCAAATCAAGCTGCAAGACCCTGGTACTGTGAACAGAGTCATTCGACATCATCGTAAAAGTGCAGGGACTTCACTGGTGTACTCCGTTGACACGGATTCGTGCAGTTCTATGTATTTTTTCCTTCAGCGGGGGACAGCTGTACTCCGGATATCTGTGGTGGGGCTGCACATAGTACGTACCTTTTTAAATATATTATGAACGATACTCACCGGTGCATCTCGTAAAACACTACTCACGTCCCTGATTCCATGTAAACATCGATGTCATTAAAATAAAGCAGTTTACTTGCCGCTAGTTTGTATGATCAATGCTGTGGCTCTGCTCGTCCTTACGGCAACGGTGACCTTCCAAGTAAGTATGCAAGATGCTCATAAGTCTCTAATATGAAAACAGGATGCAATTACATTATGCAAACGACAGCAATTCTGGGGGTACCTGCCTGCAGCAACCGAGGCGGGGCAGCATTGCTTGACCGGCTACGCCGCCAGCCCCGGTCCCGCATGGGCAGCCTCAGCTTCCCTGTACGAGGACGTACAGGGCATGCAGCTGTACCTCCACCACACGAGCCGCCCCCGGAGGTCCACCTGTCCCTACAGGGAGCGTCCAAGCGCCGAACCTCCAGTGCAGCGCTCCAACAGGCCGCAGCAGGCAAGCTGGACGACGAGCTGCTGATCTTTACGGACGGCTCCGTCCTGCAGAACGGTTCTGCGGCAGCGGCCTGCCTCGTACCAGAGACGGGGCACCGCAGGCTATGCCGTTTGCCCCTGAAGAAGTTCATGACTGCCAACCACCCGGATGCAAGAGTGGCAAACGGCAGCGCGCGCCAAGCCGCTCCAAAGCGGCCTCAGCAGACGTGACCGCTCCACACTGCTGCGCCTCCGGACAGGGTCGGTGTGGACTGCGGCACGACTACACTCGAAGGGCCGCATACCCTCGCCTGCGTGCGGGAGATGCGGCAATCCTGAAACACTCGAGCATCTCCTGTGCTCCTGCCCTGCCCTACACCAGGAGCGGGCGCAACTCACATCGGTCTACCGGAGGTACGGCCTTCCTTGCTCCACCTTGGAGCACCTCCTGTTCCCGGCGCGGCCACACATCCCCGCCCTGGACAGCCTCATCGAGTACGTGACTACGTACGTACTCCCCCACAGACGGTAGCTGTGGGCCCGACCTGAGCCCCCACCCCTGCCCTTGCCGACGGCTGCCACCGAGTCAGGACGCTGCTTCTCCCTGTGTACCCATCTATAACCACCATCTTTCTGTCCCCTTTCCCCATCCCTAAGACGCCTAGCCGTGCTCCCTCATGGGCTGCAGAAAGAAGCGTCTTTTCATCCCAAGCCACCAACAACAACACCGGCGATATAGTAGTAGCAGACGACAACGGCATATCGTCTGCCGGTCGCCAGCCGCCATTTTGACGCTTCGAAAGCGCCCTTGTAGTTTTAAAACGTATTTAACTTTCTAAGCAGTTATAAATTATACAAACAAATTTTGCAGTTTTAAAACTTAAATTGAGAGCATAAAATAGCAAGAACTGTTCAAAATGTTACCAAGACATTTTTATTTGTTAGTGCGAGTACCTTCAACGGCCAGACGGCGCTACAATCGCTTCCAAAAATCGTCCCCATTGGTTCCATGGAAATGTCCTCCCCCTGCCAAAGCGTTCCGTGAACGTGCGTCGAATGCATGGTCGAGTGAGTGCGCGATGTTGATGTTCTTTGACTAGACGCTATCACGCGTGGCGTTGTGCGTTGTGCATACTTGAGTTTGCTTGAGTTGTATCCGACTGTAGGGAGGTCCTGTTCTGTGGACGCGCGTCGTACGAGTGCGTGAGGTAGGTGTCCTTTGTCGAGACGCTATCGCATGTGGAGTTGTGCGGGATGCGCGTAAAGTTTGCAGTGAAAGCAGCGAACTATCCCTTGCGAGCATGCCAGAGGCCCGTGTATTGTGCTTTGTCAGTGCACGTTAAAGGATTCCAGGTGGTCAAAATTTCCGTAGCCCTCCACTACGGCAATCCTCATCCATCTCTTTCAGTCCTTTTCCCCTTCCCCTACGAACGCTCGCTTATTAGCCGTGCTCTCGACATGGGCTGCATGAATGAGAGAGTTTCTATGGTTTTAGTACAACGTAAGTTGCTCCCCGCTAAACGCTAGAACTTAGCGGGCATTTTCGATGGAGGCGAAAATGCCAGAGGCCCGTGTACTGTGCGTTGTCAGTGCACGTTAAAGGTGGTCAAAATTTCCGGAGCCCTCCACTACGGTCTTTCTCTCCTTATCTCTTTCAGTCCCTTTCACCCACGGACGCTTAGCCGTGCTCCCGACATGGGCTGCAGAAATAAGCGTCCATTCCTTAACCAAACCACAATCACTAGGTAGATTTAGTATTGCGGAAAATTTTTGCGTTAGCGTTTGCTAGTCACGCACGCTAAATTTTCGCGGAGTGCTATTTGATAGCGTTCCATAGCTCTTTAGTATAGCGCGAGACGACGACGCGCCGCAAAACGCAAGGCACGCAAACCTTCGCTGCGCCATCTAAATGCGAATAGTGAAAGCGTCAAAGCCGTCGGCCGTTGTTAGTAGGCAGATTTAGTATTGCGGAAAATTTTTGCGTTAGCATTTGCGAGTCACGCACGCTAAATTTTTGCGGAGCGCTATTCGATAGCGTTCCATAGGTAGATTTAGTAGGTAGATTTAGTATTGCGGAAAATTTTTGCGTTAGCGCTTGCGAGTCACGCTCGCCAAATTTTTGCGGAGTGCTATTCGATAGCGTTCGATAGCTCTTTAGTATAGCGCGAGACGACGACGCGCCGCAAAACGCAAGGCACGCAAACCTTCGCTGCGCCATCTAAACGCGAACAGTGAAAGCGTCAAAACCGTCGGCCGTTGTTAGTAACTTAAAAAGCAACGCAAGCGCAAAAAGATTTATTAAAAAGAACATCGTGCAATAATAATTGCACAAGTGTTGCTGTAGTGTGACGAGGCAGAGTTTCGCTTTCGTTGTTCATGTGTAATGTGGTCAAACTAGAATCCACAGCGAAAAGATTGTTGTCTTGTCGAAGCGAAAACCAGCAACACGATTTATTGTGAATCAGCTAGTCCCACAACGCAGCAAGACGACACGATCAATGCGAAACGGGCAGCCGTCAATTGTAGGCTGGTTGTAGGGAGCCGCCATGTTCTTCGCGCTAAACAAACTTAGCGAGCGTTTTGCGTCTCCGCTAAATTCGGAAAATAGCGAGCGATCGCTAAACGCAAAGCTGGAATAGCGTGCGGACGCATGCGCAGTCTGACCCCGCTAAATTTTAGCGTTTAGCGGGGCGCAACTTAAGCTGCACTAAAACTCTCTAGTATTGCGGAAAATTTTTGCGTTAGCGATTGCGAGTCACGCTCGCTAAATTTTTGCGGAGTGCTATTCGATAGCGTTCCATAGCTCTTTAGTATAGCGCAAGACGACGACGCTCCGCACAACTCAAGGCACGCAAACCTTCGCTGCGCCATCTAAATGTGAATAGTGAAAGCGTCAAAACCGTCGGCCGTTGTTAGTAACTTAAAAAGCAACGCAAGCGCAAAAAGAATTACTAAAAAGAACATCGTGCAATAATAATTGCACAAGTGTTGCTGTAGTCTGATGAGGCAGAGTTTCGCTTTCGTTGTGCATGTGTAATGTGTCAAACTAGAATCCACAGCGAAAAGATCGTTGTCATTTCGAAGCGAAAACCAGCAACACGATTTATTGTGAATCAGCTAGTCCCACAACGCAGCAAGGCGACACGATAGATGCGAAACGGGCAGCCGTCAGTTGTAGGCTGGTTGTAGGGAGCCGCCATGTTCTTCGCGCTAAACAAACTTAGCGAGCGTTTTGCGTCTCCGCTAAGTTCGGAAAATAGCGAGCGATCGCTAAACGCAAAGCTGGAATAGCGTGCGGACGCATGCGCAGTCTGACCCCGCTAAATTTTAGCGTTTAGCGGGGCGCAACTTAAGCTGCACTAAAACTCTCTATATAGACGACGACACGCCGCAAAACGCAAGGCACGCAAACCTTCGCTGCGCCATCTAAACGCGAATAGTGAAAACGTCAAAACCGTCGGCCGTTGTTAGTAACTTAAATAGAAACGCAAGCGCAAAAAGAATTATTAAAAAGAGCATCGTGCAATAATAATTGCACAAGTGTTGCAGTAGTCTGACGAGGCAGAGTTTCGCTTTCGTTGTGCATGTGTAATGCGGTCAAACTAGAATCTACAGCGAAAGGATCGTTGTCTTGTCGAAGCGAAAACCAGCAACACGATTTATTGTGAATCAGCTAGTCCCACAACGCAGCAAGACGACACGATAGATGCGAAACGGGCAGCCGTCAGTTGTAGGCTGGTTGTAGGGAGCCGCCATGTTCTTCGTGCTAAACAAACTTAGCGAGCGTTGTGCGTCTCCGCTAACTTCGGAAAATAGCGAGCGATCGCTAAACGCAAAGCTGGAATAGCGTGCGGACGCATGCGCAGTCTGACCCCGCTAAATTTTAGCGTTTAGCGGGGCGCAACTTAAGCTGCACTAAATCTCTCTAGTAACTTAAAGAGCAACGCAAGTGCAAAAAGAATTATTAAAAAGAACATCGTGCAATAATAATTGCATAAGTGTTGCTGTAGTCTGATGAGGCAGAGTTTCGCTTTCGTTGTGCATGTGTAATGTGGTCAAACTAGAATCCACAGCGAAAAGATCGTTGTCATTTCGAAGCGAAAACCAGCAACACGATTTATTGTGAATCAGCTAGTCCCACAACGCAGCAAGGCGACACGATAGATGCGAAACGGGCAGCCGTCAGTTGTAGGCTGGTTGTAGGGAGCCGCCATGTTCTTCGCGCTAAACAAACTTAGCGAGCGTTTTGCGTCTCCGCTAAGTTCGGAAAATAGCGAGCGATCGCTAAACGCAAAGCTGGAATAGCGTGCGGACGCATGCGCAGTCTGACCCCGCTAAATTTTAGCGTTTAGCGGGGCGCAACTTAAGCTGCACTAAAACTCTCTATTAGCTCTTTAGTATAGCGCGAGACGACGACGCGCCGCAAAACGCAAGGCACGCAAACCTTCGCTGCGCCATCTAAACGCGAATAGTGAAAACGTCAAAACCGTCGGCCGTTGTTAGTAACTTAAATAGAAACGCAAGCGCAAAAAGAATTATTAAAAAGAGCATCGTGCAATAATAATTGCACAAGTGTTGCAGTAGTCTGACGAGGCAGAGTTTCGCTTTCGTTGTGCATGTGTAATGCGGTCAAACTAGAATCTACAGCGAAAGGATCGTGTCTTGTCGAAGCGAAAACCAGCAACACGATTTATTGTGAATCAGCTAGTCCCACAACGCAGCAAGACGACACGATAGATGCGAAACGGGCAGCCGTCAGTTGTAGGCTGGTTGTAGGGAGCCGCCATGTTCTTCGTGCTAAACAAACTTAGCGAGCGTTGTGCGTCTCCGCTAACTTCGGAAAATAGCGAGCGATCGCTAAACGCAAAGCTGGAATAGCGTGCGGACGCATGCGCAGGTCTGACCCCGCTAAATTTTAGCGTTTAGCGGGGCGCAACTTAAGCTGCACTAAATCTCTCTAGTAACTTAAAGAGCAACGCAAGTGCAAAAAGAATTATTAAAAAGAACATCGTGCAATAATAATTGCATAAGTGTTGCTGTAGTCTGATGAGGCAGAGTTTCGCTTTCGTTGTGCATGTGTAATGTGGTCAAACTGGAATCCACAGCGAAAAGATCGTTGTCTTCTCGAAGCGAAAACCAGCAACACGATTTATTGTGAATCAGCTAGTCCCACAACGCAGCAAGACGACACGATAGATGCGAAACGGGCAGCCGTCAGTTGTAGGCTGGTTGTAGGGAGCCGCCATGTTCTTCGTGCTAAACAAACTTAGCGAGCGTTGTGCGTCTCCGCTAACTTCGGAAAATAGCGAGCGATCGCTAAACGCAAAGCTGGAATAGCGTGCGGACGCATGCGCAGTCTGACCCCGCTAAATTTTAGCGTTTAGCGGGGCGCAACTTAAGCTGCACTAAATCTCTCTAGTAACTTAAAGAGCAACGCAAGTGCAAAAAGAATTATAAAAAGAACATCGTGCAATAATATTGCATAAGTGTTGCTGTAGTCTGATGAGGCAGAGTTTCGCTTTCGTTGTGCATGTGTAATGTGGTCAAACTGGAATCCACAGCGAAAAGATCGTTGTCTTCTCGAAGCGAAAACCAGCAACACGATTTATTGTGAATCAGCTAGTCCCACAACGCAGCAAGACGACACGATAGATGCGAAACGGGCAGCCGTCAGTTGTAGGCTGGTTGTAGGGAGCCGCCATGTTCTTCGTGCTAAACAAACTTAGCGAGCGTTGTGCGTCTCCGCTAACTTCGGAAAATAGCGAGCGATCGCTAAACGCAAAGCTGGAATAGCGTGCGGACGCATGCGCAGTCTGACCCCGCTAAATTTTAGCGTTTAGCGGGGCGCAACTTAGCTGCACTAAATCTCTCTAGTAACTTAAAGAGCAACGCAAGTGCAAAAAGAATTATTAAAAAGAACATCGTGCAATAATAATTGCATAAGTGTTGCTGTAGTCTGACAAGGCAGAGTTTCGCTTTCGTTGTGCATGTGTAATGTGGTCAAACTGGAATCCACAGCGAAAAGATCGTTGTCTTCTCGAAGCGAAAACCAGCAACACGATTTATTGTGAATCAGCTAGTCCCACAACGCAGCAAGATGACACCATAGATGCGAAACGGGCAGCCGTCAGTTGTAGGGAGCCGCCATGCTTTCCGCGCAAAACAAACTTAGCGAGCGTTTTGCGTCTCCGCTAAATTCGGAAAATAGCGAGCGATCGCTAAACGTAAAGCTGGAATAGCGTGCGTACGCATGCACAGTCTGACCCCGCTAAATTTTAACGTTTAGCGGGGCGCAACTTAAGCTGCACTAAAACTCTAATCAATTTAGCATGGTCATACTGTACGTGCATAGCACGCTATTCTACTTCGCGTTTAGCGCCCGCTCGCTATTTCTTTAATTTAGCGGAGACGCAGAACGCTCGCTAAAAGTTTGTTGAGCTTGGAGAACATGGCGGCCCCCTTTAAGTGACGGCTGCCCGCTTCACATCTATCGTGTCGTCTTGCTGCCTTGTGCGACTAGCTGATTAACAATAAATAGTGCTGCTGGTTTTCGCTTTGGGCATTCTTGCTTCGGTAATGGACTGCGGACGGTGAGAGCGTTGTTTTCGTTGTCGATTCTTTGTTTCGCACACTGCGTATGCATAGCAACAGCATCACTGGAAGCGCTCGTCTGACAGCGGTGAACCGCAGATTTTAAGCTGCATCTCTGATGCTCTTGTTATAAGTGTCTCGATTTAGTGTTGCTGTGTACGCGTGACCCATAGCACTAGCGATGACATCGTCGTCGCATGTGATTGCGTAAGAGGAAACACCTCTAAGAGAAAGAGCCAGGCCTGCGCGGAACGGCGGAACCGCAGGACAGTGACAGCGTAAGCTGAAGGAGCGACCTTCCTAGAGGCCATTTTAAACGCTTGAGGAAACTAGTGCAAGTAGAGGTGGTAGGTATCCCTTGCGCCATAACTCTTATCATTTCGCCAAGTAGGGAAGTACCCACTATGCAAGCAGCGGTCCGTACCTTACGAGGAGGTGCCATCAGGTATATAGAAGAGCCAAGTCAGGTTGCTGGCGGGGCTGTGTACGTCGCCTGCCGCGTGATGCATGGCACGATACGACAAAACTGCTTCAAAGGGCAGCTCTTCGTAATAACGATGACAGAAATGTTGAAGAAGATTGTTACATAATGATTATGTTTATGATGCTTCTGTTCAGAGCCCAATCCATGCAGCCCTGTGTTCTTTCAAATGATTCCTCGAACTCGTTATGCAATCCGCTTATCCACTTTCCCTGACGTGTAGTGGCGTATTATTATTCTGCCACATAGCATTACACTTGTTAATGCGATTCCTCGGCAGACGTTATACCTGTTTAGGTCTTATAGCGAAGATTTTTAAAGCACAGGCATAGCTCAGTGGTAGAATGCTCGACTGCCACGCTGAGGGTGTGGGTTCGAATCCACGCAGAGGGCGTGGTTTGAATCCTCCTCGGTCCTGGTTATTTTTTCTAAAATTTGCGCGATGGCGGTTAGGGACACTGGCGTCGGTGGACAACTACGGCGCCAAAAACGGCCCTTGTTGTGATCTCATAACAGCTTACGCTGTAAAACAAGCACTGTATAGGCTCTTTCCAAGGCTTGGCATGGATGCCGATGGTTAGTTTTGGTTTTGAACTGCGCAGTGTGCCACTTTCAGTATTTGCACATAGATGGCGCAGCAAAGTCTTGCACTTTGCGGTGGATCGGTGTGTTTACACAATACTAAAATGACGTCAAATAGCGCTCCATCAAAATTTTGCGTGTGTAACCCGCTAACGCTAACACAAGCTTCTCCCAATACTAAATCTCTATTATCATCCTTTGCTTAACCGAACCACAATCTTGCATCTAGTCCCCGTCACAGCAGTTGTTTTTTCCAGTTTCCATTTGCAGAGCCATGGATGCGGTTCACGAGCCCGAGAAGCGTCCTTGGATTGGTGAGGCCATGTCACCGGTGGAGTTCAGGAGAGAGTGGACGCATGCTTTGAAAGGCGAACCACAAAGCGATGGTCAAAATGTTCGAGAAGCAATAAAGCAAGTTATGAACATACCGGAGTCGGTGTTAAAAACTCTGGAGGCCGACTGCAGGTGAGAAAACCGATGGAATTGTAGTGGCTATTCCCCAGGGGTCTACTGAAATTCTCTTAAGCGGCAGTCCCACATTTGACCTGCGAATTAAATGGTTAAACGAGGGACAGTTGTTTGGCGTTTGGAAATGCGCTCATTTCGGCAACTCACAAGGAATACAGTGCAACATCATGATGTTCGAGGGAAGGGAAAGATGAAATAAAGTACAGGTGCTTTCGAGATGTCTGCTGGCTACGAACTGCAATAAATTAGCTGGATAGCTGAACGAAAAAAAAAGTATCAAAGTGTGACTAAACGTGAATAGGCAGAAAAAGAAAAGCGTCAGAATAATGCTAACAGAAAAGGAGCTTAGAATTAATGACCAGCATTTATAATGTGTGCAGGAGTATTTATATCTAGAACAATTACTATTAGGCAAACCTACTCATGCAAAGGAAATTGTCTGAAGAATAAGGATGGGCTGGTGCGCATTCCCGAATCATGACGACAAACTTTCCACTGCCCTTTTAAAGTGAACCATGTACATCCACTGCATTCCCCCAGTACAACATACCAAGCAGGAACCAGGAGGGTGACAAAAATTGTTGAGATGAAATTAAGGGCCGCATTGCATGCAGCAGAATGAAAAATGGTAAGTGTAACTTTAGGAGATAGAAAGCTAGCGGAATGGACCACAAACATGGGTAGCTGATATCCTTATGTCATTTGAGAGAAAAAAGTGGACCTGGGCAAGACACGTAATGCAGAGAACAGACAACCAATGGACAGTGAGAATGACAAAATGGATGCCGAGGGAGGGAAAATGTAGCAGGGGGGAAGCAAAGGGCTAAGTGGGGCAATGAAATTAGGAGATGCGTGGGCACAAAGTGGGGATCTGCTTACCCAGGGAAAGGCAAATTAGAAATCATTGAGAGAGGCCTTTGTCCTACAGTTGAGTTAAAATAAGCTGATAAGGAGAATGATTATGACCCATACATTATTTAGCACGCCAGGTCGTAGTGCCTCTACCTCCTTTACAAAAACCGGTGGTTGCCCAACACAACTCGGCGTTGACCTCAGTAACTCCCACTTTGGAGGCAGACGCTTTACTACTTTAGTGCTGCGACACTGTTACCAACGCAGTCGCCAGCGATGAGATTGTACATGTAGTTCACTTGTGTCAGAGTCGGCCTTGGAGGCATTTGGTGTATGCACTGCATAGCAAGTTGCCTACTAAGGTCATTGCTTTACATTGATTTCCACAGTATGTTAGATGCTGTGCAATTTTGTTGCAGTTACACTTCATTTGTCCTTTTTGGGTATTGTCCTTTTTTTTTATTTCCAGCCCATCTACTTTGTGTTGTGGTGAAGAGAGCATGGATATAGGAGAGGTCCCTGAACATAGTGACCTTGTTACCCTGAGGTGAGCCCATGTAGTTCTTCACTTTCATTTACTTAAACTCCAAGTGATTGTTGTGCCTGGGTGGGTGAGCAATGCTGCACATGTACAATGACTGGCTTTGGTAATTCATGAGGAATCCCCACTCCTTTTCAATAATGGAGTCAGTCCCTGATCACTCGTGTGCTTCACCTGCAGGCTGCAAAGGGAAGAACTTAAGAAGCGAGAGGCTGATGAAGCATATCGCATAAAGACTCACCAACACTTTCGCAAGCTTTGTCTCCTCTCAAAAGTGGCAAGTACACGTTTGGCAATTGAATTTGCTTATCAAATTCTTGCACCCCTTATGTTTTACTATTTCTAGTATGGTGTTAGTCAAACAAAAAAAGGAAGTTCTGAGATAAACAGTATCTACACCTGATATGGTGCATTCCTCAAGACATAAGAGTATGAGTTTTGTAACTATAGTTATGGTTATTTTGTTTCCCTGGTGATGAGGCTAGTTAAGCTGTGAAATGAAGCTTTTTTTTTTCTCCCCACCAGACTGAGCCACATCTGCATGTACTCTATGTACCTGCCATGTGGTTGGATTAACTCACTCAGTACAGCTGAAGTTTGTTTTTCCTTTGACTTGTGAACGTGCGTGTCACCATGCAAGTGTAGTGTAGCCCACGAATGTTCCATGTTGTGCTAACACTCTGTTGTGGTGGCACAGTAGCTGTGAGCATGAGTACACGGGTTCATTTGTTGGCTGCGGCCACCTTGTTCTCTCATCGAGGCGGAGTGTACAGAGCACTGGGTGGACATCAAGGAAGCTAATGTAGTTAAAGTTAACGTGGAAGCCCTGGTTCCCAGCTTGATCTGTAACGCCCAGCATTGCCTTGGAATGTTAAAGGGTCCCTGAAACATTTTTTTGACATTGCGTCACTGATTAGGCAACACAATTGTGAAATCATTCACACCATAAATAAAGCAAAGCACCATGCGCTAAGGCAGCTATGGGCTTATTTCTGTCGCCTTCCTCCTTACCACTGCTGTTCCTCCTCAACTCGATCTGCTGCGGAGTGCGCGCTAGCGACGACAGCGCCGCCCGCATGATGAACCGCTCTGCCGAGCCCTCCGTGGCGACATAGCGCCCTGATATCCTTACTGAGGTCGCCCGCCTCGGCAGTGCTAGCCTCTGTAATAGAGCGCTGGCGACTCGTGTGTATGCCGCCAGATGCCGCGACGATACCGTTGGCTGAAGCGAAGGAGTGCGCTGTAGAAGCACGTTGTTCGCAGCTAGGTTTTGAAAATTATGTGCACAAGACTGGTTCGGGGCCAACCAGCGACCTCCCATTCATAGTTCGATTGGCGGGGGCGTTTGAAAACGCATTTTGGCGAGCCGCTGCGCCTTTTTGCGATACGCGTGTTCAAGACCTTATTGTAAATTACATACTTTACGCACGGCGCTGAAATCTGTCCTGTAATGGTCCTAATGACCCGCTCTACCGGATCACCATGTTTGCACAAAATCGTCAAAACCGTTTCAGGGTCCCTTTAACCTCATCGATCACATGTGATCAACAATTAGCAGGACTCATGCATTGCGCATAAGTTCCGTATGCTTTTATAAATTTTGCATGTAAGTGCTGACTTCCTGTGTGCCTCTCTTTCTTGCCCAAAGAACTTTAATAATAAGAAACAGGCAGGTGAGGCGGAACTCCAGGAAGAAGAATGTATGCCTAGCAATGAGGTGTTACTGGTAGTACAGGTCTTCAAGCCCATCAAAATGCCTGAAGGAATGAAGAAAGTGCGCTTGGGTTCTCAGACTTTTTTTTTCAAGGCAAGTATTTTTAATGTACCTGTTTAACTTAAAAAGATTCACATTTAGTATTTTGCTCTGTGAATCGTAATTATTCAGCGCTAATATCTGGCTATCAACAGTGCCTAGTACAGCCTACAGAATCCTAACAGAAAAAGAAAGTGTGATTTGTATGTTTGGATGGGGTGATAATTTTGTTGAGAAAGGAGTAATTTAGTTCATCTCATTAGTAGGTGCATGACATGTAGCTAGCAAAACTATTTGGTGACTATTGTTCATAAACGTTGCTGATAGAGCAGAGTGTCCTTGTATTTGTTGTCGCACAGGAGCCATTTTGTTTGAGTTATTACCTCTTGGATGGCGAGCAACTGTTGTAGCTTTCAGTGTCTTAGTTTTTATTTAACTGTTTTTCTGATTGGGGGGCTGTACAGAGATTGTCTACCTGCATAACTACTACTACTCAAATGTCAGAACCTTTCATCAGCTGTTTATTCAAAGTTTGTAGTACATACTCACCACAACTCCATACTGGAAGCGTATTTGCTGCTTTCTGTATAAGTCTACCAGAGTTTACCAGAGTTTCACGTTGCAGTATTCTACATTTGTATTTTTAAATGTTGCCATGTTGGGCTATTAAAAGCAATGCTAAAGTAACAGAACGGAGAATTTGACAAGAAAATATGTGGCAGAAGTGTGATCAACTGGTCTAGATGGACTCATTTCCTCAGTGCCTTTTTAATTGACGTTTGAAGCACAGCAGGTATGTGCTGGTGTGGAATTTTCAGTGGACATAGGTGTAGATGGCAAGGAACAGTGCAGATGGGCAGCACCTTCTGATGTTGATTTCACCAATTGTTTCATTCATGAACTTTCATTGCACTTGGCAGCTGTTTCCTTGGTGATGTGAATGTCATTTTATAGATTGTAATCTTTTAATAAGCAGGTTCATATCAAGTTTCTAGTATACTGTGGTTTATGAAACCTTTACAAGGTGTTAATACCAATTCTGCTGTTGATGGACGTGCCCTGTGAGATTCCAGTAGACGTTTATAGGTGCAATTGCATTACAAGTCTCAGCTACACTGAAGATGTTTAATACCCCTGACAGACGGGCAGAAGTAGAGTCTTTTATAGTGAGCTCCTTTTTCTACTCTCGAAGACCCTCTGCAGAAAGTAGTTGCGCCAATGACACACGGCAGCACGTGAACTTCTTTAGGCGGTTCCTAAGACGAACACTGCAAGAAAATGGCACTGCTTGTTCAAGTTCAAGTTCCTTTATTTTACCACATACATAGAAATTTCACATAAGTGGTTGGGACGAGGGAAAAAAAGCTGCATTAAAAACAGCTGCATTAAAGCAGCAAGATAGTGAACAGTTTTAAAAAGCTCTGCATTTAATTACCTTTAGCAATTGCGCAACGTAAAAATATTGTTTTTATTGATGATGGCTAATAATGTTGATTGTTTGTTTCACGTGCAATCCCTGCCACAACGAAGAAGCAAATGACACTGCCAGAATCCCGCATGGCGCCGGTGTGAGCATTCGAGGGTATGGCAAAAATAAACCTTTGCGGCCCGATAAATCTCATTACGGCTAAAAGCTAAAGCTTATACGCAAGGGAAGAAAATACTTGCAGGTTGTTGTAATTTTGTGAAAATTTCTATCTCGTTTACTGGTCGCGTATACTGTCGGCGAGAGTATGCCATTTACGTTCGAAAAGTAGATCGCCGATCTACCTATCTGCAAAGGAACTTTGCCAGGAAGGAGATACTCCTTTGTCGTGTGCCACTGGGCGTGAATGCCTTTCCGGTAGATGTCCCCTTACCTAAAGTACTTTAGCATGCCCGTGTGTCAGGGGTATAGCATTCTGTTACTTGACACTTCGTGTGGTCGTATTAACCTTTTATTTCCTTTTTCTTTTTCAGATTCAAGCTGAGTTAGCAATGCCTAGCAGCCAATCATTGCGCAGCCTGCGTGAAAAAATTACTTGCATATCGGATGCTGCTGTCGTTGGCGACTTCAGCGAAAATCCAGACGAAATTCCAGATGAACGAGCTGTTGTAAGAAAATGCTAATGGTTTACTTTTCTGAGAATGTCGATTGTAGAAGCCAAGAAAATTATGGAGCGAAAAAACTCCCAGGCATGTGTGGAGGACACAGTACAATGGCAGCATAAGCTAGATATCACTGTGGGCTCTCACATTCTTCTCTTTCATTGTACAGTTGAACCCCCTTATAACAATATGTCTGTTAGAGCAAGGATTAGCTGCTGTGCCACCAACTTTCCTGTTTCCTATGGTGAACTAACCAACAACAATGTGCCCATGCCCTTTTATTGGTTATAACAATGAAGCCTGGATGCTAAGTATAGGCTGTGTTGGTTCCAAGAGGTATTGGAACGGAAATCTTTGAAAAGAAAATTTCTGGCCGCTGTTTACTCCCTACAAAAGGTGACCCAGTGTTGCACAATAGAAACCAGCCCGTTTCTGAATCTTTTCCAATGCGAGGCATAAATATCTTTGATGCAGGTTCCATACTGTGCTGTCAGATTCCAATATGGGCCTAACAAGAGTTTTATAAGCGGTTGCCGTCGCTAGCTTTCTTCTTAAAAATGCGAGTTGTTTAAACGCTTTAGCGCAGGTGTTACTTATATGTAGGGTCCCACATGAGCAATTTTGTTATAATACTTAGGTACTTAACCGAATCAACTCGTTCCACACGATCATTCATTAGTGTGTACGTCAAGTTTATAAAGGTTCTTTTTTACGAGTGACGGTCATACACATAGTTTTCTTTGTGTTAATTTGCATGCCCCATTTTTCGCACCAAGTGCTGATATTTTCTAAACACTTATTAAGTTTTATTTGGTCATGACTGTTTTAGCAGGTGTGTGAATGACGCAGTCATCTGCAAAGAGTCTTATTTTTACCCCGGCTTCCATACATGAGTAGATGTCGTTTATGTACACTAAAGGATATAGTCGGCCCCAAAACTGATCCTTGTGGGATCCATGAAAAAACGGCAAGATGATCTGATTTTGCATTGTTGACATAAGTGAACTCGGAACGGTGACGGAGATAGGCTTCTATCCATGAGAACTTTAAAATTAGTTCCTAGTGATTTAAGTTTTTAAATTAATAAATTATGTGGAACGTGGTCAAACGCTTTAGAAAAATCTATAAAAATCACGTCAGCTTGCAGACGTGAATTGATTAAAGCAGCAAAGTCATGTATTATTTCCACAAGTTGAGCAGTAGTTGAGTCCTTGCCTGAAGCCATGTTGCATAGAATATAACAGGTTATTTTCCTCCAGGTATGTCATTATTGCCTTATAATATGTTCCAATAACTTGCAACATGTGCTGGTTAGGGATAGTGGCCTGTATGTGTCTAGAAGGTGCTTGTTTCCACCTTTGTGAACTGGTACAACCTTTGCGCACAACCAGTCTGTGGGAGGTACTGCCAATTTAGGTGAAGCATTAAAAGTTTTGTGCAAGAGAGGTGAAAGTTGACCCGTGTATCGTTTCAGGAAAGTGTTCGATAAATTATCTAGCCCAGATTATTTTTTGACGTCTATATTTAACAGCAAGTTGAGGATGCCAGGTTCAGTTATGAAGACATCAGGCATCACCGATTCACGCTCTGGCAAAGGCATATTGGCGACAGACTGAAAGTATGTGTTGAATGAATTGGTGATAGCACATGTGTCATCAACAATTACACCGTCAATTTCCAATTCGCTGGGAGAGTATTCCGGTTTAGACATGTACAGCCGAAATTTCCGAGGCTGATTCGTCATGAATTTTGTCAATGTGTTAGTAAAAAAGTTCTCCCTCGTGTGTTTTAACCTTTCTTTCAATTCTTGCGAAAGCTGACTTAAAAAGGTGGAACTTTGTTTTTTCTTACGCATTCTTTGCACTTTCCTTTTCAAATGTATGATGGTTCTGGTAATCCAGGGCGTTTTTCGCTTTATTTTTTTCGCCTTGCTTGGAATGAACGAATTTCCGTAATATTTAATCCCAGTTTTTCATTTTAACCATAGGTCACTCGCAGTCGATGTGCTATCGCCGAAGTCATCCAGCATAATTTCTAGATAATCAGTAATACTTTCATCATTTACCTTCACATAATCTTTAACCACTTTTCTAGTGTCAGTATGAAGGTGCCTAGCAGCCGTACCAAGACCTTCGAGTGTCATCAAAATCATTTTATGGTCGGATATGTCCTGTTCTACACTAACTTCAGGCGTTAGTTCTATGGAAACAAAGACAAGGTCTAATACTGAGCATGATTGTCCGTGGAATCGTGTTGGCTGACGCACAGCTTGAACCAGTGAGAAATTATGCATGTATCGAATAGGAGATCACAGCTTTTGATTTCTTTGCTGCCAGATAACAAGTTGTCCCAGTCGATTCCGCCCAAGTTAAAGCTCATAATACCTTTAATGTGCTTTCGTATTTGTGCTAGATGGTTGTCAGCTTCAACTGCCAATGCTTTCAACCATGCAATGCCCTTGTCATTCTCGTCCTCTAGTTTGTTCTCTAGGGCACAACTTACTTTTGTGAAGGTTGCATATCCGTAAGCTTTTTGGAGCACACAAGGCCTGCAAGGTGAACCTACACTGGTTGTATTTCTTCTAGATAGTAAACGATTCACTCTAGGGATACAAAAAGTTGCCCTTAGTAAACAGTGTCTCTTGTAACTAGGTCTCTTGTATGCAGTGTTGCTAACATAAAAAGCATAGGAAAACCAACCAAACCATCATCAGATATCTTTTATAACAGAGTGTCTCTTACGTTGAGACTTTACTGCATATCAAATGTCCTGAACACCTCTATATAAGGGTGTTTGACTCTACTAGGAAGTGACAGGGGATGGGTCGCCATTTATATGGGAGTGGAAACCAAAGGATTAGCTTTTATATTTGCTTCTGGTGCAGCACATCCTCATTATAACGAAGTTGAAGGGGGAGTCATAATTACTTTGTTACATTTGCTTCATTATATTCACTTGTTCATTATATCCCAGTGCATTACAAAGAGGCTCTACTGTATTGCATGGCCATGTGCAGGATGTTAATTTTATAGGAATTACATATTGACATGCTGAACATATGGTGTATGAACATTCACCTCAGAGCTGTTAACCACAGAACTGACATCATGCCTGTCAGTATCATATTGCAAGCCACCAGATTATGCCGACCATGATAATGCCATGGCCTCTGTAAAAGCAGACTCTTTAACCATGGTGCCCCAATATCCACTCTTATAATCAGTGCCCTGTTGCTATTGGCTGTTGCTGTTCTGCATCACTGGAGAGTGAAATGTGACACCTAGGGCAGTGAACACCTGAGCAGAGGCCCAAGAGCAGTTCATTTTATCTGTATGTAGTTTGCACTGGCATAGCTAGAGTGAGGGATGGGGGAAGCTCATTCCCCTCAACCCCCTCCCCCTCAAGTTTTCTTTGCATATGTTACAACGCACACATAAAAAGGGTCTCAGACTCCCCTAATTAAAATATTGGCTATGCCCTGGAAATTTGAACCTTTGTACAACAAGTAACATGTGCTTGTATGTACTTTGTCATGCTAACATATAAAGAACAACAGTTATCTTAAATATGTAGTGGCCATAAATTAAGTGTTATAGTACTTGCATATGTGTACTCTGTATGCCACAGCACCTAAATGTTCCTAAGTATGTTTTGTTTTGTAGAGCATTTATTATTTGACTCTGTTGCAGGAGCTGTACAAGTCGGGCTTTTTTTACATAGGGAACACATTCTACAATGATATGAGTGATCCAGCATGCAGAGACTACAGCAAGTAAGTGTGCACTTCGTATGACACTTAGGAAACCTCCACCCTGCTAGGTTATGTTGCTTAAGAGGTAGACTTTTGTTCGCCAGAAGAAAAAGTTCAGGGTATGTACACTATGCTTTGGAAATACACCAGTGCAGGTTTGAGCTGCATGTTCCGCTGTCTTTTCATTATGTTTCTAGCTATGTGCACCAGGCTGAGCCAAGGGGGTCATGGGCCTCCTAACGCCCACATTTCTTAGTTGAAATGACAATGAAGAGTCTTGTGAATCTTCCGAATAACCTGCACTATGGTACAGCAACTGGGAAATGCACATGTTGGTCGCTTTTCATAGAACTGTTTTTTGGTGTCCAGCTGCATTGCATACCAGCCTACGAAAGCGCTTGGCTGCAGTTCCCGAGTATAGAAGGACAACTGTAACGAAATATGCATGTTGCAGTTCCGCTTTCTCTAATAAATTGTGAAGCTGGTGTAACTTGTCCTTTTTTTTTTTTTTTTTTTTTTGTGAAATGTGCCAGAGGCTGGGGATAGCACTCCCGCCCTCTTACCCCTTTCTTTTATGCAGACGAGACTTTGTACATGCCTGTGATTATCTTTATTACTCTATTGTGAGCAGTCTTGAGTTTCTGAGTCTGAAATTTAAAAAGAAAGTTTTGCATTTTTGTTCCCATAATGAGGACGCAAACATGCATTCAGGGCTTTTTGGAAGCTTCCGGAACTTTGGCTGGCTGCAACATTGTGTGATGTTGTTGTGACATTGTTACATTTTCCAAGTTTGCTCAAAGCGAGTACAGAACAGGGTGTTCGTCAAGCCATGCATGTCAGTGGACTAAACGGTTTTTCTAAGATGCTTTGTGTGCAGTGACAGTGCTAGAAGTCGCGTTGTGAAAAAAACTACTTGAAGCCTAGTTTTGCCAGTGTAGTACAGGGCCGACGTCTTCTGCGCAAAAGAAAGGAGCGCGTGTGCGAACGCTGCACCTTGGGCACTGATTTACTATACTTTATATCTCAACAGTCTCCCGACGTGGTTTTATTTCTAGAGACTTGGTTGTCACCGAGTCATAATTTACCATCGCAAAACTATAAATGTTTTCGTTTGGACAGGAATACACAAGGTGGAGGATTAGTGTTTTTTTTTTTTTTTTATATCAGCAAAAGTTGTTTATCAGGCAGTATCATGTGAACACGAAATTCTAGTACTGGAACTAGCACTTCCAGGCTCTGCACCACTCTGCATTGTCAACAGCTACATTCCATCTGGTGTACAATGTGGAGTTACTCTGGACATCATTCAAAGTTTCTGTAGGACAAACTCTCTCTTTGCTGGTGACTCTAATTTGCATTGTGTGTATTGGGAGTTACCACACTGAGTCGTTGGATAAATTGTTGTTGAACTTTATAAGTAAGAACAGTTATACATGTCTTAATTCTAAAGTGACATTTGTGCGGTGCAATGGTTTCGGATCTAACATTTGCTAGTTCAAGCATGCTCACCTCTTGGGCTGTTGTTGATACTGAAACAAATAGTGATCACTGCCAAATATTGATTGATGTCTATAATCGAGTGGTTCCATTGGATTCTCACACGCTTTTGTTGACCAGTCAAAATTTTAAAAAGTCTACAGTCAAAACTTGCCTTCTGAAAATGAGATTAACCCTTTCTCCGTCAGCGACATACATGTGCGTTCTCCGCAAACACCTTCAAAATGGTCAGTGATGTGCATGTACATCATCGCTTGTATGTTTAAAAATCACACCTTTTTCGATCATTTATCTTGCTGACATGTGCTGCCACACTGCAGGAATATGTGGAATTTTTTCTTGTGCCATGGTTTTCCCTTTTTTTTCGTTTTATGCTTTACTACAGTGGCGCGTGGGAAACTAGCCGTTACGCATCCGGTGGCGTGCAGCGGCCAGTTTCAGTTTCCTTCTGTGGGCAGCTCCGGCTTCTTGCGCACGCAAAACTGATCGCTGTCTGGTTTCAAATCTCTCCAAGGCAGACCGCTTGTCACTCTGTGACTTATTGCTAGGTGTGGTGCGATTACACCTTTTTCCAGGCAGGCGCCGGCTTGTACAGACGATGCTGCCGTGGCATTTCCTGTTTTGGGGACTCGAGAAAACCAACTCCGTCTCATTGGCAAAGGATAAGACGAAGGTTTTTCACCTGTTTCACTTTTTGGATACGCACACAACCATACAGTTCTGTTCAGTGCGCTTACCCACGCAACTCCTACGCTATGGAAATGCACGTCGGTTGTTCTGCTGCCAATCAGATGAGCGAAAAGTACTCTGGTGCGCTTTTCTTGTACATTTGGGAACTATATTTATTACAGTGCATGATTTTATAGAAGCTGTAGAACCTTATTTTAGAATTTGTGCCGTTCCTACTCATGAATAAACCGAATAAACCATGTACCATGTATATGTAACAGCACAAACAAATTTCTTTGCTTTATGGTCACTCTAAAGGAACTATGCCATTTTTTTCTCGAAATAGATTCATCTGAAGAATTTAAATCAACAATAAAAAAAAAATCAACCTTGGGGGGGGGGGGGGGGTCACATTTGGCGTAATAATTCGACCGTCAAAGGGTTAAAGAGATGAGCCTTTGTTCTGTTCTAAAATGCTTTATGAGAGAACTGCAGTTCACTGTATCCTCAGCCAAAGGGGAGTCTATAAGTGTCTGGTGGGACTCTGATTGTGAACAAGAGTACTGGCGCAGAAAGGCTGCGTGGAAAAGCTTCTTGTTAACCAGTGCCCTACTAATTGGAATAACTGAAAATGCACCTCAGCCATGTTTAAATCGGCTGTTTCCATAGTGAAAACTAATGATGAAAACCGTCATAGCTTTCAGTCCGAAAGTGGGAACAAAAAAGCTCTTTTTAGATTTCTTAGATTTCATAAGGCTGTCTCTGTGCCCATAACCATGAAATCAGTCATAGTAGCTCCAAGAGAACTGTCTGATATATTAGGTAGTATTGTATTGGGATTAGAAAAGCGATTTACTATTCAAATACAAACAGTATTTCCCAAACCTCCACTTGTGGACGATTTCACCAAGATGTCTATAGAACTTGCGCGTGCAGTTCAGTTGCTCCCCAAATCAGCTCCAGGTCTAGACAGTATTACGACAGGCATGCTAAAAATTTTGTTTGATGCATCTCCTCAGGGCCTTCTAAATCTCTTCACCCATTTGCTCGAAAAGGGTTAGACTCCTCCAGATCAGAGACTTGCGAAAATTGGCCCTATGCTTAAGAAACGAAGAGTAGGTACACATATTGATAATGTAAGGCCTAACGCACTACCTTCACATGTTATAAAGTTAATTGAAGGAATGCTTTGTATTAGAATCATGGAATTTTTGGCAGACCACTCAATATTGACCCCATGACAAATTGGCTTTGGACCTGGATACTCTGTATGGTATGCAAATGTACATTTAGAGGGATGTATTAAGCTTGTTCTTCACAGGTGGCAATATGCACCGATATAACTCTAGGTTTCGGTAAGGTATACGACAGTGCAGACCATTTAATCCTTCTCACTGCCTTGAGAAAATTTAATTTCTTGGAATATGTTATTAACTGGTTGTATGAGTTTCTAAAGGATAGTTTCCAGTGAGCCCTATCGTTACTGATATATAATCAATTCAGAGGAGCCCCTGAAGGCTCTGTTTTTTCTCCTGTTTTATTTAATGTACTGTATTTTCCGTTGTATAAGACGCACCTTTGCATAAGACGCACCCCCCAGTTTTCGCAAGGCCGCACGCAAAAATTAATATATAAGACGCACCGGTGTATAAGACGCACCTATATTCACTCACTTCCCGCAAAGAAACTTCATAACGTGTGGTTGAGCGAGCCTTGTAAAATGCCGTACTTACGTTTCTGTGTGCTAGTCTGTAAGAAAACTTCTACTACACCAAACTTGCGAGAAAAAATAATGCACACCCACTGAAACGTTCCGCATGACTGCAGGAAAAACGTTTTATTCGTCGAAGCCCTCAAAGTCCTCGTCCTCCGACGCGCTTTGGAATACCGTATTTACCCGCATAATTTGCGCACCCCTAATATTTAGCCAGCTTTGCAAAAAAAAGAGACCTCACATATTTTGCGCTCCCCGTTCCCAGCTCGCCAGCGCGCACGCATGGACCAACAGCCGTGCGGCTGCGCCCCCCCTCGCTGCGCAGGCGAGCGCAGTCATACGCAAAAGGGGCTGCGAGTGCGATGCCCCTTTTTCCGATTGTTTTCTCCGGAAGCCCCCGAAGCCCAAAGTACGGTCGCTAGAATAAAAGCATGCGAGTGGGGGTGAAGAAAACGGCTGAAGCAGAGATCAAACAAGCCCGGCCTATCTCCGTCGCTCCGAGGGCCGATGTGATAACATCACCCCGATTGGGACACCTGCCGTCGATGCCCTGAGGAAAGGCCCCGCCCGTCTTTAACGAGCATGAAAAGACACGAGGGGGGGGTAGTGTCACTCCGCTCCGCTGTCCGCTGCCGAGATAGCGCTATCTTGGCAGCCATCAGCGGCTCCTGAACACTTCTACATGCTGCGCCTTCCTTGGAGCAGCCGTACGTTTTGCAGTGTTAGGTTAGATCGTACCCAAAAGAGTTACCGCGCTAGTTGCATTATATTACACGTTATTACACGACATACTTCTTTTTTTATTTTTCCGTTTTATGTACTTTGGTTTTGTTGTGGAACTGTAGTACCGGCACGTTGAGTCTTCGTTATTATAATTATGACGCAACATTCGCGTCGTACTGCTCTAGTCGTTAAAAAAAACTCATCAGCATCAACACGAGTTTCTCCCAAAAGAACTACAAAAAAAGTACGTATAAGACGCACCGTTTTATAAGACGCACCTCCGAAAATTTTGGAAAAGAACGGCGTCTTATACACCGGAAAATACGGTACTGTTGCACAAAAACTTTCAAGTGTATGTATACGCATGTGACATTGCATTTTTTGCTTCTGCATGTGATATTGACTCATTGCATGCAGCCTTACAATCTTAATTATAAGGATTGCTGACAGGCCAGACGGTGATACACAACTTCATAAGTATAACAGCACAAATATGAAAGACATACCAGGAAGACGTGAGACAGAGTGCTGAGACATGGGACAGCACCCTGTCTCGTGTCTTCCTGCTCCATGTCTTTCGCATTTGTTCTGTTATGAACTTACAGTCTTGTTTAGGAATGTTAGAGTTATGATTCCCTCAAATCAGAATGACTAAATGTTAGCAGAGTTTCGTGATTGTTTTTCTTTTGAATGCTCCAGTAAGCATTTCCCTTCTGTATCACCAGGAAATAGTTCCCCAAGCTAACTGTGTTAAGCATTTAGGTGTATTTTAATATAAAACTGAGCTGTTGCGATCGTATCAAGCATACTAAATGTAAGGCAACATGCGCTGTTGGGACGATACGTAGACTTGGCCAGCACTCCTCTGGGTTACGCAGAGACAACCTTCTTATGATTTACTGTATGTGTTCATCCGGTTCTAGAATTTGGTTGTGTTTTATACTCTGGGAGGCCGGCATACAAGATTAACCCCCTTTAGACCGAGAGGCTCTACAGGGTTGTCTCAAGGTACCGAAATTTGTTGCAAATAATGTTTTATACCAAGAAGCCCAAATCCCCACGTTGGCTTACAGATTCCACATTCTCACCATCACAACACATTTAAAAATTTATACGTCTTCACAGAGACAGTCACACGTGTTCTCTTCTGAAGCTTGAGCATTTTTTAATGAGCCTTGGTCTCGTATATACAAACCTAAATTTTGTTTGTGCAGAATCAGCCAGACGCTTTATATGTTAGCATTTGAGATATTGTCTCAACAGATTAACCATTGGCCACTATTAGAATTGACTTGGATGACATGTTTCCTTCTAATGCCAGATGTTTAATAGGGTTGTTAGACCATGTACATCAATTGGGAATTGATAATGTAATTGCGACTGATGCATCCATGCGTGAAGAGAAAGTGGGAGTGGGCATTTTCCTATAGACTTTGTCTGTATATACCTTGTGCCACCCGGACTATACTCCCATATTTGAAGCACAGCTCTAAGCCATTCTTCTAGCCCTTTGAAGACTTCCTGTAAAGGATTCGACAGCTGTTAGACTGATTTGCTTTCGGTGTGTACATCACTTGCTTCAATTCTCCTTCCACGTCTTCTAAACACATGATATCATCAATCCCTCCACACATGTGTACATTGTGATTAACATGGGTGCCAGGCCATCGTGGCATATTCTGATATTCTTGCACGGTGGTCCCTAGATGGTCCGGTAATGTCCAAAGTGCCTAATACTGCCTTTGTTACTATGTCTAGATACCGTCAATATGCCTTACTTCAAGATACCTTGAAAATAAGCTGCCTTTTGAAGAATATGCACATCTTTCTTTTCCTTGGGATAGTAAGTGGTGTGGTGTCCCACTCATAAATTGGAAGTGGTATTGCAAAATTTTGCTGTGTATCCCACCGCTTGTTTTATTTAAGCAGGTCTGGTATGGTGCCATCTCCTCTACCGCTGTGATTGTCAAGAACATAAAAGCATTGATAATTTGTTAATCACCTGCTGGTGTTATATTAGTCACAGGAATAAGCACTGCGAAATTTTATCAGAACATCAAATATTCCTCTGAATTCTCAAATACTTCCTTTGGGGCGCCTTCACTAGGGCTATACCAAGAGGAACGTCTGCTTAGCCATCTGCAATATACTTGGTGAAACCAGAATTGATCGTTAATCATCATACTAACCGAAATTTGGTACTTCAAAGTTGCTCCTATTAGTTGATTGAATTCCAAATTATTTTATTATATGTAGTTCACTGGTATTACGAAAGATCCTATCATTCATCAACATTTGGTTGTTCCTTACACTGCCAATTTCTCCCTCTTGCTTTGTTTTAGTTCAAATAATTTTTTGCCTTAGCTTATCTGCCGGCTTCATGGCCAATTCCCTGCAGTGGGCAAGTGCCACTTACCATGGAACAAGCAAGCAGGCAAGGAAACATTGGCCATCGCATAGAAGTGCACGCTCTCTTTTGGGGACCTGAACTAATGATGATGATATTTCGTGATACGGATGCACAAGTTAGAGGTGTGCACGGGCTCCGGTAGCCCGACCCGGCCCGCGGGCCGGGCTCGGGCGGGCTGACGTATTTTCACCTTGGGCCCAGGCCGGGCTCGGGCTACTTGGAGTTTTATTAGGCGGGCTCGGGCCCGCCGCAAAGCCGGAAATATAGAGAATGAGCGGGAATTGTTTTCCGCACGCATACAGCGCCTTTTCCGCGACTGCCCTTTACCGCTTTTCCTGTCCATTCGCTACACTCCGACAAACAGAGAAGTAACACCACCTGAGCTAGTGACGGCGCCACGTGACTGTTCGCGTTAGATTTAAGGCCAAATCCCATATGAGTGAAAATGCATGCAACAGCGACGAGCGACCCGACGTAGATCGCCTTCGTGCAAGCTGACGCTTGCATGGGCATACCCCATATGCGTGACGGCTTTGGCGAAGCGAACTGTTCGCATTAGATTTAAGATTCGCATTAGACTGTTCGCGTTAGATTTAAGGCCAAATCCCATATGAGTGAAAATGCACGCGACAGCGACGAGCGACCCGACGTAGATCGCCTTTGTGCAAGCTGACGCTTGCATGGGCATACCCATACACGTGGCTTTGGCGAGCGAACTCCATTGTTGCTGGCATGAGGCAAAGTGCCGCGCTGTCACAGCTATGCAATGCAAATAAAAAATTTGTTGCATGTTGGTACATAAACGGTTACCGTTGTCTCGCAGTATTTTTTATATGCACGTGCATAATTATTACGTTATTTGTTGGTGTACAGCTGATGTGCTTGTCGTCGAAAAGCCGGGCCGGGCCGGGTGGGCTCGCAGCCCTTTGCCGTCGGGCTCGGGCGGGCCTTCGACAAAGTCAGCGGGCCCGGCCGGGCTCGGCTCGGAAATGCAGCCCGTGCACAGCTCTAGCACAAGTTACGAGCGCCTGGAATGTATCACATTAACAAGACACAGAGGCACAGTGCCATGCATTTTCTTGCCTGGCATTTCGAGGCTAGTTCGGCCTCTTCTTTAGGAAGTGACTGTCCTCAGGAGGGTGACTGAGAATTGTGCAAGGGTAGACACTGTAGGAAGAACAGAAAATGGGAAAATATAAATGCATCAACATTGGAGTGTCTGGGAATCAAGCTTCTGTAGAGCGGCTGGAGGCAAAGCAACACACCTTGTCTTATTTCTTTGGCAAATTTTCCCTGAACACATCGCAAGTTCGTAAAAGTTCACCAGTACATGCATGTCTAATGTCAATGTGATGGAATCCATAGAAGCAATTACTGAATGTTTATTGCTGATATGAGTGGGCAGTGAATAGTATGCTCTTATTATAAATAGTACTATGAAATAACAAAAGTACCTTTGTTATGTTTAAATGTGGCCAGACTACGACAAGCATAAACTATGTTAACTTGCTGGAAAGACTGGCAGATGGTGTGGTAATCACTGCATGGTGCCATATGAATGGAGGCTATCGATTCAGGTGCTATGCTGCTGCTCTGTGCAGGAAGAGCTTCACATTAATACGGCTGCTGGCCTCAAATACACAGCTTCATTCCCACTTTTGGGAGTTGCATAGTGATGGAGGCGAAATGCTGAAGGCCCATGTACTGTGTGATGTCAGTCACATTAAAGAACCCCAGGTAGTTGAAATTTTTGGCGCTCTTCTCTGCAGCACGGGGCTGTGCTCCATCCAAGGTTTGCCAGAGTAGAGCCTTTTCTTCTCCGCAGTGACATCCCCCTCACATTAGTACTTTCCTTTAAAACAATGCATGAACCTGTAGTAAAGATGTGAGTAATGATAAAGATATGTTATGGGCAGGAGTGATTGTACTTGAAATGCCTAAGAGGGCTTTGTAGTGATGTGCTCTTTACAGACCTGCTAATACAGTGTTCCTTCTCTGTTTCTTGTTTTTCTCTTGATTAAAAACCATCCACTTGCTCTCAGTAGGTAGCGTTATGTAATCTCTTCAAATTTTTTAGTTGTCTTGACTGCTGTGTCTCCAAAATCATTTTTAGAAAACACGCTTCCACATTACTCTTTTCTGTGCACTCTGAAACAGTTCATGAAATAAATTAGAGGAATGCATTCAAAGTAATGCTTTTCCCTGGGAAAACTTCACAAACACAAAATTATGTTTAGGACAAAGCTGGCTTCATTGCAGAGCTTTCAGTCAGCCTTGCAGTGTTTATGGTGGGTAATGTGCATGAAAAAGAGAACCAGACAGCTGGACTTACAATTGTAGTTGCCAAAATAACATGGGACACTTGCTGTGGTTGGACACCAGCCTAGTCCACAGTAGTGAACATGCTGAGCTCGCGTACAACATGTAAGGTGCGAACAACTTTTCTTTTTCTTCAGAGTAATATAGACTGGCAAAGGATCCCAAGCGTGAGATAGGCCCGTTTAAGACCGCAGACATGGCCTGAGACCAGACTTTCAGACTGAAGCTGCGTTTGGGATACCCCTACGTCTACGTTCATCAGGGCTACTGCGAGCACCTTGTGGTCTTCTCCGACATGAGGTTGGTGCTCTACTGTAGCGGTTTCTTTTATGTTGCTGGTGAAGTGGTTGTTGCTCCAGCCATGAAAACTACTCTTGGTTTATAAGGAACATCGGAGGGGCAGTTTAAATCTGCTTGGACTGATGGATTTTTAGAAAACTGTAGTGTTATTTGTTGTGCCATCATAAGTTCAATATTAGAAAAGAAAATGGTCAGTGTTATTACCATGTGCCAGAATCCCAGCATCCACGTGAATGTTATTGTGAGATCCCAGATTTTAGCATTCTTTTTTCTTTCGTACACAGTGGCTCAATGAAATTTTCACTACACTTGTAGTGTTAAGTTTATGGTTCCCTTAGAACAAAGATGATTTGTTACCAGAGATAAGAGAGACATCTTGTATGCTTAGTAGATGGTGCTGAAAAATCGGTGCCATAGGTTGTGGGTGCAGGATCTTCCCAGATGTTGCTGAGTCTTTTTGTGGCAAGAATATTGTTTTTGTATTTTGGAAGATCAATTTACTAATACAAGTGAAATTTTTTTTCTCTTTTAATATGCCCTTACTATGACTGATCCAGAATACAGTTCCCTATGCTAAACCGCAGGCTTTTTCATGCAACGTTTGCAAGAGAAATAAACTTAGAGTGCAGAAAAACAATGTAGGACAGGGGGAAACCTCAAGTGCTGCCTCTGTGCTTTTCCTTTGTCCTACATTTTTTTTTTTTTTTTTTTGCGCTCCAAGTTTATTTCAGCATGCTATACCAACTGGCCTACCTTGCTTGTAATTGATGTTGCACAGTAATGAACATATGTCTGGTGGCTGCCAATGCTGCAAGAAAGAGTGAAGAAAGAGAAGGAGCTTTGTGCATTG